>JACCHV010000052.1:1200000-1882382 GCA_018907245.1 Eupristina koningsbergeri
CTAAAGTAAACGGAAAATGTGTACGATTTCAAAGCAATTCGGTAAATACAGCAGATAAAAACACGCACATGCCCAAATGAAACATATTGTTTTGGATTTATCTCATATTTCCGTCAGTCGGTCAATAATTACGTATTTCTCTTTCTCCCTTTCATTCGCGTCTACCTTTTTGCGCTTCGGGGTTGTTATCTTTTTTCAACTTTATGTTATGCTTTGTATATTTGCTTCTTCGGGAAGGTTACGATAAGAAATGCTTTATATGCCGCCGACAAGATGCTCGTATGGATCGCCCTGTAAAGGCCAATGTCACTCTTGATAATTTCTTTATTCTCTTCGATATTTATCTTGTCACTCAACAAAAATATCGGGATTCGTCGAAGGTTTCAACATTGTTAATTAATTTCTAATAACAATTCCATTTATTACTTATTATTATTCTTCAACGCTTCATTTTATCCTGTTTCGTTATTTCTTTTAAATACATTACTTCGGTTACTTTAAAAGGAAACTTGTGTCAAATAAATGGCCAAGCTATTGTGCTATAAATCCTCCTGTTTGTCGTACTTCAAAGCAAACTACACTCATTAGTATATTTAAAACGTAAAACAAATATTGATCTGAGTAAACTTTTGACTACAATGATAAGTTTCAATTCAGAGTAGTAAAAGCTCGCGCAGATCGAACTGAAAGGTGCTCAAACACATGCAGACTCTTAAATAATCTAGAAAATCGCCTACAGATATTATTTTCACAGATAAATTAGTGAGATACACGATTCGTAGCCTAGGTTATATTAATTTTGTATTAAAGATTTTGCGAAAAGGAAGACGCAGTCAATCCTGCGTAGGAAACCCGTTTACCGCAAACTCTAGCTAAATGTATTTCTCTACGAAAAAAGAAAAACGAGATTTTGCTGATTTAGTAATTATGCAGATCCAGTTTGGCCCAAATTTCATTCCTAAATAATTTTTATCCTCTTCATCGAACATATGTACATATTTTTTTCTTTTTTTATTTAAATTGTACATGGCAGTTTTATTCATCGATAGAAAAATTGAACAAAATGTTTAAAAAAATGTTTCACTATCGGTGAGATATGAAACGCGTGTAAAAAGGCGATGGGCAGCGATGGAAATTTCTTTCAGCCACGATTAATTTCTTTTGAATCAGTGCACGAATTTTTATTGAGCATTCTTTCGCGCTCTTTTTTAAATTATTGATAATTGGCAGCTAACGAAAATCCTACACGTTCCATTATAATTTCAAACAATACATCCTGTCCCTTGTACGGAATGCAAATACGAATGAAAAATCCATGCTTGTATTATATGATATGGAAGAAATTATTCTTAGGATTATAAAAATATTTCACAGAAACAGTTTAATATTTATTCTTATAGATTTTGCTGTATCTTTAAAACTATCGAAGTGTAATTTTTTTTAATTTCTGGAATTTGTTTTTACTCATTATGCTGATAAAAAAAATATTTGAATATGGATTTATTTGATTTAAACTGATCTCTCATAATATTCTTGTATGCTTTTTTGTTAATACGTACATTAACGTTTTTTCAACAACATTTTTGTACTTACAAAATTAAAAAGAATTTAAATTGTAATTTGAAAATGGGTGCCGTATCTATTTAACTTATATTGCAGCTCTAAAATAATGTCGTTTTTCTTAGCGAGTGTATTGTGTACAATTTTCAAGTGGCGCTCTCTAATTTTCATATTAGCTTCTATTATCAACTCCCTCGCAGCTTTGAGACATCATCAAAACTTTCAGACAACAGAAAGCGTTTCATCGATTTTTCTGTGAATGCTATTATTCCGGGCGCACGTAACTCGCAAAGCGATTTCATTGGCGTGTGTAAGTGCTGATTTATGAGCACAACTAATTTGAAATTATTTCAGAGACAAGTCCTTACCAATATTTACTCAATCAAAATTGACACAATTGGAATTTCATTAACGACATTGTAATAGATAAATTACGCAAGTTCATAAAGAATTGCCATCTCATGTCCGTGAAAAAGGCACAAGCAAAGGGAGACAGAGGCAAAGGTAAAGGCAAGGCGCAACGAGTTTCATCCAAAGCAACTAAATTCTACCTCTTTGTTCCAAAGTTTCTTACATTATAAGGAATACACGCGAAAATCTATTATGCGACGACGTGATTCTGTCTTAACTTTGATACAGCTTTCACTATCGGGACCTGACGGTGAACTAGCTTTGTTACCTTCGCACTATTTTGCTCGTGCTACAACGCCATTACTCTGAGGTTCGCGGCTACGAGGGAAAAATTTATTTATTTGCTTAATTTGAGAGCGGCAGAGTTTAAAAATACCCTTCGCCTCCTCCTATCCGAGTTGTGTAAAATGAAAAATTTGCCAAGGGACACGAGTGTACAACGGATTCTTGAGAATCAGCTCGTCCGCGGCGAATTATTATTCCAAATGTAAAAAACTTGCAAAGCAAGATCACAAATCCCCCAATTGCATGAAGCTGAGTAAATATTTAATTAATTCAAATTTCTCTCTCAAGCTAAAAAACGCAGTTGTAGGCATAATGGACTTCGTGTGTGTGTGTGTGTGTCACTCGTAACCTCATGCACAAAGTTCATGACTCAAACCTCGGAAGAGTCAGAAACTCTTTCCGCATTTTCCGTCCTTTTTTCGATAATTAGGTGCGACTTTACTTTTTGTGTTTTTCAAATTTTTGACACGAGTCTGATGCGATTAGTGGAAAATGTTACACTACACGAAAATGTTTTGTTCAAAGATTAAAAAAAAAAAAATTCTTATCTTTTTTTTTGAAAGATGATTTATTGGTGGACTTATAAACAGTGTGAAATAAAAATTTAAAATTCTTCAAAATAATTTCCTCCTGTATCAACATATTTTTGAAGGCGTGTTTTCCATATTTCAAATGCATCTTCAAACTCTTTAACCTTGATGTTTTTCAAAAATTTTCACATTTATAAATTTTTTTGCACTATATTGTACACTGAAGATCGCGTTAAATTCAGTTTTTCCTGAATTACTTTATCCGTTAACCGACAGTAACACGAACTGGGTATTCCTAACCATTCGAAAACTTTTTGAGCGTTCAGATCGAGGCTTGTCGATGATTCTTTCGGCCCTCTTTAAAAGCTCTGTGCCATTTTTCACTTTGCAATTCTAATATGTAAATATCTTCATAAGTTTCTTGCAACATTTTATACGTTTCCACACTGTTTTTTTTAATTGTAAACAATACTTTATCGCGTTATGCTGTTCGAGTAGTCTCTCCATCGCGCCGTGTCAAAAAACTGGAAAACACCCTTCGCGCATAGTAAAATCCTGCCGCACTTAATTATCGAAAAAACAAAACCAAAAAAGGACAAATGCGGAAAGAGTTTGTCGACATTTAAGACCCTTCTCAAATTTCTACAACGAATAGGCGCAAAATGAAAAAAAACTCGATACTTCGTGGATGAACCATGTATATTTGTTTAAGGTCCATAATCTTACCTACGTCTAACATAAAACACGAGCAAATTTAATTACTCGAAATTGACTTCCATACGGTCGTGAGTTTTATTGAATAATTACGTCAAAAATCATTCATTTCACAACTCGGTTCAAGGATAATGAAGCGGACTAAATTTTTTTGGAATTTTTTTTCAAATAAGCTTTCAAAGAATGGAGGAGGTGAAAACGCGAAGAGAAAAAAGTCGCCTTTAACTTTTCTAGAAAATCAGCCCATCTATTTGATGTCTTAAAGCTTGTTTTGATCATTGTAAACAATAAAATGGGCACAAAAAGTTTCAAAAGGTAAGGAAGAAAATGCTTTTAGAATATCAGCAAACTTGGGCAACCGAAAACTCTAGATATCCTCGAAAAATAATTAATCATAGTTGAATTTGGTACGGAAGACCATGGATTTCATTTTTCGAAGAAAATGAAACTTCTCCTAAAACAAAATTCCCTCATCCTTTCCACACCTTCTATTAACTTACGGCCTTTCTTTGAATTTGTCTTAATTTTTTCCAGGCTTTTATCAATTCATCCATTAAACATACTCCACAAGTCGTAACAATCAAGTGCTTCAAATTGAAAAAAGTCAGAAAACAAGATATGATATATTATTCAAATGTGTATGTATTCTTAAGCAGCGAACGAAATCGAAAAAGTTTCTTATGAATATGTAAAAAAAATCGCAATTTGAAATATTGAGTTAAAAAAAAAAGTTGTATGCTAATAAGGAAACTTTCATTTTCTATGATAATGTTAAAATTTCTAACAGACATTTAATAATAAATAAAATTTTGTATTATAAAAAGTATAAAAATGCCGTTGTCGATGCAATTTGATATAAATCAATTAAAAGTCGAGAAGAGAATAGAGCAAGGAGCAGATTTCTTTATTTTCCTATCTGGCTTCGCCCCTAAGGAGCACAAAATAGGCATGAAATAGGCCAATGATTCAATTAAGAATCAAAAAACCAAATGACCTTTCTCCGAATTTCATCAGACATAAGAACGCAAATTCTTGGGTTTGGACCACTTCTACGGATAGCTTGACACTTAATCCAACTTCATCCCCCCCCCCCTACTAGTGATATAATCTGCAAGCCGGAAAGTATTAATATTCACGCAGTCTTTGCCCTGTTGCTTCATTTAGGATGATTTTTCACCCTTTCACTCTCAATTTTGAGTTCCTGTCTCTTTGGAGTTTCATTTTGAGATATCATTGGTAAACTAGTGGCGAAAAAAGATGTTTCTTTGCAGCTCTTTTCTTTGCTCTTCTTTCGTGCTACGTGCACTTGCAACCGATTGACACTAGATGAAGAAAGGCTTTTACTTTTACACAGTTTTCACTCTCTTTGGTCGGAAATCAAAACAAACGTTCTCGAGTGCTAACCACTTATTTATGGTGCACTTGCATTTCCGTTTCTTCTCTGCTACCGTCATTCTTATATCCATACATTTGTGAAAATTATTTATTGTTTTTATTGGAGCACGGTAAGCGTCGCTTTTGTAACGATTTATAATCCGACAATGGCAAATTAAACATAGTGAAATTCCATGAAGGTCGGATGCTGCATGCAATCATTTGCAGAGGACAAATTCTCACAGCAATATGTATGTTTACCTATGAGTCGTCTTTGACGTTGAGTAATTTATCAAAAAATCCTAATAAAATATTTCAAGTTCATAACCAGTTTTCCTTATCCATACTTTGCTCTTTAAAAAACCTATCCTTATTCCCAAGAAAATACTGTTGTTTAAAAAATACACACGAAATCCAATTTTCTCTTCGAGTACGATAATTTTCACGCTTGATAAAACCCACAAAATTGATTCATTGATAATAGCTTCCTTTACAAATGAAATATGAAATTGGAAGCTACGCGGCACTGTTCATTGCTCTTTTAAATAGCCACAATCGGGGATATTGTCACTTGTATTTCTTTTCTTAGCCAATTTTTTTAACCTCAAAATCTAAAGAACGTCATCAGCAATCAGAGCACAACCCGATTGCTAAACCAGGAGGAACTATTTTACGTACCTTAAAGCCTCGAATATCCAGCTTGTGATTCGCTCTGACAAGTGGATACCAAACGAACCACGAGATCTCGTTTATTTTTTTCGAGCAATAAATGCCTGATATCACTGCCCTTTATATACTAAATTCCATACATTACTCTTAACCTATTTATTATCTCGGCGTTTAAGCCTCAAACTCAATTTTCATATTTATTTTTATCTTGTATAAATTTTCTCGAGTTGTTCGTATGGTATAATCACAGAAATCGATGTTACGAATATTAGTAAACAACCACTGATATAAAAATACTGTTATCGTATCGGTACAAATAAACTTTATTATAAAAAATTTTTGTGCAAAAAATTAATCAATTGAATTTTACTAATCCAGATTTTTATTTTGTATTTTTGTTATGTATAGCCACAGCTCCAGACTTGAATAATTTATTGCTAAAGTGTATAGCTGTTTAAGTAGGTTAAAGAAGAAGTTTGAAGATTGTCACACTGAAACTTTATCTGACTTCAACTTCTAATACAGTTAAAGTACGCTATAATTTTTCTCAATTCTATAAATTACAATAGTACCAAAAATCATAAATCATTCTCCACGTATTTCACGAACGTAATCATAATTTTAAAATATTTCATCAAGCTTTCTTTTGTAGTGTAATATTGTAATTTTATATTAGATCAGAGTTTAGTATATATTGCAGTAGCATTTAGTGTCCATGGTATAATATGAAGTAAAAGCAAGTTTGTAATTATCGTGTGCAATAGTTGTGCACATGTATCCTAAAAATCTGCACTTCGACTTCAATTTTTTCTTAAAAAAAAAGCTAAAGATACAATTAAAAGAAAAGCAATTTGTGCAAGTTCAGCATTATTTAAAACTCGGGAAATATTTTCGTAATGTTACACATATTGTTGTAATTGTAATTAAAAATTCGATTGAGCCAAATGATTCTCCGTGCCCTCGCCCGTAAATCTCGAGTGCAATAAAAAGAATTGCAAATTAAAAAATTTTTGCAAGTGCAACGAATGATTCTTTGCAAAAGAATCACAAGATGCTGAATAGTTTCTAAATACGGCAGTGGAGTAAGTACTGGAGCATCATTTTTTAAGCGCAGATTAAACAATAAAAGCATTGCATGAAAACATATTTGGTGAACCCTGAAAGAGATGATGTCAAATGTTCAGTGAAACATAGTATTATAAATTCAAAATCAATAAAAAAGATATCTTGTGTACTTTTTTATATTATTACAAAAGAAATAGATGTTTTTCATGGGTATGAGTAAAGAGTAACAAAGTTTCATTGTTTGTTTGTTGGCAATGTTTCCTTGCTTTTATCAGGATTTACATTGAATATAAATAATTTGCTATGCTACATTATTATAAATATTATTTATTTACAGAACGGAGATAATTAAATAATACAATTGAAGATAAATTACCCGAGTGCAGAAATTGTAAAAATTCAAATCAAGGCGCAGCGCTGTTGTCGCGGTATTAAAATTTTTAAATATTGACTGCTTTTAGAATATCAGTTGAGCTGCTGGTCATCATTGAAATTAAGTGTGTCTGCATTACTAATTAAAAAATTACATGTCTTTTGGTTTATTGATCATACTATTATTTTTTTCTAATAAAATTATTTCTGAAAATTGTCTCTTAGAATCGTGCTTGAAATCTTAAATTCATCCAAGATTTATACATTGTTTATATGTCTTTGCTTTTGAGAATGTTTTCAATTGAATTATTATTGTTGTAGTATTTTTGAATGCTGTAAAACTAGTTTTTAGATTGCATTTCGCTTCACCAATGCAACTATCATTAGTCTTTATTAGATTAATAGTTAAAGAGTATTCCGAGCCTAAATGAAACACTGCTGCTCTGGTTGTCGAGGAAAAAAGACCGAAGCGTTGGCACAGTTGGAGCGATCCCAATTACGCGGGTGGGCCGCGGCCTTGAACGCGTTGGCCCTCGACCGCGACGATGACATCCGTGCCGACGATGCGAAGGCAGGTGCACGTAGACATGCTAGGTTCATCCGTGCAGGTGTGTGGATGTCATGACGAGAGTCGGGCGACCCGTAGAGTCGGCGCTTCCGGCAATTGTACACTTACCGAACAAGCTTATTATTCTTGCAGGATGTACCTTGGTTAGATCATTGTTCCGAGTGCGTGCAGACGTTGACGAGTCTTGATACTCTTTTCATTCTTTCTGAGCTTTTTTTATATTTTATTTTTATGTACGTGTCGCTTTCCAAATCGATCCACGTTTCACAGGACACCTCGTGAGCTCGTGACAGCGGGAACCGCCGTTTCGTGCAACGACGTTGTCACGACAAAACTATGGCGAAGCCAAGACTTTTTCGTTCCACCGTTAGATCACTTGCATTTTTCACATTTTGCGTTTTCCTCGCGGTGTCGCAGATTTTCATGTGATACAAGCTATCGCATAAATTTACCATTGAACTTCAACACCGCTAGTTTTTTAAATTTGAATTTTTAAAATTTAACCATCTCACAGGGATAAATTTATTTTCGTTTTTAATCCATTATATTAGTTATAATTTCTAGGTAATAAATATTAATTATCCAACAATATTAAAAATATACAAATTGTAAAATATTTGCAACCTAAATGCTTTAAAAACAAAAAAAAAATTTAACAAACAATTGTAGTGAAAGTCAACTAATTACAGAAAAGTTTTTTTATTCCTAAGCATGTCACATGAGTCTTATTTAATAAATAACTGATCGAAATATTTTGTAAACAAATTGCGTTAAACAAGTAATTAAATTTACATAGTTTTGTGTCCATGTACTTATATCATGTATGCAAGGAAATAATTGTAATTAAATGAAAATTTCCAAAAAATTTCAACTTGTTATATTTTTAATTTTCTTAACTATTACAATAATTAAATAAACAAAACTAAAAGTAAACTGAATACTGAGGAATGCATGAAAAAAATTATAGCAGCCCCTCCTTCGACGTTTGAGTGATAAAAATGGCCCATGTCCCTAAATAAAATAAAATAATATGATCAATGATGTTGAGCGTCAATATAGATATAAATCTGAGTGCAGAGTTGAAGATAATTAAAAATATTCAGCCAATTTGATCGAGCTGGATTCTTCGAGGATTAACATATTCAAAGGAAAAACCTGCACATTTCAACCCCTTCTCTCGTGAAAAACACCGAGGCGAGGAGATTTTAAAACCCTTTAAAATTCCTTTGCTCTGCCTCCTCGAACGTTTATGAGAAATGCACGGCACAGCTTCCACAGCTACTAAATCTTCTCGCGCATGCGATCTATTGAATGCTTCCTTTTCTCGAGTTTTCTTGCTTGTGATTTCCTTTCCGGAATCATCCCCCCGATCTCGAAGATAAATGAAATGCTCGCCGGTAGTATTCGGGGGACTGACCAGCCTGACACATTCATAAAGGTTGTTTCAAGAGTGAAAGCGATTTCCGCAGGGTTGGCGACTCCTCGGTGTCTCTGATGTTCGCGCTAATGTTACCCGGGAAATCTAATTAGGGAATAAAACATACGCCATCGGTCCCTATATATATGATGACGATACTTTGATGCAGATGAGTGGGTGAAATAAGCTGTGTGGCTGCCATCTGATTCACCTGACGCGGCACTTGTTGGGTTCAGTTTTCATCGGGTCTGCATCTCCGTGCGATGTTTAAAGAGGTGAAACGCGTACACACATACATACATACATCCGAGACTCATCAAGTTGTGCATAGGAGTAGTATTGTGTAAAGTTTATCAACCTTTTACCGCGCAATCGGAACAATACAAGTTACTCAAAATGTTTTTTCTCTCTCTCGCTCGATATTGTGGAGGAATTTCCACCACATATAGTAAATTCAATTTCAATTTACTATTTGCAATAATTTATAGCAAAAATATTAGTTCGTTTTTTTTAACAAAAAACAAAAATGTCTATATTTTTAATCATATCAACAAAATTTGATGTCACGTGTATTTCACAGTTTCGAACATTATCCACCTATACTCTATTTAAATTAATATACTGCTTAATTTTTTATTTCATTCCAATTTCATTTCAAATTACATCCTACTTTTCTTGAAATACAAATCAAATTTTACATTATTTATTACTCTTCATCTATCTATATTCGAAACACTTAAAAAGTTTTTATTTGTCACTTAAATTCCTGTGCACTAACTTGCATTTTTTTTTTAATTATTTTTAGAACATTTCTCTGTTTGTGACTTTTTAATCAATAATTATTCCACATAACTTGTATTTAGAACACGTAATTTATCGTACTGAAACTAAATATATAATAAAATACAAATTACTATTTGATTATTAACATTCGAATCAATTCGCCTTTTTTAATTTACATTTACATTACAGATACTAGATTGCATAAATAAAACTTATATGGAATATTACCTATTATTTGTGCGAGTAATTTTTTTTTTTTTTTAATAATTACCTTTTTTTAAACATTATATTTTATACTTATTAGATTTTTTTAATAATTCTGGTCGTCGTACAAAATGTTCGCAAATAAATAATGTTTATCTTAGATTTATACGGTTTCCGTTTATATGGTTGATTTAAAATTATTTCTGACTGTGATGACATTAATAAATCTCTACATCGTAATAAATTTTCTTAATTCTCCGCAAAGTTTGATTCTTAAGAGTATAAAGCACGTTATCTATGTGTGTTTTATAGCGGTTCTTACTTACTACAAAAAGTTCAGATATGTTTGAGTATAAATAATTTAATTGTGTGCATTATTACATCTTTGCATGGAGGTTTTCATACTCGGAGCAATAAGTTTTTCCATTACCCGTAACCTTGAGGCAATCCATTATTCAATCACCGACAATTATAAAAATAATTAAGTATCCATAATCGTAAAGTTAGGAACATCAACAACATGATAAGCCACTGCCGAGTCCAACTGAAAATTTTACCCTGATCTTGTCAAACGCATCCATTTAATGATCCAAAGGAAGTTGACCTTTTTACGTCAAGCGCCGCTCGTATTTGTAAATTTTACCAGTCGTGCGATTGAGCGATGCAGCCGAGTAACATTCCTTCTAATATTAATGAGCAAATTTTTAATTTAATACAAAACGACTCGCTCAACTTGCATTAACACTAATTTTCCTGAGGGATATCAAGATTGAGATTCGGAGCTATAAATACTGAATAACTGAATGACCAGTATTTAATATCGGAGGAAAGATGTTTGTTAAAACTGATGTGCAAATTTTCTCTTTCGAGATTAGTACTTTTCCTCGATCTTACAGCACGTGGCTGTGTCGGCATTTGAAACCATAATTTGCTGTACCTCGTTGCAACTTAATTTTTAAATTAATATTGCAAAAGTGCTCATTGGGAAAACTCAATTGCAATTACTAAGTAAATAAAAGTTTTCAAAAAATTCTCTTCAGAATAAATAACAAGATTACTCTTATTCAGGCTTGCTTTCCATAAACTTAACGGAATCATTTGCAAACGGAAACCAATGATTGGCAATCATACATTTCAGAAGTAGTCATCATTGATAATTCGCTTTAAATGAAAAATTAGACATCTTCGCTTGAAACCTATGCATTTTTACAAATTGCAAGTGAAATTTTTAAACAACAAATTTGTACTGTAGGAAAAAAAATTCAGGTTTTTTTAATATTCGATGGTTCCAAAAAGTTCATGTGTCATGAAATTTAAATAATATTTCATTTCATCAAAAATGAATTACTGTTTCAACCATTAATTTGAGAAATACGTCGATTTATCAAATTTTTGGATAAGATAAAAAATACGCAGACTAGGATTCGACATCTAAATGGAACTCGACAATTTTTTAATAGTGATACATATCAATTATATAAACAATAATAATCGTTAAAAATATATCGTTTAAAAAAAATAAAACTCGTGGTAAAAATTCTAATTCTTATCCAAGTATTAGCAAATATACTATAGTTTTTAATAAGATATGTGATATAACTCATTCGTTTATTAGTATACAGCTTACTTAAAGTATAAAAATTAATGCAAGTTACGATTGTTAATTATACAAAATTTAAAAACTCAATATGTATCTTTGATTATCATAGATTTATAAAAGATTGTAATTCAATATACATTCTTCTGTAGTTAGATCTCGTATGTATATGTAGTATGTACGCGTATAAAAGTGGAACGTATTTGATTGAACAGATTGAATCAAGTGAACACATAAAAGTGATTCACTAATTTTTGTTCTATTTAAAATACGAATATTTAAACTTATTTATTATGCAGTATAGTATCAATAATGAAATATCTTAATGAAATACTACCATAATGCAAACTTTTAAACTTGTATGAATGACAATATTTTAGAGAAAATTTAATTAAACGTGCCCAAATTTTGAAGTCTAATATATTCTTTATTATAAGTCATTAAATATTATTATATTAATATTATGAATTGACCGAAGTTGTGCTTGTAAAAAATTTACATTCTCCGTTATTGTAAAGCCTTGTAAAAAATTTGCAACCGTGTTGCATAGAAATATATTTGGAAATACGAAGAAACGAAACGTAGAAAGTAACGAGTGAAAAAATTGCATTTAATCATTGCCTCTTTTAATTTTAATTTATTTATAAAATATTTAAACGAAAGTGTTGTAATTTTAAAGTAGAAAAAAATGATTCATTAAGCTTAGTTACTTGAAAACAGCTTTTGAATAGCGCCAATTTTAGCTGCGTTTTTTCTGGTATTACCATAGCTTAACATATGCAATTCAAGGAGTATTAACGAGTTTTGTTTATTGTGTATGCGCAATACCTCGGCTCGTGTCGTACAAGTGGAGGTTTTACAGGAAAACTCATGAAGTAAACCTATATAACTAAATCTCCAAGTCGCATACCAGTTCACAGCTACGGTCGAAGGTGGGTAATGCTATTGGTGCGGAGCTTATTTGTTTTGAGAAAAGCGGCAGATAAACGTTTGGGAAATCGCGAGGCGCCTACTTGGCATTTTTTGTCTCTCATTTGTAAGAGCCCCCCAGGTGGAGATGTGCGTCCCAACACTTTTCCTCGGTCGCCGTTCTCGATATCTTCGTCATCGCCGAATAATACTCGATATATTGTCTTGGTTAAGTGAAAAAACGGCGCCAATTGCAAAACTCGTGTTTGCGGCATTTGAGCAATGACTCGTCTCATTTTTAAACGGTAAAAATACCTCAATTTGTGCGCTTTTTTTCAAACATAAGCTTTATTTTCAAGCTATTTACTTCCTATTTAGAAATGTGTAAAGCATTATTTCGTCACACTGCTTTCCTACGTTTTTTATAGCTTTTCGAATTTGCATAACTTAATTAAGGTGATAACGATCAAACAGATTCCTACTTTTAAAATTGGGCTAAATGAATTAATTTGATAATGATTTCAAGGACAATACGTTATAGTTTATATCACTTATGGACATTATGTGTATTTAATGGAGGTGATGATAATGTAAAAAAGTGATAAAGATACATGGCTGGGTTCTCTTGTGAAATTCAATTAAGCCCTGACCAATATAAAAAGAATAACTAGGATTGCTTTTTATTGTGTTATCCATCAAGATAACAAACTATTAATGGAAAAGTGGAATGGAAAGTGGGCCTCTTAATAGATAAATGACCAATAAATCAACTTTGTTACATTGCAATTACCTTCTGATCGGCAATGAATATTTCAAAGGGCGCGTAAAAAGTATCGCATGCGTGAGTCGGTTGGTAAAACAGCTGCTTGTTGTTCTAAGGCCGACTCACCCTCTTAATTAGACATCCATCCACTGTTTACGAGGGCATCCAAAAAAGGAGAGACCAAGCCAGCTCCTGGAAAAATTCCTATTCAAGCAATTCGCACCGGTACTTTTTCCCAGAGCGCAACAACGTCGACGATGAATAACTAAAATAAATGTAATTTTGCGCTTGGCTGTGGATCGTAAAAATGATATAAGCATCTTGGCTCCTCCTGTTTTTCCGCCCTCGTGCTAGCACCATTTTCAGTGACGGAACAAAGCGCAATTCAAGTTCGGTTAGGGAGAACGCGGAGCAAAAACCTGAGGAAAAAGAAAGTGAAAACTGGAGGTACACTTTTATTTCAAGGATTGACGGATAAATTCATGGACAAGCCCGTCTATGTGTCTATCGAACGCAGTCTCCTGACGATTGATTCATTTCCCAAAAGAATGTGCAAAGGGCGATGACACGCCAATGAAACCATCGGGAAAACCCAAAGCTCGAGGGTGAAAGGGGGGAGTGGACGTGTAGCACTAATTCATTCGTATAATCGTGGTATAACGGTTTATGTATCTTGAGCTGATGGGGTTTTCGCCCGAATTTCATCCTTTTCCTTGCTGTTTTCAACATGCATATTCAAGCCACTCGCTACACTATTTTATCCGATCGGACTGCCGAGTAAATACGCGTTTCAAGTACGAACCTACTGGTCCTAGTATTGAAGAACAAAAGGGTTTGCGCAAAATTTCGAGTATTTAATTGAGATTCACCTAGTTTATGAAGCTGTGCCAAAGGACATTCGAACTTTGTTGAATCAAATTTTAATATGCGTATACGTTGCTAATCAAGAAGTAACCATCATAACGGGATGAGCGAACTATACGAATTCATTATGTACAGAATTCATTCTAGTATAAATTTAGGTTTTGTCGTTCAATTTGTCATACAATTAAAACACCATATCGGTACTTATAAAATTATAAATATTTATGTTTGATCACATCTCAAGTCATTCATTTAACTGACCATTTAGAATGCTTTAAGCCCTCTAGGAATATATTTAAATATAATTTAACAGCTACTCTACAAATCAATTGCTCCTAAAGCTTTTTAAAAAGCAATTCATTTCTTTTATTTTAAATTGTCATTTCAACAAATAAATTTATAATTCTGACAAATTATCTTCAAAAAGTACTTGTAATCATTTGTGTCCTTGCTTACAATAATTCTAATAGATTACTGAATTAATTTTAATTTTACATTCAATCAGAATTACAATTTTTTTTTTCATGATTAAAAGATTTAAAAAACCCTAAGTAGTTCTTTTCATTTATATTTAACAATAATAACTCAAGTACTTAATTATATAAAAATATATACGAACTTTATATAAATCGTAAGAAATTGAAGCTTTTAATAACTGGAATAAAAATAAAGTTATTGTATACGAGTCGGGATGGAAACAATTCAACAATAAAATTTGACTATTTTTTTTTCACTCCATTGTCTGTCTCTCTCTCTCTCTCTCTCTCTCTCTCTCTCGCTTATCACTGACAACTTGTGGTTGCAATTACATACTTCTTTCTTTATATTTTAACACGATACGTCTTTGGAAATAGTTTCAGTGCAGATGCGGAAATAGACATAAAAAAAAATAAAAATCTACAAAACTTGGTCTCGAGACCAAGAAGTATGAATTGAAACTGAAGAAAATTATTAATCTGGCAGCTGTGAAAATGATTTTTTTTTATCAATGTACATAAAATTTTCTAAATGTTATAAATATGAATAATTGAAAAAATATGATTAAGATTCTGATTTATTTTTTGTAAATTATATCACTGTGTGTTATATATGTTGTGAATTATATATGAATATTGTGTTATTTTACATCAGCTAGTTTTTCTGAAAATTAGGAAATAGTCATTTCGTTATTTTGTTATATAAAGACCGATGTCCGAAATTGTTCAATCTAGTGAAAAAATGTGAACAAAAATTGATGGATTGATAGACAAATAATTTATTGCTTACAATTTTTGAAAAACGATTTCTGAAAATTAAAATTTTTTAGTGGTATGTGCATAAAACTATAAATGAAAAAAATGTTTTCTTTGAAAGTTAATTTCCTCAAGTCTTTATCAATCAAAAAGTTCACTTTCTTGAAAAATTGTTTTTAAAATTACTAAATTTATTATTTCATTTTATATCCTCGATAATATATTTTATGTTTAAAATCATATTCATTCTCAACAAATTTACGGTAAGGTTGTATGTCTTAAGTTTTTGTTAAACAATTATAAAATCATGTACATTTATATGGGTTTAATGATTCTTTAAGTAAGACAATTTTAATATTTGAAATTCAATATAATAAGCATTATGAATTACAGAGTTATTTGAAATTATTAATTTGATTATTTGATGCAAACCCAGTCTTTCATAAAATTTATAATTTGTATCATTTCATATGGAAAAAAAAGTTATAGAACTTTATAAGAGTATCAGAATTTTTGGAACTGCACAGAAACTTTTATTAAAAATTCTTTCTCTGAATATATAAATTCCTTTCTCAGAGTAGAATTCCATTCTTTACACTCATTTTTACTTCACATATTTCAAGATGAATGTTTATTTAAGAAAAAAAATTACAACTTGACAACCATTTACACTGTTGCAATGTATATTTATCAAAGCTAATTTTATATAAACTTCTTGAATTTTTATCTAATTTTATTGCGTACATTACCGATGCAACATTGTGTTGGATACGAATAATCTCACCTGAAAAAAAATTAAGAAAATTGTTATTTTTAGTAAATTATTGAACTTAGTAGAGATATGTATAAAATTAATTTTCATTTAATTTTTTGCATTTCATACATCATATCAAATATGCGGTATGAAATTGCAACCCTTCACTGTCGTTATATATTTGTACAAACAAAAACTAAACTTTAGCGATTGTTCACCTGAATGTCAAATTACAATTTCTAGAAATAACCGTTAAAAATGCAAAGGAAACCAATAAAAAAAAAGAAAGAAGCAAACAAAAAGCGAAATGAAAACAACCCAAGCGTATAAAAATTCCTTCAACGTACATGTACGCAGATGTACATGTATAAAAATTTAAAGTGTATATATAAGACACATTTATGCACACACATAACTTTAATCGAGGCGACGCTTTCCCGGATATCTCGTAAAAGTTCCTTTAGGCCTCTGTACCTTTTCTTTCTCTCCCAGCATTTCCAATGAAGCAAGAGCAAGAGGTAGAGTTTGGGAAGGGGTAACTGAGAGAGAAAAAGAAAGAACGAGTAGTCAAGATAAGAGGAGTACGGGGTGGTTCCCTTTCCCTCCCTCCTTCTCGTGCGGCTTTTCTTTGACGCGGCCTGCATTCCACGAGTATATCAGCGCGATGCAGCTCTCTTGCCCTTTAACCAACCTTTCGGTCATTGCGCTTTTCTTATTCTCTCTCTTGTCTCTCTGTCTGTCTGTCTGTCTCTCTGTCTGTCTCTCTCTCTCTCTCTCTCTCTCTCTCTCTCTCTCTCTCTCTCTCTCTCTGTCCATCTGTCTATCTATCTATCTATCTATCTATCTATCTATCTATCTATCTATCTATCTATATATTTTTATCTAGAAAGAAAAGAGACAGAGACGGGGTGGGAGACAATGTGCGAGTTGTTATTCCATGTACTTCTTCTCGTGGATTAGCTTTAAAAATCAATAAATTTATACTCATTTAGAAACTCAGCATCTTTAATTCAAAAATTTAATTTTTTCTCAATGTCGAAAGAAGAAACAATTATATAGATTTATGGATTAATTTTTTTGTTTGGCTTAATGGGATAAAACTTTTAAAGATATCAATCAGATGTCAAATTTACAAATAAATTTCAAATTCAAAAAATTATAAAATGAAATATATAAGTTAAATGAAATTGAAAATATTCAAGATTATGCAAATTACAATATTTAAACTGTCAGTTTTTTAAAAACAGTTTTTTATTTATAATCTCAGCTGTATTATTTACCAAATGTTTTAATTTTCAAATGAAACCTAATATTATTGATGATAAGTAATTATCAATGAATTAAAGTTGGTAATTTTAAATTGGAAATCAATGATGACTCGGCAATTTTCACTTTACAGTGCCAGGTGGGAAATTTGTAGTATGTAACTGCTACGAAATGTATATGAATTTCCGGGTGTAATGTTCATTACAAATTAGATACATATGTTTTTGTGTGTACGAAAACGAAAGGAAAGGAAAAGCATGTGTGAAGAGATTAAGGAATAGATGGAGGGGAAATTCAATTCGAGGAACACACCCTCTTTGTATGGAATAGAGCACCATCGACACCTTCTGCTTGTCCTTGTCACTTTTCAACACAGACACACTCTACCTGCTCTGGAAACAAATTTGAATTTAAACTTCATTTGACGTTAGTCCGGTGTGGGCCAAGGCTCATCTTACCCCACTATCGGAGTATTTGACCGCTATTCTGATGTGTGTCTAGTCTCTATTTCGTGATAGACAGCTCGCCGCGGGAAAAACAAACGGTTTTCTCTTTTTTAGTTTTCCTTTTCTACTATCAAAAGTCTCACGTCGCTTTTGTGAGCATTATCCAGTATATAAGCGATAGAAATGTCAAACTGCGCATCGGGAGGAAAAGACGAGTTATGTAGAAGAGACGAGAAAAGAAGAAAAGGATAACACAGGTGCTACGACGCACGGAAAATGGGAAAGAAAACACATTTTTTAAATAAAATATGTAAATTCTTCTAAAGATATCTTCTTCATGTTCAACGTTTAAATAATGCGAAATACAATTACCAGTACTATAACTGACGAGTAACTAAAAAAAAGAAAAATAAATTTGAGCTTGATTGTTCATTAATATTAAGGTATTTTTCACACTTATTTTTAATCTGCAGATGGCACGTGTACCGTGGAACGCAAAAAGAAAGAAAGAACTCAAGTTTATAAATTTTAACATGAAACCTATTACCCGAGAATACAAGATTTATATAATAGCAAAAAGAGTGTTCAATTTTAAATATTGATTCAATTATAGCTTTAAATGTTTGAAAATTCATTTAATAGTTTTAAATCTATTTTTATATTTCCAATCAATTTAAAGGTAAATTAACTTGAATAATTTAATAATGGAGAAAATAAATTATTCATATTTATGGATGTTTAGAAATATTTTATAACTCTATTGTGTAATTTTGGTTATGTTTTTCTCAAGAAAGAGCCAACAAAAATATTTAAGCTTCGTGTTACAAAACGATAATGAAAAATAATCGATAAAAATGTTTAAATTCCAATAATGTATATAGATCCTGTTAGCTCCAACGATAAATTATGTATTTTTAATACTTATATTTTTAATATGTAAATAAATGCAATTTATACAAGATACGTTAGACTATCTTAAACATTTCATTCGATAAATCGATAATATATATGGAAAAAAACATTCCAACATTTTAAAAATTAATTTTGTAAACTATGCATATCGTTTTAATGACTTAGAAAAATCCGATCCCAATTATAAATATACCAAGCAACACAATTTATTTATCGTTAAATATGTCTAGCTAAAGACCCTCCTCGATCAACGAATTCACTTTACTCGATGTATGTCCGACCGATGACGCGTATAACAATTTAGTACCTCGTACAGAAACTTTATCAAATGAGCGAGCAAAAGAGATAAGAGAGATAAGATGAAGAGCGAGGAAGATGATATGATAAATAAAGGCTCAGGGCTCATCTTGTGACCCACTACTACACACGAGCCAGCCACAGACTCACACTGTTACCGTGTGAATGTATATATATCTATCCTCTATAGGTGTGAATGTATGTGGCTGCGACTTGGAATAATAGTCAAGATACATGTGTAGCCATGTGTGGAATACCATACCCACTAAATCTCTAGCATCATCACGCACACAATGGGATATCTCCGAGGCATCTTTACTTTTTACCATTCCCTTCGGTCATTTATAATCTTCGGTATGAAATTTTACTATCGGTCGAATTTTACCGTCCATCAATCTCTCCTTTCCCACCTACATTTATATACAGTGTATGCGAGAGTGAGTATATAGATAAAAAGAAGAGAGAGAAAGAAAGAGAGAAACAGAGGGAGGGAGAGAGGGAGGGAGAGAATAACACACGACGAGGGGGGGAGTAGAGAAAAAGGCTTTGGGATCCATTTCTCATTGTTTGTCGACCCTCACCCTCATTCTCCCTCTCTCTCTCTCTCTCTCTCTCTCCCTCTCTCTCTCTTTCTCTCTCTCTCTCTCTCTCTCTGAGCTACAGGGCGCTCAAGTGCGTTTCCTCGACAGATAATGAGCTGTTATAAGATACTACAAGGCAACAGCCTCCAGTTCCACTATCATCGCGATCATCACCGAGTTACGTAAACTCATTGCGACTCAGCCCGTGGGTACCATACGGATTCAGGTCATTAGGAAATATTCTCGATATTTGAGGACATTATTTCCGCGGACTGATTTTATTATAGCATTATTAAATATCAGAACCCAATTTTAAGGGATGCTGCGAGGTTCGAGGTTTGCCCACGTCTAATCTTCCTTGGACTGTCCATAAATCTCAAAACGCGGAGCAGTAGTTTCATTTTCGATTTCGTTGAGAACTCAATTACGACCAATGATTTACATTTTTTACTATTTTCTATAATTATGACCTGTTTACCTGCCAAAAAAAATTTAACTAAAAATCTGCAAGCTTAATTGTTGAATGTTAAAATAAGGTGAAACATTTTTAGCTCAACAAACTATGTTTTGAGTATTGTATTAAAATTTCAAATTTAATTGTATTAAAATTAAAAAACTTCATATTATTTTATTTTATTTTTATTTTTATTTTATTACATTATCCAAATCTCATACAATTTTAAAATTTTATATAAATTTTTCCTTATTAATGATTCTGATTTAAAATGCTTTAGCATATAAAACATACATAATAAAATTACTTGATAATATAATTACAGATTTATGTTACATAGATATGTGTACCGCAATATACTTCACGCTGAACGTGACATCGAAAAAGAATTTTCGGAGCTCACAGGTACTTTAATTCAAACTTTAATACTTTTGAAAATAGTAAATCTGTTTCCCCTGCAAAGACTACTAGCATTACCATTTACAGACTTTGAAATACTTTTAATTTAAAAAGTTTTTTTCAAATTATTTCATTCGATCTATTAATATTCAATTAATTATGAAAAACATTTAAAAAACACAATAAGTTCTATAAACAATCAACCTCATTATTTATACTAATTAAACCAGTAATGATAAAAAAATGTCCAAACTCACTTTCGAAAAATTAAAAGGGAAATTTTACACATAAGTACCAGTTAGCAGTTACACAATAAATCTATACAAAACCATTCGTTATGGTCTAAGAGATCCAGAGAGGAAGAGAATAAAAAACAACGCTGGGAAAAGCCATCTCACCATTACTTTCATTTTTACAAAAAACCTCATTTTATTTATTCAATTCTTTGTTCATATCATTACTCAACTTTCTTTCAACAACTTGCGTTCATCAACTGTTAAAATAAAAAAAAATAAAAAATAAAATATACTTAAAATTATTTTAAAAAGCTACTTAACTACTTCAATTTCATGTATAAGTTAAATTATAAAATTTTATATTTATTACTATTATGATATTAAAATATAATCATCGACTAATGATATGGTTTCACTATATTATAAAAAAATATATAAAACGTTAAAATTTCATTAAACTATCATCTAATTATTGTTATATGTTTAACAAGTAAAATTAACAAATGTTTTTTTCTGCGATAAACATAATTTATAGAAATAATGTACGAATGATATAGCAACCGTTTTAATAGTAAAACTAAGAATTTCTATTTGATATCAAAGTTTTTTTTATGTAATTCATTTTTCTTAATATTCATGTTCAAATGCTTAAGGATGATTAAAAATAACTAAGTACAAATGAAAATATTAGTTAAATATTAATATAGTAAGCTCGAAAAATAATATTTTTTTACATACATAGCCTTAAATATATTTGCTAAACATTATAACCACATTAAAGAAAATGATTGAACGCACAGTTTACTAAATTAATTAATCAATATTGTATTGATTACAATGCTTATATTTATTTTCGATCATACAAAGATGTATAGTATAAAATATATTTGTTTATAACTTAGTTATTTTAGCATTACATTATATATTTTCATTAGAAAAAAATTAATTATAAGAACTGCTTATTTTATTACTCTATTTATGAAACCTATTTTTCAATACATTTATTTCATATTCAAATTTAGTTTAATTTATATTTTTAATACGCTACAAAATTAAATTTTATATTTCTTCATTTATTGATGAAGGAAATAGGTAGTTTTAGTACAATATATTTAGTTTATTATCACATTTTTACCTAGTATTTTACAATCAAATTGAAAGATACTTTTCCGTTTTAAATGTTTTCTACATTAACGGTGAAAAATAATTTATAAATTTACAACTTTATTAATTACCGATCATTATGAGATATTACGCTATAAATTAAAGTTATTTGATTGGAAATGATTCGTTTATGTTCAGCATTTTATAGATGAAGGATAAAAAAATGATTTTAATATTTGGAACAAATATAAATATGTGAAGAATGAGAATATAATTATGAAGGAAAGTCGTGGAAAGAAGAAAAATTCTTTTTATGCCCTCACTAATTTTAATTAAGCTTGCGGTCTATCCGTTTCAGTTTCTCTTCCAATACAAACAACAGATAATAAATTATGGAGGCTTAACCAGCCACGAATGTACATGGTAAAACTGAGGAACACCGAAAGCAAATTTGAAATTATTCTCACTCCAGGTATTGGAGCGCCGAAGTAAACGAAGCGAGCGAACGAACGGACGGATAGACGGACGAACGAACGAATCTGTTTTGAAATTTCTTCGGCGTACTTGAACTATAGCACAGAATGGGTTGGAGAGTGATGGAGATATCCTTGCTTCGAGATCTACCGTTCTGCCTCGACTAACATAAAGTGCGTTGAACTACGGCCCGACATAACCTTGGCTTCCTCCTCGGCCACGTTCAGGCCTGTCAGGTGAAATCGCTGATCCCCATCCCCGCGCCCTCCCCCGCCGTGCATACATATGCGTGATGATATCCTCCTAGACTTCCTCCCTTTTTACTCCTCTTACAGTTTATTTTATTGTCGGCGCAGGCTGCATCACCGTGCATATACTGTGGATCTCTTTCAGCGATTGTATCGCCTGCAGAACCAGCAGCAGGATCAGGATCAGAATCAAGAGTAAAAGCAGGAGCATGAGGCCTTCGTTTTATTATGCCTCGGATTATCCCATTTTCAACCGGGTCGCATTTTTTAGATGTAGACACCTTGATTGTGGACATTGTAAGCGGTGCCTAAACCAACTCGCCGGACAACGATTTTATTTACAAGATGCCAACGCGACACGTAAAGAGTAAACAATTTCTTACCTACGCGTTTAATGATTTTAAGACTTTGATCAATGCTACAATTACTCTTTTTTACAATTGTAATATGTTTTTTTATTTATTCGGTAATAATAATCGCCCTCGTATTGTCAAACACGACGAAGGATGATTCAACTCGGATTCGCGTTCCATGAAACGTGGCGGCAATTTTCTCCTCGACTAATGGCATCAAAAATTAGAAGTTGAATACTTGTGCAGATGCTCTGAAATCCACAATGCCCAAAATTTAGCTATTCACAATGATTAAAGTCCTAATAATAAAGTATACTTTTATTGAAAACAGATTTGAAGGCAAAAGGAAGAAGCATAATTCCATTCTTGACTACTTGCTTTTCCTCTCCCAAATAATCCTCAATGGAGGCTGAAACTTTGTGAACATGATATTACCCGTTTCTAAATATAAAATTAATTTTAGATAACTTTCACAATTTCATAAATTATCTTTTCACCACGTGATTCATTAACTTATTCACATTACCAGTCACCTAAATCATTGAAAAGTTTTTAATAACAGATATTTCATATGTTATTATTCGTAATATAATGGCCTAAGGCTCGGTATCGAAATGAGTCATCAATACCTTCGTGCCACGCTCAAAAATTAAAATATGTTTAAATAAAAAAATGTACGCTTCAACACTGGTGCACATACAGAAGAAAAATGAGTACAAAGAAAAATTGGGAGCGGTTAGCCCCCTCCCGCCAACGCCAAATTGTCTGAAATTGAAAAGGTGTTTTATCTAACAACGAAAAATAATAAAGTCCTCGCATACTAAATGAGGAAGAGAATTTTTTTGGGTAAAAAAACAAATAAAATTTTAAAGTGAGATTATATATTTTCGTACTCCGCACGTGCCTCAGTTGTCTCGAGCCTAGAAAGCTAACACATTTAAACTGAATTCGTAACGAAGGGTTGGTCCAACCACGCAAGGGAGACACTATTATCATTATAAAACCGCACGTAGCTCTTTTACCAAACGGGCCAACAGGTAATTGTGACTCAACTGTCCTTGTAAATGCTTCGAACTAAGAAATTTTCGAGTGCCGACGTGTCCGTCTCTTTCTCTTTCCAAGAGATGAACATCCTTTTGAATTCTGTGATTCCTCAAATATGGCTTCGACTGTTCTCACCTAGTGCAACCAACATCATCGGCATTCTAGGAAGCTATTTTCTCAAACCTACCTTCTTTTTATATTGTTAAGTAATCCTTTCCTCTATTTAAATAGAATGAGCCAATGTAACGCCAATGCAATGTCACAATGATAGCTTTGTTAAAATAATTTCAGCTTTTCAAAAAATTTTTTCGGACGCCATAATTCACTGTAGCAGAAAAATATCTTATAATGCTATTTTACAAAATGTTCACAATGGACATTTGGAAGAAACTATAAAAACAATTGTTGACAAAATTTATAACCGTACGATTGCTTATCGGCATGTTGTTGTTATTGATCATTCATATTGGCGACGTAAAATGCCGTAATGTAAACACACTCAAACCAAATAAAACGAAAATTCTGAATAAATAAATAAATGTTTGTCAAATAAAAATGTTCATTTGGTGACGTAAAACAAATAAAAAGAAACTTTGAGGCTCGGGTGCTTGGGAAGCTTCAGCATCACCTCATCTTTCGGCTCATTCATGCCTCGCACGGGAAAACAAAATAAAATTATCTTTCTTATGCATCGGCGAGGTATGCTTGGTTAATTTTGAATAAAAGTCTCGATTATGTGATGTGTAGTGGTATCTGAAGAGCTCGAGTCGGCACTTTTCGTATCATCTTTACCCATTTTCAGCCTCCAAAATCAACACTCATCCTTCGAATATTCCTACTTTTTACAACTTGTAACTTGACAATAAAATTGTGCCGACGTTCTCTTGCTACATTATGAAACTCATGTACATGCAAGCAATAATATTTATTAAAAATACGTATGATATAATTTATTATAATTATAAGAATAAATAATAAATAGTTTAATTGCAGGCAGTTAGATAACAAAAACGACCCTGCAAAGACCACACGAACATAGTCTCTTTATTGATATAAATAAAAGGATATTGAATGCGTAAATGCAATTGCCTTTAAATTCACAAAGTATGCAGTATTTCTGTTGTTGCTCTCTCGGTAACACCCTTGACTGATATTTCAAAGTTCCCTCCATGACAAATTCAATTTTTGAAATAATACCAGTAACGAAAAGAGAATAATATGGTGAAAAGACAAAGGAAAATTTATCGGGGACAAGAAAACTGACAACAAAAGAGTGAAATCATGGGTTCAAAAAACAAAGTACCAAAAGGTAATTTTACTCACGCCGATAAGAGAAGTATTCACGTCAAAAGGACCACTGGATGCGAGGTCTATCCTTTTCTTGCCGATTTCCCATAATCAACCGAAAGCGTGGGTGGTAGTGGTTTGGACCGAAGCGATTATTCGTTTCCCGCGCAAAAAATAATAAGAGCGACAACTCTAACTAAAACGGAGATAAGTCTGGCTAATAATTATTTAAGATCGACCTTCAAAGTTTTGACTCCAAGTTGTTTTCGGCAAAACTAACTCGGCTCGAAAATTTGTTTTGTGAAAGCATTAATAAAATAATACCACAAGAAACTCTTGTGGTCGGTTTCTTTTTGTTGTCCATACTTTTATTATAAATCTGCCATTATGCGTGTAAAGCTGCAATTATGAGCAAAAGTTTAAGCTTCTTAACACACAAGTGATGAATATCACATAAAGCTAAACTGTGGTAAATACTATAAAGGTATAGTTTATTTCAGAGATAGCAATATAAGCTTTCAATCGCAAATTCAAGTTTTTTCATTCTTGCGATATTGCAAATTTTGAAAATGGCTTTAACCGTATAATGTATATTGGCCAATAATTATTGCACTGAATCATTAGTATCGAATGTGCATTAATCGCAGTCAGTTAATTTTAATGACGAAATAAATACTAGCACTATAGAAAAACAAAAATAAATTCACAATATCAATAAAAGATCGATATTCGATGAAATAATTTCCGTTTGCATATTTTCTTCTACTATCAGTTTGAGAGATGCTAAACGACTGTCGGTTTCTCACGATAAAAACTTTTGAAGAGAAGCTTTGCATTTTTTGGTCAAGCGTACTAAAATTATCGAGGTAAGAATTATGGCTGCTTACCATTTTGACAGAATGTGATAGTAATCGTAAATAAGTAAAAAAAATTGTCGACGGGACATCAATAACAAATTTTTTCTTCGGGTACTTGCATTATATTGTAACCATCGTAGTTGAAAATCTTTGGATGAGATAATTACACATCTCTTGTGATCAGTTGCAATTTAAATTCTATTGTGCTTTTGTCATCGACCCACTTAATCTTTGCACTCACTCTTCAGGTTATAGATGTTTTTTTTTATAAATGGTTAATTGTAACTACCGTAAATATTTAAATGTTGTACTTGGTGGTATTTAAATATTTATGGAATATTTAAATGCTCTACAAATTATTATTTTTTTAAAAAATATTTATTCCAATTCATTATAAAAGAATGTTAATCATTCCAATTTTAAACATTCGAAGAATAATTTTATTGATTAATCTTAAAATCAGTACACTACAAGTTAGTTTAAAAGGACTTTGACACGTTATATTTTAAGCTCTCTAAAAATATATCAAAATAATGTTTACCAATGAATAATTGAAATGTTTTTCGAAAAAAATTTAATGAAATTATTTCCTTAAAGATTGCGTAATCACGAGTTAGATAAAGTGTTCAAATAATTCTAAATTTTCCATAATATTGTCTTTTTTGTATTGTATCATAACGAGTACACGGGATACAAAGTATTCAATATCTGATACTTGTATAATGTATTATACTACGTAATACATTACCTAAAAACCTTAGATTCGGAGCTGATGGTTAAAAAAATTCGCTTCTCCGCGTTACAACAACTAACAAATACAAGAAAGCATTATTTCAGTTAAAATAAAACTGTTGGTCTTAAACTTTTTACGGCGAGTCTGATCAGCTAATTGATCCATCAATTAGCTAAAAACAAGAGAGAGAGAGAGAGAGTACACATGCACTTAATGGTTGCTCTCTCTCTCTCTCTCTCTCTCTCTCTCTCTCTCTCTCTCTCTCTCTCTCTCTCTCTATCTATCTATCTATCTATCTGTCCCTGTCGTGTGAACTATTGTTGGCGTTTGTTCTACGTGAACCGCTGCTGCGCACTTGCTCCTTCTTCACGCATGAAGCAAAAGAGCACGAGTATTGGATGTCCCAGTTGTACTTGTTCTGTAATTTCAGGAGTTACGCCCTTACCGCATCGAGAAAAAGAAATAAACACTCTTACGACTGGCTCGCAACTTATTGCGAAAGCGCGAAAATTTATGCTGACCTTTGGTGCGACAATTGTCCCAACACATACATCCAACCTGCGACTCCTATCTTTTTCTATCATTCAATTGAGTTATTGTTTTATGCATGTCAAGTACTGCCATGGCAAACGAGACTCCATTTACGCACGAATTTAACAAAAGTTTTCTCTGTGAATTGACATTTTCTTTTAAAATCCACCTGTAAAAGTAATTGCTTTAATTAAGCGTGGAGAGAATTTTGTAAAAATCACCTGAGCGTCAATAAAAATCACAGAACTTGGTTGTACGCTTGTTGTACGTTCGTTATGCGGAAGAAGTTGACGATGGTTAGGTTATTAAGGCGTCGCAAGAAATTAATTGATACTCTTGGATAAATAAAATTGAACCATATCTTTCATCTGCTTTTTCTACAATGTGTTTAGTTTATGAATAAATGGCAAAAAACTCGTTTGTTCAATAAGATAAAAATTTGTAATTTGATGTTTCCGGTTAAAAATAAAGATATATTACAATTTTGATTAATCGATAACCAGTTCTTTGTTGAACTGCTTGGTATACTACTTACTACATGAATCCGGAAATAATAAGTACATGAAAATAATAAGTACCCACGAATACTTTTAATTTACCTTTGAAATGCCTTTTCACAAATGTCGAAATTACAAAAATTAGTCTAATAATTCACCATTTTCGATGATGTGTGAAAAGTATATTGACAATACAATTAAATTTCGCCAAACAAAGCATTAAAAAGTTAAATTTAAATTTCATAATTATTAGGTTCTGTCTCGTGAAGGAATTGCAAAACTCTTTCTACGTACTGATCAAGCATGTTTCATGCATTTAAGATACTATTTCAAAATTAATGGTTCGAGCACAAGTGAAAATGCCATGTCATTTTAAATGCTGATTCCAGAAATTTGTTTTAAACACGTAAGCCGCATAAAAATTATGTTATTACATTTTAACGATAAGATTACTGCATGTCAATCAAAAATGAAAATCCAGCCTTTTTCATGGCGCATGTATGTTTTACTTGCCCAATGCGTCACACGTGATTCAGCTTGAGTTTTACGTTTTCCGTGCAATTACGTGAAAACCGTTTTATTGGCGACTCTTTAAACTTTTAAAGGCGACTCGGGACGTCGGGATGGAACCTTCAGCCTCCAGTATTCAACAATCGCTCTGCATCTCGAGAATAAAGAGATTAGCCTCGTGAATTTAGAGGCTAGAAAGCAATTAGTTGTAAATGGCGCTGGCACGACCTGATGCAAAAAACATCTCATAATGGAAGAAAGCACTAATCTCGAGTATTGTATCTCAAATCTTGATACGGGTTTTGCTCTCTAAGCATAATCGAGTTTTACGGTCTAGAAAACTTACGGACAATCTCGCGGTATTTTTTTACAGTGTTTATTTTTTGAACAAAGATGAAGAAAGGCGCCGGGAAAAGCAAACTGATAAGCTCAATAATTCGGTTTATGTAGAACGAAACAGCGTATCGACTTATTACGAATTTAGATAGAAATGGCAGCCTCGTTTCGAAATAAATTATTTGAAATAAAATCATTTATTCGAGTTAATTTATCTCTTAAAAATGACGGCAACGTGGATCCGTGAACTTTTTGCTCATTTGAAGTTGCGCATTAAAAAGTAATAAAATTAAAAAGTAAAGTATTATTAATTAAATATATTGAATATCTTATAGAAAAACATTAAATAAATTTTGAAACATAATTCATTCAAAGTGAAACTATAAATTAAAATTAATTATTTAAAACAAAGAAGCCATAAACTTTTTTTATTATAACGTGCTTTCACTGTATAAGCTTATCAAAGAATTATACAATATTTTATAAAGTATTTAAAACTTTGAATTCCAATGGCAGCATTTTAATCTCCATGTTAAATTATATTTAAAAACGGACTCTTTATCTTATTCACGTATCATGTAAAACGGGCAACGTCAAAAAATGTATGCACATTTAAAATATTTAAGTTCAAGCGAATTAATGCGATGCACTGGTTCACGCACTGATTCATTCATATTCTTTCTCTTCATTTATAAATTCTTTACTCCAGGAATGATAAATATTCTGAAAGTTTGCAAGTCTACAAAAAAAAAAAAAAATTACGGATTGGCGAATCATGCGGATGACATGTAATACGCATAACTCGACTAACGTCCAATAAGTTGTTAGCCTTTCCTCGCAAAAGTATCATCCCCAGCATTCAACGGTGTAGACATCCAGCTCTAGTATTATCGATATTTCCAAACTAATAGATTTCGAGTTCGGCTCATTAAGCCTCAGTTTTTCCCTTGGGTAATGGATAAGCGTATAAACTCGTGGGAGGAAAATCGATACGACCTTTTATGCTCGCACTTTGGTAGTAGGTCTCAACTGTGCTAATAAACGAAATTTTTTTGATTTTTTCATATGAAAAGATGGTAATGCGTCTGTTACATTGCGAAAAAGCAATCATTGGACTAATATTCGTTTTCTTTATGTGTACCGAGAACCTGAAGTCGAGGTTTCTCAATATAATCCTCGCATCTTTTCACGAACGTAATGATTTGTGTGTGTGAGTATATTTTTTTCTCTCTTCGAAATAAATAGAAAATCAGATCGTACAATTGCCAAATACGTGGATGATTCTTGCGAAATTCAATTCAATTCATCGCGATATTCGTTTAATTAAGTTACTATTGTCGAGAACACGAGCATTTTCTTGTAATCATAACAACTGTTTTTATCCATGATGTAACAATCTTTTAACTTTTCACAATTCGCCTGACGCATCCACAATTATTACATTTTATTTACAGTATCGTTCAGGATGGCAAGTTTTTCAACTCAATGACAGAGTTGCCGGAAAAGTCCATACCACGCTCAGGACTAAAATAAAATGATTGTGCACGAGATAGGCATATCCAAAGGCCCTTTACGACCACGATCATTTCAATCTTGATCTCATGACCATAATTACAAAGATGGATGTCCTTTATAAAATTTGCTGACAACGTTAAAATTTTCTAAAACATTGAACTAGCCGAAGTCAATAAATATACCGCGAAAAGACCGAAGTAAAAGCAAGATGGTTGGAATTATGTAAAAACGGTACTTTGCATTCACTCATGGCCGCCAAGGTAGAGACAGAGGCATCCGACCGGGGAAAAAGGGAAAACAGTCGGAGGATTTAACTCGGAATTGTTGTTTATGCGTCGTCAAGACATTGGTGGACAATCTTACGGAGTGAACTCGAGGACAGAGATAACCGTATAAAACAAATCTACCGCAGGACATTATGCAAAGGCAAGAGGCAAGGCCAAAGGGCAAAAAGCAAGAGCAAAGAGAGCGAAAAAACAAGAACTAAACCACCCGAAACCAAGTCCGAACGCATAGAGCACAAACCTACGAGAGCCTGAGCTCCTTAATTTTTTCATGTCAGCTACTCAAGCCAACGCAATATTTTCAATATTTATTAATATTTATGTTGAAAATTGAAATGCACATAGAGATTTGTTTAATCAGTTTATTTTAAATTAAAAGCAATAGATGACAAATATACAAATGGTTACAAACTTGCAACCTTGCTAGAGCTACGTCGAAAATCGAACTAAACATCATATCGAATATTCTACATTTGATAATTCTCCCATATGCAGTCTTAAGAAAGCACAATAAAATCAATTACAAGCAGGTACCTGACCATTACGCATATTCTATACAAAAATAATTTCTTATGCGTGCTCCGTACTTAAAATTAGATTGCAGCAATATACTTATTTGTCTCATTTTGGGTTTAATGAGTTACATTCTCCGAAACATTAAATTCAAATTAATATTTATGTATATAAATTCAACACTCCCACTTAATTTGAAATTTTTCTTACATTCAGGCAATAACGTATAGGGCAAAACTGCTGCTTTGCTAATGGCTTTGTTAAAATATCTGCTAACTGATCTTTTGATTGAATGTATTTAATTTCAATTTCATTTCGATTAATAACTTCACAAACAAAATGATATCTAACATCAATGTTCTTAGATCTTTTATGAAACTCGCAATTTGAAGCTAGTTTTATTGCCGACTGATTGTCAACAAAAATCGGAATTCTTTCACATTAAATTTTTAATTCATTAAGCATTTATCGCAACCACATTGCTTCCTTCGTTCCATCAGTTAAAGCTATATACTCGGACTCCGCGGTTGACAGTGATACAATTGACTGTTTTTGACTTGACCAGCATACAGAACTACCATTTAATAAAAATACATATCCGCTTCTTGATCTTCGCGTTTCTAAGCATCCCGCGTAATCCGCGTCAGTGAAACCCGTAATATTATTGTACAAACTCCCACTATCACCGTAAATGATACCGAAATCACTCGTATCTTTTAAATAGCGCAAGATTCTTTTAACAGTTTTCCAATGCTCCTGGCCGAAAGAATCTAAAAATTGATTCGCCCGATTCAGAGCGTATTCTACATCGGCACGACACACTCTCGCAGCAAACAGAAGCGAGCCTACAGCTTCTCGATACGGAATGCGATCCTGATTTTCTTTGCACATTCTTTTCACATTATTTTTACACAGGAACACGGCCGGCTTAGCAGGTATAGACACTGAATTCGCATCCTTTAATCCGAATTTTGAAAATAATTTTGTCAATATACAATTTTTGATGAATTTTAAGAATTCGCTTTACATGATCACGTTTGATTTGCATGCCGATAAATTCATTTCCGTCATCTACAGTAATATTAAACACACTTTTAAGATAAATTAGAACTTTTTTAATCACGTCTTTACTATTTATGATCAATAGCCCGTCATCAATATATAGCGCTAAATAAACTTTACATTCATTATCATTTCCAACAAACACACATTTATCGCTTAATATATTTAAAAAGTTAAAATTTTTGAGGAAACTGATAAATTTACAGTTCCAGCATCGCGGCGACTGTTTAGTCCATACAGACTGCGCTTTAATTTACAAACCTTATTTTCTTCTTTCTTACATTTTATTTTCTTTTTTATTTATTTTTTTATTTATTTATTTTCTTCTTTCTTTCTGAAAGTTGCAAGTAGATTTTTTCTTCAAGTTCACCGTAGAGGAACGCTGTTTTCACGTCAAATTTCGCTATTTCTAAATTTTCTTTTGCCGCTAATGAAAGTAATATACGAATCGATTCATATCTCATTACAAGTGCAAAAGTTTCAAAATAATCGATTCCTTCTCTTTGCGAAAATCCTTTTGCCACTAGTCGCGCTTTATATCTTGGATTTTCAGGTGAAGTCTTCTTTATAAAAAAAACCTACTTACTACCAATCGCTCGCTTACCTTTTGGTAATGAAACAACATCCCATGTTTCATAATCAGAAAGTGCGGTCAATTCTCCTTGAATGACTTTCTTCCTATTTGACGAATCCTCATTTGCTTGATTATATGAGATCGGCACTGTATCTGGAATATAAGCAAATGGAGCTCCATAGCGCTCAATAGAGTTTAGTTGCGTTTTATCGCGTAAATGCCTGCTTACACGTTTAGTTTGATCTTCTTCTTGAACATCTTCATGATTCTCTTGTTGGTCATTATTGTAGCTGACAATAATCATATTTTTGCTCTTCGGATCAAATTTCTTTCGCATTTCTTGTGGCTGATTCAAGTACCCGTCGGTGCCAAATACGCGTAAGTGATTTACCGTCGGTTTCCGATTAAACCAAAATTCGAAAGAGGGTTTCGACTGATTTTTGTATATGATCCTGTTTAGCAAGTAACACGCTGTATTAATCGCTTCAGGCCAAAGCTCTTCAGGTACACCGCTGGCTATGAGCATCGTTCTCGCGCTCTCGACGATGGTCCGAATTTCTCGCTCTGCTCGTCCACTTTGTTGATGAATATAAGGCGAAGAAAATTCATGAATAATTCCAATTTGCTTCAAAAACTTGTTAAAAACATCGGAGATGCATTCACGTCTATTATCCGATCGCAAAACTTTAATTTTGTTGCCTGTTTGATTTAAAATAAACTTATAAAGTCTTAAATTCAATAAATTCATAAATTTCGAACACTTCTCATTTATTACTTAAAAAATATACCTTTCTGAAGCTTGAGAATTCATCCTTGAAAATTAAAAAATACCTTGTTCCTCTTGGTGATTCAATATTTACTGGACCACAAACATCTGTATGAATCCTCTCACCACGATCATAACAATTTTTAATTTCGATTGATTTGTGTGGTTTACGCACTTGTTTACCCAACACACACATCTCACAAAAAAAATCATTCAATTTTGAAATTGGCACATTTTTAATTTTCGTCGTGTTTATCGCTGTTTGAATATTTGCATGTCCAAGTCTTTTGTGCCAAAGATTTAAATCATCATTGTTTTTTAACTCTGCTAGGTTACATTTTCCTTCAGGAATTTCTACCTTGAACAACATCTTGAATAATTCATTATAGCGAACTCCTCGAGATGATAGCATGCCAGTGCTATCGCGTATTTCGCAATGCTTTGCAAATAGATGCACCGAATAATTTTTATCATTTATCGTTGTTAAAGAAAACAAATTACGTTTTAACTCAGGCACTAATAATACATTATTCATTTCACGCTTCACCATTTCAACATTTATAATTTCACTAATTAAAATGGTTCCTTGATTAACTACGATTAAAGTCTTATCATCAGCTATTCGCACAAACTTTATATTATTTGCAGGTTCCAACTTCGAAAAATATTCTCTATGCGACGTCATGTGCATGCTTGCACCTGAATCGGCTAAGCCATACATTTTCGTCACAATCACTTATATTTGAGTAAAATTCATTTACATCAACAATGTATGAATTCGTTTGTTTCGTGCGATCATTTTTATTATGACATTCTCGCGCCCAGTGGCCTTTTTCTTTGCAAATCGCGCATTTTGTTTTTTTTTCAACTCTTCAATACTTTTCTTATTTTTTATTTTTGTTGCTTTAGGTTTTGCTGTTATATGTTCACGATTTACATTATTTAAAACCATAGCTTCGGTTCGAAGTGCCAATTCTCTGCTCTCATCAGCTTCACAGAGACGGTTGTCTTCACGAATTAGTCTTACTATCAGGTTATTTTTCTTCCTTTCTTCCTTGGACGTACTCTCCCATGCCATACGAAATGCAGAAAACTTCGGTGTCAAACTATTTAACAATCTTGACACTATTACTGCATCAGCTAATTTACTCAGATGCTCTCAAATTCTTCGATTTGTAGCGCAACCGCTTGACCATCTTTCAAGCGAAAATCGAAAAATTGCTGCAGTAAATTATCTTTCATATCTAAACTCGATATGCCATAAACATCTATTAATTTCTCCCACATTGCTTGTGGTGTTTTACAATTAACTAAATTTCGATGCACAAACTTTTCAACTGAAGAAATTAACAATACTTTTGTTTACGATGATGCAATTTTCCATTTTGTCCAATCATTTGGCTTTTCAAGCTTATTGGGTTCGAGCAGTGTGCCGTCAATATGTCCAGTAAGTTCTTTTGAATCTATTAAAATTTCAACGCCGAATCTCCATAGATCATAGTTTTTTCCATCAAATTTTACGAAATCAAATACGTTTTTATCTGCCATTATATGAAAGATTGCTGCAAGCACTTATACACAAAATTCAGAGCTATTCGGCACTTTTCACGCAGCTCTAGCTTGTAAATATAACAGCAGCTTGACGATAATATCTCAATTTTTAATTTAAATAAACAAAAAATGACTTAACTGGCGCAGTGTAAGCGCATCTAGGCCCATAACCTGTTGAAAATTGAAATGCAAACAGATATTTGTTTAATCAGTTTATTTTAAATTAAAAGCAATAGATAACAAATATACAAATGGTTACAAACTTGCAACCTTGATAGGGCTACGTCGAAAGTCGAACTGAACATCATATCGAATATTCTATATTTGATAATTCTCCCACATGCAGTCCTAAAAAAGCACAATAAAATCAATTACAAGCAGGTACCTGACCATTACGCATATTCTATACAAAAATAATTTCTTGTGCGTGCTCCGTACTTAAAATTAGATTGCAGCAATATACTTATTTGTCTCATTTTGGTTTTAATGAGTTACATTCTCCGAAACATTAAATTCAAATTAATATTTATATATATAAAACCAACAATTTATTAATATTTGCGCAAGGGACATACGACCGCAGACCATCACTGGACATCACCCAACATAAGTCTATGACGGGGTTGACGCCCTCCTGCAATTGGACTTGGAAATGTCGTGAGCCCTTCGCGGATCCTATCAAGGGTGGCGCCTCCAGCTCCAGCCCATATTATTGTTAATTAACATAATTAGCAGGGGTAACTCATTGCTTTCGGGAGCGAGGGATTTTGTTGTCTAGATCGCTCTGGTAAACTCCGGGGAAACGGTCTTAGAATATTTAAATCATTTTTTAGACGAGTACTATACCTCCAGACGTTGGTCACTTTTCCAAAATCTACCCTTTAATTTACTTCATAGGTGGGAAAGTAATTTTGTTAATACGCTTAGTCTAATATTTCTCCGAATCTCGAGCCTCACTACACGAGAAATCTGTACCCAATGAATCTCTCTTTCGATTAATTAGTCAAAAATGTATCATCAGAACAAAGAGAGATAAGGTAATTTTAAACTCGAGTCTGTTATTCTCAATACTTAAAGGTTGTAAAATATCAGAATGAAAACAAAATTGGTTGTCTGCGATATTGAGTGACTAAAATCGCTATTATGTTTTAATGAATAAAACTGTTATATGTTGCTACAAGTGCAATTAGAGTGCAATATAATCTAATTTCTCCTCTTAATTTTTCATAATCTTAAGCGCACAAGCCGGTGTGTCTCTATGTGCATTAATAATATAAGTTTCATTTTATATTGAGATAAAAATAAAAAATCTCGAGAAATAAATTAAAATAATTAAGGTAACGGTGAAAAAATATTAACGCTTTACTTGTTTTTTAAAATAATTTAGCATTATTTTTAAAATTAAGAAGCAACTTTTTTATTTTGCGATAATTCAATATTATCTGTGCAGAAAAGTTCAATAACTGTATTCTGTAAATTGCGAAAGAACATAGGAAGACTTTGCTTTTTTGCGTGACTTCTTTTCCAAGTATAAGCTATTTCATTTTAACGGTTTTTGAGACAATAGTTCCTTTTATCTCGGATAATTGTCGTTGAGGGCAGAAACGTAACGCGGGAGACAATTTCTATTGTCAATAACACTGACCTACTCACAATTGTTTGCGCACGCAAGTGATTGTGTCACGCATACCCACGAGCCCAACTCTAAATATTTTTAATAATATCGATAGGTTTAATTAAGATTTCTTTGATTAACGGCGATTAATTGCAATTGTGCTAATAATAAAAAATACATGCTCAATTATTAATTGCGTCCCTGCACACGTACTTCAAACGATCGATACGCACTTTAATTGATAAATCGTACTGAATTATTTTAATAGACGCACGCATCACATTTAACACATTTACATTTGTATTTAAATTCGTATCGTTTGCCGACGTGTGAAATAATTTTTTTAAACAATCCCGCAGATTGGAATTGCGCGAAGGTAGGCGCTTTGTTCGTGATTTCGGTGCATTTGTGATTTTACGGATAGACGTCAGGTTCGATTGGATTCGTCACCGATGAATTCAAATGCCTATCGGCGAGCATATTAACCAATCGAAAGCTACCGCGATTCCTCGGGAGATATTCATTGTGCCTCTTGAGTCTTGGGTCTTTTATTATGCGGATCGTGGGACACTCCGACCGAACTTTCGACACGGGTCGAGCTCGTGGTCAAGAGTCCAAAAATGTACGAAAAATTACAAGAAAAATGCCAAACACAGCCTTCTTCTTCTTATCATTTTTTTATCCCACCGATAAAAAATACAAATCCTGCCTTAACCGCCCTAAATACTCGATATTTCACTCGACGCAACACGAAACCAATTTACCGCACTCATCCATTTTTATTCGATTTCAGTTATACTTTTGTTTGCGCCGAAATTGTCATTATTTTCCAATAACTGATATCTTTATTTTAAAAATAAACTTTAGATCGATTTTAAATTTATATAAATGTCTCATTTAAATGTATGAATACATTTATTCATGAAAAAATAAATTGCTCAAAATTAAAATTTTTCAAAATTTGTTCACGTTTTATTCTTTTCAATTTAACGTTGTGATAAATGATGAGCTTTAAAAGATTAGCTTGGTTAAAACAATAACGTTATCAAAGAAAGTTCGTGTATCTGCAATATTTTAAAAACTGAACTTTCCCGAACAAATTTCGCATTAAAAATGTAGGAGAAAATTTAAAATAAAAAAAGAATCAAGTTACATTTGTAAAAATTAATTATTGTACAAATTTGTAAAATTTACAAATTTGTACAATAATTAAATTACATGGATTAAGCTCGACTCTTAATACATTACCAAAAGTTGATGGAGGTTTCAAATTACGACTTAAATCCTGCTTCTTAATTTCTAAATGAAAGTAATAATGGCCCACCTGAAACAAAAAGTAAATTTTACAATTAGATTTACAATTATGAATTGTGTAATTAAACAAATTCAATCAATAATAAAGCCAAAAATCATTTCAATACGGCTAATTATTATAATTGAATATTTTTTATTGATTAAAATAATTGCTTTGCATTTAATTGAAATTTCAGGAAATAAAAATAAAAACCAAGGATATAACCAAACGAATAAATTCCCTCTTTACATGTATAAACAATAAAGGTTTATTTGTAAATAAGAGAGAAGTAAGGCAACAAGTACCAGTTGTTTATTAAACATGAGTATTGACGCATTAATTTACAGCAATGCGATAAGGAATAAATATTTTGAAAATAAAGCTCATCTGAAATCGTGTGGCAAGAGAATGGGGTAAATATTAATAAGCCTGAAACACGGAAGCGTCCAAGTGAAAAAGTTTTGGCTTTATAAAATGACCAGTGAGAAAATGAGAATCGGTATCTCGAGGAACAATCACCTGTGGCGTTATACTTTCAGTGTCTAGCACTCGCTCTCTCACTCCCGTTCCACCGCCCCCCCTCTCCCTTTGGCATATTCTCCGATACACCTGCAGGCGCGAGATTAGATCTCGTGCTCTTGCCCTTGCGATCGCCCATGTGAAAGGTTTACGTACAAACAGAGGGTGGGTAAGGATAGAGGGAAAAATTCCTCGGACCACCGAAACTCGGACGGGAGAAAAAAACGCCGCATGTGACAAGGCCAAAATGGTTTGTAATAGTCCACAGGTAATTGATAATTTTGAAGATACGTTGGACGATAGCTCGGATGTCTAGGAGTTGCTCGTAGGTCTACATTGGACCTTCTAATTATGGAAATATATCTTATTCCCAAATCTCCAAAGTTGTGGCTATGTTATGCAATAAAGCGTGAATTTATGTTTTCTTAGTGCCTCTGCCTGGGCAAAGTCACGTAACCTTGTCAGGCCTAACGAAATTTGTTCATCGCACATGTTATTGACTCATTGCGCCATCTCCTACAGCTATTTTTCGTTCCCAAATTGTGGTCAAGTACACTCGCTAATTTTTGTCCCAATGCAGTATACACGAAAATAAATAACCTTTGAAAATAGTTTAATTACGCGCGGAAATTCTAGCAGGGTACGAGAACATGTCATTAAAAATGTAAATAATGACAGCAAAGGAAATAATTTCCCGAGATTTCGATTCTGTGCTCGTGATGTGAAACATGCTTTTCCTTTATTTTTTTATTCCCCAATGCGTCTGATATTGAAATTGAAAAATCAAAAATCAAGTGAGCGTTTCGGATGGTATTATTTTTCTTCGAAATTTTACTCCTCCTTCGTCCGTTTGAATTTTGATTCGAGCAGCAAAAGCAGAATCAGAAGCAGAAGTGAAAAGGGGAAGAGGATGACGAGAAGAAAAATAAAGAGCGTCTGCCCTTATCCCGCATTACGTTATGTATCTTAAAATATCAGAGACCTATTTCTCAAGAGCAGACACGCTCAGGTACAAAACACTCCTTCAAAATAATTTTTCTAGATTATATACGAGCTCAACGAAATTGCTTTCATCTGAGAAGTGGGCGTGGGAGGGAGAAGAAGATGTACATACACACTCCGACCCCGACACTAACATCATCTTCGACACAAACACAAGAGAGAGCTGCTCTCCTTCGACGTCAACTTCGCAACGTCCAGAAAGCAAAATAAGCGGAAAGGGGGAGGGCGAGCAGAGGCAGCGTGCAATTTACGTTTGCGAAAGAGTAAAGGAGAAAAGTTGGCCAGTGAGGCTACTCCCCCTCTCCTCTCAATCTACCTTCTCGTGTATACAAACAAAAGTTTTGTCAGCTTTCCCGGAAAAGGATGGAAAACGATGTTCGCGCGTTCTCGGACGTGATGATCGCGAGAACCTCCGACGAACCGGTCCATGCTCTTCCCGCCTTTTTCCCCTTTTTCTCATTTATTTTGTTTTCCTGGCTTTTATCAGATACCATTGCACTCAAATACGTCCAGCTGTTTAAAAATAATGTCGTATTCTTCATTGCTATTTACCACGTGAAAGGGCAACCGTAAAATCTAGAGTCCTAATCACGAATTGCAACCGAAATTTGCATTTCTTCCATTTACTGCCTCGATTCAATACCGAACGTGCGTTTATAGCAATAAACACCAAAACCGTAGCCTGGAATTACTGAAATATATTAAATCGAGATAAAACTAATAATGGTAACGATCCAATAGCTTTTATTCAATAATTATTATCGTGTGCCTGCACATAGAATCATTTTATTTTATAATCTTGTTCAATATAATTAATCAGAGCAATATATAGTTATAATACGCAACTTCATGTCTCTTTTTAATGCACAAAACAACTTCTGCTCAAGATCATTTTAATAATAATCTTACATTTGGATTACTGTAAACATTTGATTATTTAATACACTTAATTGTCCACCGAAAAGCAATGTCACATTTATTGTCGAGGAATACATTAAATGATTCCATTCTTATTTTTCGAAATTATTTTGATAAAATTTATCCTGCATTGTATTAAAATTGTAAATTAGGTTTTTACTTGTATGCAAAAACTTTTACGTAGCTATGGTCATGAATGATTTGAAACTGCGCTATAAATTATTTACCAGAAAGCTTTAAAATAAAATTATATATAACAAGTAATATACCAAAGTTGTTTCAAATTATTTGTCTTTGGAGTTTAGAAATAAACAAAGTATATATAGGTAATATTAGTGAAAAGAAATAGGTTTATCACTTTTTAAATCGGTTGATAAATTTGAAATTTATTGTTTATAATTGGAAATAATTTGGAAATTATTTGGAAATAATACCATAATAAGCAGTAATAAAAAAAATTGACTTTGATATACACATATGCAAAGAAAAGTATTTATTATTTATTAAACGATGTTAATGAATTTTAAAAATATTAAGCATTTATAAAAATAAAACTTGACCCTACAATAATTAGCCGGAAGCATACTTAATCACAACAAATAATTTTAATTTACTTTAGTTAAAAGAATAAAATTTAATTTAAAACAATTTATCAAGAAATGATTGTAATATAGCATTCGAGGAAAATAAATGCAGTTGATATTAGCAAAAAATTTATAAAAATCTTCCTTAAAAATCGTAACTCACATTGTAATTGGTTAAAAATGAATAAATTATCGAGTCTATCGAAAGAAAAGTTGAGTTTGCGCTCGAATAGTTTTACAGGAGTGAAAAGTGTAGCTGAAAAATTTTCTGATTGGAAAATACATTTTGTGAAAAATTGAAAGCCGTATAAATAGAATTTTTTTTGAATCGTCATCCCCACGCCGAGAGTTTTCTGAACACAAAGAGAGAGAGAGAGAGAGACGGAGAAGCACCAAAACGCTCGATACACCGCCAGCCTGAAGAAGAAAGAGAAAAGGTGAGACGGGGGAAGGACGCGGGAGGAGGAAATGAGGAGAGGATAGGAGAGAAGAAAAGAGGATAACGGAGTAGAGGGCTTTCGTTTACTCTCGAGCAAGGAACCTGTCTAACCGGTTCGCTCGGTCACTTCTCTCCCCTCCCACTCCCCTGGGTTGCCACCCTCTCCCCCTCCCGCGCAACACACGAGTCGACGATCCGCAATACGAGCGCATACACCCATCTAACCAAGTTTAAAGAGTGTGCGTAAGGCTTCGTCTGCAACGAGCCGCGGTGCCTCATTTTAATACCGACCTCCCACCCCTCTTAATTACCTCTCGAAAAACAGTCACTGGGCCGCCACCACTTCAATTTTTCACATTATTCTAACCCAAAGTAAAAAAATAAATATTGTGTTTCGACTGTAGCTGTACCCCACTTTCCATCTTTTCATCGTTCTTGCCCAACTGCTTTAATTCATTTTATTACTAACTTATCGCAAGATTTGCGGAAGTTGGTTGTGCAACGGTGTCAACGCAACCACTGAGATCAAGGATGAGTGTCAAGTTGTAGGAATAGGAGAATGCAATTTTTGTTGCTTGAATAATATAAATATTACTCTCGATTCTTTCGTAGAATGGATTAAGCCAATTCCAATCAGTTCTTTTAACCGTCATTTTCAATTTTTGTTGTCAACTCCTAGTGGCAACTCCTCCGAAATTACTCGACTGCTCTTTCCGCTCGGATCGTTTGAATTTCGAAAGATTTTTTTATTTAAAAAATTTAGCCTCAAGCGACATTTTCAACTCCATTGTGACATCGGCAGAAATGTGTGAACAAAGTAGAATGTCATTTTTATTACCAGCATCAGCAGTTGATACCACTGCTAAGCTTCGTACAAGCTTTTTTTAAATTCAATACTGTTAAAGGTTGATAGTTTAAAGTCTATCAGCAGCTCATCAAGTGTTACCGGTAATAATTATGCTCGTCACTCTTTACCGGACCAGTGACGAGGCATTAAATAATGCTCACATAAAAATAATTGTGCCATTATTGGAGTTTTCACCTCGGAACTGTACGCATTACGATTCATTACGGTGCTAGTGACGAGCATTTCAGATGGAGCCTCAGAGCAAAGAGAAAGACAATCGGCCTTTTGCCGTTGCTATTGCTGTTGGTGTTGCTGTTACTGTTTGTGCTGCAGTTGCACACGTATGTGCCCATTCTTATCTCTCTCGCACTAGTCCGTAGAGTCCGCCAAATCACCGTACGCTGTATGGGCGCGGAATCCCATCTCTGCACCAAAATTAAATTCATTCCCCAAAATGCGAGGTCATTTTTTATAAAAATAAGATCAACACTCGATGCCTTATTTCTATCAGGTTGACTGCACTTACAAACGTAAGCATGGATGATGGACGAGCGCCAATGGGCGGTGAAACCTCGATTTTTTATTCTTTCTCTTGTTAAAGCCTCAAACATTGACGCGGTTTTGTCTTTTGTACATCTCAGGGTTGACGCGAACCGAGTGTTTTTCCAAATTATTGCACTTCAGATTCAAAAATTGCATTCCAAGATCACCTAGGCTTCTTTATTTTTATTTCAGTTTTCGCAGAATGAAGGACGAATGTTTTAAACGATGAATACGATTTATTAATAATCGTAGCAAATAATTATTTATTACTCGTCAATTAAAGCTTTAGATGCTCGTAATATAACGACTGTAATAGAAAAATTTAAGATAACGGACTCGAGTTAAATGTACATTTAACTCTATTAATTGTGTTTTCCAATTAAAACTGTAATATTTTATGTTAACGCCAAGAAGTGCAACGTCGTAAAACTAGATCTAAATAAATTTTTTCTTTTACATTTAATACAATAATAATTGAAACAAAAAGCAATATAAATTTCAAATTTCAACAAAATATTTTAATACAACATATTTAACAATAAATTATTTGGCTTTATATTATTGTAGTGAAATTGAATGAAATTGAATGGTACGATATACATTTGTTGATTTTACTTCGATTGATTCCCTTGAAATTATATTTTAGAATTTTTATTTTTTTCAATCTAATTACACTGAAAATTTCAAAAGGCCACTTATACATTATAAATGAAAAATATAGTTTAAAAGCTAATTTTTTTCTGCGAATAGTTGTTGACCTTAATCATGGCGCGGGAATGTCACTTTATCGGGATTATCTCATGATTGATTCCAAGTACACCTATCAATTGTAACACAATATGTGATACCGTTGAGTTTGTGCTTGTATATACGCAACTCCAATGTAAAATATGTTTACACATTAAGTGAGCCATTAGTTAAGCTGTCTATATAATAATTGAAAAAAAAATTCGAGACACAAATGCTGGACTGATAAGTATAGATAAGTGGTAATTTCTCTATTGAGACGGGAAAGGGAGTCACGGGAAAGGACTAGAGGTATTTACGAGGAATAAAGCGAAATTCCCTTTTGCTGAGAGCCTAACGACTTAATTCTTTGCACGTCTGCAACTCCAAGAGTACTGAACCATATACAATACATGGAACCTTTAAAACGAAAGTGCGCGATTAAATGGCCAGAGTAATGAAACAATTCAAGAGCGATCGGCTGAGAGGGAAGTTCAAAAAAGGATCAAAATTCCAAGCCAACGATCGACTCGATCACTTTGTGTTTGTTGCTTGTTACACAACTATACAAGTCTCTCCATTGCACATCTCGGTCTTCTTTGTCTGGTCCATGAGCATCCCCTTTCTTTCTAGATTCGCCAAAATTCTCCAATTTCGTAATTTCACTGACCAGATTTGTACGAATTTGTTCCCTTTTAATTTAATTACCGCTCCCTTTTGTTTTGCATTATTATTTACAAAATTTACTGCCAATAAAACACTCGATGATAGATTTTGAAAAAATGAATCAGTAACCTTACCGCACCCATCTTCTTATTGCTATTCAAATATTTTAACGTAGTGTTAATAATAACAATAAGCAATAACAAAAGATAAAAAAGAAAAGTCCTTTTTTTTAGATAGATTAAGAGCCTAAGAATCGAGCATTTCCTTACAGCTCTACTAGAAAAGCACTTCTATCCTTTTTAAAACAGTTATACCATTTTTTATAACAGTATTTTTTAATGAGGAAGTTTTCTTATGGAGTTCGTCCAAGTGGAAAAGCAACGACTATACTCATGTTTTTAATAAGATATAAAGAAAGAAAATCCACATAAAAAAACTCAATTTTTTCGACAATAAATCATAAGATGTGATATACGCACGAAAATCTTCTGTGAACCTAAAAATTTACACAGCGCGATAATGTAACAAATTAATATATATTTGGCAACTATCATTCCCAGTTATATTACATTAGGATAGATGTTTAGTATACACAATATGGTATAACACAAGCCTAATCTAAAAAAACAAGAATTTTTATTTTAATTTCATTAAAAGAAGAATACATTGCGAAGCATTTTTTGGAAATTACAAATGTTGATAAGACATTTGAAAATGCGAACGACGGTTCTCCCCAGTTCAGAATTAAGAAACTCACTTATTTACCTATGTGAAGGAAATGAAAAAGAACATTTCCTCGGTTAAACAGTGGTGTGAACACGAGGCAAAGGTAATAGGCCGAGATCTTTCACATTCTGAAGGCGATGGCTGACGCCTTTCGTATGTGTATTATGTTAGCGATTGTGCGTTATATAAATAATGTTTCGAAATTTATTGTATAAATCTCTTGTATGTAGCACTGAGGCAAATCAAATAGGTGGAAGGGAGATTTACGGCTAGTCAGATAATGAGTTTACGCGAAAATTTATTTTATTGAAACTTTTCGATCCTTTATCTGAATTTCATTTAATGCTAAACAATTTTTATTAATTTAAATTAATATGACAATTATGCCGACATTGTCAAATTAGTGATAATTCTAGCTGCTCACATATCCTCTTCTGCTATATTCAATTTTAAACATATAAGCCTTTAAATGATATTTGTTAAATATCCGAGCGATAAATTCTGCTTATAACTCATATTTTGCCTGTCCCATTAGCATTTTAGATCCATTTTCACTCAAAAATTTTTAGATTAATTTAAAATTTAGAAGAAATTGAAATATTTAAAGTTTAGTTTTAGATATAATATTATCGCACTGTATATCAATAATACGATGGCACGATAACTTTCATTATCTTCTATTCCAAATACACCAGCGTGTCAACATAATATTCACCAGTGGAAAGATAACAATGACAAATATTTTTCACTATTTTGAAACAATGAGATTTTTTAAAGAGAAAAACGATACGATTTAATATTATATCTTAAGAATATTATTAAAACTTCATCAACTGAATTGTTTATTCAATGATCATGAAAAAGATAATATAAAAGTCATGTAAAAATAATTTTATTTTTACATGATAATAATTTTTAGTGTGTCCAAAACAATATAACCAAAATTAATCATTATATTTGATTAAATATATAAATAAATAAATAAGAAATAAAGTAATGTAAAGTTAGAAGAACACTAATAAGCAAAGTAATACCTATTTCAAGGTAAATATTTTTTTTTTTTTCATAAATAATTTAATCGCATATTTTGACCTTTTTTTCATTTTAATTAAAGAGTAATTTCAAGTTTTTTCTATTATATCAAAGAATTCCTTTTCACTCATCTCGTAATAAAATTTGTATCTGTTATAAACGCATAAAATTGAGATGAGCATTTAAAATTTTACAATTCTATTTAATCTCAAGTTTTCAAGTTTGTACGATATGATAAAAATTATTGATATAAGAAACGTGTGTTTGCGCGGGATATGTTAAACAGGAGTGAATCTGATAAAATTTCTAGTAATGCACATAAAACTTGTGAGGAACATAGAAAAATAAAATTATAAATAACAATTGTGTAATGCGAGATTTCTTTGATGGAAAACAATTAAACTCCCTCATTTTAGACAAAATTAATTTTATTTGTTCGAATGGAAATAATATTGGTAGTTTGGCAAAAAATTTACATGCAGGTCGGTACCAGCACATAAAGCGGGGACCAAAAAAAAACTGGAAATAAACGCATGGAACTCGACCAACATCAAACGACCGACTCGACTTTCGCCAAGCGTTTGTGCAGACTCTCACTCTCTCTCACCTAAGACTAGAAAAGAAGTGAGACCTTCTCTTTCTTTCGGCCACCAGTAAATCTATCCACACACTTGCACCCATACACATGTACAATCAATGATAGTCTGTACTTGGAATTGTTCTGCAAATCCAGGTTTAATGGTTAATCCTGTGGCAACTACTTCATGGGCACCGCCCAACAGGTAATTGGCTAAAATTCCCATCCCCGTGCATAAATCACCGTTACATAGAAGACACCCTAAATGACGTATTATCTCGATTAGGCTGGCACTCCCACCCTCCCGCTCCTTGGACCTCACATGAACTCCAACACATCGGTACCAGTACTCTTAATGTCCATTAGCCTGGGGGATGATTATTCAAAGTCGCCAACGACGTCATCGCCGACATTGTCTCTGGGATTAGTAAGTAGCCTGGCGATGTGATATAATAAAATTAAGTGACAAAAGGACAATCGTTATGTCGTACAAGATCGTTCACAAAACTTTCATTTGGGGAGGGGGGGGAGATTCCTATTTTTATACGGATAAATGAGGTGGCGACAGCTGCGGACTCCCGAAACGAAGGGATTCGTCGAAATTTATTATATTTCTTAGCTAACAGATTAGACGGACATCAGATACTTGCTTTTCTCCACGAGATTATGACTGGGAGCTCTGCCGAAAAAATATTTAGATTTTATAGGCAACGCTTTGAATATTTCTTTATCTTTCTTTGTAAAACAGTATAAAGAATTTAAAACCTTTAATATTTGAAATAAAAAAAGTCATATACATAAAAAGTGTCGGTTCCATACGAAATTTCGATTGCCGACAACAGCGCATTGCAAATAATTATTAATTTTTCGCAATTATTGAATCAAAATAATTATACCAAGTGAAATATATTGAGAAACAATTTCATAATCGAAGTGAAATGAAACGTTTGCAAGACTGTACGCATATTCTCTTACTGACATGCGAGATATCATTACAAAGTTTTCAGAAAACAATCATAAATCAAAAAATCTTGACGCTTCAACCTTATGCAATCACCGATGTTTATCATCTGAAAATTCCCCTCATTTTTACAGAAATAATTTTTGTTTCAATCTCGAGAGAAATTATATTTGTAATTTCACTGGAATGTAAGAAATATCATCAAAAAAACAATGCGAAGCAAATAAATTGAGGTGATACATTGTTATTCATCAAACATGCAAAAATTTGTTTTTCTCGTACATACTTCTATCGTGCCAGAGTTTTTCCAATGATTCAAATTGATAAAATTCGAATCACATCATTCATTTCGAATAAAGAAAAAAAAAAATCAAGCGTTACTGTTTCCGCACAGACAAAGACGAATACCCGATAACGTAATTATTAATGGTCTTATTTGACATTTCTCGTAATCGATCCAACGTACCAAAAGTACTTTTTCTTTTTCTTCCGCTCCAACAATAATTGTGCACTATTTCAAAATCCTTTTTGTTTCCCGATAGAACAAAAAAATAGGAAAAAGGGGATAAGATCCGAAAGACCGATTAAATTTTTAATGAGAGCCAACAACAATTCAGGTGTCCAACTCTACTCCCTACCCCCACCTCATCTCCAACCGCAGATAATAAATATCTGAATATTAGGAGAGCTGAGGGTGATACAGGAGCTCAGGGTCAAGGAAAAAAGAAATTCCACTAGATGTTTGCTTTCCCCAGACAGTTGTAGTCTCCCGAGTATTAGATTCAGTCTCCATTGACGTATGCTCCAAGACTCCTACGCCACATCACAAAACTTCAACCAATAAGATTTGCAAAAAGACAATATTGCATCGCAAATGAGCGCATTTTTCCCTTGGTTTTCTTGACATTCTTCTGGAAAAACCATGCCAATAATATAAACGAGCAAGCTAATTAAATGTAATTTAAGCACGACATGATTCAAATATACTTCTATTTGCATGTAACAATTACGCAGCTCAATAAAAAACGATATATATACATATTAAAATACTAAATTTATTTATTATTTACTGGTTTGCACTAAAAATTAAATCAAATTTTTGTTTTTAATGAGAAAAAGTAAATATATAGCGACATAAACACAAATTATATTGAATAGTAAAATTACGATCACTTTTCAAGTTACGTTACATTTTCTTCAAATAAATCGAGTAAATATTTATTTTTAATAACTACTGAATATGTATTTGTAACATAAACATTCGATTTTATTACAAAGTTTAGAATGTTTGGTAAAAAAGAAAAACCACCATGAAAATGTTATCGAAGGACAAAAGTGACTGGATTGAATGTACTAAGAAGAAACACAAGGAGAACGTGAATATATACGGACTCTTATGTATACTAATTTACCTTTCATCGTTCACTACATGTACATTAATGAATGTTATAAAATCATTACGGAATGATACAAAAACCAATGTACTGTACTGTTTTTTTTTTTAATGTTGGTTTGCACGAAATGCAAACCAACATTAAAATCCTCATTCAATTTTGCTAAACCTCTGAATTTAAATTACATTACATGCGTACTTTTTATCAGGCATCACTCTCGAATCATTTGATTGTATAACCAATTTGTATAATTAAATTTTTCTCACGGACAGGTAGGGAGAAACCTTACATAATTCCCAATGAACTTGTCGTATGTGACACTTAGATGCTTCACAGTCATGAGTATATCGAACTAAAAAACTTTAATCAATACCATGTATAATAACAGCAGTAAATTAGTGGTAAAACAGTTGAGCGAAATCCTTTAATCTTCGAGGTATCAGTATTTATGCTCTAAGCGCCAATGCAAATTTTATTATAATATAAGTTAAACGAAGCTAGAACAATACGCATTATTGTTAATCTATACATGCGAGTAAATGTGTCTATTAATCGATTAATAATTAATTGTGTTATTTTGTTACCTTCAAGTCTTTGATATGTATTCTTGGAAGAGTAAGAAAATTTTTACTGATTGGATGAAAATGGTTGATGTTTAAAACATTTATGTGTGTATATATAATCTATCTATCTCGTGTTAGCAACGAGTACAGTTTATTTAGTATTACTTGTCTCACTTTATGTAACTCTAAAATTACCTTTTATTCTTTAAAACTTTTAATTTTATTTCTATCCAACACGTATTTAATATTATAAAAAAAATGGATAATTACAATAGATATACTTTCATTTTTATCGACAGATAAAGTGCATTGAAAGAGCACACAAAAATATTCGAATATCTTTATAAATAAAATTAATCTGTCTAATTAGAGTTTGAAGAATACTCCATTGGAATTTTCCAACGTTTAATTCATACCAGCTACGTGGAAAAGCGACATATGTGATGGAAAATTATCAACAATGAATGATTTTACAAAGAAATAGCTATTGGTACATCTATTAGAGGAAATTATTCTTTAAGCCATACCCGTGAAAACAAGATAGTATAAAACTTATACGAAGTGTAAGAGCGTAAATAAAGTTTAAGTGCTGATAAAAACTATGATTAGCAAATTTAATTAAAAATCGAAAAACTGGTGGAGAAAAACCGATTAAAAGAATAACTGACCCACATTATGAGGGTTTAGACCTCCCTGCAGATATATCTAAAATCTTATGTCGGCTCATTGTTAGAGATTATGGAAAATAACTTTTGTAAAGTATACAGACGAAAGTACATCCAAGTGGGAGATGAGATGAGGAGGGAGAAAAAATGGCTCCCCCTTATCTATTATAGAAAAGTATTTGATTGCAAGCTTCCTAGATTGGCCTTCGAAATTACTGTTTTTAATTCATTATCTATAGTTAATAAACGCGGCGGAGTCTGGCCTCGGGTTTCGGTTCTCGTAGATTGAAAATAAAACGAGAATAGAGATCGGAGGGGAACAGACACTTTTTTCGGGGTGAAGTCCCGATGAGAAATTTGAGAAGAGTCGGGGGACGTCTCGAATGAAATAAAAAGCAGAGGTGGGTCAACGTGAGCAAAGAGTGTGAGTAACTCCAGAAAATAGGCCCAGAGTGAGAAACGATTGTATAAACCTATTTAGAAGCCTTAGCCTTGGTGTCTCGGAGCCTTACAATAATACCGAGACACACCTGCCACATAACTTTTCATGTATTCAGGTCGCTTCACGTTCCCCCAACACCGCTACTTATGTTAACTCGTAGGTGACTCTAATCCTCTGGATTCGGAAACAAACTTTCTTGGCGGACGCGCAGTCCCACTTAGGGATTTACATGTGGGGAGTGCCTCCTCTTTTACCTCGGATCTTGAGCTGACACCTCTCCGTCTTTCTCCTCATTAGTAACTTAATGAGCATTAATTCACTTTGAGGCTTCAATAAATATCCGGAATCCTCCATCGTGTTCACTCTCTCAAAAAATATTAACAACCGTTTAACTGTAACTACATTTAACTTCAAACGTTCGCAAAAATTGCAAGCATGCAAGAAACTATTGAACTTCTTTATCCACATTTGAGTGACTAATCGTAAAAAGTGCAATAAAAGCGATTCGACGCAATAGACACAAATGAATATAATACCAAGTTTAAACTGCCCAGGGTGCACTTTGTTCTTGGAGTGCCGAAAGCGAGGAATCGCGATTTTATATTGGAATTCCTCGCCATTTCTTAAGAAAACATTACGCTTTATTAATAGTCTCCTCTCTTTCCCTGGTAAGCAGTAAATGAATAAAGGAAAAAGGAAAATGAATCTGCTGATAATGTGCTGAACAAGGAAGTAATTTTCGGAGGTAAAAATATAAAAGGTATTGACGAGCGATTATTTGTAATTTTATACTCACCTATTAGGAAGCAATGACAGGTAAAATTGACATAAAAAAGAATTGACCGTGGCTCAGTATGATACCAAACTAATTAAACTTTTCACAGGCATTTCCCTCCCCCTCTTCTTTCTCGGTCTTAAACGCGCATCAGAGTCATCAGCATCGCCATCGTCGAGACCAAGTATAGTTTCCCTGAATGGGAAAGATGGAGTGCAGAAGGAAACACGGCACCTTCCGCGAGTCACTCGTGCATGAGGAATGTCTTGACGATGCAATTGGGTCACCAGCTTACACACACACACGCGCGTCGCAGTCATTGCTACATAACGTAAATTATATCTTTATGCAACGGAATATACTTGCGCAAATTGTTGTTCCCGAGCAAAAGAAGATATCACATATTAAAATAAAAATATGCGTGTCGCAATGCTTTGCGACTACTGTGTTTCTGGTTTTATAAAAAAAAAAAATCAAAGCAATTATGAAACTTGTTTGTCGTTTGTATAAACAAATGCTGTTGGATCGCAATCATTTGTCAATTTTAAAGTTGTTTATGAGCGTATTAAAAAAAAAAATGATGAAAACAGAGATGAATCAATCGGTAATAATGGCATTCGCATTCTTCTTTCAAGAGCACCAAAGCCTCCTCAATAATTCATAAGTTCGTGAACAATACGTAAAAAACGTAAAAAGCATTTTTATCGGAAAATTGTACATTAGCTTTTAAGCTTGACATTTCCATTTCCTGACCGAGAGTAGATTTTTATCATTATAAATATAATATCCGATGACTCTAATAAACTTAAGTGCGTTGTTAATCTCTAGGACCATTTTTCAATCGATCAATGCCCATTATTTTCTATGCAGCCTATTCATAGAAGGTTCAGTAATTTGTCCAAAAATAAAGTTCCTCCCACCCCACAAGCTCTACCCAAAAAACAGCATGAAGCTTAGAAAGAATTTGCCATAAGTTATTATGCATCAGAGTGTGTCGTCATCATCTGTTTTAGCAAGGTTTGCGCGTATAAGCCAAAAAAATTCTCGGAGGCGATCAATCGTTTATTCGGCGGTCGTCCGGTCGTATGGTAGTGTCTGTCGGTGGAAAGGAACGGAAAGTGCAACTTAGGCACTGACTTTTTTACTCCATGTCTCAACTAAATAAATAAGTATAAGCCGTTCCACTGCCACTGTTACTTGTGCTACACTGCACAAGAATAATCTTTACTCAGTTTGAGCACGTATAAATCATATTAAATATCGTTGCCCTAATCGATTCATTTTTTTCGGTGTAGTTTTCTTTTCATGTATTTAATATAAACAATAATATTAATCACATTTTCAATCATCGTTCAAAAAAACAACGTGCGACACTTTTTTTCTGTTTATCTTGTATATTCTTCATTTTCAATTTGATTTTAAATTCCGTGTACTCAACTATTAAATTTTTGATGTGCTTTATGCAAACAAAAACTGATTATTAAATAAATATTAAAAAAACGTAATTATGGTTAAAAGTGAGCCGTGGACATTAATTACAGCATAGCTTATACAATACACATATTTACGAGAGTAAATTATTTTGATTTTTAATTTTTTACGCACTGAGAGAGAAAATGAAGCAGAAACTCAACGAAGAAGCAATGCTACTTAAAAAGGTTGAATAGATAAAAGAAGAGACAGTTGTGCGTGTAATAAATGTAATTAAGAAGGTTTTAGGAAAATTGAAGAGAGACAAAGAGAGAGAGAGAGAGAGAGAGAGAGAGAGAGAGAGATAGATAGATCGAGTTCCTAATAGAAGAAAAATGCTTTGTCACCGTTTTGCCTGCCTCTAACCAAGTAAAATTAAGTCTCTTCAATAATTCATAAACTCTAACTGCTAAATTCAATATTTATTGCTACGAAATAATAAAAAGGCAACTTTTCCGCAATTGAAAAATAGCTCAGCTCCACATACATATTTTATTATTTATCACTGTAATTCGCAGATTAAAAATTTGAGAAGACGTCTTGCGTACGAATGACTCAAGGAGGCGATCGCGCCTTACCCATTTTAATTAAACCGCTTGATATATTCGAATATAATATGTTCTTCTCCTTTATTTACAATCATTAATTATAACAACATATATTTGATTGTGAAAGCTAAGCCTCGAAACCGATTGTAATTCTTTTTTCAATAATAATAATTGTATTCATACGTTTAATAGTCTTCTAACGGTATTCGCTAAATCATAAACATGGCGTTCGATGATAGCGGGTCTTTTTAAAAGTTTTTAATTAATAATTAGCCTTTGTACACTTTTCGTTGTATGATTTGTTTGTCAATATGGACATGAGGTCGAAAATTGTGTTAACAAAACTGTATGAAACGCTCAAACTTTTCTCAAATAATATTCAATATGAGCAGATTTTTAATTTATTTTAGACGTATCCAGTTGCACAGAGTTGAGAGAATTTTTCAGTAAATCTAAAGCTTCGGCACTATACGTAGCAATATATAAGGCATATTCAAGTTCCGCAAAGTATTTTTTCTAGTACCATGTAATATAAAGTAATAAGCTCTCAGAAAAGTATTTCAATTTTCTTCAGGCAGAGTTACTCGTAAACGCCCGATTCGGAATAAACAAATTAGAAAAAAACTTGCGATTTCGTCGCGTATGAAACGATTTTTTGATCTGGCGGTTTTGGCAGATCGAAGACAAGCTTAGCAGGTAAATAAAACTCCAAGTTAAGAGCATTAACCTAGAAAGTATTCGCATCTGTCTTGTTTTGCGAAATAAACACAAATTTACATTGTGTGGAGTTGGAAACTATGGCTGGGGGTGGATAATGGTGGAAAAGACGTGCACACATTTATAAGTAAGTAGGCAAGGGAATCGATAATATCAATGCTAGCAAATTACAAGCTAATTTTTTCCTGCAAAATTGAGCAATGTGTATTTATCGACGACGGCACAGTATCCATCAAAAGTCTCGTCAAAGGAAAAGTGGCGATTCACGTTTTATTTTAATGCTTTCAAACACAATTATATTGAATTGTTGAATTTGCTTTAAAAAAGGCAAGTTGGTAGTAGTCACCTAATTATCAGCATTAGCAACAGTAGAGCAACAGTAGTAACAACAGTTGCTTATTATTCCTATTGTCATTTATGGTACTTATAATATTATAGAAATGTAAAGTTGGAACAAAGTTCACATGAATGAAAATGGCTTGGAATTTCTGCTGTTAACCAGAACACAAGAGTATATTATTTTCTTATTAGCTATTTTCTCAACCAAATCTAAGAGTTTTAAAAAAATAATTTTGACGGGAGCTTTTTAAGTGAGAAATTATATTAACTCATTAGGCTTATTGAAAAATAATGCTCCGAATAATTGAGTTTAGAGTTTACAAATTTTTGTTCTTCCAGTAGCTCGTTAAATTTGAAATTTTTATAAACTTTTATGGGAAAATGAGACAGTCGAAAGACTCAGGAATAGGCTTGTTTTGGTAACTGTGTTAAAGTGTGGAATAATAAAGCGGGGACAAATGCCATTAACGGATTGGAACTTGAATGACGTTTATATTAAAAACTCAAGCCCTTCATTTTAAACATTTTTGGAATCGATTTAGCGATAAATAAGAATTTATGAACGAGCTTCAAGCGCTTCTTACGAATGGTTGAAAAATGTGATAAACGATTGCGTTAAGCAATATATTCGTATTAGGTTAGATGAAAAATAATAGGGGTTGGGGTTGGGGGAGGGTAAGGGAATTTACAATAACTTGTACGACTAATTTCGTTGCAAAGCTTGAAAAATGAAAAACTATTCCTCGATGAAAACGCATTGCATAAACGAAAATCCATTTCATTAGTCAGAAGCAAAGTAATTAACCGGGAAAATAATAAATTTGTAGTAAGTGGCGCGTGAACACGAGAGGGGAAACGTGAAAACTGAAATAACCGTGGGTGGTATAGCGGTTGATCTCAGGAGGGTGCGCCGCGTCGATATAAGTCGGGCCGTCCTCGGGATCGTTATCGGCATGGTCGCCTAATTGAGTTACATAGAAAATCTGGAGGGGCTCAAGCGCCGATCCAACAGGTAATGCGAAATTCACGGTCGATGACCCTGGGCCTTTCCCCGAGTGAGACCGAGCGCTACCGTTGGTGGCACCAACACCGACCGAAGTATTACTGCACCCACCGCGAGATAGTCGAGTTCCTTTCTCTCGTGATTGGCCCCCATGTGCTTCGGTTCCATGACCCTAGTGACGGTCATTGCTGACGGCCGGAGGCGTTGGTGGCCGAGAAGACCAAGAACGGGGAAGGGGAGCGGGATGCCACAAGGAGAAAATCGTAGGCGTCTGTCCGTGCAGATGATGTCGAGTGCTCGGATGGTCGAACGGAACATCGCGTACGCTTCCCTTCTAGGGAAAGTGTTTAAAAATATTCGGGAGTCTCGTTTTATTGCCTATCAAGCTCGGATTGCGCGTCTCTCTCCTCTCGTTGCGTAGCGCTCGCCAGCGCTTCAAACGAGCGCCAAATAGGCAGTTTTTAAATTATTAGAATACGTGAATTACGACGACTATCTGAGCTTATTTCGAAGTCTGCATGCACGTCTTTGAAATTTTTGTGCAGATTGTAAATTTATAAATCTAGTTCCACAAGTTTGGCCTAATGCCTTACACAATAATGATTTCATGCTTCGCCAAACTTTACAAACGCAAATTTTTATTTTTATTGCTTATTATTTGGATCAATAGACTTTTAAATGGACTTTTTCATTTTTATGTCATACAATTTGGGTCACTAGCTAACTTGTTCCACGTTGTAGAAATAATTTTCAGTTGTCCTCCTTGTTTGTAATGCAAATCCGTTATTTAACACCAGACGACCAGTATTTTCTTTTTTTTTTTGTCGTTGCGTGATCTTTGCCAAACATTCCAGTAGAAACACTAATGCAACTTCGAACTCTTGAAATTTAGTATTAGTTATTTCACTTTGTCCATAGGGTAATAAAGAGAAAAAGTATCTGTAAAAAGCCATTTAGATGAGTGGATTTACAATGTACTCACTAATGAGACGATGGACACTGAACCACCATAAATCTTGGTGCACAAATACCTCCAACCTTAATTTCCTATTAAATGCATTTGGTAAAATGCCACACCATGAATCAAGTTATTAAGAACGAATTACTTGTCTGAAAAGGCACAAAGAAAAGGAATAAAAGAAGGTATTGTGGTGTATCGAGTGATGTGTCAAATAAAGCTCTTCGTATTAAACCGAAGAAAAAATTTGAAAAATGCTGAGTCTGGCGTGGACTTCCTTATATGCACCCCGAGTTCCACGTGGTGGTTCCTCCGGAGGGCAGTGCACGCGAGTTCCCGCGCATCACCTCCAAAAGAGTGGGCCGGCAAGAGGGAAAGAGGGAGAATGAGACACCCGCTCATGCTCACTCCTACTCCTCTTCTTCCTCGGGTGAACACTAAGGCACCGATCGGGCCGATCCTACACTTGATATGACGCTAACGAAATAACCGGTCCAACTGGTTCAATATTTAGTTTTCCAACCTCCGCCCCTCCCCCACCCCGTCGCTACTCGCTCAATCTCTCTGTCTCTCATGAACTGAGTTGCGGTGCTTTTCCAATGCAACTACCCAATGTCTGCGTCCAAATCCAATACACCCGAGGATCTGCATGTACACTTTTGCACACCCCGACTATGAAATATTAACAACGCAAAATCTACATTCACTCGGTTTTTTTAACTGCACGATATTTAAATTCTGAGAGTTATGGGAAGAATAATTGTTGACAAAACGTTTGGTCCTTTACCAACATTGTTGGTGGGTCCTATGTCACGTGACACGTGTATTTCCAATCCATACCATACACCCATGCAACAAGTATTTATCACACAATTTTTTATCATTTTATTAATGCTGTATCTAAAGACAAGTACTTTTAAATACAATGTTTCAATTAAATTATAAGTGATAAAAGGGAAATATAAATCTTGTACAATTTTATCATTAACTCCAGTAATTGCCTTTTTATAATCTGGAGCTAAATTAATCTCTTATGAAGCAATCTTTAACTCTTTGTAAAAATTATTTAATAATTTAAAAATATTTTTAATATTTATAATATAAATCTTTTACTAAAAATACTATTAAAATAATATTTTACGAAAAATGTCTGCATTTGTAAACAAATATATTCATGAATAATTATGAATAACTTCAATTTCATTAATATTCTGCGGACAATATTTGTCTTTAAACTTGTATTCAATGGTCATATTGGTATCGTACTTTTTAAAATAAATTGATATTGTTTTTAGTTTTCAATAGGAAATCATTGTTTCAGATGGTATAAAAAATAAATAATTTTATTATGTGACAAGTTATCCATTTTATTTTCCCGAAAAGTTTTTATAGAAATTATTGCTCAATTGTAATTTACTTTTGATACAAAAGATAGAATAGAAGTAGCGTACGGTAGGATAATAGAAACAAAATAAATATAACAATCATAAAACAATAAATAATGATAAATACTTTCAAATATTGTCGAGAAAAAGATGATTAGTATGGAAAATGTTATTGGTACAATTTTCTGCAATTCAGAAAACCAAATAATAATGATACTTTTCAAACTCCTATAACTATTAAATGAATCGAAACTGAAATCCAGTGAATGTCTTACAAAGCATTTATAATCGGAAGACATTTATGACAATCTAAATAGCATCTCATGCAATATTCATGCAGTAAACTAGACTGCGTAATACTTATATATTTTTCAAGTTCACGATAGCTTATGAGAAAAATTACCCTTTGATAGAATAATATTAAAGCTCTGTGGGAATTCTGGCTGTTGGGAAAAATCTTTTTGATGTACACACGAGAAGAAATCATTATTTTTTATTAACGAAATTTCTCTCATATCAATATTTTATTGAATAATGGCGCACCAAAAATATTCACAATATAATTATAATAAGTTTTTTGAAAATATTTTATGTCTATTCTTTAATATTTCTAAATATTTTCATAGGAGAATTAATTTTCAAGGCCATTTGATATCACAACGTAATGAAAATAAGCGAATGTATCCATTTTTAAAAAAAGGCAGTTTTCCGTAAAGCTAAAATAATAATTATCATAATAATAACCCAGTCCTTAATTAAGAGTTAAAAAACTCCAACTAATATTACTGACCAACTATTCAATCTTTTAAGACACTCCCTATTCTACTCTGCCGCTCAATTGCAACAAAAGAAGAGAGCAACTTGAATAAATGTTTGAAAGGATCGTCTTATTCTCGCCGAAGAACTCTTCCTCTTCTCTTTCTTTGTTGCTTTTTTTTATCTTAATGCCTTGGACTGAAAATTTGAGACGAGATTCAAAAGACAAAACAGAATGTTAAATAAAAAAATAGGTAAATATAATGAAACACTGCAGAGTGCAAAATTTAAAGCCGTTAAACTCTACAACCGACTAGGATTGAAAATTTTAACAAGCTTAAAAATATTATAATTTTTTTTTTCCTTGACGTTTACGTATTTTAAATTTTTGTATAAATTTTATCTTTTTAAATTAAAATAATTATTAAACGGCAACGAAAATCAACTTTTTGCTGTAATGACAGATGATTTGCTTTGGTTTTATTTTACTCAAATATGTGATAAGTGTACAAATTTCTATGTTGAAGTAATTTTTTCTCCGTTTATTAAAATAATTTAAAAAATTTTTACTTGTCAAACCGCGGATGAAAAGTAATTGTTCAATATATCGATTTATTTTTTTATTTTACCAAATAGTTTATAAGTTGTATTTTAATGCACAATAAAAAGCTTGTGCTTGAAGTGAAATATTTCCTGTCAAACCACATTGAATGCTCGAGTGCATTGAATTTAAAACAAAAATATAGAAATACTCGTAAATGAACAGAAAGTCGTTGGCGTTGTAATTCCTTTGAAACACAGTTATAAAATATCGTACACAAAGACGTTATGATTGGCAATTTCCAAAAAAACTTGATTTGCTTTTAGTCGCTTTAAGGACATAGCCCTTCACATACATTTTCCACAAGTCGGTTTATTTAAAAAAATTTAATTAAAAAAAGTTTCGTTCATTCGTTATGTAGCTTTCTTGGCTTCCTTAGGTTCCTTTTGCTCGAATGCGAAGCCACGTGAGGAGTAAAGTAACGTTATGAATTCTTCATTTTCCCATCAATTCTCCTCAGGAAAACACTTTAGTAAAGTCGAAGCCGTAGCAGGGAGGTCAGTGAGGGAGAGATATGGAGAAAAAAAGATGGAGAAAAAGATGAGGTGGGGTGGAAAGAGGAAACATACAATTACCATGTCAATAACTTCAGATTAGCGCAAAGTAGTTTGTGAAGAGTCCAACTGCCTATGCTCATAGGAAAATGCATGGCACAGAGTGAGATAACGAGTCACAGTTTATTTTTATTTTAATTTCTCTCTCTCTTTCTCTCTCTCTCTCTCTCTCTCTCTCTCTCTCTCTCCTCTTATTGTACGCAAAACAATTCTTATTATTCTCAAATGCCAAATAAACGTACCGATATTGCTCTTTATCTACATAAACCTGTTTTCAAAACTGCTATTGTTACAAGGCTACAATATTTTCTCAAGATTTTCAATGTTTACATTGTTTACACATCTAGTTTGCTAGTTACTTGGATAAGTGTATAAATAAAGCTACAAGTAGCATTTAAACTATTTAATCGAACAAAATCTTGTTATTTTGGAAACGGATCAAGCCCAGAGTGGTAAACAATAACAATAACACAGGGTCGTTTGTATTTTCTTAATAAACACAGTGTAAAAATAAAAGATGAAGTCATGTGAAAATTAAATAAGTGAAGAAATAAATCAAAAGCGTAAATCAGCGATCAACATTTTAACGGTAGAATTAAGAGAAAATGGCTAGTGAAACGAAGCTCTCCCGACAGGAGATTAAATTATTTGCAGCTTAATGACAATTCCCCCAAAAGCAAATGAAAAAATTAAAAAGAAATTCTAACTTATTCGACATGATTATATCAAGCCTATTCGTGCCATTTGCAGGCCTCGATTGTCATTAGAGGCTCAGAGCTGAGAATCGACGTTAAAACCATTACGAGTCTGCTGGACCTTGTCTACTCCCTAATCCATTCCTCCGATTTCTCTGTCTTTCCTATTGGCATATGCATTGTTGGTCGACGGTGTCAATCCGATGCAATATTATGACTCACTACTGTATCAATGAACAATTACAGATTTATAGATCAATGATCGAAGGTGAGAGCGCGAGCGAGAATCGAGAGTTATTCCAAACAAAAATGGAGCACGTGTTTAAAACTCGTGTCTTCGTTATGTCGTCTATGATCAAATAATTTAAAAAAATGTTAACATTGAGCGAGGGGGGGGGCTATCGTCAAAAGTAACATTTTATTGTTCCAAATCGACGTTCACAAGGATCTTAGGAAAATAAGAAGACGTCACCTCGATTATTAGTCCGTGTTAGAAACTCATAATCCCGCGTTTATCGTGCAATTTTTCAGATGCCATAATACCTCCCCGAATCCAAAGAAAAGCAAAAAATTTAAATTTCAGGGAAACAAGAAAAATATTCTTGTTGATATTTGGAAGCGATGAACAATGATGAGGAAAGTTTCGTTTAACACTTGGCAGAATTTATAAACCATCATTGTAATTGTGAGTTTACTTTGAACTTTGTACCATTGACCCGAGGAGAATCAACTTTTGAAATGTTATTTTAATTTAATTTAATCACGATGTTATATATCTTTGAATCATTAAATTTTACATAACCTCGACCGATCACATATACAATAAATTGATAGTACAAACGCATAGCCACCCTCAACGTTTAAAAATATGACTCGATATGATAAATCGGGACCTATAATATCGGGATTTATCATGTCGAGGTCTGAAAATTAGTGCAACAAGTCATTATCATTATCCATTTCGTTGTGCGACTTTTCCTGTCTGCAAGTAAAAACTGTTCCGCCGCTGAAGTATCAATACCGAAAATCAGGACATTTTCTCGCGACATCCGCCCCCCCCCTTCCAACCGATTCAACGCGAATCTTTTCGTTCCCTTCATCCTCAATCGAGGAAACTCTTTTCCACATCCCAGCATTCTGCCGATCTGTTCCACTTTCCAACTTTTCCGCGAACCAATTGTTTGATTGGCAAAAATACGTTACTCATGCATTCGCATTTGCCATTCAATTTACTGCAAAAATTAAACATTACTCGCGCTAGTGAGTGCTAATAATTATTTTGAAGCCTCCATATCCGGCACACATGATTGCGGTCGTCAGAAAAGGTGAAAAACGAGGGAAAACAGATTGTAGCACTTTTTTCAGGTCTGGAGCGAGCGGTAAACTTTTTATTTCCAGATTCTCCAACAGCGACGATGTAGCGTTATTCGTCCTTTCGTACGCCAACGGTCTCGAGTATTTCTCGAGTACCGCTGCCATCAAGAAACAAAAGAAGGAAAAAGTGAGAAAGGAAAGGTAAAGGGGTAAAGCTAAACCGATATTTTGTTACTAAAAAATATCTGTGCGGTCGTTCCTTCGGATGATCGTGTGGTTCGCATTGCTTCCAGTAAAAAACCAACCTTGTATGGAAGCAGGTACGAAGATCGCCGGGATCATCAGGAGCAGTAGCAATCCATTGACCTTGCTTATCCATCCGGACACGTCACAGGATCTTCGAAAGCTCGTGCTCGCCATCCTTGTACTCGTTCAATAAAACAAGATCTTGATCTCAAGGGAAACGCACACTGCACTGATACCTCGCGGAGTTCCACGCACACCTAGAAACACCGGGGAACACGCGCAAACAAAATTCTTGCCGAGAACTAGGGCTCCTTGGACTCGAACTACCGGAGGTTCGCTCGCGGCAATGCCGTGCTCGAGAACTAAAACCGACAACCGGGTGGTTCGACGCGCCAAGACCGTCTGCCGGCGCGCGCTTTCGTTTGGCTCGACTCGGCGACGCTCGGCTCTCGATCCGAATTCACCCGAAGCCCGGCCCCCTCTGCTGCTCGTCATCACCATCGCCGTCGCCACCACCGCCACTGAGCAGCCGACCTCACGTGGCTTTTTCGCGAATTTCCATTTCCTCGACTTTTCCCGGGTTTTCCTTTTAATTGGAACGGTACTCTTTTTTGCTTACATCCGCTCTATTTTATTAACTCTTTTCTCTTATGTATACGACATCAGCAATTTCTTTTAGCCCTTCAAACAACAATTCATCGATTAGTCAAAAATTATAATTAATTCACGATTTGTATCAAGATTTGTCACAGTGGAGAATCTACTTTCCTCTTTCTGGATAACAAGTTCAATATGTATCGCAAATAATGAATTTCCTGGATTGGAATCTTCTTTCAACCACAAATGAATCACATTTTCATCACAAATTTTTTTAAATTCAAAAGTTCTGTTTTCATACTTCGAAATTTAAAATATTCAAATAATTACAATATTAACTCACTATTAATTCACTATTAATCACTCAATCGTCAACTACATACAAAATATAAATTTCATTTTTAACCCTGGTTAATTAAAAATTTTGTTTAAAACCATCTTTATAAATGCGTACATTACAAATTCTCTACTATAAAGATTATAATATTATAATTTATAACATATCATATATTTAAGAAAACAATTTTTTTTAAATATTTCATTTAATTAAGCAATGAAGTCATTTTATTCGTGATTATTCATATTAGTCCATATTAATTAAAATATATTTTTATCAACAGGTATTGTACAGAAATTATATAATTAAATTAATTTTATTTGAAAAAATATCTAAATATATAATATTTTGTTCATTTTAAGAATCAAAATATTTAACATTAATAACATTATTTAGGAATATATAAACTTTTTAATTTTACTACCATGTGTTTTCGAAATTTTTTCTTTATAACCCAATAAATGTAAGAGAGTAAATAACCATTCAATCAATTCGATAATAATTTTTATTAGCATTAATCGATTTAATCACTAATATTATAAGGGATTACATTTCTACAAGAAATATTAATGTTTTTGTATATTATGATTAAAATAAGTAGAAATATAAAAACTTCAGTAATAAAAATATTTTATTGTTATTGAATCAACATTATATTCTTATAGTTATATTAATATTTACATCAATAAGAACTAAAAATTCATAATATTATTATATTTTATAAACATATTTAATTAAAATATGGTAAATAAATATTTTAATATTTATATATAATATATACCAACACTATATAATTATATAATAATTACTATATAATGATCTTCTTTATTTAACATTTTTTGTAATAACTAAGTGAACTATTAATTAGGTACTTTTAAAAACGTAGCGAGAAGTGAAAAAAAAGTGGCCTTACTTCGCGGTAACAGAAACAACAGAAGTTTTTCTTAAAATCGTTTTAAATATCGATTCCTTGTTAAATACGATCGGCACTTTAATTTTGTGTGTGCGTATGAGATTAGGGATAGTTACGCACACACTTCTGCAAAGCTGTATATAACTTTAACAGTTATTAATTTAAAATTATTAAAATAATAATACTTTTTATTATTAAAACAAATATTTTGTTGATTCAACTTTATAGCAGGGTAATTTAGTAAATATATGAATATTAAAATCATTTAACTTATTTTAAGTTAATAATTCTATCTTAGATATTTTTAAATACATATACTTTACAAAATATTCTAATAATAATTTCGTTTTGATTTTTTGAAATTTTAATTAAGAATTTAGCGTTTATTGCCGTTAAAAAAATTACAAAACGTTATATTATTTTTTTTATATTATTTGTTATATTTTTTTATTATATTACATATTTATTTTATTTTTTATTTTAGTTTTTTATATTATTTCAATAATATCAGCAAAAAAAATTTTTTTAATTTTATTTTCATTAAATATTATGAGTTAAATGTAAAAAAATTCAAATTTTTTTTGAATTTACGCAAAACAGTAGATTTGATTGATATTAAATGTTTATCGTTCATATAGGAAATGGTTATTTAGAAATAGAAATACAAAATAATATTTAAATAGGAAGTGCTTTTATAATATATTAATCGTCTTCAATCACTATAACTAAATATAAACTTTTATAAATTGTATATACTATTTATTAAACTGTATGCATTTAGTATATGTAATTCAAAATATCAGCTGTACTATAAAAATTAATTTGTATTGATTAATTTACGCAATATTTTTTTTATTTTTTAAATGAAAAAGTATACATACCACCATATCTTGGTGAAATTTGTTTTATCATTGTATTATAATGATATGATATATTATAATTCATATGATTTTTAATTAAAAATATTGATCAATTATTTTTGAAAATATTAACTTTATTAAAGATTAATTAAATCCAATATTTAATTAGTGTAAAAAAAATTACGAAACAATGTACGTTATGTTAAAAAACAATATTCTTTAATTAATTCCAAGTTAGATTATAAGGGAAGACTTAAGTTAGGGAAAACGGAAGTATTTGATATTTTGATGTAAGATCTGATAAAAATTGATCTGAACTCACGACTCAGTTCTTTCCTAAATTTTTGTTTGAGAAGAATTTCAATAAATTAATAATACGTAATTAAAGTAACTAAAAATACGATCTTTTATTCATCTACAGATTCTGGCTTGAGGATTGCTAAATGCAAACTTTCTTTCGTTTCTCAGGTGGCAGACCTTGTTATCTCGATCTTATCATAAATATTTTCTCCAAACTACGGAAAACTGCTTACAATATTTCTTATTTTATTTATTTCCTTCTACACATGTATTTCTATATAAATTTGCAATACGTGTATTTGTATATATATTTTATCTTCATTTACTCGTAAATCCCAAAAGAAAAAAACATATATTTATAATAAAATATTATAAATATTTATTTACGGAGATATATAATATTATTGTGTAATAAAGATTTAAAAATCTATTTAACTATTCATTAAATAGGATTTTATTTTACTGTTATTTAATTAATTAGTGTTGCGGGATGAAATTAGTTTAAGGCGACTGTTTGTAGATCCCGTATATCACTCAACCCAATATAAGTAATATTAAAATTTTATTTTTTTCGTGAGATTTATATGCAATTAAAGATTGAGGATCGATTTTTTTGAGGTGCAAAACCTGGTAAACGTACACAAATAATAAAAAATTAAATACACGCTTAAATGCTCGACCTGTGCATGTAAATCTATTCTAAATTTTCAACTGGTTAATGTGTCGAATACTTATTAAAGTATGAGGAAGTCATTTTCAGATTCTTTCTTTTTCTTTCGTTTTAACATCAATATATGATTGGTGATAAGGCACCTTATTAATTCTTGATTTTATTTCTCTTTCTTGTATACACACTACGCCGAAATTGGACTTTTGTGTGTAACACATAAGCGAAAAACTCTTTATAAAATAGTGAATGTGTTAGTAAATTATATGTATTTAAAATGTATTGACTTTTTTTCTGTGGACAGGCCGGAAGTTTTTTATGTATAAATAATAAATAATAAATATAAAATATAAAGTGAAGAGTTCTACGATAATTGAATGCTGTCGTTGTAAGTACTGTTAATTATTAAAAATAAATACATTTAAAGCAATCTGGATGTAACGAGAAAAAGTAATATTTTTGGATTAAAGAAGTTATTCGTATATATTTTCATTTCGCTACAACTAATTTGTAAACTTTACGAACAAAGTTTATTTTCTTAGTATCGCTTTATTTTTTGTTAATAAAATCTGCTAATATTATTTAATAATTATCAATTAATTAAAAAATTATGCTGTTTTAAATTTCTATTATATCGGATAGCCAAATCTGAATATAATTTTAACATTGTTACACGTAATTATAAAATCATGACTCTTCATCAAATAATAATGTGTAATAATAATTTTTATTAAAACATCTATTGAATAGAAATATTTTTAAATTAACCTGCAATATCATAATGCATTTAATAAAAACTATTTCTTTTTAATGATATTACATGTTAAATTTCAAATTCAGCGATTGAATTGAATTTGGTTTATTTTACTCGTTGTTGAAATACAGAAGAAAACTGAATGTAGAACTTTTTCAACGTTTGTTTTTTAGTTTTTTACATGAATAAAAAAATGAAAACAAATCACTTGTCAAAATTGTATAGATTAAAATTGTACATAAATATAATATAATTTACATTTAAGTATAATAATTAATATTTATTTATATTTTATAAGAGCTTGGTGTTGATATTAAATTAACATTCTATAATGCGAGCAATATCTTTTGATTCATGATTTTTACAAATTACTAAAATGTAAATAAAAATAATATAAAGAAAATATTTAATTACTTTTAATTTTATAAAACTTTTATATTTTTTATGTAACATTTGTATTTGTTTACTAAATCAATAAAGCAATAAATCATAGAATAGTTCTGTATTTAATGATATGTATCAATCGCATCAAATTAACAGGTATAAATTATTATTAATTTTTAGCTACAAAAACAAATAATTATACATAAATAATTAGCATCTCTATTACAAATGCTAAAACCGTTAAATATTACATAAAAAGCGTAAAAATAATTTATGTATTTTTATTGTATATTGTAATAGAATTTTTTATTTTCATAGCAGAGCAATTTTTTTTCTTCAACGTGTAACTTGCTGATTTTATTTGGCAACTTTCATTTTAAGCTGGCACTGTAAATATACTTTAACTTGCACTGTAAATAACTTCTCGTAAAACGTCGCTAATTTTTGCTTTTTGCTCGCAATTATTTGTGCAATATTTTTCCAATTAAATAATAATGTTACTATTTAGGCTTGTTTTTTATAAATTGGTGAAGGCAATGAACGTCCTTTTTACAGAAGCCTATGTCTATAGTATATCCTCTCAATACTACCGACTGATATAATTTTGATTTTGTTATTTCAAAAAAATACAAGGGAAATAAATAATTGAATTACACACGGCTTTATTTTAACTCTTTTAATCACTTGACTGAAATTGAAGTACACAGATTGACGCTCACACACCATCTGACGCTCTCACACAATATACTCACGCTCAACCCCGCGTTTACCGTCCAAAAGGGGCACAAACCAGGGAGGAGGGTGGTTAGTGGGTTTCCATTAAGTTTTCAAATTTTCCGAATGACTCATACTCCGGACTACTTTGACCTGCATCGGACTCCCCCCCCTCCAATACATACACTCAAACAGTTACTGCAGTTCAATTGGACTAGTCGATTCACCAAGAGAACTTTTTAAACTCGTTAGATCATCCAGAATGGTGACAGTATCTACCCTTACTACCGTACCTCTCCTCTTCATCAGCAAGATCTGTAAAACCCTGATCATTTCCGTACTGAGTAATTATTCACCACGGTTTATTGGACAAGATTTTCAAATCAACCTCTTAACATTAGAAAAGCAACTTAATGAAAGAATGACGGAGAAAGCAGACATCGAAGACGGATACAAATACAGCGAAGAGATACATGAAAGACTACATTTACAATATTCTGTCGGTAATCTACACAAATAAAAGTTAAAACTATTGAATTCGGGCAATCGATGGGCAGTGATGGACTCTATTCCCTTCCGTTCACACCAATGTGGATGTCTACTTTTAAACATAATTCTTTAGCAAAATTTTGATTAACATTAAATACATAAAAAATTTTATAGTGGTAAGAGAGTAATGTAAATTTACTGTTCAATGACTGTAAGATTTCGTGAATGCATTTCATGAATAAATCATTAATATTGCTGTATTATATTATTAGATGAAACCCGAGATGTAGAATATTTGGCCGTAGACGTAAAGTAAAGTAAAGTAAAATTAAATACCCAAAAGAGTGAGACAAAGAGATAAAGCATAGAAAAAATGAGAAACTATAGGGTAGTAGCCCGCTTGAACCCGTTGGACTAACACATACATATACATTAATTATTCTATTAAAACATTAACGAGTTAATTAACCTTTAATTCATCCATAATAATAATTATTATTGTCATTGTTATCACTTCAGTTTAAACACATTTTAAATTTAATGTTTTTTTCAATTTTTTATAACCAACAAATGCCTGATGAATATAAAAAATAATAAATGCAATTTAAAAAGAAAAAAAATTCTTATTAAGTAAACTTTGACATATTTCATTTTAAATATTATTTCAATAAAAAAAATCTAAATTTAAAATAAATACGTTTGTGTTAAAAAAAATATAATCTTTAAATTTTAATTTGATATTTTTTTATTAAACTTGTTTATGTGGTACTTTTTTCTATGCATTGAAACTGCTTTATAATGAATTATTGATTTCAAATATATTTCTGCATGATTAATTGTATCTAAAAACATTTATAAATAAACATAAACAAATAAATAGTAAAGTACAAATTTGTATATTTTTAACTTCATAATTTGAAAAAGGTTTGATGAAGATAGAACTTTATCGTCGAAATTTTGTATAATAATTATATTTTGTTTTAAATACATAAACAAAAATTTAATTTATTTTATATATCAAATACATTCTTTTATTTCATCATTAATTCAAAAATGGATGAAATCAAAAACAAAAACTTCAAATTTATATATAAGATAATTTTATCTAGTTTTAATATTTATTATTATTATTTATTGTATAGAAAATATTTAGTCATATTTGAGAGTAATCTCATCAGTGTCAATCAAAAGTTTAACATCGACTTAACTATTGTTCAATAGAAAATTTTGCAATGATTTAAAAACTGTTATAATTAATATCTAACGCTTATTAAAATATTCATTATATTTAATTATACATTATTAATATCAGATAATTTGAGACTGATTAAATTAACAGCTAAAAATAGCAACTAGCTTTATAAAAAAAAAAAAAAAAATTGATGCATAATTATGGAAGCTGGTACATATTTATTTCGTTTTAGAATTTTCTATTCACATGAGACGTTTACGAATATCTATAAATCAATTCAAACTTTAACGCACTTGCAGATACGTATTCAAGATTTTCAGATATTCTATTCTAGTAAAATAATATTTGATTTAATAGGATACACACACATACATATTTTTATTCCAATAACAATGGACATATTTTTATAAGCATTATTGCTAAACTATTTTTAAATGTATATAAAAAGAAAACTTATTTTTTCATGGTTTTGTTTCAAGTTAAACTTGTGGTAACTACATCCATAAAATTACGCACATTTGTTATATATTAGAAATATATTTTACATTTTGAAAATTTCATTTATTTAATAATGATTTTATTTATTTATTCTTTGTTTATATAAATTAAAAAATTTTAAAAAATGATTGTATACTATTTTTATATTTAAAAATTTTTTTCTAATATTTTTCAATTTTTAATAATAATAATGAGAGTATATTACAATTATTTATTTTATTAGGAAAAAACCCAGTAATATGTAATATAATACATGCATTTATATTGAATTAATGATAAAATTTTTATAGAAAACATTATTTTTCGGAAAAATTTATACAGTCTAATAAATCTATAATATACACCTTATTATTAATTTAAATTTTTTACACTTTTCTGGAAAAATATCAATACCACTGCATAAGTAACTAATTTTGTTTTGTAATGAAATAAATTTCTTGATTAATGGATTTGCTCCTATTATTAGCATTAAAATAATAAATTTAACTCATTATATTACATAATTATTTTAATACATAAATGAAAAATTAATTACTGAACAATTAACTGATGATAAATTTACACATACCTAAAAATATTGTTTTAAATAAATTTATTAAATTTTAGATAAATATACTTACATAAAGAAAAATTAAATATAATATGAATTATAATTTTTTTTTTTTTAATTGTTATATAAACTTAAATAAATTCATTCATACTGAAAATATATATAAACAATGATGTTTACTAAATAACAACAATAATAAATAAAAATAATAGAAATGTATAGTAATTGGTATTTATTTATTTAAGAAATTATTATAATCATTAAAACAAACTTTATTTTTGAGCAATGAAAAGATAACTTATAATAATAAAGAAAGTACAAGACAAAAATTTATATACAATATATGCATACAATTTTATAAAATTAATTTTTTCAGAGGTTAAATTGTTTTACAAAATACATGTAATTATTTCAAAAGAAATTATAAAAATATGTATTCAACATTTTTATTATCAAAATTATTTGATATTGTCTTTCTAAAATTCTTATCTACCTGTTTTAATAAAAAAAAACGTGTCACTTTTAATTTTTATAAATTACAAAATTATATTATGTTAATCATAATGTATATTAAAAAAAAAAAAATTTTTTTGTAAGCATGATTGAAGTCATTAAAATATTCGTTAATTGACTTTAATACAAAATAATGTTTACACAATAACCTACATATACTCTTTAAAATTAATTATTACTAATTCATTGTTTTCAGTAACTAAATTCGTATTGATATATACAGAAACATTGAAATCTTAAGCAGATTCATTAAATGTACAAGTACATAGTACTCAAAATATGAAGGAGGCACAGTCAACATGATCACAATAAAATAACACAATGGATTAAACCAATTGACTGACTTCGAAGTAATGAAAGTGAATTGATTTACGAAAATATGACTTTCATGTAATGAAGAGATCATTTTCATTATGAATGAATATTTCCTTATGTATTAATAAGAGAAATATTTTTAGGTCATTTTTTTATTGTACTATTTTAAGGATTTTATGCTATATTTTTTATTTTATATTTAAAAACATTATTATTAAAACAATTTTCTCGTAAAAGTCATTTAAATATATAATTTTTTATTTTCATTGTAAAGAAAATAGATTTCAAAAATAATTTTTGATTTAATTAGGTCATAAATATGATTTATATATAATTTGTATGAATAATTCAGAATTCGTTTCATTTAATAAAATTTTTAAACATTAAATCTTGAAAGTTGTAAATAGTAAATTTTTGAAAAGCAATAAATATAAAAAAAAATAAGTTTTAACTTATTTTAAATTATTTTATACATTTACAGTTTGTACTTATTTCTTCAAAAATGTTGTTTAAATTTTAAGCGAAAATTTTCATTTCTAAATGAAATGTAAATATTAACTTAAGTCTCTTAAAAAAAATAAATTTTTAAAACAAAACAGAAATAATAATTCATAATAAATTTATATACTAAAAGTAATTTTTACGAGTAAAGAAAAACTTAATATGTCACATTAAAAAATAAGAAATATTTTTTAAATTCAAAAATATCTCAAGCAAATATTTTTCGATACTTTAAAATAAATTTTTGACTTTCTTGTTTTATTGTTATTTTCTTTTGTTTTTATATTTAATTTATAGTCAATTTACTTCACACGCTTTTGTTGTCGTTGTCTGTAAATATCGTTCACAGGAGGTGGTGGTAAATCTTCTTCTTCACTGTCATCACCACCTAATCGAGTCCTTTTTCTTTTATTAATAATACTATTACCATCTACAGTTTCATCAACAATCCAATGTACTGATTTCGCCAGATCAAATAATTTTGTATCACAACCATTATCTGCTACTGGTAATGGAGCTGTAAGTAAAGAGTTGTTTTAAAAATGATGATATAATTTTATACAGTGATATTAAATTAAAAAAGTGCAAATTTTTATTCATTTGTGTGCATCATAAAATTACATTAAAGCTACAATCATGTAACCATTATTTCTTTATAATAATAATCATAAAATAAACAGATCTTGACTTTCTTAAAATTACTACTTATTACAGATATTTACTACTTAAAATCAATATTAAGAAATAATTAAATTACTATTATTACAACTCATATTTTTATTTACCTTTTAAATTTTATAAAATACATTTAAATTTTTAATCTTCTGATTAATCAGATTTAATATTAGTAAATATATCTTGTATGATATCAACTATTAAATAATTAAAAAATTTTATTACATAATTTCATGTCATATAAAAAATGAATTTAAACAAGTTGAGCAGAATATTAAAATGAAATATAAAATTAGAATTACACATGAAGAGCTAGGAAATTTAAATTAATAATAAATAAAATTAATTTTAATTCTTTTTTAATTTTGACATAATAAATAAATTTATATGCTCTTTTAAAAATTCACTTTCATAAATTATATTTGTATTAATATTTTAAATGAAAATTATTTAAATATGGTATTTAATCAATAATGATAAAAATGCTTTTTTACCTACAAATATTTTCTAACCTTTCCTATTTTTGTACAAAATGTTTTTATCTATCTTTCATTGTAGTAAATCATAAGTTTAATATTTATTTATATTATTTTTAAGTTGTATAATTAATAAGATTTTAAAACGTTGATATTTTAATATTAAACATTCACAACTACGTATAAAATGAGCAAAAATGCCACGACGAAATTTACTGTACCGACTGAGTACCATACGAAGGTATAAAACAAATGATACAAAGAATAAATTGATTATTTCTTTTTGATAAATAAAACTTAGTAATTTATAAAACATTTTTAACTATTTTTAAATATTAATTCTTTGAAATAAAGTAGATCACAAAACAAAAATTAAAATTTTTAACTTGAAATATTTGTGGAACAAAGTATTGGAAAATCTATAAATTTTAATTTATTTATAATTATATAACATTTAGTTAATAAATACAAACCATGATCGGGTAATTGAATTCGACCAAACACATCTACTAATAGTTCAACTGAAACAAAAGGACCTCTAAAACAACCTGGAGGTGGCAATATTGTGCATAACTGAGCAGCTGCTGGAGGTAAAGGAAATGATCCACCTAGAAAGTAAATAATAGAAGTTTTAGATATTTATTAAATTTAAAATAATTACAGAATAGTTTATTTATGAGTTGTAAACATATAAGAATTCATGAAAGGTTATATAAATTGATTATTAAGTAATTAAAATTAAAAAATACTGAGATTTTAATCTATAATTAGTAATACTTATTTATAAGTATTACTTGAATATTTTTACCGAATATATTATTTCAAAATATTTAAATTATACAGAATAGAAAGAAAATTTGTGTAAATAAGCAAGCAATATATTAAGACAATGTATGAATGTTTTTTTTTATTAATCAAATATAATCAATATAATATTAAATGTAGAAAATCTAAGAAATTTTTCTTCAGTGTAATAAAAACAAATTTTTATTTGAAATATATTTTTATGGTTTTGTTAACTGTATTATTATATTTACAGTGAATATATGCTTTATTTTTATTTATGAGATATAAAAGTCACCTGGGACAGGATGTTCTCCTGGCAATGGATTAACTTTTGGCTTATAAGGAATCATTTGTGACACATCTGGTCTTGGTAATGCAGCTATAGCTTCTTCTGTGTCTGGTGTCCGAGGCAACGTGCAGGCCATATTTCTACTAATACTTGATACCTCCATGTAACCAATTGACCTCAATTCCATTGGTGTGCAAGGATATAAATCTAAAAACTTATATCTATCTACAAGTTGTGCAGTTTCTTTACCTTCGAATTCTTTTATCTATAATCAATTTTAGATTAATTATTTATAAGAATTTTAACATCAAGTATAAAATGAATCTAGTTTTTACTTTTTCCAAAACTGCACTACGACGTTTCTCTACTTTAACGATACTTGCTAAGTCTCCTATATTTGATTCGAATTCTAAAAAGCGATTCCAAATATCACTAAAAAAAAAAAAATTAAATTTTATTTTCCGCCCACAATAACAAAGATATTTAATAAATATAAACGTAGTTTTATAAAAGCATACACAGATTTTTCTGGTTCCAAACTACCCGATGATAATACTCGTTCAAACAATACCCTTGTATTGTTATCCTCTGAAGAAAAAAATATTTTATTATATCGTTGACAATAATTTTTTTAAAATTATAGGTAAAATTAATACATAATATACCATTTAAATGAGACAAGTAATCGATGTAACAAAGTATATAGTCTGGGTTATCGGCAAATTTTTTTAAACCAAGTTCAAAAATTCGGAATGCTATATTTTTATCCTTTGTACAGTAATATTCCATTAGTGCAGCAGCAACATATACATGGTGCCTGCATCTTTGATCTTCTCTAGCTCTTTTAAAAACGGTTCTTGCTGATTTTATGCCTTCAGCTCTTCTGGCAAATTTCATGTATTGGACATAAGCCTAAAATATTTAATGTGAAATATCGTGAAAAGTTTATGAAAAATTACAAATATTTACATGCTGCGCACAGATAAAGAGTAGTTTAACAAGAAGGATATTTACAAATTTTTTAAATATCATTCGTTTACGTATACCATTATTAAATGCATATTTAAAATAAAAATATTGAAATTAATTTTTTCAATTATTGTAGAGTTCGTGGTGACACTATTGCTTAATTTGTTGTGAATGCACTGGTGTATTAAAATTAAAGTGAAATAAATTTGACATATTCATGAAAGCATAAGTATTGCAAAACTGGTGTATATTGATTGCAATGTATTCAAAGACTAATAATTCTTAATAATGAATAAAAATTGAAAATAAAAGATCATTTTCGTTTAAATTAATGACAAAAAACCTGTTGTTTTTTTTAAATATGAGTTTCGCGTATCGTGGCTAAGACTTAATATTGAATTTACAAATGAAAATCGCAAACAAATTAAATAATATGTTTAGTTTTTGTTTTTTAAAGAAATATTTACAGTGTCAATGCTGAGCAATGGTGTGGTGTTACAACACCAAGGGCTAAGGAAATATCCAAGGCAGATTTTTCTTGCCCGTTTTATCCATTTAGCTAGAGAAAATTTGGAAAAATAATTAATTTCAAATAGAAATAAATACTTACCAGCGTCGGGTCAATGTCTGATATATCGAGGAACTTCTGATATATTTGATGCACTTTTTCGTACTTAACTCGACCTTCTTCGAAATCGGCGTGCGCAAAATACAACAACATATTTTTCGACAAAAGCGTATTAGTCGCTCGCTCAAACATCGTGGCAGCCTCATCGCTCAAATTTTTCGCCGCATTAACGTCACCTTTCTCGGTGAGGATCTTAGAGCTAAGTTCGAGAAAATGAGCCGCCTGGTGCCAAACTGCAGGGTGATGCCCCAGGCAGAGCAAGCACTGCTCAATCGCAAACATGACCCTACGAGCGACCAAAGAGGTATCCTCCGTTCTCAAGGGATTGCCACGTTCCCAAGCTATGTACTTTTTCCAGAGTTCGACCTAGAATTATTCAAATTCAGTTGTAAAAAAGAAAAACATTTTTAAATCGGGTGTCAGTCAATCAGGGAACCATTGTGGATTTTTTAATTAAGGGGCTTCTTTTTTGGAGATGGGAGTAATGAGCTGGGTCTAGGATACAACTTGGGGTATAAGTGTCGCAGACATAAGCCCACTCACTTTGTCACATTCCTTGTGCTCGGTGGGCGACTCAATTATTATCTCGTTAACTTTATTTAAAATCTTTAAAAATGACACCCTACACATTGAATTAAAGGCTTATTGCGGGTTTTGGGTGACAATATCTTTATCGTTTGTCTGTCGGTGGGGTTTCGATTAAGATGATTTCTTGCCTTCGCCAGGCCTCAGCACAAAATTTAAATGAACGCATTTAAAAGCAAGAAAATACCTTGAAAAAACATCGCCGATTAACAAACAATAAAAATTTGTACTTAATCAATATCCATATTATCTTTCCTTTCTCTACAAAAATTACTCTGTTCACCATCATTTTCACATTTTCTCCAATCGTTTAACCAAAACATTTACCTATTATCAAATATTGTTTTTAATTTTTCTTATATCAAATTCATTCAAAATTTAGCGAACGGATTAGTGCCAACATCAACACATTTCAATGTAAAATATAAAGTCAAACAATTTTTATGCCATTTAAAAAACATTTATTTTGGAATAAATTTAAAGTCTTTGTCATTTGTAATTATTTATTACAATTGAATTTCATATATATTATTTTATTTTTTTATTACACGTATACTATTAAGATATTGATTCAAGTAAAGTAAAATCAATTTTATTGAGTATAACTTATAACTATCTTTATTGATGTATTAATATTCAATTTATTTTACTGATTCTATAAAAAATATATTACAATATTTTATGATGCATAAGTTGTATATGTTGCAAGAAGGTGAAAAGATAAGTGTAGCGTGATATACAAAAGTTTATCAAAAAAATATTTAATCTAGCAAAAATTGAAATATTCAATATTTATTCATTAATAAATTTTATTACAATTTTTAGTTGACCAAACATTATGCAGCATCCGTTACTTTATAATATACCCTTGTTTACAAAGGTATAGAGGTGCTGTCGATAATTCTTTCGTAAAAAATGGAATATTTAAAAATTACTTTAAAAAATACTGTTCCTTATGACTGTAGAAAATTAAAAAAATTATTCCATGAAAATCCATTATATACGATAGGTAAACTTATTATTTAAGACTATGGAATTGTTTTGTATGTAAAACTGTATAATCATATTAAAAATGAGAACAATATTATTTTAGTGTAAAATACATTAGAGTAAAGAGTATTCTAATTAAATACATATGTTCTGAAAAATGTAAACAAAGAAATGAAACAAAACGAGAGGAATACTATATCCTTATTATTCATCTACTATTAACCTTAAATATAAGCATAATTATCATAAGTTATCAACATTATTTAAAGGAAAAAGGTAAACCATTAAAAACCAAAGATATTTAGATTTTTTAAATAAATAATTACAAGCTTTTTAGAGTTATAGAATTTCTATTAAAAGTTTTTCAAATAAAATAATTATTGATTTTATGGAAAAAATTACTTGATTTTTGCATTAAAAAAAATAACGGAAAGTACAAATAAAACTAAACGAATGTTTAATAAAAGTAAATAACTTATCAAATAGTAATTCATAAAATAGAAAATAATGTTAATTAAAATTAGAATTTTTTTTAAAAATTCGATTCCAAAATGGAATAACATTTACTTTTTGTAAAATTAATTGTTAAGTAATGAAACTATTTTGTGAATACTAAAAGTACCAAAAATTCATATGAAAGACAAAGAAGTAACAAGACAGAAACAAGAATTAGCACACATTTAAATAATTCCATTCATTAAATATAAAATAAAATAAATACAAATTTATAAAATATTAAAGATTTTTATAGGTCTAATAAGCTGTAGTTAAAGCTTACATTATGTAAAATTATAGTACTATTCATTTTTATTACAAATTTAATAAACTTAATAATGCACATTTAAAAATGAAATTAAAAAATACAATTTGTTATGATATTACATGAGTAATATTCCAAAGTCATTCAAATTAAAACAAATTTAACATTATAAAGTTCATAAATTTACTCAAAATTTTATTTACAATAAATAAAAAAATAGTTTACAATTATTAATTCATTTATATTTTTTTCATTATTTATAACAATGGTTTGTATTTTAATTGTATTCAAAATATCAATTCCACAAACAAATATTAATAACTTTTAAAGAAGTTTATTTATAATTAATTACATGTAATTTATCAAATATTTATGTTTATCTATTAACACATTAAACAATTTTATTTTAGTAGTAAAGTTTAATATAAGATTTTTCGTACATAATTGCTTACCATTTCGTTTAAATAAAATAAAAGTCTCAATAATGATGATAAATGTGTACTTAATTTGAATTAATAACTATTTTTTAGTTAAAAAATAACTATAATTAATGATGGTAAAAGACAAATTAATATATGCTTATTTATTTAATCCATAAAAGTAAAATTGACCAGATTTTATATTATCATTAAAGTAAAGAATTTTAAATAAAAATTAAATTTAGAATTTTTCCTTATTTTATATATTTCAATATTACATACAAAAATAATTTCCTTTTATAATATTAACATTTAAAATATGTTTAACTAACTACTATTTTATTAATTGATATATTATAAAATTTACAAATATCAGATAGATAAAAATAATTTGAAAATTACACATTATAAACTTCAAAGCAGATTTTTATATTATTTTTATACATTTAATGGAATTATATATAAATCATAATATTACAATCATAGAAATTTATAGAATCAGTAATAGACAATATACATGATATAAATAATTGAAAATTCAAAATATAAATTAAGTTTTACAAATTATTTACATAAATGTTTTTAACATTAACTATTTTTAACATACATTTTAAACTTTATCAATGAAAGTGTACACAAAGTTCAAATGAATATTATTGTTAATTTACTAATATATTATTTAAATTCATTTTTAATTAACTAATTAAAATAATCACAAAAAAATTATATAATTTTTTAAAAATATTTCAGTAAAATAAACTAAACAAAGCTGAATTTTATATTATAAAAAAGTAAACAAGCATATTGAACAAAAAATTTAAAATAAAAATATTGGATATCTTAATCAATTTTTTAATGGTAAATCATGAGGATGTTTTAGTTATCTTTTGGTAGTATATAATTTAAAATGTAGAAGTATACATACCTTAAGAAACAAATTTTTAATTTACTAAAACATCAGCAAAATTAACCAAAAACATAATTTAATTAAAAAATAAAAATTAAAAAGTTTAGGAGTTTTTAGTTTATTATTTCTTGCCTAACTATAAAAACAATTATATTTGGGTTATTAAAATACAATTTTAAATAATATACGTTTTCATAATTCTTAATACATAGTATTGGGACACCATAAAAAAAAATTATACTTGAAGTATATTTAAAATGTTGAGGTTCAAGTTTTGGTCCGATTTATTTTTATGTATAAACAAATTTCTTTTTCAGATTTATAACAACATAATTAACACAGCAATATTTATTAAAAATATTTGTTTTAATTTCATTTTTTATTGTAAATAACATACAAATGAAATTAAGTTATGAAATGAAATGAAAGTCTCAGAATGATATATAACTTTTATTAAACAATAAATAAATGAAATAAATGAAACAAAGGGTTTAATTACTTGTTTAATTTCTTCTGGATGACCAGTTGGAGGTACACTTGGTGCACTTCTATTCAAGCCTCTTGTTACTGCCTCCAATTCTTTGGCCACTCTTCTTGCATTCATATAATCTCTAGATCGTTCTATGGCCATTTTTTCTGCAATAATAGGATTAATATTTTGTTCAAATGACATATAGTCTTTCCATAATTGTTCCATGTTGATCATAGGATTTACTACACCACGCTGATATACCTGAAATCAATGTATATTTAAAATTTATTAATTATCTGTAAATATGAAACAAATTAAATAAAATTATAACTTCTAAACAGAGTAAAAATTTTATTTTTAATATTAAAATAATGGTAACAATAAAAAAGGATTTTTAAATTATTTCACTAAAATTTTCTGTATATAATTTTAAGCTAAATAAACAATATGAGAAAATGATTTTTTAAATATTTATGATCGATGAATTGTCCATAATGTCTGAGTATTGCTAGGGATAGTACATTTCCATGCAAAGGCTGCCTAATATCCTCCCCTTCATACTAAATATCTTTTAATTTAGGAATCTCATATGAATATAATTATTGAACTTTTTGTGCAATTAATAAATACGTTTCAAATAATTATTTATGATACTCAATATACAAAAATATTTTTTGTAATGCTTATAATTTTATATTTTTAACATGCTAAATTTTTACTATTTTAAACTTTTTTCATACAATGAAATTAATATTCTTTTATTATTTGTAGTTAGTTAGAATAAACAATAAAATGTAATTTCAAAGCACAGTTATAATTGTTTTATAAATAGTTATTTATTTTAAGATCTAATTTTTACTCCATTATTTAGTTTAGTCACTTATACAAGAATTCGATAAGTGATATGACATTCATGATATAATTCATGGATCACCTTTTTAAATTTAATCTTACCTTCCGTACAGCACTAATTCTTTGATTTTCAGCATATGAACCAACTGCTTCTACACTTTTCAGAAATACAACATAATCATTCCATATACTGTAAGAATGTATATCCATTCCAATTTTATCCAAAGCAAAATCATAAGCTTGTGCCATTTTTTCTCTGTGAAATAATTATAAATATTTAATTTATTATAATTTGATTATAAATTTATTTGATGCAAATATTTTTACTTACTTATATGTAGCAAGACTCGCTTTAGTTTCTTTAACGTAAGATAGATATAATTTCCATAGTTCAATATTTAAGATTTTCATAAGACACCTCTGGAAAAGCTGTTAGACAAAAAAATAAAAAAAAAAATACGTATTTTATAAATACAGCAATACAATTAGAGAAATATCTCTAACTATGAACAAAATTTTGTTACTACCTACTTACTCTCCAACAAGAGGCAAATAAATACATAATGCATTTAAACACAAGTATGCTTAATACTAAGCAATTTGTACGCGACAGTTGTTTTATTGCTTTCCATTTCACTAACATACATTAAAACATATATTTATATTCATGAAGTTGGGTAAGTAAAAATGAACCAATACATCTTTGCAAATGGTTTATTGGCAAATATATAAATTTTTATATTGTTATTTTTATATTATATTAGTGCATGTTTATAAAATTTTTAATTCCAATATGTTTTTAGTATAAAATTGTCTTTATTTAAAAATAGCTTATTTTATTTCTAAATGTTCACACGGTTTTAATTTGATAGTAACAAGACTTATAAGATTAAAGAAAAACTGAGACTGCGAAGCAACATAAGATGAGATCACCATACTTTTATAATATGATTGAAATACATGGTTTTTCATAGTTTTAATTAATTTTAAATATGTAACGATGAATCATTTTATGCTACTTCTAGAAAGGATATGTTTCACGAAGAGGTAAAATTTTCAAGGATAGGTTTCATAATAATAATGATTCTTGTGTAGATGACAATCTGCATCAGATACTATAATTTCCAACATTTGAAAATTCATTTCTGCTGGTGCATATTTCTACAGTATGTCCAAAATATAGTGGGAAAACTTTTTGAACAGCTGGGTTTTTAAAAAATATAAGTAAAAAACTCAGGAAGGAATATAAGGCTACTATGTTTAGAAGGTTATCTTCTCCTTATAATTCTTACTTTTTAATTTATATTAAATTGATATTTTTTAAATTCAAAAATGAATCATTAATGATGGTTTAAAAAGAAAACTACCTCCCAAACATTGTATCAGCATAATAATCAATCAATGAAATAAGTGCCTTGTTGTGAAGATAAAGCATTTTATTCACTTTACAAAATTTGTAAAGTGTTTAAGTCACATTTCACACTGTTTTTAATAATATGTGCTTTACTATTTATATTATGTTTTCAATTATTTATTTAGCATATTTAATTAATCGCTTTATAATATAAATGTATAAGAACCAGAGAAGGGATATGTTGTATTACGATTAAGTAAAATGAAAAAGATAATAAATTATCATTATTCTCAAACATCAAAACATTATGTACAATAATATAATTTTGTAATAATGATCCCTAATAAAAATAATCTATAAGTAAAAGTAAATAGAATAAATTTTATTTTATACAAAAATGTAAATTTAATTCTATAAAAATGATCACACTTCTTTATATCTTTATTAAAAATATCACAGTTTGTATCGTTTTTTAAATAAAAAAAATTATGTTTTGTATCATTTTTTTAAATAAAGAATTTTACAATTTCATTTACCACATAATCTACCTACACAATGATATGCTTTTTCATTTTTCTTACTATTCTAATAAAATTTTTTTATACATTGTGTTCTAGATTAAACCTCTCATAATAATATGAAGAACTAAAAAACTCTGCATAAACATACCTTTTCCACTTTTTCAAAGTTGCGCATTTTCATCTGGAACAAAAAAAACAATTACATTAATTTTATAATAAATAAAAAAAAGTTATAAAATTTATTACAGAATTTAGCTTACCTCTTGTTCAATATAAATTTTCCAATAACGACCAGCTAATGGAAAGACAGACACAAGTTTTTCAAAAATAGGTCGCACTTCTATAATTGGTCTGTTTTGTGCTTCTCTTATCAGTAAACTCCATGCTTCAAGATCATAAGGAGTATCATTAATAGTTTTTTGAGCTCGTTGTAATTTTTCATTGCCCCAGTCCTAAAATTTGTAGATTATATAAAATGAAGAATTTTTATGCAGTAAAAATATATATGAATTGTAATTACAAAAAATGTAATTATTATATGTATACAAACATATACATGTAAATTTTATTATAATAACAACCAATACACATTTATATGATAAAAAATAAAAAAAAGGAATGTAAATTTGCACATAAAATTTACTTTAATATTACTTATTATTAAAATGAATATACAAATTATTTTATATCATTATATATTGGTAACTGAATTACATAACCTTAAAATGTTTCACTTTATTAAGAGATGGTTCTTATATTTAAAAGTAAAATTGATCATTAATTTAAAAATTTTTGTTATTTGATTGAACAAAACTTTTGTCAGTATATTAAATCAAGAAAAATTTGTTTAAAAATTTATTACATTACCGTGTACAGCAAATGTGTTATACATGTGCAGCTGACATTATTATCTGTGCAACCATTTCATGTTCAAACTTATTGAATATTTATTACCATATTATTGTACTAGATAACTTTATATTACATAAATTTATTTATTTTATAGATTTGTATACATGTATGCATACAGACATTGTATTTCTACAAAAGAAGATATTGATTAAATCATAATGTGTACGTGCACGCGCGCCTGTGTGTACGTGGATAAAATTTTATTCGACATTGATAGTGTACAGTAAACGACATGCTCGCAGTTGTTTGCTTTGTACTTATTGATATCACGTGTAAAATTTATTTTATGCACATCCATATAAAAACGAAATTACGTATTCAACGATTAAAATTGAATACGCAATAAATTTAAAAAAATAAAAATTTCAAGAACACAAATTTCACAAGGGTACAAGACGAAATAGGATTATGTAAAAGGCATTAGTACTTATTAATCAATTGTAATGAAAATTATATTATGTAATTAAATAATATGTAAAGTAAAATCGAGTCAACAAAAAAATCATATTGAGATGAGTTGGAAGATTTAAAGTACAAACTTGTGAGAATTTAAATACGGGTAAATAAGTTATTAAAAATATAAAAAATACCACAAAGTGTGTAAATTCCGTGTCCATGTTAATTTGAGATGCAACAGCAGTACTGGATTTTATTTTAATCGATAGAGCACTTAAATCTTTTGTTTGTGCGATGAGCGTCGCAGGAGGAGATCCGCCATATTAAATCGAACGCTTGGCCACAACCGAGTTTCTGACTTGAGCTACGCAGTAGACATGCGCACTTGGTTCTGTTGGGATATTTTTTGTTGCTACCATAGTGTGTGCTTAGTGATTTATTTTTCTTTTTTTAAACTATGTTCAATTACCATTGAGTATTGCTTTATCATATTAACCTCATTGGAATATCTGCTTTAACCCCATAGTAAGCATATATATTAAGAGTTAGATTGTTAAATAAAAATATGAATTGTTCATGTTCTGAAAATATGATGGAACAAAAGAGGCATAAAAATAATTTACTGATTTAAAAATATTTAGTACGGGACACGATTTGTACTGTTTGTGATCATGTGCATGCACACCTTATTTTAAAACAGTATTCGAGGTTATGTTTATTGTCAAATATTGAAAGTTAAAGTTATTTTAAAATTTTAATAGTTAATAATTTAAGAAACACTTGAAAATTAAAACACTCGGGGATTGATTAATACTTACGAAAAGCTCATTTTCTGCCATGGCTCACGTCTCCTTGATCTAGTTTTACGTTGCAATATAAGTTTTAACTGTCGAGCAGAATCCCGCGTGTAAATAGTTACACGTGGCACACGTACACTCACTATTGTTTTTATCGTTTACTATGTTTTACAAACAATAAATAACAATTAAATGAAATGTATTGCTTATTATTGTTTGCAGAAAGACACTTGTGTACAAAATATGACAAAATTATAATATTAAATTAACGTGAATTTTGTATTTGATCTTGACTAGAATATGGCTGCTCAATGCAAGTGAGCTAGAGAGAGGAAAGTAGACTTAGAAAAGGAGGGCAATCATCAGTTGCACACACTATACGATATACTTCTCATCGTAATCTTTGTCCTTGGTGAGGGGGGGGTGAAGGTGAAGAAATAATCTCGTGTTCCAAAGTTATTCAAACTCATTCAATATTGTAAAATAGTCAATTAATAAACCCCAAAAAAATTTTAACAAAATATTGAAAATGGAAATTTGCTGTTATAAAATTCTTATTTATTATTTAATACATTTAAAACGAAAATGGATTGTACGAAATTAATATTTAATTCAAATTATTAGCAATTCAGAGTAATTTTATAAAATTTGTTCTTTTAATGAGTCGTTAAAATATAATGTATTGATTATACTAATTTTTTCTTTTTTAAATTTTAGAATTAATTGTGCTTGACAATTTGATCAAGATAAGAAGATAAGAAGATACCGATTCGGAATATTGTGATAAAATTTATATTCCAAGCGAAGTTAAAAGAATTTATAGTTAGTACAATTTATTCTAAGTATGGAATATATAATGAATACTATCTATTATAAAATAGAAAAGTTAATTCACGAATGCAAATGCGACACTTGCGATCAATATATTGATACTAATACTCGCATTAGTAATATATTTTATAAAAGTTATATCAATTATTGAAATGAATAGACGATAAAATTTTCTTTATAGTCATTCAAAAATTGTTACATAAAATGAATTAACAACTGTATATTTAGAGAAAATTTTTTTTATATTTTATAAAAAATAATTTATATTTATACGAAAAGTAATTAAGTAATATAAATTTCTAAAAATTTGGTTTAAATATAACCAAATATTGAATGAAGGAAAATTAAATAGCATAATGTCGATCGATTTTAAGATTAAAAATATATACTAGTGAATACGCGTATCTTTTAATAAATTTTAATTCATAAAATTGTTCTGAATTAGTACAAGTTTTGATAATGTTACATTGGAATTTCCTATGTAAAAAATCTTTATCATCACACACGGTTACTTTATTTTCAATATAATTAAAGTGATATATGTTATACTTGTGACGTTTATTATATACCAAATTGCTCTATCTATCCATTTAAGTATCCATATATAACAGCCTTAGGTATCATCGTAGAGAGCCTTAATTTCAAGGAAACTCATAGTAAATAAAATTTATTACTAGTAAAATGATAAGATTATTAAATGAATTTTTGATAATGAGGTTTTATCCATACATTTTTTAATAAACAAAAAAAAAATGCCTTGAAAAAAAATTTCAATTTAAAAGTATTTTCGATGTATTAAATATATAAGTGTGTAACGACACGGTAATAAAAGGAGGGGCACAAGTAAATTTTATTAAAAAAACTTTATTAACACTATATATATATATATATATATGTAAATATTATTACATGAAAAATATAAATCTTAAGTAAAATTACGCAAGGTTAATATGTTGCGAGAACCGAAATGTGCGGAGGTTGAGAGGAGACTGCTGGAAAATATTTGAAAAAAAAGGAAAGTAGGGATTGAAAATCGGTTACAGATACAAGTCGAAATTTGACCTAGTGTCACAGATGCAACGAAGAACAAGTGCGTGCATCTATGGGTGCGCGCAAGAGGCGCGACGCTCTAACAGAGAGGGACGTTGTTAGTTGGCTGGGAATATTTTCAAAAAAATATTTAAGACGGGAAAACGTTTCGTGTTGCATTTCTTGTGTGTTGACTTTAGGCAAGAAAATGTTCGGATAGAGACAACGGGAAAAGAGAGAGTTGGTGTCGCACGAAAATATTAGACTGAAAGAAAATTTTTAAAAAAATACAAATTATTTTGGTGAGGTACATTACAAGTGAAATAAATTTTTTTTGAGTGGATTTAATGTGTTGTTAATAGAATATATTACTTTTAAACATGTTAATATAAAGTAAATAAAACAGGCAAACAATGTACAATATTAATACCTATAAATATATTAAAAACTATATAAAATATTTGTTTATACATAGTTATATTTTTTATTATAGTAATTGTAAAATATGAAATACTTGGTCTGTTTTTAACTACTTGGGTATAAATAATTGATATTTCGTTTTTCATGAAAGACTTTATTTTTCCAAATTCTCTCAACGGTAATAGAAATCATACTGTTTCTCTACTGGAATGTATTTTTCTCATTTCCGTCGTTCACTAGGTGAGGATGTAAACTCAACAAAGTGAAAAATGTTCCGCATAAATATGTGTCTAGGTAGGCCAGGAACGTTTTGTATTTAAAAATAATTTCCATTAACAAATGATGGATTATTTTTAAAATTAGGAAAAACACCCTCCCCTGTAATTAGAACGGTTTGATAATTAGGCTTATAGTGGGTGTAGGGGATAAATAAAACACTTGTGTGCTCGTCCATAGAAATAATATATAAATATATCTGCTAATTCCCAATTCGAAAACAGGCAAAGTTGAGGGTATTTTCAAAGTCGATCATCAATTATTAGTTTATCATTTTCACGATCCTCGTATTCTCAGTGGATTTTATACTGTAATATCAAGAGAGACTGAAATAAGGTCATGTCCTGCTATAAAAAGGTTGTCTGTTTTGCTGTAGGAAATGATTTTATCTTCCTTGTGAATAAGGCAAGCACCTAGCCAAGTAACTAAAGTATGCGTATGATGCGTAGATCCAAACAATACTGAGAATAAAGAGAATTCTTTTATGTCATTTTGCAGAAATATTGATTCTTCCGAATTGGAGAGCATATCTGCATTGAAGTCTTCCAGTATTATCTTTATTTCATAGTCACATAATATGTTCGTAAGATTAGCATAAAAATCGTTACCCTCAATGAAAGACGCATATGGTGATCTATAAACTGATGCTATGAAAATAGGACTGCGATTTGAGAGAAAGATTTCACAGAACACGTATTGCGGATGACCAGGTTGAGGAAGAGAGAGAGAGAGAGAGAGAGAGAGATAATTTATAATCAGAAATAATTGTTTATTTTTAAGTATTATTTGTCCATATTATAAAATATTAACTAAATGACATTATAATATAATAAAAGTGAATTACATTTAAACTTTTTATGTATTATGTATATTATAATTGATGTTTTCGATTTGTTCTCGATGATTTATAACTTAATAATTATACGCAATATTTAAATAAAATATTGTCTTTCAAAAAGAATAGGTATAAATAGATTTTTATTTCTGATGGACAGTGATATAAGAGTTAGTTATAAAAATAATTTAAATGAAATGAAACTTTTAAACTTTTTTGGGCAGGCATAAATCTTACAGAGAAACATTTTACTGTGGATTCGATAAAGAATTGTGTAACTGTAATTTTATTTTTGATGTAAATAAATGTAGAGTTGATATTTTTGAATTATTCATTTAAAACTAATATTATTTTTACTATTTGCTTTTCACAGATGTTGCGAGAATGGATGTTGATTTCATGGAAATGTTTATGTATTTCTTTGGATTTTTGGAATAATCGCGATGTTTTATCGGTCTCTCTATATTTTATTGCCTCCAATCATGATCCTTCCAGCTCTTCTGACTCGTGGATATTTTGGTGTCATACCTTTCACATCTGGTCGGTATTCACGACTAGCTATTGCGCGTTCGTCGAAAGTACTCCGGATGCATCTTAAATCTTGAACTCTGAGGCTCCCTAGGTCCTATCATAAATCCCTGACATAAACACCCCTCGCCTTGCTTGAAAGGAAAAGCCGATACACATACTATACTATAATATACTAATATTTATTTTTATATCTTAATTGCTACATATCTATTTATTGTATAACTAAACGACTCCGTTCGTCTTTTATGGATGAAGGGCAGAGTTGAGAGTTCGACGAAATATAGATAGAATTTACGCTGGGATAAAGCGGCAGCCGATCTACTAGGGATTTGGATCGGTAGCAGGCGGGTATAGTCAATAAAAAGTCAAAGTATTTATTTAAAAAAATAATTATCCGGGGCGGTGAATCCGTTAATCTTTGGTTTTCTAAAAAAAAATACAACCAAATTTTGGTTAATCAAGATAGTTATAATTGTTGATTTCGATAATTAAAAAAATTTGATATTTAAAATTTTATTGTTTGAACTTTTGTTTCTCTCGACAATCTTTCGAAACGATTTTACAATTCGCCGGCGTTGTTTACTTCGTCAAACGTTTACTCCCGGCGCGACTGCTATAGAGGTCGCAGACAATAACAAAGACGTAGAACGTAAACACACTCGCGACCGTTGTTCGGTTTTAGAGTAATTATTTAATATAATTACTTTACAATATCTTCACCCTGAAATTCTGAACGACGGTTATGCAGCTTAGTTTTAATATCGATATAATTAATATTAATTATATCGATTAATAAAAAAAATAAAATCGGAAAGAAAGCTTAGATCGGGAGCGAGGCCAGAAAGAGTTTACCCTGAGTTAAGCACTCGTGAGGTGCTAAATAACCTCGGTTATACGGTGCGAGATCGGCACGAGAGTAAAAGCGGCTACTTGATTGGCTGTTTGCGGTCGGGAAGGGAGCTAGGCGCGTGCCGGTACACGCGCGAACGTGCGGTCCGACCGAGGGGATTCAAGCGTCGAGAGAAGGGAGTGGCTTCAAATCGTCTTAACGACGAACACGTCTCGTTGCAATTGTAATACCTATACGCAATGTATTATCACTTTTTTTGCCACGCTTAGACACTATCTTGGTTATAGCGGAGAATATTACCTTCCCTTACTCTACTTTTCCGCACCGTTCTACATGGAATCTTCATTCTCGATGTTTCCCAACGCCGGTCTGCACGGGGTTTACATTTTTTATATTTCCCGGTTCCCTTTCTAAACCGCGTATATAGCACCTCGCTTATATTGACCTGATCAGTCTCTCCCAGATGCTGTCCATGGGCGTGGTGTCCAATGGGTTGAATCTTTAGTTTATTTGATTTGATTTCGCATATCGTTCGATTTTATTTTTATCAATCACGTTTTACATTTTTGGGTCCACTACATTAAAATTAGTACCATTGTCGCTGAATAAAACGAGCGGTTTACTTTGTTTTACCGCGAGTTGTTGCAGCGCCATAATTGCAGAACTAGCACTCAGTGTCGAAGTTATATGTAAATGTATGGCTCGCGTCATAAGACAAGTAAAGATTATGCCCAATTTATTGGCCAAATAGCTTTACCTGATGGCCATTCTTCCCGCCAGCAGATCTGTCATAATCGAGTTTAGTGGTTTTCCGCGGCGGATTAGACACGAGCACCATTTGACCCTTATGAATTTGAGTGTCGTGCATAATCCTACTACTTAATATTTTTGTTGGATTTCATTCTGGATGGTTTCCTGCTTTATGTGTACATGTGTTTGTAGTTTAGTATGATGCGTTGATTATTTCGACGGCTTCTTTTTGGCGCTTGTTGGGTTTTCCATGGACCAATGGACTTGTTGTAAGCCGTCGTAACTTGTTCTTTATCGTTCTATTGGTCGTCCATCATCCGAGGTGTTCTCACTGATTGGCATCCAGCGTCAGTCTTCTAGGCGAGTTAGCTCGCTTATGTCCATTAGTTGGTCATTTAGACTCATACCTGCTGTCTTAATAGCTGCATGGAATACGATATGAATCTTTTCTGGCTTTCTCGTTTATTGCGTCGAAATGTAGTAAGTACCAGTCTCTTTCGGCTTGCTTTATTATCTACTCTTGGCATATCTCGTTTCAACAAATTTTTTCATTACCGCGCAATATAACTGCGTACCCGTGATTTCGATTTAGTTTATGTTCGAGATACATTAATCTATTCATGACCGTTGACCAAGCCGTCTGTTTGTATCGAGAGGTTCATCTTTCCAAGAAGCGCAAACTCACATCCCTCTTATGATTTTCGCGTCCTTTTATTCACTATGCCCATTATTCATAATTTTCTGATACCCTTTGTTTTCCCCTATTTATTCCGATGTATTTCAATTCGAAATACGATATTATTAAAGTGCCTAAGCTTTCATTATTATCTTCTTCATTCTCCTGCGATTTTTCCGTTATATGTGAAGTTAATCGTATTGAGTATCTCGTTCAAATAATCGCTTTGCTTCCTTACGCATAGTCATGTTAATCAGCAATGGGGTACTATTGTTTCTGCTTATTATTGGTGATTTGGATGGTGTTACGTACTAGGATATGTCCTCAGCTAGGGGTCGTGTAGGTGAAATGTTTAGAAGCGTCATTCCCATCAGCGACCCATCGTTCACAAGCGCAGGTGTGATCATGCTGTTTTATTTTTCTTGAGATAGGGTTAGCGCATTTCATCTGTTCATTCTGTAAGTGGCTTGCGTTGGGGGTACGTTCGTCCTCGGACGCTTTACCTGCGGTGTATGTTTGTCATCGCCCTTCGCCTTTGTTCGCTGGGTATTCCTTCAGAGTTATCGTAGTTAACAGAAGTAGAAGTCTGCTAATGCTGGCACACTCACACAGATTTTATAGCACGCTAACCGGTATTGTATCTCGGGTTTCAGGACCAGTTGTTTTTCATGGATATTGCGAGAATAGATGTTGATGACATTGAAATGTTTATTATATATAGTTATTTCTTTATTATTTATTATATATAGTTATTTCTTTATTATTTATTATATATAATTATTTCTATAGTTAATTCTTTATTAACTAAGGTTCAGTATGATAATTATAAATATTACAATGTTTTTTGGACAAGCCAGATTAATCGCAATATTTTATCGGTTTCTCTCTTCATTTTACTTTGAACTAATCACTAATATTATTTTTACTATTTGCTTTTCACAGATGTTGCGAGAATGGATGTTGATTTCATGGAAATGTTTATGTATTTCTTTGGATTTTTGGAATAATCGAGATGTTTTATCGGTCTCTCTATATTTTATTGCCTCCAATCATGATCCTTCCAGCTCTTCTGACTCGTGGATATTTTGGTGTCATACCTTTCACATCTGGTCGGCATTCACGACTAGCTTTTGGGTTTGACGCACATGTTGAGGATTATCGCGCTTGTCGAAAGTACTCCGGACGGATCTTAAATCTTGAATTCTGAGGCTCTCCAGGTCCTATCATAAATCCTTGACATAAAAACCCCTCGCCTTGCTCAAAAGGAAAAGCCGATACACATACTATACTACAATGTACTAATATTTATTTTTATATCTTAATTGTTGTATACCTATTTATTGTAAGATCCATTCGTAATGTGTTTTCAGTTTTTTTGTCGCGCTTAGACTATTATTCGCGAAGACTATTATCTTCCTTACTCTAATTCCCTGCACTGTTATCCGCAGTATTTTCGTTTTCAATATTTCTCCGCGCCTTTTTGCGTAAAGTTTTCATTAGTCAAAGGGAAAGTTGGTCTGCATCCACTAAGATTTCACACCACATGTCATCTCTGCGGACTCGGCTTTCTCGAGTTCTGTCGACGGCACAGTCGCCCGTGTTTTGTTTGTAACACTATTCTTAAAATAAATTTATTTAATTATACAATGAATTTATTAATTCTATTTTACTGAAATATTCTATTTAAATTCAGTAATTTAAGATTGTATAAAAAAAGATGAATCCATTATTATCCAAAAATAGATGTACATATACTAATGTTATGCATAGAAATATCTGTTGTAATACGAAACTAATGCAAATTAATTATTCTTAAATTTGAGGCTTATAAAATCCAATTATTATTTGAAATAAAATTTTATATTTAAGCATTATTAAAACATTTATTAATTTTGTTTTACTTATTTTGAGTTTAGTTAACTACTTCTATGTAATGAAAAATATTGTGGATTTATTGTAGTATTTCCTCCTTAAAATCCTTTTAAGGATAAGGATCGACGAATTTTAGTGTAGACGAGCACAAGTATTCATTAAAAACAAAGTATTAATTAGTAATTAATTAATACTTTGATTCAAAGCGATTTAATTATCAATCAATGCAGATTAATATTACTTTTTTATATCAAATAATTTATAAATCATATTTTAATATTTGCAAATATACTTATATTATTGTTATAAAATCGAAAAAGATTATGTAAGAGAGAAAACTCCAAGAGTAAAATGAAAAAATGCTTCAAGCTTTGCTGGTAAATTTGAAGGTGAGATATGTTGTTATAAAGACAATAACAAATATTTTAAATGTATGGTTAATAATTTTAGTGTGTTTAGTCATTTTCTTATATAATACATTATGGTGTAAGATAATTATTTAAAAAATAATAACTAAGAAATAAAGTACTTCTCTTGGTGAGTTTCAAACTACATATATTTTTAATGTACTTTAATTGTTAGTCAATAAATCGGGTGTTTGTTATTCCCGAGTAATTTCAGTATTTATGATTTTACAAAAAAAAAGGTCACTATTGCATATAATTTATTTTAATCGATGAGGTATTTGAAAAAGAAAAAGAATATGAAAACAAGAAATTTATAAAAATACCAGACAATTTTATTCAGATTTTAAATACAAGTGTAATTAACTTTGAGAAGGAGAGGAATCGTCCGATCCGTACGATTTCCTGATCGAATATGAATAACATAATTTTTAATTTTCTATAGCTCGCCACGATCCCCTCCTTTTCAAGTTTCACAAAAAATTGTTCCTTATTATAAACTTAATATTAGTCGCGAACCGCCTAATCTCTGTCGCACGTAACTTAATATTTTACCGCCGCTATTTACAATAATTTTAAACCTATCCGGCATAAAAAACTTCCTCCTGGTTCTGAGAAGGAAAAAGCCATCGCATACACAAATGTATATCATATTTACTTATAACTAAATTCTTAAATTAACAATACTATAATAATGAATCTATTATTTGAACCCCGCGAAAGATTATTCTTTTTCGATAACGTAGCACTCAACTTTTAACCTATGACGCATTTACTCTCGTTTCATACAGAATTTTGACTCTCTCGGCGAGTTTTTATTTTTCTTTGGATCGAGTGTCCTCTAGGACCAAGACTATCGTACATATGAATAATATATATATTTTTCGTCCGCGACGATATCTTTAAATATTTATCGACTCGGTTTTCTTACGCTAATCACCAAGTTACGCCGCATTATTAATAACTCAAACCGTCGCCCATTTGACCTTTCAATATTTAATTTCTCGCGGTCTGGCTTCACGTCGGGGTGCTGGACAGTGTGGGTGTCCTCTCCAGCATTCTGCTTGGTGCCATATCGCACGTCTGCGATTTGTTCAAAGACTCGATGTTTTCACATCGAGCCGAGATTTGCTCAGCAAATCCCACAAACGCGTCTCGTACGACGCCCCAACGCGCTAGATTTCCTGGCCCAAGCCTTTCACGTGGACCGCGAAACCAGCTCATTTCTCTATAATAATTTCCTTGACATTAGTTACACGGTCCATGGGCGTCGATTTCTTCCTCAAAAAATTAGATGGTGCGAATGAATGACGAGAATTAAAGCGTACGCGAAAATGAGAGACACAGAGCGATAGCGAAACATAGCTTGTGGAGCGAGAGAAAGAGAGAGAGAAGGAGAGAATATTGTATGTAAGAGAGAGAGAGAGAGAGAGAGAGAGAGAGAGAGAGAGAGAAATATATATAGCTTATACGTAAAACCGCGACATATAGCACGCGAATTATCTTTATATTATTTTGTACTTTCGCATATGTGTCGATTACACATTTCGATTGCTGTTAAATATAAATTATTTAAACATTCAGCGGGCGCATGAACTTAGAAGTATCAGGAGTCTAGGAGGGCGGGGAGCGCGCGTAATGCCCTTTGCGAACTCGGGCCCGGTCGGCCGTCCCCCTCTGTTGTTCTAGGGCGATCCTTCCCCCTTATCCCGGGCCGCCGTCCACCCACACGGTCAACTCTGACCTGCTGTGGGCCCTGTGGGCCGATTTTCCGAATGCTTCTTACACTTCCAATTTTCCTAATACACCCCTCGAAATTTTTAGCCGCTAATTGTTTAAATTTTATAAATCTTTTTTACGCGTCGTTAACATTAATATAATTTTATACATGGTATACATACTGCTATTTTTATCTGAATATTTCAGAAATATTTTTACTAGATTAATTAAAAAGAGATTTAAATTTAATTAATTTAAAAATTAAAATATTAAAGCAATTAAAAAAAAATTACTGGGAACTAAACATTTCAAAGCAATTAAGATCCAAAGTTTACAAAATGAAAAAAGACTTAAACAATTAATTGGAAAGAATAAAATTCCAATGTAATTCAACAAATTATAAATAATTTAAACTCTAAAATACAAAAAATAAATATTTTGATTTATTTGTTACTATTATTTTTAAAGACTCGTGTAAATCATATGTGTATGGTGGCGTAAACACGGCGTTGAAATATTTTTTAAAATATGTGAACATATTGAAATATGAGTTACGAGGTAGTACATTCTTTTATATTTACAAGCATACATAAATGTATGTGTTAAGCTACTTTTTACGTTACTTTTTACGTATTCGGCTTGCAGAGACAAAATGGCTGATTGTAATCTCACTTCATCCTGCGTATATTTGTTTAACCACTCGGAGAAATTTTTGATAGAAGCATCACATTCTCTTGCAATCTCTTCCTGAGTCACATGCATAACGAAGGAAGGGCCGATGGAAGGGGAAAACTTTGAAAATCCGAGAACTCTAATAGCGACTCGGAAAATTTCAGGTGTTCATGTCAGGAAAAGAATTAATAACTTTTACAAGCTAAATAATAGCACGCTAAATTTACAATAAAAAATATTAAACGTAAATTATATGATTGTGAAATTGTTGGAAGGTAAATTTTCTTCAAAATACTCGGTGCATAAAAGAAAATTCATTTCTGAACCGAAATTGGACAACGAATAAAAAAACATAATAGCGCATTATAATTCTTAAAGAAAACCCCTAATGCCATTAGATATGTTGCTGAAACTGGTAAACTTTACATAAACAGCAACATGTGCTTATTCCCGGGAGTATAAAACTTAAAGTTTGAAGAACAAATATGTAGTGATATAACTACATTCATTGCCAGTGTAGATCCTTTCAAGTTCTCATTCAGAATCGAGTTAATGTGTATCAGTGAATTGGCAGCTTTCAGAAATTGAAATCAATCTTCTAGTTCAGAGTAAAATAAATATTCAATGTACACTGCAACTGTTTATCCAACTCCAAATGCCGAATTATGATATTAAAACTGAATGTTCAATTCTCATGCAAACTGATAGATATTACAAAGTTGATACCAAAACTGGTCAAACATAAGCACGCGACAAACTCAAGTTTTTATCAAATAGCGACGAAACAGCTTATTTATGTTGCTTAAACTTAGTTGACTGAAACTGTCAGAAATTCTATGATTGATGTAGGTCTTTCTTTATGTCGTATTTGTTAATGCAGTGGGTGACGTTTCCAGCAATAAATTATTATTCCTTTGTCAAGGTATGCAACTAAGTTTCTAGTTATGAATGGAATATTACTGAACCGAACAATTTCATTTTGAAAAAGTACATGTGAGTTAGTTTGAAAATTATTTTTATGATTAAGCATTTTTCAGTTATATTTGTTCAAGTTTTGCTATATTTTATTTATGCTCTTTAATCAAAAGTATTGGTAAATCTATTTAAATTTTTCAATAATCCTTATACGTGCGGTTCTTCATATATTTATTGATATTACATTTACATTAAATTATTATTAAATTATACATTCGATTCAAAGTTTCAGCATCACATTTGTTTTTTATTTCAATATTTATCTCTTTTTTTATTTTAAATTTAATAAAGGATTTTTTCTATTTATGGCTATACCTGCACTTTTTTCTTGAAATTTCAATTTTATAAATTTGTGTAGGTAACGAGGACTCGGTTAAACATTAAAATTTATGTAATATGTAATGCACTCCTAACATGAAATTGATTTTATATTGGTAAAGTACTTTTTAAAATAAGCTTAAAAATAGTTTTATTTACTAATTTTGTGCTAGTTATCTTTTATTTATATGAATTTATTATAAAATTAAATGTTTTCGGTCAAATTGTGATGATATTGAAAATATTATTACTAACCTGAAAAGAAAATGATAATATTAATTATAGTACATTAAATTAAATATTTTATTTGTATAAATGTTAAATATTATCGTTAATTTTAAAGTAATATTTATTTGTTGTGATGAGATGTACTCACGAATACGATGAGTGGAAAATATACATATTTTAAGTGAATATTTTTATTGATTGTTGACAACTTGTCAACATGCGGCTTATGTTTCATTTTTAATTTAATACATTAACGGAAGTCTTGCTAGCATAGACGGCTCTTAGATCGTTGAATTGGAGTGAGATAGAGATAGGCGCGAATATGTATTTTAATATATATATATATTAAAATGCATAATTGAAGTAATGTGAGTGATGTAAAAATTATTAGTGTTGTGCCGCCTCCAGATGTCCGATAAGTATAGTTTCTACAATTATTGGTCAAACAGCTTTTCTTTTGTATATGAATTGAAGGTTTTGATTGGCTATTTTAATAATAACCAACTGAAATTTAAATCATAACAGGTACAAAGGAAAAGGACTTGTTGTCTGTGATATGACCAATGTTGAATTTTCTGAGATTAAATCAACTTCAGTAAGTTTAATTATTGGTTTTATTTTAATTTAAATTTAAAATAGTGATGTTAAGGGGGCGGAACATTCTCTTTGAAAAAGAAAGAAAGTTTAGTTGTGAATTGTTATTTATTTGAATAACATATAGTTGTGTATTATTCTCTATTGAATTAATATATATTTGATTATTATTTTTGATATTAATGTATATATATCGGAGTAGTGTATTGATATTGTTTTTATAATTTATTGTACCAATTTGATCATTGAAGTGAAGTGGTGATTTAAATATATATACAATTTTACATACTATAATTGTTGAGTAAAATAGATATTTTGAGGAGATATTTATAAATATAAATTAAATATATTTTATTATTGAAAGGATATATATATTGAATCATCTGGAAATTATTATTTCGACTATTGATAATAAATAAATTAATATTAATATATTACCTTATTTTAAATTATTACAAAAATACTACAATACGAGGTAAGATTTTATGTATGTGATTTAATATTCACATAAATATTTTATATACATTATTATTTGTTGTATTATGTTGTAAAAGGGTTTGAGATTCGCCCGAGATCTCATATATTATGGCGCGGAATTTCCCCTTTGATTAATATAAAAAATTTTATTGTAGTGCTGCAAAATAAATTGTAGTAAAGGGGAGAAAAGGATATAGATATCCTTTGGATAGAGGTAAGAACGGAAATTGAAAACAGCATAGAGAAGAAGAAAGTGAGAAAGAAAAAGTGGAAGTTAGGGGACTATATATGGTATGACAGGGAATGTAGAAGAGGAAAGAACAAACTGAAAAAGGCTCTAAAGGATTGGGAAAAAGGGAAAGGAAGGAAAGACGAATACATGAACAAGAGAAGGGAGTGGAGGGAGATATGTGAAAGGAAAAGAGTAGAAATGAAGGAAAGAGACAAAGAGGAGCTGAGAAAGCTAAAGAATGTGGGACAAGTATGGAGATATTTGAATAAAGGCAGGAAGCCAAGAACAGAAGTAAGGAACAACATAGGCAAGGAAGAATGGAAAAGACACTTCATAAAACTCTTGGGAGAAAGCATGAAGAAAACAGAAACGAAAGGAAAAACAGAAGGAGCAGATACAGGGGGAAAAGTTATAGATGATAAAGAAATCGGGAGTGTATGGAAAAATTTAAAAAAGAAAAAAGCTACTGGCATGGACGAGATCCCCAATGAGGCGTGGTTGTATGCAGGTAGAGAGATAAAAAGCAGAATGAGCGAAATTATAAAAGAAGTATGGAAACAGAGAAAAATACCGCAAGACTGGACCACGGCAGTTATAGTCCCGATATACAAGAAGGAGGGCGCAAAAAATCCAGGACACTACAGGCGACTGTCCATGCTGGCAACGGGATACAAACTATACACGGGCATACTAAAAGATAGACCAGAGAGTGAGATAGAGGGAAAAAGAATTATACCAGAGGGACAGGCAGGCTTCAGAGAAGGAAGAGGAGCTACGGACAACATATATATATTGAATTACATAATAAAAAGGGCTATAAAAGCAAAAAAGGAAATATATATGATGTTCGTAGATATAAAAGTCGCCTTCGATACGGTATGCAAAGATAAACTTTGGAAAATCATGGAAAGGAAGGGGATCAGCAGGGAGATAATCGCAAGGGTGAGAGAAATATACAGGGAAACAAAATGCAGAGTGAGGACAGAGGCAGGCCTGACGGATGAATTCTGGACAAACAAGGGCCTGAGACAAGGATGCTGCCTCAGCTCTATTTTGTTCAACGTGTATATCTCAGAACTAGAGGAGGAGCTAAAAAAGAAGGCAACAGGAGGCACTACGGTAAAGGACACGAGGATGTGGTCCCTCGCATACGCCGATGATTTGGTGATATTCGGGAAAAATAGAGAGGCACTCCAGGCGATGATTCAAACCTTGAAGAGTTTTCTCGACCATAGGGAGCTGCAAATAAACACGGAGAAGACAAAGATCATGATAGCTACAAGAGGAAAGAAAATGAAGCCAGAAAAATGGATATGGAAAGGCAAGAGAATAGAAATGGTCAATAGCTTAAGAAATTTGGGCTTCGTGTTCAGGAGCGACGGGAGACACGAGGAACAGATAAAAGAGAGACTTAACAAGGGTAGAATCGCGGCAAGGATAACATGGGGTGTAACCGAAAGAAGGTGCAAGGGGGATTACAGAATGAGAAAGATGCTGTTCCAGTATCTAGTAAGGAGTATTATGGAATACGGGTTGGAGATATGGGGTACAGGAAAGGTGGAGGAAATGGAGAGGATCAAGGCCGACTACTACAGGTGGACCTTGAGACTCGATTTTTGCACACCCAGATATCTGGTCTACGAACAGGCGGATGAATACCAGATGGAGGGAGAGTGGAAACTAAGGGTAAGGAAGTATGAGGATAAAATAAAGAAAATGGAAAAAGGCAGATGGGTAAAGAAATGTTATGTGGAGCAGAGAGAGAACGAAACTCTCAAGGAAAAAGAGGACAGGAATGGATGGCTGAATAAATTGGGACTCAGTAGGGGGCAAGTAAGATACTGGGAAGAGACAGGAAAATATATCTACACAGAACTGAGAAGAAGAGACAGAGACAGATAATTGTAGGAGAGAAGGAGTAAAATGAGGGAATCAAAATACAATAGGACATACATAGGAATAAAAGAACACGGGCTACCAAGATACTTAAAGGGAGAAGGCAACCCTGAAGAAATAAGAGAAATGGCTAGGATTAGATGCGGAAATATAACCACAGGAAACAAGTACTGGTTAGACCCGGAAGAGAGGAAATGCCAATTATGTAGGAAAAAAGGAAACTGGACACACTGGACGACGGACTGTACAGAGACAGCGGACCTTTTTGGAAAACTAAGAGAGACAGAAATCAAACAGAGAAAAGAAAAAGGGGTAATGGAAATATGCAGAGTTAGAATAAAGGATAGAGAAATACTAAAAGAGGCAAGAGAGCTAGAAAAGAGGTTAGAAAAGAGGGAAGCACAGAGAAGGAAAGAAGCTACAGAAAAGAATCAGAGGTCACAACAATGAGAGTGAGAAATACAAAAAAATATAAAAGAGACAATAGTGAAAATAGTGTAAATATGTACAAAAGAAAAATGAGAATACTTATAATGTAAATAGTTGTATATTTTGTATATTGAAAAATGTATAAAAATTGTAAAACGGAATCCCGTCCCTAGGCCTAATGGCTGGGATGTATTATAATAAATAAAAATAAAAATATATTTATTATATATTGTGATTGATGTGTTGTATTTTTTTTATTGTATTCCCGAATTTAGATAAAGGAGAAAGGTAATCGCCAGATTATAAATTTTAATAATATATTTATCATATTAGATTTGTTTTATATTTATATATTATCAATTGTTATTTTATATTATATATTGTCATTTGTTACTTTATATTTATATATTATAAATTGTTATTTTATTTATATATTATTACTCATTAATTTAATATTTATTATATTTATCATTATTGCGTGCGATTATTTTTTTTATTATCTCTAGGAAAACCCCTGTGCTCCCATTAATAGTGGGGAAGAAAGATTTATTGTTTTGTTTTTTTTGTATTGTTGTTGTTTTTAATTTATTTAATTTTGAGGATATGCTCCACGGCCTATTGATGAAATCAATAAGAGCCCGACGCATCACTTCTGAAGTGTGTGAATTGAACTCAGAGTCCATAATACAGTTGCTTATAGCAACAAAATTAAATTGTAGTGGTGACTCAACTATCTTAAGGAATAGATAGTTGAGATATAAATTAAGATTATCTCTGCCAAGGAGCGGCATTCCATGGCATAACCATGAGGATGGGAGATACAGGAGATCCTCTTCGAGTGATGATGCGACCTCGGGAGATAAAAAGATAAAATCATGTAGTGAAGGGCAAAGTGACAGTAGGAAATGTCAAGAGCAGTGATGTGATGATAGCCAAAGAATCTTTATTATTAGATATTCCTATTCCCGGAAATAGTAGAGTGTCTGATGATGAAGAGACTGAGCAAGAGGATAACGTCTTGAAATTTCAAGATCCAGCTACAGGCAATATGGCCACAATGCCAACGGCATTGTTATATAGTATTGTAGTTAAGTATCTGAAAACCAGTAATGTTGTGAAGAAACAGCAGAATAAGGACTCCGATTATTTTGCTAAAAGGAAAATGAAGCCAAGACATTCCCGGAAGTCAATTTCAGAGGACACTGAGGATGATATGGAGCGGACTTGTCACCGATTGTTAGAATCTTTTAGAGTTTCAGACGATCAAAGGGAAACTCGCAAAGATCGTCATTATAAATCGGCTAGACATTCAAGCAGACGATCTACTAGAATATATAGTGATGAAGATGACAGTGATGATAGTGATGATGAATATTCACGAAGGCAAAGCAGACATACGAGAGGCAGTGATGATGTAATCTGCAATGTTGGAAGTTGGAATTTTCAGGAGATAGCAAACAGCAGGAATTCCTAGAAAGACTAAACGAATGCCGCAAGAGTATAGGGATTAAGGATACAACATTAATGTTGACCCTCCCTTGTATTTTAAGGTCCCGGGCAAGTAAGTGGTTTAGAAAGTGCAGTGATGAAATTAGAACCTGGTCGCAGTTCAAATTAGCATTTAATGATGAATTTGGACAGAAATACGACAGACAGGATCTAATGGACGATTTGCAAAAGTGAACTCAGCAGAAAGGGGAGAAGATAGTGAGTTTCATTGCAAGTCTAAAGTGTATTATAGCTCACTTTAAGCGCCCACCTCTGCTTGAAGATCAGATGAATGTAGTCTATAGAACTCTCTTGCCAGAATATAGGATATATATAGCTGATCGGAGAGTGGAGACGTTCGAAGATTTACTTTATTACGGAAAAAAGTGGGAGCGAGTGAGAGAATTAAATGAAAAATATATACCACCACCGTCTCTGAAGCAGATGACAGTGTTGGCAGCAGCTCCACAAGAAATTAAGACTAAAAAGTCTTCAAAAGTAGCCTTCGTGAAGGAAATAATGTTATTAGATTTATATTTATAATAATTGTTATTGTAAATTAATAGTAATTATTAAACCTTCTTATAGATTTTTAAATTTAAGAAATAACGTAAATTTCTGTTCTGTCATGTTTTTCAAACGCGAACGTTTTTATTAAATCATATTAATTGTTTATATTCAATGCACACGAGTGTAGAAATAAAAAGTTAATTCTTAAATATTATTGTGATAATTACTAGAAAATGATTATGCTATATTTCATAAATATATACATATACAAATTTTTAAGTGCAATACATACATATTAATTTCAACTACCTTTATTAATTAAAAATGTATAAACGAATATATAAAAATTTTTAAATAAATTAACAAAGTAAATCAGTTTTTTAATGTCAGAAATATATAATTTTATAAAAAAGTTAATTCTTCAATTAGTTCAAGCAATAGAAAACTTTTTAAGTAATAAAAAAAGCAGCTAGTGATGCTTATCAAAATTCATGAAATTAGTATATTCTTTTTTTTTAAAATGATATTCAGGATTTTTTTTAACAATTTTAATGAAAAAATGCATTTTTTATGTTTTTTGGTATAAAAATAAAAGTCTTAAATTTAACACTATAATATTAATGGATGATTTGTAGCTAATAAAATTGTGAATAAAATTTCATAAACTGATTGGAAAATTAGAAGATGAGAAATTATCAAACAGTCGAAAAATTTTGAAATTAATTAAAAAATTTGTAACTTTTTTATTTGTTTAATATTTACATTCTAGTTTGAAAAATTAAAATAATTGGTATGTACTTTATTTGTACAAAATTTTAACTTTATCGGAATATTAGTTTTCGAGTAATACTAATGTTAATTAAATTAGGCCAAATTATACAAAGTTATTTCCAGCGAAACTTACATTTCGGTTTTAGTTTTTTCAACAGTTTTAAAAAATATAAGTATAGTATAATAAATTTTGTATCTTATATTTCGTTTCAATATTTCCGATTTTCTAAAATATAAGGATAAATATGATCAAAAATGGATGAGCGCGTGCAATTTCATGAGAAGTGGGGAGAGTAAGAATCGAGAAATTGTAATATATAGTAATATAAGTGAAATCCACGCTAACTATCTCCTCAATTTACTTCTGAGTAACTTAATTTCATTACATTTAAAAGATCTAATCTATTTCTCATTATATATAAACATTGTTTATAGGTGTTTAAACTTCTGCTATTCAACCCTTAATAAATTATACCATACATTAAAAAGATGAAAGTTCTCGAAATCGAAAGTATATAATAAATTATATACGAAGCACTCAAAGTTCTATGCAGCCTTTTAATTTGATTAATGAAGCATCTAAATTCACACGCTTAAAAATTCTGAAACTTACTTGTTATTTTAAATTGTATCCATTTTGCTCAAATTCTAATGGTCTGTAATAATGTTGATCAATTTGGTAGAATAATATAAATTAAAATAATTACCAAAACATCTTTTATAAGAAGAGCCATAACAGTATCCGGCAGCACAAAAAACAGTTGAGACTTAATTCGCACGAGATTAAACAAAAATGAATATCTAATTATGATAATGCAAAATATCCACAAATTATTGTGAATCAATTTTCAAAATTAATGAAATAATGAAAATATAATTTATATTAATAATTCATGTATGCCATTAACTTAAAACTACTTAAAGAGACAAATTTTGTATTAACTATAATTATTATGATAATAATTACATACATCAATTACTAGAAGTATACACATGTAGATTAGTATTCAAATGAAAAAAGAGTTACAAAAACAATGATTGTCTAATAAAATATTGATAGACACTGAAGTCACTTTTGAAACAAATTGAAAACAATAATCGATCTCGAGAGATTAATTAAGTGACATTTACTTCAAAATAAAGTTAATTTTTACCTCAAATAGAGTTAAAAAATAATAAATTAACTGTTATGGATTGTAGTTACTACATAATAAAGGAAGCATAAACGTATTCCCTTTTGATTTTTGGTCATTCAGTAGACAGTGTATAGCCATTGGCAAGGAACGGAGCAGTGGAAGAAGAGAGGGAAATCCCAATTAAAATAGATAAAGATTAGGATGAAATTAGTGTAGGTAAAATTGAGATATACACTTTTTGATTCATCACTTGTTCCTTGAAATTTCACGGATTTCAACCGTGAAAAAACAGACAAGCTCAACTATAAGAATAAAATCGTATTATGTCGTAATTCAAGTTGTTGATTCAATACCATAAAAATGAACCCAGTTTACACTTTAAATTTCAATATTGTGAATTGCATCGTGTTTTAAGTTTGTCAATTTATCAATCCTCTTATTAAAAATAAAAAAAAAATTTACATAAATAAAATCTTGTTAAAAATATGCAAAAATTATTATAGTAAATATTAGTAAATAACCGTAGATTATTTTTGAATAAGCACATTAAACATATATAAAATAAATATAAATTATTATCAAATATTCAGATATAGCATAAATTATTTATTTGAAACTTTTTTAAAATTTATATATAATTATTAAGTCACTATTCTTAAATAAGCCTAGCTAAATTTTTTAAAAAATTATAAATACTATATTTTTTAAAATAATAAAATAATTTATTTTTTTTTGTTCAATAATTCGTAAAATTATAAATAATAAACATTGTTTAATAAAATGTAAAATATAATTCACAATAAAATCTTGAAAATCGCATATTTTTAATTTCAATATGCATTTATCTAAAATACAGATAAACATCAGAGGTCATGCATTTTACCAAATTTTCTTCGTGAATTTAGAAAAATTAATGATAAAAAGGAAAAGTGATATGAAAAGTTACAGTCAAGCCTTCATGTATGAAAAAAGTGAGATATTACCTTAAAATAATCTATATTCAAATATTTTGAAAATTATTACCTTCAGAAATTTTATCTATTTCATTGACTATGAAGAAAAATTTGAATGTTAGAGAATTAATATTTTTTGTAATTTACAATGATAAATAATTATTTTTTATTTATTAACGCGAATATAGACATGATTTAATCAATTTTTTAAATATAATAATTAATCGTGATTAACTACTATTGATTCTTTGACTGAAATGCGTGTTAAAAGAAAAAACCTATAAGTTAATATAAATTGTCAAAAAATTATAACTTAATATTATTTTCCTATATTACTATTGTGATGCAGAACAAATTGCGGATATATTAGAAACGTTTAATGATTATTTTCCAAAGAATTTGAATGAACATTTCAAAATGAATTCAATGTTTTCTATCAAAGCATCTTTTTTAATAGGAATTAGAATTGAATTAAAATGTTATAAAATAATAATAAATAAAACGAAAATTAAAATAATATATGTGAGATAGGTTTAAATAAAGGATAGTAGATAATATATAATAGATAAATAAAGGTGGAAATATATTGATAGGTACAAAACAATTCACAAACAGATCTTTACAATTCGCAAACAGATCTTTACAGTTCTAATTCATATGAACGTTACTGTAAGAGAGCGAATACAAGACTGCCCTCATTTCATTTTAGAAATATACATGCTTCATTTCCTTAGTATCTAATATTCGGTAGGGCTAGGACGACATTGTAAACTTTAAGTACCCTCTATGACTCATCACGCTTGCTTACACATACCGCAGGTACATACCGCACTCGCACGCATATAACGGGTACATACTGCACTTGCATGTCTACAACAGGTAGGTACGTACACTCCAACCCGCATACCTGTCGCCGGTAGGTAATGCATCATGTGACTACCCGCCGCAAGTAGGTACCGCATCACGTGATTACCCGATACTACATATATGAAATATGTATGTATAATTTCTGATTTTAAGTTATTTATAAAACATTAAATTTTTTTTGTAACACTACGATCTGTCTATAGATCGAGGCCGGGATTTACTCAGCAGGAGGATGGGCACCACAAGTAAAAGTTTTATATTAATATTTACAAATTTCTCTTTATTGTATTCTTTGTACAATATTCTAGTTAAAATTTTCGGCGGCTATATTTACATCGGTTCCCACCGGTGGTTCCTCAACGGCCGTCTGTAACAAAGGTTTATTCCACCTTTAATAATGTGTAAATATTAAATCGACGATCGTGCTTGCAGTTATGACATATGAAACGTCGTTTGTTGACAGTAAATTTTAACTAATATACGGCGTCTCTGTTGTTATGACCCAGAGTGACGTCGTATATTATTTTTCCAATACAGCTGTTCTTGCTGTTATGACGCAAAGAACAGTGAATCGTTATTTATTTGAATTGTCTTTTAGAATTATCTCAGTGTAATCACGAAGAATAAAACTAAAACACAACAATCCTTATTGCATATATTACTTAGATTTGAATTAGGCACCCGTGTAAACACGATAGCCTCGTTCAATATTCTAAGCAAAAAGAGTTCTCATCGCCTTGATTTATCGGTTTATATATACGCGGTTTACCGCGTTTTCCGTTTTCTACTTCCTACGGCGGACGGATACTTGATGTTAGTTTCTGAGGAGAAGGCATGCCGTCTGCATATGATTTGCGCGATTTTGAATCAAACGTTAATAAAACCGTTTTGCATTTAAATCAGCAACTCGCGAGTTATTTTTCATTCGGCGCGTGCCACTGCGAATAAAAATTCCCTCTCCGCCGGTGAGGTAATTGAACCATTAAGGATGAGGTTAATAAACTTTTAACCTCAAAGTGATTACGCGACGAGATGCAATATCGTCGCATTTTTTTATTTGTATTCCTTTAGCTTTATATAAAATTTTAAATCATAACATCTATTTTCATTGTAATGAAAATTATTTTATTTTATCATATGGTTAAATGTCGTCGATGATTCAACATCCAACCATTCGAACAATCATATATTAAAAGAATATGAACACCTTCAAAAAAATAATTAATCTTTACTTATCAGAAAATGTTACACATTGTTTTATTAACAATTTAAAGCCTTTTTAGTTTAAGTACTATTTGACTTGAAGAATTTTTATCAGCTAAAATAATTGAAAAAAAAAAGAAATATATTTCTCCATCACTTTTTATTTTGTACTTGTAATTATAAATTAAATAAAATAAAAAAAATAATCTATAATTTCCTATTCTTTTTTTATGCATACATTTCCATTCACATTTCTAATTATCGTTATATTGGGATTTACTGCAAAATATCCACAGTGTACATTTTCTACTGTATAAGCTTCACAACACTAACAAATATTTTACTTAAATGTAATTTATTTATAGCTCATTATATGAATATTTTTTAAAAAATTCTGATTTTCTTTAACGCTTTTGTTGAATAAAATAAATGAGAAGCTTACTTTTTAATTACCTGCATTATGATTAAATTTATACACAACGTCAATTTCACAATTAAAATGGTAAATATTATTTATTATCTTTAATTTTATTATTTTAAAACAATAAAAATAAAAAAATTGAGATCATGATTGCATTTTGAAATATTAAATTAAGATTTGAATAAAAATAAATAATTTAAGTCATTTTGTAGAATTTTTTTTTAACAATTTTATTTTACAAAATAATTTAATATTTCAAAATGCAATCATGATCTCAATTTTTTTATTTTTATTGTTTTAAAATAATAAAATTAAAGATAATAAATAATATTTACCATTTTAATTGTGAAATTGACGTTGTGTATAAATTTAATCATAATGCAGGGAATTAAAAAGTAAGCTTCTCATTTATTTTATTCAAAATGCATTAAAGAAAATCAGAATTTTTTAAAAAATATTCACATAATGAGCTATAATACTTTTATTTAATTTTACAAAATAAAACAGTAGTATTGAGAAACAAAATAATAAGTTCATATTTAGTTTAAAATTAATAATTGTTCATTTCTTTGAATATCCAGTTACATTATTTTTACTTGCAATAATAAATAAATAAAAAAAAATTATACAATCAATGTAAATATAAAAAACTTGTTACTTATCTAATTAACAATGAATAATTAAAATAAACAACGAAATTATTAAAATCTGAATCAATATAGAAAATGCATGAAATAATTATTGTGGAAAACAAATAAAATTTAAATAAGTTTCTAAAGCAAGACAAAATATTAAAATTTCCAAAGTTAAAAATTATTTTTACCAATTAACATTAGCATAGTAATAAATATAATTTTACATATGTACATACTTTCATTGTTTTGTTGTCTATATACAGTTATATTGTATACAGTCATCGAATTACATTTTAATTTATTTTATTTCAGAGAAATTTCGTCTTTTAAAATAGTAGCAATTATTTGAATATCTTTTTCTAAACTACAAAGGCATATACTTAAATACATACATAACAATAAACTTAGTCTCAAAATACATAATTACTCGTGTAACTCTGTTAATTACCATCGTATATTTGTACCATAAACTGAAATAATTTGAATTATATTTCTTGCCGTACAAACTCAATTGACTGTCTATGCACCACTACTGTCATATTAACTTCATTAATATCCAAAAAGCAAATTAACAAGCATTTTATACATAGCATAATGATACATTCAAAACTATTTGAAAATATTAAAAGTTCATTTTAATTACGTATCCTTCTTTTTCACGTATAAACATTATTTGATAATAAAGTATTCAATTGAAGATTAAAATATTTAACCTCTTATATTTGAACATATGAGAAAAAAATATTAAAATTTTTACACACCATAATTACGTTAAATGTCATTTAAATTGAATAAATTAATACAATAGTGCTCGCTTTTAAAACCAACACCTCAAACGTAAAAAATGAATCTGAAAATCATTAAATTCAAATGGTATTTCTTTCAAATTAAATTTAATTTTATATGTACATATGTATATTAGAATATTATAAAAAAAAAATTCAGCAAAACCATGTTGACGTATTGTAAAAATTATAAATCAACTAAGGCTTCGTCAGTTAAAGGCATCGAAGAGCATCGAAGCCACTGCATCCCATGTAAACTAAACGTACATTACTTACTTTAACGGAAACACAAATCAAACGCTTCAACCTGTTCAACTAAATTTTCCTTATAAGTATATGCGTGTCGGTCAATGCTTTTTACATCAATATTTATTTTATTTTTAAAATGAAATTTAAGATAAATTCATATAATACGTGTATATTGAATTAAGAATAAAAAAAAAGACTCAAGCAATCAAGGGTACTCAGAACTATTGTTGGGTTTACCTCCATTGTAAACCGGACAAGAGTTCCTTGCAAGATTAGTCAGGTCAAAAGGCCATACTTTGTCGCGGCTAAAAACCCAATCGGTCTACGTGGAAAGGGCCGCCTATGCCTACGTAATACGTTAGGTTTATGAAGAAAAGTTTGTCGAAGGGAAAGCGGACCCAAGGGAGAGAATTGCATTAGGACAACGAATCGAGACACTTCGCAGTCTTGCGCTTGCAGTTTACATTTTGTATTTGGTTTGCGCCTTGCGTTTCTGATTGTGTAATTACACAATCAGAACGTAGCAGCTGTTTGTCAATAATTGCGAGTAAGCTACGTTCCTCGTGCGGTGAGGAAAGTGGTGATCCGTGGCAGTTGACCCAAACAACTGCTATTTACTACGAGTTGAGCGTCATAATCGGAGGAAATTTCTCGGGAAAAGGAGTGCATAAATCTGCATCGCGGACTCTCTTGAACTTGGTGGAATTTCTCCGCGATTTCTTCAAGAAGCTTGAAATCCCGGCGCCTTATACACGAGTGAATCGCTCGTCTTGATTTGGCGGAGGTCCACGCTAAGCGCTGACAACTCATCCATGGAATGACATGCCAATCTGGTCTAGGCGAGACCAGAAACGAATTACAGGGAGCCCGGACAGCTTTTCCCACTTGGTTGACAAGGGGGTTTTTATGCCAGGGCAGTATAAACAAATTAAAATTATATATGTATATTAGAAAAATGATTACTTATGGGTGTAGGTGAATAAAACACAAGTTTTAAACGTTGGCAACGTTTCCACAACTTACGTTGTCTTCATCAGAGCTATTTATTAATATAAAGCAAAAGATTGTTACAACTATTACATTACAAATTACAAAACAGATTGAAATACAATAATATTTATTACCTTGGTGTATAACTATGTATAATAGTTTCGCATAACTTATGTTGTCGACTCGTCGAATTTAAATTTACCAAGGTGCGCTTACGTCGAATTTATATCTCAGCTATATGTCGCGTCATCACTGTCGTTAGATGTTTGTATTGGAAGTTTAACATATTGGTGTCCTCGTACTTATTTACAGTGTGACGGTTTAATTGAATATGGAGCATTTCCGAGATTTGTCCTTGTCTATAATTCTTTTCTCTGTCCGAAATTTTTATATTATCCCAGTCTATTAAATGTTCATTGGTTTTTAGTGAATTTGTATCATAGAGTTAGTATTGTGTTGTTTCAGAAAAACGCATTTCCTATATCAATAATGCTTGCAAAATTCCATTTAATGAAATTATAGCGATAACCAAGTTTCTTTTTAACAATACATATCTCTTTTAATGATAATATTTACCAACAAATTTTTGATACTCCAATGAACGCACCAATATCGCCCATTTTCGCAGGATTGGTAATGGAAGATTTTATGAGGGATTGTCTCAAAACTCTAAAAAACCGTTATTCTCCCGTTTTTACTATAGATATGTAGGTGATACTCTTTTTTGTATTGAAAACAGTAAAGTCTATCTCATTTTTAATATATTCAATAACTATGACACTCATCTACAATTTACGTATGAAGTAGAAACGTCAAAATATTTGAACTTTCTTGACATTACCATATATATTAAAAACAACCCTATATTGACGAATTATATTGACGAAAAAAAAGAAAAAATTTACTTGAGTAAAACTATAAATACAACTTCGCAGAATAAGAGGAATTTCGAAGTTTAAAATTAAAATGAAATAAAAGTTAATTTTATTTTGAAATAGTCTTGCATGAAAAATGGTATTAAATAAGAGCAACATCTGTTAAATTAAATTATCTACAAGAATTTTCAATTTTTTTCATTTTCATATGAATATCTTTAATAGGTACTATAATACGGTGAATTACTTTTCTCAAAATAATTTACCCTATTAAATTAATTATCTTACTCACTTCACTACAATCAACACTCTATAAATTTTATACATTTAAATCTTTAATTAGGGACCGACTTCCGCTGTTAATAAAATTTTGAATTCGCGCCGACGAATCTTTCTGCTCAATTTCCAACACTACTTTATCATTTCATTATAATATAATATAAATAATTCATTATCACAATTCTTTAAATCTCAATAATTATTATAGTTATACTATTCAAATTCTTACCTTTAACTCGACGAAATTCTTATATATGGTTAATTATAAATTTATAATTTATTATTAAATGACTCCTTAATATTTTCCAAATTAATTTTAATCACTCGAAATAGTTGATATATATATATATATTATTATTATTATTAAATGTCTCCTCAAAATATTCCAAATTAATTTCTAATTATTCTATTAGCACAGTAATTATTCTTCCTTTTCTATAATATATCTATTTCTTATAATTTCTATTTTATAAAAATTATTATTCTCTCACTGATATTCACGATCTCTTTCATTGCTATCACTTTATCTCTATTAGCTTTCTTGTTTCAAAACTCATTTGTCTATTTTTTTTCCATTTTTGGAAAAGTATTCTTATTGGTTGTTGATCGGATCTCGGCCCTTCCTCCTTATGTATTTACAAATCGTTGATCCTCGTTTAGGATCATCGACCGAAACACACAGAATCGGAATAACAATTGTCGCGATTACAACCATGTCTCACTTTCAACACGAATATACCCATATTACTCTGACAACAATCATAACATTTAACAACAAGTGACATCTGAATTATTTGGTAATAATACAGCATCACAGTACTACTATTTTTCTCTTTCTCCACATTTTTATTGTTATGATATACAGTCAACAGTGTATCTTACGAGGTCAACCACAGAAAAAGGATGAACTTACACAAGGTAAGCTTTGATAAGTTATTTTGCTCAGGTTTTCAAATGAAATCTTGCATCCATTTCATACTCCTCCGGAAAATATCCTATTTAAATACTACTTGACATTTAAATATTGTATTTACTTTCATTCTAATAATTTAAGTGAATAATATTATCAATTAAAACTAAAATTTCATTTCAAATGACAAGTATTAAAAAAATATAATTAAAATTAATAAAATACTGCACTATTCTTTAAATTCTTTTTAAAAACTCTCTTATTAATATATATGCACTTAAATCACATATTTTATTAACATTTCCATAAAAATATTTAGCATAATAATAACATATTCACAAAGAAAATATATACGTTATAAAATCAAATTGCATAATGAATTGAATTACTATGTAATTAATATTCTTTTTCAACAGAATCTGAGCCCAACCAATTCGTACTACATCGATTAAGTATTATTTTAATGAATACATTCTAGTAATTAATACGCGCAATCAAAAATGGATACAAAAAATTTACATTTTTCTTTTAATATTACCGTTGTATTATGTTACTTTATTATTAATATTCACTATATTAAATCTTTTACGTGTACACTGCTAAGTAAATCAATGTTATACATGTATAATATTTAAAAATCTTACATTTTATTTCACATTTACATATCTTGAGAATTTTAAATAAATCCATGATCTGATGAAAATAATATATATAAATAAATCCCTGATATAAAAATCTTGAAGAATTAAAAATTTCTTAAATTAATTTTTGTAAAGTAAATTGATAAAATCTGTTAACAGCCATTTAACAATAAATCGTAAAGACTGCATTGAAAAATATTTATATAAAATGATAATCGTATAAAATCTTTTGAAAATTATTGTAAATTTAATTTCATTTTAAATTTTGATTTTCAAATCAAGGCTATTGTGTAACTTTAAATTGATGTTAATGATACACGGTTTAAAATAGTTGTACGATATTATGTCAATAAAGTGATAATACATGTCTATTATGAAAATGATGAACCTCAAAAGATAATTTTTTTACATATTTTGGTTCATACGTAATAGATAAAATAGCATTCATCTGTCAATTGAATATTTTACACTTTATTAATAAAATTTTCATTTAAATTTTTAATAATAATAATCTTTGATACATTATGATATATACTTATTTGATTTGATTTTTTAAAATAAATGTTTAAATTTACGAAAATTCATATAAATATTTTTATAAGTATATAAATATTTTTATTTCTATTTAAAAATATTAATTAAAACAGGAATATTACCTTTTCCATTGTTCGTAGAAAAAATATCTCAGTTATTTATTAATATATTTAAATAAAATAAATTTTTGTTAATTTTTTTCGTTTTCTTATTAATTTTTAATATATATTTAAATATTCATTTTATATTTTTATATCAATATTGAATTCATATTGCGGTTAAAAAATTTACTGTCATCAACAAGAGCGAGTACTTTAAGGACTTTGACAAATTTAATGGGGCCAAAGCGATACATCAGACTATTTACGTAAGAATCAAATTCGTGCATTTAAGATAAAGTATGTCATACGAACGCATGGAATTGTTCTTCAATATCGTATTCATCAATAAAGTGAGTGAAAAAGGAAATCAATCAAAATATGTCTTCCCTTGTTCCATACACGATTTATCGGCGATCTTTGTTTAATACGTGATTATTGAAAATTCGATTCTATTTATATTCGTATATATTCTTCTATATACCAATATTTTTCATTGAACTAAATCGACCCAAAGTTATGTAGAAAAAAAAATTCACAAGAAATCTTGAAGGTAAAACAAGAGAGATGACGTAAAATCTGAGACTTAAAGAAAATGATACTTTAAAATCTATGCGAACATGAATATGCATTGAAAAGTGGAAAGAGCAAACAAACTGATTGAAGAGTCGTGAAAATGACAAACTACGACTTCGATCGACTTTGCGAATACCCTCAACTTATACTGTTTTCGAATTGAGAATTAACAGATGTATTTATTTATTATTTGATAATGTAAATTATTTCTAAATATGATATGCTCCTGGCCTACCTGGCCACACACTGATAGCTCAGGCTCCTCTACAATTCCTTCTAATTCGGGAATAAAAGGAACAGTTCCAAATTGTATTTTGTTAATATTTTCTATCTGAAACCAAGAAAATTTATTAATTCCTCCCCCCCTTTTATCATCGAAAATTTTTATAAAGAAAGAGAGAATCAGTTTATTCCTCCCGATTGAGGAATAAACCTTTTCAACTCAGAAATATGGGCCTTTGAGATTCGCGATTTCTACGACTACCGGGGACAATACTTTTAATATCTCGAAAGGGCTTTCATATTTAGGGGCTAATTTGGCAGAGAACTTGCTACATTTACATCAAAGAAACTCCGATTTTCCAATGACGAACTAATTACATTAAGGGGTATCTTCACTTCACTATCACTACCATTTAATTGATTATCATTACTTGTTTTTAATGATTTATCAATTTTTACACTACTATTTCCATCACTACACGTCACTTCACGTCTTTCCTTTACAGAAGAAGTTATTTTTTGTATAACCACTTCCTTAGGTTGTACATCATTTATTAACTCCTTTGTTGTTAAAGTGGTCTTCAATAACATCTCCTTTGGACTACTTATAAGGTTTGTATCATCCATTATCCTCAACGTTTTGACACCATCATCTTTCACGACTAAATTATCCTCTTGAATATTGTTTGGCAAGTCCAATGAGGTTATTGCCTTCTCATTAACGTCTACTGCCCTTTTCGACATCTGAGAAGGTACGCCACTACTTATTTCCTTCGCATCACGACTATTTTCCTTCACAACACTTCTATCATCATTTTTACAATTATTAACACGACCCGTCCTTTGACTTATGACTGGGAGTATGCAGGACGATTCGGCCCTCCCATCTAATCGTTTCCCCACTGCTGAACAAACTTGGCACAATTGGGACAGGTTTTTAGTTCACAATTGAACCTACCATATAATTGGTACTTTGAATCGGTGTCCAAGGTATTATTTGGACACTCCCATGCCATATGCCCGAGCTTTCGACTCCTATAACAAATCCTATTGGGACAATTCCTGGATTTGTGTCCAACCGCTTGGCAATTAGCACAGGCACGATAAAATATCTCTTTCACTTGCAGTACCTGTCCTTCACTACAATTCTTCACCATTGTTCCCTGATTATTCCAATTACCTCTATAATAATTGGGGTTCGGTCGTCCTTGATTATTATATTGCCATTTCTTCTTCATATTATTATTTTGAAATGAATGATGATTCCCATACCCAGTGGGCATCACCTGAGGCTTGGATTCCTTTGGAACTGCAATTGTTACAGGTGTCAAAGGTTGACTAAGGGCCGCAACTTCTTTTTTGGCCTTATTCTTAATCTTCTTGTCCTTTTCAACAGTTATCACTTCATTGCACGTTATTTCCTTCACGAAGGCTACTTTTGAAGACTTTTTAGTCTTAATTTCTTGTGGAGCTGCTGCCAACACTGTTATCTGCTTCAGAGACGGTGGTGGTATATATTTTTCATTTAATTCTCTCACTCGCTCCCACTTTTTTCCGTAATAAAGTAAATCTTCGAACGTCTCCACTCTCCGATCAGCTATATATATCCTATATTCTGGCAAGAGAGTTCTATAGACTACATTCATCTGATCTTCAAGCAGAGGTGGGCGCTTAAAGTGAGCTATAATACACTTTAGACTTGCAATGAAACTCACTATCTTCTCCCCTTTCTGCTGAGTTCACTTTTGCAAATCGTCCATTAGATCCTGTCTGTCGTATTTCTGTCCAAATTCATCATTAAATGCTAATTTGAACTGCGACCAGGTTCTAATTTCATCACTGCACTTTCTAAACCACTTACTTGCCCGGGACCTTAAAATACAAGGGAGGGTCAACATTAATGTTGTATCCTTAATCCCTATACTCTTGCGGCATTCGTTTAGTCTTTCTAGGAATTCCTGCTGTTTGCTATCTCCTGAAAATTCCAACTTCCAACATTGCAGATTACATCATCACTGCCTCTCGTATGTCTGCTTTGCCTTCGTGAATATTCATCATCACTATCATCACTGTCATCTTCATCACTATATATTCTAGTAGATCGTCTGCTTGAATGTCTAGCCGATTTATAATGACGATCTTTGCGAGTTTCCCTTTGATCGTCTGAAACTCTAAAAGATTCTGACAATCGGTGACAAGTCCGCTCCATATCATCCTCAGTGTCCTCTGAAATTGACTTCCGGGAATGTCTTGGCTTCATTTTCCTTTTAGCAAAATAATCGGAGTCCTTATTCTGCTGTTTCTTCACAACATTACTGGTTTTCAGATACTTAACTACAATACTATATAACAATGCCGTTGGCATTGTGGCCATATTGCCTGTAGCTGGATCTTGAAATTTCAAGACGTTATCCTCTTGCTCAGTCTCTTCATCATCAGACACTCTACTATTTCCGGGAATAGGAATATCTAATAATAAAGATTCTTTGGCTATCATCACATCACTGCTCTTGACATTTCCTACTGTCACTTTGCCCTTCACTACATGATTTTATCTTTTTATCTCCCGAGGTCGCATCATCACTCGAAGAGGATCTCCTGTATCTCCCATCCTCATGGTTATGCCATGGAATGCCGCTCCTTGGCAGAGATAATCTTAATTTATATCTCAACTATCTATTCCTTAAGATAGTTGAGTCACCACTACAATTTAATTTTGTTGCTATAAGCAACTGTATTATGGACTCTGAGTTCAATTCACACACTTCAGAAGTGATGCGTCGGGCTCTTATTGATTTCATCAATAGGCCGTGGAGCATATCCTCAAAATTAAATAAATTAAAAACAACAACAATACAAAAAAAACAAAACAATAAATCTTTCTTCCCCACTATTAATGGGAGCACAGGGGTTTTCCTAGAGATAATAAAAAAAATAATCGCACGCAATAATGATAAATATAATAAATATTAAATTAATGAGTAATAATATATAAATAAAATAACAATTTATAATATATAAATATAAAGTAACAAATGACAATATATAATATAAAATAACAATTGATAATATATAAATATAAAACAAATCTAATATGATAAATATATTATTAAAATTTATAATCTGGCGATTACCTTTCTCCTTTATCTAAATTCGGGAATACAATAAAAAAAATACAACACATCAATCACAATATATAATAAATATATTTTTATTTTTATTTATTATAATACATCCCAGCCATTAGGCCTAGGGACGGGATTCCGTTTTACAATTTTTATACATTTTTCAATATACAAAATATACAACTATTTACATTATAAGTATTCTCATTTTTCTTTTGTACATATTTACACTATTTTCACTATTGTCTCTTTTATATTTTTTTGTATTTCTCACTCTCATTGTTGTGACCTCTGATTCTTTTCTGTAGCTTCTTTCCTTCTCTGTGCTTCCCTCTTTTCTAACCTCTTTTCTAGCTCTCTTGCCTCTTTTAGTATTTCTCTATCCTTTATTCTAACTCTGCATATTTCCATTACCCCTTTTTCTTTTCTCTGTTTGATTTCTGTCTCTCTTAGTTTTCCAAAAAGGTCCGCTGTCTCTGTACAGTCCGTCGTCCAGTGTGTCCAGTTTCCTTTTTTCCTACATAATTGGCATTTCCTCTCTTCCGGGTCTAACCAGTACTTGTTTCCTGTGGTTATATTTCCGCATCTAATCCTAGCCATTTCTCTTATTTCTTCAGGGTTGCCTTCTCCCTTTAAGTATCTTGGTAGCCCGTGTTCTTTTATTCCTATGTATGTCCTATTGTATTTTGATTCCCTCATTTTACTCCTTCTCTCCTACAATTATCTGTCTCTGTCTCTTCTTCTCAGTTCTGTGTAGATATATTTTCCTGTCTCTTCCCAGTATCTTACTTGCCCCCTACTGAGTCCCAATTTATTCAGCCATCCATTCCTGTCCTCTTTTTCCTTGAGAGTTTCGTTCTCTCTCTGCTCCACATAACATTTCTTTACCCATCTGCCTTTTTCCATTTTCTTTATTTTATCCTCATACTTCCTTACCCTTAGTTTCCACTCTCCCTCCATCTGGTATTCATCCGCCTGTTCGTAGACCAGATATCTGGGTGTGCAAAAATCGAGTCTCAAGGTCCACCTGTAGTAGTCGGCCTTGATCCTCTCCATTTCCTCCACCTTTCCTGTACCCCATATCTCCAACCCGTATTCCATAATACTCCTTACTAGATACTGGAACAGCATCTTTCTCATTCTGTAATCCCCCTTGCACCTTCTTTCGGTTACACCCCATGTTATCCTTGCCGCGATTCTACCCTTGTTAAGTCTCTCTTTTATCTGTTCCTCGTGTCTCCCGTCGCTCCTGAACACGAAGCCCAAATTTCTTAAGCTATTGACCATTTCTATTCTCTTGCCTTTCCATATCCATTTTTCTGGCTTCATTTTCTTTCCTCTTGTAGCTATCATGATCTTTGTCTTCTCCGTGTTTATTTGCAGCTCCCTATGGTCGAGAAAACTCTTCAAGGTTTGAATCATCGCCTGGAGTGCCTCTCTATTTTTCCCGAATATCACCAAATCATCGGCGTATGCGAGGGACCACATCCTCGTGTCCTTTACCGTAGTGCCTCCTGTTGCCTTCTTTTTTAGCTCCTCCTCTAGTTCTGAGATATACACGTTGAACAAAATAGAGCTGAGGCAGCATCCTTGTCTCAGGCCCTTGTTTGTCCAGAATTCATCCGTCAGGCCTGCCTCTGTCCTCACTCTGCATTTTGTTTCCCTGTATATTTCTCTCACCCTTGCGATTATCTCCCTGCTGATCCCCTTCCTTTCCATGATTTTCCAAAGTTTATCTTTGCATACCGTATCGAAGGCGACTTTTATATCTACGAACATCATATATATTTCCTTTTTTGCTTTTATAGCCCTTTTTATTATGTAATTCAATATATATATGTTGTCCGTAGCTCCTCTTCCTTCTCTGAAGCCTGCCTGTCCCTCTGGTATAATTCTTTTTCCCTCTATCTCACTCTCTGGTCTATCTTTTAGTATGCCCGTGTATAGTTTGTATCCCGTTGCCAGCATGGACAGTCGCCTGTAGTGTCCTGGATTTTTTGCGCCCTCCTTCTTGTATATCGGGACTATAACTGCCGTGGTCCAGTCTTGCGGTATTTTTCTCTGTTTCCATACTTCTTTTATAATTTCGCTCATTCTGCTTTTTATCTCTCTACCTGCATACAACCACGCCTCATTGGGGATCTCGTCCATGCCAGTAGCTTTTTTCTTTTTTAAATTTTTCCATACACTCCCGATTTCTTTATCATCTATAACTTTTCCCCCTGTATCTGCTCCTTCTGTTTTTCCTTTCGTTTCTGTTTTCTTCATGCTTCCTCCCAAGAGTTTTATGAAGTGTCTTTTCCATTCTTCCTTGCCTATGTTGTTCCTTACTTCTGTTCTTGGCTTCCTGCCTTTATTCAAATATCTCCATACTTGTCCCACATTCTTTAGCTTTCTCAGCTCCTCTTTGTCTCTTTCCTTCATTTCTACTCTTTTCCTTTCACATATCTCCCTCCACTCCCTTCTCTTGTTCATGTATTCGTCTTTCCTTCCTTTCCTTTTAGAAGTGGAGAGATTAGGAGTTAGAAGATGGGCAGAGGAGTTTGTGGAAAACAGACTAGGGAGTGAGGAGAAAACACAAACTGCCTGGTGGAGCGAGAAGGTAATGGTAAAAATGAAAAACATAGAGGCCAGACACAACCTATGGGAGAAACGATGAAGACTGATAGGAACTGAAATCTTCCTGGACTTCAACCTCACCTAAGAAGAAAGGGAGACCCAGGGGTAGATTAAAAAGTGGGCCAGGGAGGCGAAAAGGAATGGTATATTCGCCAAAGTAGGATTCAAAAAGGTTTTCATAGCAGAGAGATGGAGGATATGGACAGGGACGGCGGATATCGAGAACACCATGGAAGAAATTACTGATTGAATTAAAGCAGGAGAAGAAGGTACAAAAGGCATGGAAAAACACAGAGAAGAGAGAAGTGGAAAGAAAGAAGGAAAAACGAAGGGCAAAAAGAGGGAATACAGAACGGGGAGAAATCAAACAAGAACAAAACACAGGAGGGGGATAAAGATAAGACCAGGGAAACTGAGGAGGTAAACTATTAAAGGAACGAGTTGAGGACAAATAAAAAAGGAAAGGGGAGTGTAAGCAGACAGGAACAGGAATATATAGAGAAAACGAAGAAGGAAAAAATGAGAAATGTAAGAGAAGAAATGGATGTATGAAACAGGAAAAGAGAAAGAAAAGGAGAGAGAGAAATAAAGAAAACAGGACAGAAGGAGAGAACGGCCCAGTAGATGGAGAAAATTGGAGACGAAGCAAAAAGAGGAAGAGGATAGATGATGGAAGAGCAAAGAATCAACAGGGAGTTTTGGAGATACATCGAAACAATGAACTATGTGTGCTTGGCAGAGACGTAGTTGGAAGATATAAACAAAGAAAAATGCATAGATGTACTACCAAAAATAATGAACTGAAAAATGATAGGAGCGAACAGGGGCAATAGAAAAGAAAGAGCCAAAGGAGGATTCATAACAGGAGTTAACAAAAGATTGAAGGAAAGATAAATGGAGATAGAGAAAGACAAAGGAGAAGGCATGGTAAAAACAAGAATAAAAATAGACAAAAAGAGAAGAAAAATAGGCTTTTGGGGAATATACAATAATAAGATAGACATAGAAGAAATGTGGAATAAAATAGCAGAGGAAAGTGACAAGGGAGCAATAGAAACACTGATAATGGGAGACTTCATGATTAGACTGGAAGAATGGGAAGATATATGCAGGAGAATGGGAAGATGTAACAGAGAAAGAGCAAAGACAGGAGGATAGACAAGGATGGAAAAATATAGTAGAGAGAATTGAAGGGAATGGATGAAGCATTATAAACGGGTCTATGAAAGGGGACAAGCAGGGGGAATACATATACGCGGAGATAAGAGGGTAAATAGTGATAGATTTTGCCATAGCCGACAGTGAATGCAGAAAAAGAATAAAAAAATTTACAGTGGACAATAGTGGAATCTGACCACTTTCCGATCATTACATGGATACAGGAAGAAGATGAGGGAAGCATGGCAAAAAAATACAGACTAAGAGGGAAGAAACCTCAGTTACGATATGGAACGAAAAAAGTATAAAGAAGTACAGAGAAAAGACCGAGGGGAGATATAGCAGGGGGTATGAAGTCAGAGACATAGAAACCCAATGGACAGAGGTTAAAGAAATAGTGAGGAGAAATACAACCAAAAAGATGATAAAAACCAGGGTTAGGAAACTGGGGGAACGCAAATGGCGGGATCACGAGTGCAAAGAGAAAAAAAACAGGGAAAAAAAACTGCTAAAAGAGTGGAAAGAAGGAAAAAACCCAAAGAAAGACTACACAGAACAGAAAAGAAGACCGAGAATGATATGTAAAGAGAAAGAACAGAGTTGGAAAGAGAAGAAGATTGAAGAACTCAAAGGTCTGAAGAACGAGAAGAACATATGGGAATATATTAATAAAGGGAGGAAAAAAAGTGCGATGTAGTACAGGAAATACATAAACAGGAATGGGAAAAACACTTCATAAAATTATTAGGGGGAAACAAAGAAAAAAGAACTACTCAAGGGAAAGAATTAGGGTACAAGGGAGCAGATGAAGACATAGAAGACACAAAAGGAGATAAAAAGAGAATGGATGAAGCTGAAAAAGAAGAAGGCAGCAGGAATTGAAGAGATAAGGGATTAATTGAAAGAATTAGGATGAAATACCAGGAAACGAAATGCAAAGTCAGAACCAGCGAAGGATTAACGGACGAATTCTGGGTCATAAAAGGACTCAGACAAGGATGTTCTCTAAGCCCCACGCTATTTAATATCTGTATAGCGGAACTAGAGAACTATATGGACAGCAGGAACATAGGAGGTAAAAGGATAGTGGACAAAAGAATATGGACGCTGGCATATACCGATAACATTGAGATGATTGGAGAAAACAGAGAAGCGGTGCTCGACATGATGAGGAGACTTAAGGAATTTCTGGATAGCAGAAAACTGCAATTAAATACAAAGAAGACGAAGATGATGACGATAAAAAAAGGAAAAAAGACAAAAGCAGAGAAATAGACATGGAAGAAGAAGAAAGAGATCGAGGAAATAGACAAATTCTGCTACCTAGGCTTCGTGATATGCAGAGACGGCAAATTGAAGGAATAAATGAAGAAAAGAGTGCATAAGGGAAGAATCGCAGCGAAGAGAACATGGGGGCATGGAGAAAGACGATGCACTGGCGACTTTCAGCTCAGAAAATTAATGTTTGACTACTTGGTAAAAGGTGTAATGGGCTATGGGGTAGAGATTTGGGAATACGAAGAGACCAAGAAAATAGACAGAGTCAAACTAGATTACTATAGATGGATCCTGAGACTGGACTATTGCACACTCAGATACATAGTCATGGAAGAGACAAACGAAGGGGAAATGAAATATGAGTGGAAAATCAGAGCAATGAAATACGAGGAGAAAATCAAGGGAATGACAGAGGAAAGATGGGTAAGAAAATGCATGGAGGAGAAACACAAGCAGAGAAAGAACAGGGAAAGAGACGGACAGAACTTGTAGCTAAACAGCCTCGCATTCAGCAGGAAGAGCTCGAGATATGGGATGCTTAAGGAACAGATAAATACGAAAAGATAAAAAAAGAGATAAGGAAATATAAACATAGAGGAGACTTGCAATGATAGAAAAGTCAAGATATAACAGCGAATATGAGGAAATCATGGAAAATGGCCTACCGAGGTACTTAAAATAAGAGAAGGGGCTAGAGAAAATCAGAATGATGGCTAGAATTAGATGTGGAAATGTCATAGAGGGAAATAAATACTGGCTAAGGGAAGAAAAAAAGATGTGCAGACTATGCGGAAAAGAAACAGAGACGTGGAAACACTGGATAATGAAGTGTGAAGAAACACAAGAAAGCTTCAAAACCTACAGAGAAAACCGAGGACATGAATGGACAAACGCAGAGGTACTACAGAGATTTCAGGAAGGAAAAGAGGATCGTCAACTTCGTAGTAAAATACAAGAAATAGAGAAGAGACAAAGAAATAGATGAAACAATGTAAATATATAAAACATGTAAATATATAAAGGTGACTGTTCAATGTATTCGATGAGCTCTCTGGAATGTCTGACTACGAAGAGAGAGATCACAACCTTTATGTTTACATTCGCGACCTCCGCGCGAACTCGAGAAATTTTCTTTCAATATAACGCCTTAAAAGGTGAATTTGTTGTTTTTTTTTCTCTCTCTTTCGTACTTTTTGGACATTCCAGTGTGTGCCTTAATTTCTTGAAAATTCTTTCGACGCCAGAAGCCTTTTGTCTGTCGTACAATCAACACGCGTAATATCCACCGGTTCTATTGTGAACGTTGCGTGCGATTTTCGCTGTGATTATTTCGCTTCTCATTATATTCAACTATATTGTTATACTATTGTTTAAATATATTTTTGTTATTAAATCTCAATATACGGTGGTGATTGTTAATTTCGAAAATCCATGTGTGAACCTTTCCCTTGTGCCATTCAATAAAGAGAATTATCGCGAACATTCAATCGCAGTTTTTAAATTAAACTAACAATTTTTGGTAGCAGAGCGTGGTTACTTCGAGTTCTCTTTTTGTATGATACGAGTGATTTTGTCAAAACGAAGATCATCAAGACTTTGCAATCTATCGACGAATTTCTTTAACTCAACACAGCTGGTATCCTGTGCTTCATAGGCCCTCGGCGCTGAACCGGACCACGTGTAAGAAAGCGGAAATTCGACGCGCTTCTGAATCCTAATCAATCAGCAAAGCAGAGCAGTTGATCTTCATCATCTTTAGAGGTTATCACACCAATATATTGCGCAATCAGCAAAATTCGATATTTTTTCGAATTTTTTGATTTTTTTGGATTACATGCTATCTTTTTATAATTCGCTCATCCGTCCGTATTTTGAGTACCGTTATTGCTATTTTGTTATATATTTCTATTTTTTATTGTAAAGTGCTTGTTTACGTATCTTCTGACATTAATTAATTAATATCTTTCGCGTAACCTATTATCGTTAAATTTTTTCTATCTTCGTCTAGTATATAATATTTGTAATATAAAAAATGTCTGATTTTTTAGTTGTGCAACTCCAAACGGTAAAGTTCATTGTTAATTTTTTAAAAAATACGTTCGATAAAAAGGCAGCAGTAGATCGCACTATTCCTTATTTTGAAGCGCGACTCAAATTACTTGAACGATATTACAATGATTTATATTCTCGGAATAACGAGTTAATTTTGTTATCGAACAAACTACAAGATCATGACTACTTTAAAAAGAATTATTATTATCAGGCGGAAGAGTCGTACATTCAAGCACTCGCTGAGATCAATAGTAGTATCGATGCATTGCGAGCGGAAATATTACCCGCAGCCGCGATTAATTTGCGTGAGCCGAATAAATATTCTTCAGGCGTTCTGGAACACGTCAAAGTTCCGCGTATTGCTTTACCTACATTTTCCGGTGATCAAAAGGACTGGGAGTCTTATAAACAGCGTTTTACGTCGTTGATCAAAAATATAAACGAGTACTCCGATGTAGATAAATTGCAATATTTGCTCAGCACTATTGAAGGAAAGGCTGCTGAACGTCTGCGGGGTATTGAGTTAGTTGACTCAAATTTCCATGTAGCTTGGGAAAAACTTACAAAACGGTATGATAACTCTAGAAAACGTTTAGCTAATCATCTGGAAGCTTTGATCGAATTGCCTATTGTGCGTGAGCGAAATATTTCTGATTTAGAGACCCTGATTGATATATTCGAAGTCACCGTTCGAGGACTTCGTGACCTCGGTTGTCCAATTGAAGCCTACAATCATTGGTTTATTCATTGTATCGTCAAAAAGCTAGACCCTCATACACGTGAAACATGGGAAATATCGCAGGAAAATAACCAAGGATTTCATGATTATTCTGATCTGATCACTTTCCTCGATCGCCGCTTGCAATCACTTGATCAAGCACGCAACACTGCTAACTCTTCTCGAAATAAAACCTCTAAGTCTAAATCTCGACGAACTGATTCAATATCAGCTAACACACTTGGTGCGGCTGAAACCCCATCTAATTCAAAGAAAGTTGAACTTGCGTGCTATATTTGCCAAGGAAAACACTCAATACATTCGTGTGGTAAATTTAAAAATATGACTGCTCAAGATCGTTTCTCGTTTTGCAAAAAGGCAAGTTTATGTTTAAATTGCTTAGGAAAATCGCATTTACTATCTGATTGTAAATCACTTAATCGTTGCTTGGTGTGCAAACAGAAGCATCATACTAAGTTACACTTTGACAAGAAACTTGTTGTTTTAAATCCTTCGACGAATGAGGTTAATTCTCCTGAGAGTAATTCAGATGAGGTAGTGGATCAAACTATTTCATGCAATGCACATTTAGCGACCAATAGGCGTACTATCTTGCTTGCCACTGCAAGAATCCTCATCTGTGACAGATACGGTCATTCAATTTCCGCTCGAGCCTTAATTGATCCAGGTGCACAAAGATCTTTTATTTCAGAGCGACTTGCAAAACAACTTTCGGTTTATCGTCGCTCAATTTCCATCGACATATTTGGCGTGGGTGGTCAGTCAACATCAACAGCGCGTAGTGAGGTAGTCGTTACTATTAAATCGCATACGGATTCAAAGTTTCAATGCCAATGTTCCGCTATTGTGCTCCATGAATTGACCTGTCTACTCCCTGCATCAGATTTAGTGAAAAGAGATTGGCCACACATTCAAAAATTGCAATTGGCAGACCCTGATTTCCACACACCAGGAAAAGTGGATATGATTTTAGGTGCGGATCTCTATGCACTTATTTTGCAACAAGGATTCATTCGTGGTAAAGCGGATTCGCCGGTTGCTCAAAGCACGGTATTTGGCTGGATATTAACAGGAGTAGCTTTTCCTTTAAATCATGTGCATGATTATTCTAATCTCACTGCGTTTCACACTATCGTTGAATCATCGCTAGAACAAGCTCTAGTTCGATTTTGGGAAATTGAAGATATCTCTGTTCGCAAACCGCTTACACCAGAGGAAGAATATTGTAATCAATATTTTTCATCAACTACCACCAGAAACACTCAAGGCCGTTTTATCGTGAGACTTCCTTTCTCAAAACTCGAACAATTTTCAGATTCACGAAATATTGCAGTTGCATGTCTTATTCGCTCCGAAAAACGACGAAGACGTGACAAATCTTATCGCAATGCATATAAAGACTTTATGAATGAATATCTTCAATTAGGTCATATGAAGATTACTGCTCGGCCTACCACTGATTTGCATTATTATCTTCCACATCATGGCATTTTTCGGGCTGATTCAAATAAAATTCGTGTAGTTTTTAATGCATCACAAAAGTCGCAATCTGGATACTCACTTAATGACATTTTGTTACCTGGTCCAAAACTACAGTCAGACATTACTCATATTATTTCTCGTTGGCGATTCGGTAAAGTAGCAATAGTTACTGATATCGTTAAAATGTTTCGACAATTTCTCGTCCACATCAATGATCAAAAATGGCAGCATCTCGTTTGGGGAGACAATGTTGAAGATCCAATTCTTGATTACGTTGCGGTTACAGTGACTTATGGTATGACCTGTGCCCCGTATCTTGCTATGATGGCGATTCTTCAACTCGCTAAAGATGGTAAACGTACCCATCCATTAGCTCATGATTTGTTACAAAATCAAATTTACATTGACGATATTTTTCTTTCTGGTGACAAGCAAGAGCTGGCGTTGGCACAACGAGATCAATTGATCAAATTGTTAGCAACTGCAGGCATGCAACTTGGAAAATGGTCATCCACTCACCCTGAGTTTCTCACAGAAATCTCGCATGGACATATTCGTGACCTTCCATCGACGGCAGGAGACATTGTATCCACCTTAGGATTGAAATGGGATGCAAAGGCAGATTCCTTTCTATTTGATACTGCCCTACCCCCACTTTCATCTTTGATTTCGAAAAGAACAGTGCTATCAGACACTGCTCGGCTTTTCGATCCATTAGGGTTCATTGCACCTGTTCTCATTCAAGCCAAAATATTACTACAAGATCTGTGGTTGAGTAAGGTTGATTGGGATGTACCAATTCCTCGAGAACTATGTGATAGATGGCTCAACTTTCGTCATTCTTTGGCCTTCTTGCCTAAACTTCGGATTCCCCGTTGGACTGGCACATCGATTGAAGATTCTTGGGAACTCCACGGTTTCGCAGATGCTTCGATACGGGTATACGCAGCGGTTGTTTACCTCGTAGTTCCAAATCTAACTCCAAAAATTCTGATGGCAAAAACTAAAGTAGCCCCCGTTAAGGTCGAGACGCTTCCTCGACTGGAGCTCTGCGGTGCTACTTTACTTTCTCGTCTCGTCAAACACGTGTTATCAGGAATTAGTCATATACCATCTTCTATCAATTTTTGGAGCGACTCAAAGGTTGTACTGGATTGGCTTAAAAGTCACTCGTTGAGATGGCCAACGTTCGTTGCTAACAGAGTCAGTAATATTCAAACGACCTTCCCAGAAGCCTCATGGAGACATGTCAGCTCAAAGGATAACCCTACAGACTGCGCTACACGCGGATTACGACCTCAAGAGCTTTGTAATTTTGTGCTGTGGTGGCAAGGTCCTGCTTGGCTAAGTTGTGCCCGTACCGAATGGCCTTTGCAGCCCATTCCATCTCCAGAGCTTTCTGAAGCCTATTTCTCAGCTGAGAAATCTAAGGATCCAGTCGAGGATGAACTCAGTTACTTTAGAAAATTCTCCTCGTTCTCAAAGATTATTCGAATTATAGGCTATTTGCTTCACTGGAAAACTATTGTAGATAAGCAGACCATTAAAGATATCTACTCTCAGCTCAGGAATTAATTGCAGCCACGTTTGTTATTTTTCAGTGGATTCAGAAACAATTCTTCAATGCTGATATTTCTCACATATCTGCAGGTGAGCCGATCTCAAAGCGCAGTATGGAGCTACGAAAACTCTTTAACCAAAGCTCGAATTTTATAAAGGAAATATTTAAACAAATATCTGCAAAGGGTATTGAATGGAAATTCAGTCCGCCTCGAGCTCCGCATTTCGGCGGACTGTGGGAAGCCGCGGTTCGGAGTTTCAAGTTCCACCTTCGCCGCGTAGTCGGAAAAACTACTTTAACATTCGAGGAATTTTCAACATTATCTACGAGAATTGAAGAATGTCTCAATTCAAGGCCACTTTGTCCCCTTAGCAATGAAGCTAACGACTTAGTCGCTCTCACCCCAGGACATTTTCTTGTCGGATCGGCCCCACTAGTCGTTGCTGAACCTCTTCAAGATATCGCAAAAAGGATAACATTAAACAACAGATGGCAACTTGTGAACCAGTTACGCGATTCATTTTGGATACGTTGGAGAAAGGAAGTACTTACACAACTCCAATTGCGAAACAAATGGTTGAAAATCCAACCCAATCTTCAACTTGGAGATATCGTAATAGTTACCGACGAGTTGTCCCCGCCAGCCTCGTGGCCACTCGCAATTATCGATGGTGTCCACCCCGGTAAGGACGGCTTGTTACGTGTCGTGACCGTTCGAACCTCGACATCTACCTTTATTCGATCCGTAAATAAACTCATTAAGCTTCCGAATGACGACGAAACAAATTTATTATTCACTTGTGTATGTAACGACTCACCGAAAAATTGATTGTCAATTCGTTATACCAACTATGTACTGATTGTATTATAAAAATCATCGTTTTATATTATATTGTTCCGATTCGAACATTCGTAGATTAATTATTGCCTCTCACCCCTTTCGTGGCAAGGTGGGTGGTATGTTCAATGTATTCGATGAGCTCTCTGGAATGTCTGACTACGAAGAGAGAGATCACAACCTTTATGTTTACATTCGCGACCTCCGCGCGAACTCGAGAAATTTTCTTTCAATATAACGCCTTAAAAGGTGAATTTGTTGTTTTTTTTCTCTCTCTTTCGTACTTTTTGGACATTCCAGTGTGTGCCTTAATTTCTTGAAAATTCTTTTGACGCCAGAAGCCTTTTGTCTGTCGTACAATCAACACGCGTAATATCCACCGGTTCTATCGTGAACATTGCGTGCGATTTTCGCTGTGATTATTTCGCTTCTCATTATATTCAACTATATTGTTATACTATTGTTTAAATATATTTTTGTTATTAAATCTCAATATACGGTGGTGATTGTTAATTTCGAAAATCCATGTGTGAACCTTTCCCTTGTGCCATTCAATAAAGAGAATTATCGCGAACATTCAATCGCAGTTTTTAAATTAAACGAACAGTGACTGTAATAAGGAATCTGTTCCAAGGCCTAAAGACCGGAATTGTATAATAAATAAATAATAATAAAATACTAATCAATAATTCACTAAACTATTTATAATAGTACTGTAAAATATTACCATAAAAGCTTATTTATTTAAAAAAAAACATAATAGAAACATTAATTGTATATATGTAAATACACTGTAGATTGTATGTATGTATATAGATATGAATAATAACGTAAATATGCAAATATGTAAATAATATTTAATATAATATAGAAATTATTTAAATATAATACTAAGAATATCAATAATAATCAATATGATAAATATGCAATATTTCAATATATTGCGTTAGATCGCGAATCGTTTCCACCTTCATCGGGTTGAATAAACTCACGAAAAAAAATGTTTTAATTCGTTTAAGAACTTCCGCCCGCTAAATTTAAAATAATAATAAAAAAACATTATTATTTTCTTGTATGTATAGGTACGCCTTGACGAAGCCAGTGCTGAAGACACCACTTCAGTTACTACAGCGTCAGAGAATAACGCCGAAATAAAAAAATAAAACAACGTCTATGTTCTCTTGGAAATAAATATTTCCTAAAATTGCTTAATTTTTATGTTTTGTATTTTTTTATCTCTCTCCTTTGCTCCGACTAGAAATCTATTCACGTTACGCATTACAGGCGTAACATTACAAATATAATCAACTAAACAAAATAATTATATTACTAATTAATATTAATATTAATTAAAAAAAAATATATAATACTCCCGCTCCTGCTCCACGTTCAAGACAAACTTTAACGAATTAATTTTGAAAATAGTATCAATTATTTAAAAAAATTATTCAAATAATGATACAATATCAAAATTTTTAAAGAACAGAATAAAAATAATATGTTTCTTTTTCACAACACTAACACTTTTTTTTCAAAATATTATTCTCAATAATAAAATAAAATAAATTATTTTATTAATTTTTTTCCTAGTAAGATTAATCTAAATTATTATTATTTCTAACACACTACACAACAAGAACCACAGTAATTATTTTGGCGCGGGCATCCTTTTATGATACAGAAAGTTTATTAAAATCAATTTTTGCAAATTTAATTAAAACAAACTTTACCGAACTGTATTATTAAATAAAAATATATTTCTATTCCTACACTTCACTTTAGTATTGATTAAATTATTTATTAAATAATTTATGCACAACAATTCACAACAATTTATTATAAAAAAATAAATAATTATTATGAAGGGAAATTCTGCACCAAAACTTGAGATTTCGGGCGAATCTCAATAACGCTTTCCAACACAACACAATAATAATTTAAATAATATTCAAATTTTATATCAAATCATATACATAAAATTTTACCATAATTATTGTAGTATTTATTTTACAACTTTGAATATAAAAATTAATTATTATTAATTTTATTTATAATTTTATATATATCCTTTTATATTATATTATATTATATTACATATCCTTTTCAATTTTCGTTGATAATTATTATATTATATATCAATAATTATATCAATATTATATTATAATTAATTAAATTATATATCAATAAAATAACACTTCACTTCAATTTAATAATTTTAAATATAACAACTTATATAAAAATTATTAATACAATTTTCAATAATACAAAGAACAATATGCAATTATATATTATTATTGAAAAGAATAATATTAAACTGAACTCTCTTTCTTCTCCAGAAAGAAAGTTCCGTCCCTTCACATCACTATTTTAATTTTAAATTAAAATCAAACCAATAATTAAATTTACTGATTTTTATTTAAATTCAGAAAATTTAATATTGGTCGCATCACAGTCAAGTCCCTTTTCCTTTGTAGCTGTCGTGATTTAAATTTCAATTGGTTATTATTAAAATAATCAATCAAAATCCTCAATTAATATACAAAAGAAAAGTATTGTTCGACCGATAAGTATAGAAACTATACTTACCGGCCATCTCGTGGCGACACAACACTAATAATTTTTACATCATTTCAATAATGCATTTTAATATATATATATATTAAAATGCATATTCGCGCCTATCTCTATCTCACTCCAATTCAACGACCTAAGAGCCGTCTATGCTAGGAAGACTTCCGTTAATGTATTAAATTAAAAATGAAACATAAGCCGCATGTTGACAAGTTGTCAACAATCAATAAAAATATTCACTTAAAATATGTATATTTTCCACTCATCGTATTCGTGAGTACACAACATCAAAACAAATAAATATTACTTTAAAATAATAGAAATTAATCAATCATTATATTAATAAAAATATTTAATTTAATTCAATATAACTAATATTATTATTTTCTTTTTAGGTTATTCATAATATAAAAATAATATTTTCATATCATTACAATACATACATATATTGTTTATTATATTTTTTTCATTGACAGGACTAATATTTACAATATGTATATATGCATAATATAATATATTTACGTACAATTTTAAATTGTATTTTGTAAAAATGATTTTTACTTAAATTATTGAGTCTTTTTTTTCTTATTTCTATTTTTTGTCTTTTTTTCTATTATATTATTATAATTAATAATATTAATATTATAGATTAAATGAATATTAGTAATGTTACAGCAAAGTTATATGATTGATAAATATATTTTACTTTTAAGACTTTAATGATACATTCAATTTCTTATTGTATCAATTTTATTTAAACCATTAGTGAATATATTAAATTAAAATTTGACTCTTGCTACAAAACATTAATAAACAATCATTTAGTTATAAATAAATTATTTTATGAGTAATAATATAATAATATAACAAATAAAATGAATTAATCAATTTAATGAATGTTTGTGTATCGTATTATGAAAAATCTACTAAGAGAGGTTGAAACCAAATTTGTACTTTAATAATTTAAAATTAATTCAGTATTATAGAGTTCATTTACTCACGGTTAAAAGAATATAATTTTTTATCAGCAGATTTGTTAAAACAATATGAATGTCACTAGTTAAAACTGCATTTATGTGAAAAATATTTCTACGAAAATATTCAAAAAGCAATACAAGTAAAAATACTTAATCTTTCAATTCATGTAATGAGTGGGTATAAGCAAGTTAATAAGCAAGATAAAAGTAAAAATACAAGTACAAAAAACGCATCACAAATGCAACTTGACTAGTGTAATTTGTAATATAGCTGTTCCATTCAATTTCAATTATTGGGCCAAGAAATAAGTTTCATTCTGATTGAATTGTCTTATTTCTTTGAATTCATTCTGATTTACCTTCATTTATCGGAATACATTCCTATTCGATGCACAAGCATTAATTCACTTGGTCACAAAATAATAAAAGAAAGGAAGAAAGAAAGTAAAAGCAAGACTAAAAATTACGAAGAGAGAGAAAGAGAATAAAGGAGAAAAAGGAAGAGTGTGAATAAAGAGGAGAAGAAACAGTCGATCCTATATTGGGTAATGAAAGAAAATAATCTAAACTTAGAATAAAAGATTACTTTGTAGCGATAAGACATTTACTAAACTGATGTTAAGAACGTTTCTTCGCAATTTCTCAAATTTACCTGTATATGGTAATATTTTTCCGGAATTATACATTCATACTATTATATATTATATTATTTTACTCAATTTTATTTGTTTTTGTAAAAAACATTCATTTTAGTGTATTTTAAAATTATTTATTACTATATATTGTATACAACTAAATATTTGGAGATAGATTGATGGAAATGTACACAGACCGAGAGAAGTTTGGAAGAGAATGATAATGGAAAATTAAAATTTTCAACAACTTTTAAATCTATGTATTTATAATATAAAAAAATTAATTAAAAAAAACTTGATTATTTTTTTGCAGCGATTGTACGAGTTTGTGAAATCAGTGTAATAATAACGAGAAATTATATTTTGCTTACCAATAATCTTGTAAATAAAACTAAGCTTATGATTTATAAATTATAGTATATATATTTTTTTATTAAGAATGATTTTGTAACAAAATTTTTTTTTAAGGTAAAATTTTTAAGAAATTGTGATAGTGATATTGAAAGGAGAATGGGGATGAGATCATTGCCCTTTAATCGGGACGTGGTGCTGGACATGCGTTTCCATGGCCTACAGTGCGCCAACTGCTCCATGTAATGTACACAAGTAACATCATTAAATAAGATTTGTGTGTAGATTATGTAATATCATTTTTTGTGTTCGTTACAATGAATCCTCTTACCCATTCATAAGGGTGAACTCCACCCAGATCAGCAACTACTGTGTGTGTGATAGGCAGCACCATCTTGAAAGAACTGACCAATAAGGAAGGGTTGTTCGTCAAACTCTCGTGTATCTATGTTACTTCTTCGAGGAAAAGCTATCAGCCACGAAAAGGCTTAGGAATTCAGTGTTTTTATAAGATTAGATCTCTTTATACCATATGTATTTTCATTTGTTACTTTAATTCGGTTAGAAATATAGAGTGTTCATATTTAATATCCAGAGCATATTGTTTATATTTTATATGCCAAGAGCAGCTTTAGCATTTTTCATCAGTTGAGCATAGATTTTCATAATAATGTATTAAACCGTCTTTTTTTCTTAAATTATAGTAGTCCATAATGGATGTATCAAATGATCTATCTTGTTCGCAAGATTGCAGTGCAAAGAGTGAAGATGCTCCATAGTTTCTAAACCAACCTAGCACCATTTTTGGTAAGTATTGGTTTGATGTTAAACCAACTTATTGACTTGATAACCCATATTCCGTAAATCATCTACTTATCCAGAGATGTAGCTCCCAAAAGCATTTTATGGGCGATGAAAGAAGTTGTTTTCAAAATTCCTGTACTTCCTCTAAAGAAGAATCCTTGACTCTATCCAATATATTGGTATTCATCTTGAGGTTATATCTGTATCCTTAATTATGTTACCATAGTTTGGGAATGTAGAAATTGCAGCTTGACGTTCGAGATATATAACCAGTCTATTTGTAGTTGTAGTTTACAAATATCCTTCTGTAAATCCAGTAAGTATTAATGGCTTTTCATATGTTAACTTAATTCAATATCAGATTTGATTTTCTGTCTAGTGGTATACAGTGCAGGTATTGATACCCACTACCTAGCAACTAGATTTCCAGCCTCTCCTAAATGTCTCTTTTTCTTCTGACTAATGTCAGAGGCTTGAAATAAGTTTCCATGGTGAGTTTTCATTAAATTTTTCTCAAGTTACTAGGAATTTGTTTTGTTTATGGATTCGACTCCTGATATTGAGTCAATGTCTACTAAGTTAAATTTTGGGTATCTGTGTTATATGTATATATTGTATACATATTATGGTATGGTATATATTAAGGATATGGTAGAATTAAGCACGTTGACTTTTTCTTCGATATTGTCGACGTTCATAATTATTTTATAAGCATTACGGATATGTAGTGTACAGTGACTTGAATTTCCGTTATCCCGACCCACTAAAAGTAGGAACTTGTTAAGAAGTAAAGTTCCTTCGTTTCTGTTGGCCTCGAAGAAGACCCATCCCGTCTCACACAAACACACATACACACATGAATCACATGGCTTAGCGGTGTGAATTCGATAGAAATTTTATATTGGTTGGTGAGGCAAGCAGGACTCAATGGTTAGCTCATCCTGAGCTCCTGTAGTATATCGAGGACTGAGTGTATCATCCTCAGTTTTTTCCCATTTATTTTACAAAAGGTTTTATAGCTCCACTCAGATGAATTAGGCACTAAAGAACTCCCTGTAGTGTGGATGTTGGGTATGATGTGAGTACTGTAAGTGTTAATAACTAAAATGAACTTTACGAATGCTTGTTCAAAATTAATGTAAGATTACGTATTTCGGCGGCAATTTATGATCATACCGTCATATAGATAGTCAAAAATAAAAACGCGCCCGAATATAAGATTTCCTTGTCATCTGCGAAAGCAATGTTTATTCGATGTCGATAATATGCGAACTAAAAGTCGCAATACCATAAAAATTAAGGTCCGCAAAATATTATAGCATTGTAGAAAGAAATATTGTAGCGTTTTAAATGAAATAAATGTACCTCTGTAAAAATAAAATTGTCATCGAGCAATAGAAAACTAAAAATATGTAGGGAAATGTTTATCTTGCAAAAATAGTAAGGGAACCATTTGCGGACCGTAATTATCAAACATAAAAATCTACCCATCTGCTCCGAGTAAGGCGAGACTTCGGATAGTTGGAAACGCCCGACAACTGTGTCCTGATCACCAGGTAGAATGATTAGGATACCTTAATTGTTTTAGTGAGGTTGGATTCCGAGGTGGCCGACGTACGACCCGGAATCATCTACCAAAGGAGAGGAAGCTGGTAGGACGACGAGCAACGTCCAGCCTGTCACTGGGGACTATTGCGGTGGAGAAACCCCCTGAAAGCTATATATACTCCCTAAAAATTGAAAAAGACTACTTTTTGCATATTGCACCTTTGTATCCGATTTTGTAAGACTTGCTAATTTTAAACAAAGTAAACATCCCAATCATTTTGTGTAATTTGTTTATGTTTTTGTTCGATTTAAGAAAACCGATATACTTAATTCAAAAATAATTTGTGTAAACGTCGATTGGCTACTAATATTTGAATAAATAAATCTCGGAAAACATATTTGTCGAAAATAACGGAAATATTGTTTTCTTTGATGTTCTCTTTTATAAACCCTATTCGCTAAAGTAAGAGTTTGTGGATACATTATAGGGTGTGTTGGGGCAGTTTTCCGTGCAGTGCCTTTGCACTTCGTGAAAAAGGGAAAGTCACGGAAACTGCCGAAATTTGTAAATACTGGTAAGGAGGGGGGCAGGCCCGGAAACGATTTTGACCTGCGTGGGGTCCGACGCGGGGGAGAAATTCAATTCTTCTTGCGACGTCGCGCTTAATGCACTTGTAGTGCATTTTTCTCGATTTTTCGCCGTGTTTTCTCTCTGTATTTTCGCGCTCTCGTTTGTGAGAGCTTCTATCGTTCTTATCTTGCGTTTGCGTGCGTGTATTGTGTGTGTGGTGTCTCGTGTGAGACGTTTGGTGGAACCAGAAGCCAGGGACCAATCGCTCCCCTATTCTCTACGGCGGCGCCCGACGATCCACGCCAGGGTGGGTGCTGACGAGCACCAGGACCGCCCCGCATCTCTCAGCGCGTCTTCCGACGCCCCCACTACACTGCTGCTCGAGCGTGAGCCGCCGATTGCGAGCGCCTGTGTGAGTAACTTCACCGAGTGCGTGTGCACTATTTGTAAGTCTTGTAATTTGTTTCTCGACGCACCAAGGCTTTTCCCCCTGACGCAGGGGGTTTTTATGCCGCGTCCAATAAATTCTTATAATTGTTGTACCGCGATTGTTGTATTTTATTCAACTTTTCAAGCCTGCAGCAATAATTTCCCTTCCCTCACTCCTTAACAAATTAATTCAATTAAGTTGCATGCTATTGGTAAATTCATAAACAGGGTGTAACATTATTTAGCACTGTCGTGTTCGCCAAATTGGGGGGTTGCCTTTAGTTGTTATCCAGGAAAATAGAGGTAATTCACGCAATCTTCGTTGTCAGAACAGAAGTCGGAAAGCATAAGCATATCTGAAATCCAGGGATAAATTCGATTATACGCAAAGTCATTATCCTGCTTTCATATCATTCACTATTCTTTTTAGGTGGAGCGTTTAATCCATTGCTCACATTTACTCTCATTCATACATCAAACAACAAAGCTTTTTTTACAAATATTGAAATTTATTTTTTAAATAAATCTACTAAATTAAGATGGTAAATAAGAAATATCACTATATATTTTTTCAATAAAAATTTGAATTTTAAAAAACATCAACGGTCTTCTTAATATTATTAATTAAAAATTAAAAATTTTATGAAAGTCCTGTAATTACAGGATAGATATTTTGTTTTTTTATGACCTATGTTATGACCATTGATTAACTATTCAAATTTTTAATATTTAGCAAAATAAATATTTTTTCAACGTGATATTTTAGATAATGCATACTTTAGAAATTTAAATATCAACATTTATACACTTTAAAAACTTTTTATGAATAGAACCATAAAAAATTGTACTCTTTTTTTGAAGATCTCTTTAAAAGTTTTCAATATATTTTTACTGTACATTAGGAATAATTTATTTAATTTTACAAAATCAAAAGTTACGACTATTTTATTGAAAGAATCAAAGTACTTGGTTAATACATAAATTTGTGACTATTTTTTGTGTATACTCTTATCTTATATTTATTATATTTGAATTGTTTTAATCATTATCAAGAATTTTTAACTTGCAAACAAAATTTATAAAAACAATATATTATTTAATCATTATTATAAATAATTAAACAATTTTTTACAATCAAAATTTTACTTTTAGATATAGTTTTATACACATAATTTAAAAATTCTTTTACCTTTCACTTCAGAAGTTTTTTTTATTTGAATTTAAGTTGACATAAGGATAAAATTTATAGTAACCGGATAGTAAAAACTTACCATGTGTCTGCAAATTTTTTATTCTACTTCTTAGCAAATATTGTTTCATCATAAAATCTAATAATTTGATCAAATTTATTGTCTGTAAAAATATTTATTGATAATAGTTGAAATAGTATAATTGGTATATAATAAAAATAAGTATACAAAATTCAAAGTATGCAATAGTTTCAATTATGTTTACTTTACTTATATAATCACAATAATTTATATTTTAGTGTTAATAAATAACATGTAGAAATACTACATTTTTTACAGATTTTTCTTTACATTAATACTCGGTCTTAAATAAGAATAAGAAATACAAAGAAACTTATGAAAATATATACGTTGCATTGAAAATGAACTAATTTTTTCTGATTAATAAATTAAAACTGAGATCACATTTCTTTATTATAATACCTGTTGGTGTAAAAATTTGATTTTTTAATACATGATTTTTTATACTATTTAAGAATTATTAAGAATTTGATCCTAATTATTTCACTTAAAATAAATTCTCGATTTTTAGATATTAATTTTTATAATTTCTTATTTTTACTTTTCATTTTGCTCTTTAATTAAATGTACATACATAGATATGTTCACCTAAGATCTACGCTTAAGTATAAAAAATAATACTTCAAAAAACTTTTTATCTTAATTTTATAAAAATTAATTGTTAAAATATATTCTAATATTTTATATAATATTGTTATAAGTATTATATAACTTTTATCATTTTTTTAAATTATGCAAATTGTGATCTATGATATTCTTTATAAATTTTTTTATAAATAAATTCGTAAGTTTCACGAAAAAAAATTTAATAATTTCTGTAAATGCTGATGTAATACTATAACATTTACCAAGAAAAAATTTAATTTCTCTGAGTGTTACATTTTACATTTTCTAAATTTAGTATTATTTTTTGATTATATACATAAATTTATATCTACTTTTAAAACAATAAAAATCAAAATATAATATAAGGAAAAATTATGTTTATTCCTAATAAATTTAATTTAATAAAATACTTTAACAAGTATTCTAAACCCATAAAAAAATTATTTTTTAATTTTTTCGTTTAAACTCAAAGTTAATGAACTGTTACGGCCCGAGCCGAAACGATTTATTAATATATACATAAATATATCTTTATTTTTTTATTACTCTTATTTACGTCCTCGTTTTTACTTAAAATATAAGACTGAAATGAATTTAGAATTTATGTTAAAGAACATACTCTGTAAAAATGCACTCCTAAGCATGAGTAATCCAAATGACTAATAAAATTTTTTGTCAAACCTCGTAAAGAGTATACTGCATGACCAATATACAAACCATATGTATAGGTCAAATGCATTTAAAAGATGTAACCCAGACGTGATCTCTATGAGAACTTACGCTGGTCAAGGAAGGTCCTGATTTCTACGCATGTGAAAGTGATAAAAGTGCATTTAGGACCGGAGTGGAAAATCTAACATCTTGCAGATGTGAAGATCGACCATGCACCAAACAAAGTAAAAGCCGAAAAGCGTAGACTGAAAATTATACAAAATCAAAACAACACAGGTCATGAAGCCCAAAAATTAAGGTGTACAAAGTCGATCACAAACATTCTCTTTTTTTTAATCATCTGATTATTAATTAATAAACTAGTCGTCATTAACCAACAAACTAAATATTAAACAAATAATTTATTAACAATTAATTATTATAAACAAATTAATTGTCATAAACAAATAATCAATTTTTTTTACTAACCATTATAATTATTATTAACAAATATTATAACTAACAATTATTAACTAACAAATTATTATAAACAAATTATTACTTAAACAATGATGTAACTAAAAAAGTTTACCTTTTACAAATAAATATCAAGAAAAAAATAAATTGTTTAAACAAATTGTTAATCAACAAATTATTGTTATTAACAAATTGTTAACTTAACGGAAGATTATTAACAGATTGGTGATTAGCAATCGACATATTAATCAACAAAAAAAATTATTATTAACAAATAATTGTTATTAACAAATTATTGTTAACAAATTGTTAATGTATCAAACCAAAGAACTGCTCATACCAGGTTAATAATCTGAAATTAAATGGACAGAAAATTGTTAGTTGACAAAGTAATCAAATTGTTATTTAACACCCTAACGAATTAATTAACTACTAACCATTTAATATACCGACCACGGATCATCGAAATATCAAGCTACAAAATTGTTAAACAGCTGCATTATTAAGAGAAATTATAAATTAGATTATCAAAACAAACACGTAAGCGTATCAGTACCTCTTTCATAAAATAGAAGCGACCCTATGATTGGACAACTCCAAATAATTAAAATTTAAATCTAGAGAAGGGACTAGGTACGACAAACAAGATTCTTTGTATATAAAAACAACCAAATGTCAAAGGTTATAAAAAGGACCGAATCCCGACAGCTTTAGCATTCAGCTTCGGAAAGTTCACCGATCTTAAAGTTTCATGCTCAAAAAGCATTTTTCATCACGAGTTCAGATATTATTTGTAAAACACAAAACTTGTATTTCGAGATCCAACTCATTGACGAATCTGGGTCATATGCAGATGTACAACATTGTAATTATCATTGATAAGTAAGACCATTAAAATGTATTTTTTATTAAAATTATTGTTTATTTTTATTTATTTATTCATACAAAAATATTATCTACTCGTGTTCATTCATTTTCATTTTCACAAAGGTAATTTCGTGAGATTTGTATACTCCATCCCAAGAGCTAGTGCGCGCAAGCATAAGCTCGAAAAGGAGAAATCACCGTTGTTGCGACTAATCGTTGAACGGGCTAGTGCGGTAAAACGTAGGCCCAAATGCGTCAACGAAAAAATAAAGTCATTCGCGTCGGATATTAAGTTCTTTTCTAGTCCAAGAATTCGAAAGAATTTAATAAATGTTACGGACGTAACAGAACTAAAGATTTTTCAAAAGCATTTACGTAAGGGCAGTTTTTCAATTAAAAAAAGCTATATACAAATTGGATACAGCTTCAAGTTTGCTCTGTCATTATGTAAACTATAATTTTTTGCAATATGAAGAAAGTGATAACATTTAAATACTGTAAACTTTAATGTATTAAAAATAAACATTATTAATTTTAATAACTTATAATATAGTGTATTTATTTAAAAAAAAACAGAATATAGCCGAAAAATACATATAAATTTCTTTTTCAAATTTTGATGTTTTTTTTTAATTTTTATTATTTTAAATTTCAATATTTCAATGAGTTTAGTTATTAAAAATGTTCAAATTTAAAACAAAAAAAATGTAAATGGAAGAAGAAAGACTGAAATTTTTTAATAATCTATTATTATAAATAACGGCAACTTATAAACTCAATGAAGGATTTCAATTTATTTTTTATAAAAAAAAAAATCTATTAATAAATAGTATTACATTATGTTCTTGAAATTTAATGACTATCAGTTGGCATTGTGAATTTATTTAAAATGTGAAAAGAATTGTCAATAATTAACGTTAATATTAAAAACTACACAAATATAGGCTTTTTAAATTAAATATCCATTAGATAATTATTAATTAATTAATATCATAAAAATATCAATTTTTTAGGTATAAGAAGAAAATTTTTATTTTAAACAAATATTATTTGATTCTAATAAAACAAAAGGAAAATTTTGATATAATTTTATATAAATTTCATTATTTATTTCCAATAAAGACACATAACATAAACATTTTTGTTAATTTTAATTATGATTAGTTTTAATATTTTGATATTATAGATTTATGTAAATAATAAATTTAAAAAATGAGAAAGTAAAAAATTTAAAAGAATATCGTGTTTATAAATACATATAAGATATTATTTATATTAAAATAACAGTTCAAAAATAATTCTTATTTCATAATACAATGACATTAAATTGAGGGAAAAAGAAGTATTATAAAAAAAAATTAATTGATTAATAATGCTTGAATTGTTAAAATATTACACTGATTTCTTATAAAAATGCCCTTTGAAATACAAATAATATGTATTACATAAAAATATGTCAATGATTTTTGATATAACATTGTTCTGAGTGTCACAAATATTTTCATTGAAGCATTCAAAATTACATCATCCTCCAACTCATCTATTTAAATAATGTTATTTCACAAATTACACATCATTTGAAGTTACTCGTAAAAAGTATATTTATACGTAAATTGTACAAAAAGTATACTGCTCAAATAATTTCCAAGTAATAAATAATATTTACTAAAATTGTTGTCATCAAGTATTATAAGTAAAAAGAAATTTTATTTAAGATTAATTTTGAGTTACACCTCTTGGAAATCATACCTCATCAAAAGAATATAATATTTAAATTAAGAGATATTCAACCAACAATAAAATGTTTTTTTATTATAACTAGTATTTAATATTAAATAATAGTAATTAAATTTTTAGTGAAATTCAATCTCAAGTAACTATTAACATTTAGTCTTAGTGATTATTGGTATTATATATAATACAATATTAATATTTACACTAATAATACAACTAAATATTAATAAAAACTATGAATATTTATTAAGTTAATACTAAATGAGTTTTTGTATTTTCAATCTTTTTATTTTTACAATAAATTTTTAATTTAAAATGAGGAAAAAATCTCGTTTAATTATATCTAATGAAATCCCTTTTTTGAAATGTAAAAATGATATATTTTTCATTAAAATGCCATTAAAAATTACTTTTGTTACGAAATCAAATAAATATTGCATTAAAGTTCTATATACATAAACTTCATTATGGAAAGTACTATATTAATATCGATTTTTATAATAATTCTAGCTTGTTCATAGAGTTTCGTTCATAAGAAATTTCAATAAATGTTCCAGTAGGATTCGTGCTTTTTGTTTGCCGTCTCAGTTATTTGTAATTTTAAATTCCTTTGACAATGACTATTGAAATGATTGAATAGACAAATTTTTCATCGTTATAAGCTTTATTTATTTGTAAGTAAATTTCATGTTCATGAGCTGAAATCTGAAAATAACAAATGCTAAATTAAAGATGAAAAATGCCTCAATAGGTTTTTTTTAATTAATTTTAAAAACTAAAAAAAATTCTATTACAATTATCTAGTGGATTTTGTTATATGAAGTTGATATTTTATTATCAAAAGATCCGTAAGTATGTAATTACAATTTTAATTTAGGAAAAGTATATTTTTTTCGTGCAAAAATCTGTACTCCAGATTCGAAGGTTTTATAATGTATACATATTTTAAAATAATAGTTGGTAATTAATGGACTTGTATAATAATTTGTATATATTTGATTCATATTTATACATTCAAAAATTCTGAAAGAGTTTCAGTAAACTGAGATTATTATTATTCGAAAAAATGTAATTATAAATTGTTTACTTTAGTAACTATAAAGAAGAAAAATAAAATTTTATTTGTAACAAGTCCAAACTAAATTATAGACTATCGTTAATTTGGATCAGTCGAGAGTATTAAAATAAGGATGCCACATTGTCAGTCGTTTTGAAATAAAAGAGACTAGTGCTTGGGGTCGAAGAATATATAATAGGTCGAATGCACATACTAGTAATAAACCACGCCATGTATTACAAGTTATTTTTAAATGTTTATTTTAGAAATCAAAAAATAAGTGGATAAAATCGTTTTGTCAGATCAAGGAATGAAAGTGAGTGAGTTAAAAAGTTATGGATTTGTCAATACAACCAGTCGTCAATATTTTATTAATATTTTAACAAGTTTTGCACTCGATGGATATAGCGTTTGACAGGGAATAATATGGGACATACATGTATTCCTGTTTGAATTTATAGATAATTATCAGGCAAAATTTAGACAAATATATTCATTAACATGTGAAGTTTGTGGTTGCTTTAACTCTCGAATAAAAAAACAGGCGAAACAATGAATTGGGCCACTGCCTTCTCTAAGAATGCGAAGGCGGTTTCGTTATTTAATAATGTTAAACTTACCGTATTACACTTGAAATTTTTAGCATTAAAAAAAAAACAAAAAAAAAAGTAATACAAATAACTCTCTTTAATTGAGTTAAATGAAACAAAAAAAAAACAATCGTATGTAGCGAAGAATATTAAATTGTTGAAAAGAACAGTGTTGGCTTCCACTTTGTTAAATGTATCACAAGAATAAACAAAGTACATTTGGATTATCCAAACACTATCAATATTTGCCTGGTGTAGCTTTCAGTGACTATCATTTGTTTCCAAACCTCAAAGATGAGTTTGCAAGAGAGAAAATTTTTTAAAGATAGTAAAATTATTGTCGTCACAGATGGATGCATAGATTGAAAAGCCGGAAAAATCGATGTCTGGACTAGTTCGAGCACTTTTACAGAATGCTAAATTAAACATATACAATCTTTTATGATCTTTTCTTTTTCATTTCATAAATTAACGACCTGTATTGCAAAATTATAAATTTATAATTCGATTTTGTGCATTCAAATGTTCAAAATTTAATTTTCTTTTAATAATTATATTTATTTTTCTTTCATTTATGTAGTTAAAATAGTTTGGTATTTTTTAACTTACTTATATGAAAGTTTTAAAAAAAATAAAGATAATTTATCTTCGATTATTTATTTATTGCTTACTTCACATATTAGAGGATTAAAATACGTGAAACATTAAATAAAATCTATGCAATCGTTAAATTGACTTGTCATGAATTGGTTTCATTAATAATCTTACATCATTTAATATGGTAGAATATTTTCTTTACTTTTACAATTTACAATTTTAAGCTTTGATAAATATCCAGTATGTTCTTAATGATAATTATAATTAATAAGTAATAAAGTAAAATTGAAGGTACGTTTATATTTACTCCAATTAGGAACAGAGAACTATAAGAAACAAATAAAATGAATTCAAGCAAAGTAAAATTCAATTTTCTTTGAGTTCATTTCACGATTTAGCCAATTTATAATTTTTATACTACTAAATTATTGCGTTTTATTTTGGCTATGGATTTTTGACTTCTCATTATGAAATTATTTTTATATGTTGATTTATTATTATTATTGTATAAATAAGGTGTTATTTGTTTATTAATATAAATAAATCCATATATAAATTGATAAACCTTTTTAATTTTTTTTTCATATATTTTACGTCAACAAGTTTTGAAAATAATAGTAAGTGTTTATAAATAGAGTAACCAAAAATCATGTTTATACTACGGATTTTATACTACATGTTTATACTACATGTTTATATTACAGATATTATCATGAATATGAATAAATATTTTGTAATTATAAAAAAACTTCTTATTATATTAGATTAATCAAATTTTGTATCGAATCAAATGTACTATTTAGTAAAATATAAATCATAAGTTAAATTTGTATATACCTATTTTAATGTCAATTATATGAGTACATGTGTTTATGTTTGTTATAATAAAGTAAAAAATTTAATTTGAAATTATAAAATATAGTTTATACAATAGTTTATTTATATATTTTTTTATGAGTGATTTAATTATATCATTTTATATTTTATGATATATTACAATAGTTATTAGAATAAGTTTGATAAAAAAATAATGTAAATGTATTTTACTTATGTTCTTTTATTAGAAGGTGATTTTATTTAAAAAGAAAATTTTTTTAAATTTTAATGTTTCACAAAAAAAATTTATTTCGTTGTATACAGTTATCAGGTAAATTATAAAGAAACTTTAATATTTGATTGATCGAACATCTATAGATTCATATATAACCTTCTCTAATATTTCAGTACATCGATTTTATGGCTAGACTATTTCGAAAAGTTAATCTCAAAACCATCGACCGTAATATATTCAAGATATAAAATCTTCTTTTTTTTAAAGCAAATATTTTACAATTCTAGGTGGTTAAATTTTCTGTCAATTTATTTATAATAAAATAAAAAATTGTCTGTAAATTTATAAATTATTTAAATATTTTTATTTTAAATCGTTGACATTTTTCAGAATATTTCTTATTTTTATTAATGTATTGAAAAAAGTATTAATTTTATACTACACGTATTCTAACGTTGATTATTATCATTGAATATTTATCTTAATGTTTATTTTTTCATTACGCTATTTTCGCTAGTATATATAAATTTTAAGAATCTCTTCATTAATCTATAATATAATTATATAATTAATCTTTATAATATAGTTCATTGCAACTTTAAATATAATATTAAAATACTTTTAAAGCACTGTGTAAAATAATTATTTTTTATCATGTAAAACATACATACTTAAAAGAATTATAGAATAACTTTTCTCGGAATAGTTCTATTTTTAATAGCTCCTATTTTTTTGTCGTTTAATTGGTTTTAATTTGCGCATCTCATTATTGATTAATTTATTTACCGTATTTGTTTGCGTGCAATTTTCCATAAATTTTTATTTATAGAATTTACAATACTTGATTTTCGTATATCTGCTTAAAAATTTAATTCATATTTGAAATTCATATATTTTTATCGTTTAAAAAAATATAACAATGCTTTTTTAATATTAATTTCGTGTTTATATATCAAAATTAAAAATACTAAAAAGAAGGTAGTAAGTGTCTTCATATAAAATTATATCTTTTTTTACGAGAAAAAAAATTGCTTTCAATGCAAAGAAAATAAAACTGACTTAGAAAAGAGAGTTTCTTTGACAAAGACAATAGTATGTAAATTATAAAATTAATAAAACTTTTTATAGAATATTTAATCTTTATATAACACATTTTTGGTTTTGTTATCAATTGTATTTTCAAAGTTATACCATCTAGTATTACTTTACTGAATACTATTGTTAAAAGTGTTGATTTTTTGTAAAATTTTTGGTCGAATATAAATACTTCAGATTTACTACATTGTACGGATTGTCATTGATCTTTTACATGAACTTGGCTTACGTGGATTATTTCTATACTCAATATCGATTCAATATCAGCTTATAAAATATGTAACACCATTTATTAGTAATTCAATGTAAAGTAGTTTTTGTGGGTGATTTGTGAGTAATTAATGATTTCACATTTTTAATGTTTTTTGAACTATCGATCTATTTTATTTTTTAGAATTCTTGTTTTCTTATTTCAGAAACATATTTCTCTGCCATTAACAACCCCATGGGTAGATAAAGAGTAGAGGTGCAATTTATAAATACGTAGATATCCATGTGTTTTTTAGAACGATAATGGGTTCGTATCATTATCCGCCAACACCATTCATCCACATTATTATTAATTTGTAGGATCACGTTTTGTAAGCAGAAGAGATAAGGTCCTCGAATTATCGGAGAAAGCAAACGGAAAATATTCTTTTGAGAGAATTTCACCGATTAATGTGTAATTCTGTTACGGATCGAAATTCTTACGTAAGTTGATATTTAAAAATATGAAATTTGTGCAACATAAATGCAGAGTGGCGTCGCATCGCCGATTTACCAAATAATTATTAAATTGCCACACGCGTATGTGTCTAGCTTACGACTCTATCTGGCGAAGGATGGAGATTAAAAAAGAGTTATAGTCATATCAAAGAGTTAGAGAGGAGGACATGCATAAAAAAAAATAAAAAAAAAAAGTAAAATAAAAAATAAAATAAAGGCCTTTGTAAAAGCTTGTACGTATTTTTGTATATTTATTTCGATAGACATGGCTTCTGGGCAAAAATGTAAATAAGAAAAGGAGAAGGGTAACCAGCAGATTCTGTAATGTTTACATGATGTCTGGCTATCTCGTGGGTGTAATTTGTGAAATCTTGGGCCATGCAATTGATGGGTAATTAACAACCTTGTTGGTGTTAGTATCGAAGAGAGAAGGGGAGGGAGGTGTTTATTGATGACACCAAAGCAGTCACTCACAATAAGGTAATGGGGAAACTCGATAGAAATGCTGGCGTCGGTCGGTCCTCTTGGTTTTGAGCATCAAGAGCATAAAGTCTGTCATGTCATCGGATACTGCATATATGGCAGGTGATGTAGCTATGGATGTTGGGTGTATCAGTAGACAAGTTGCACGTGAAAAACGGACTTTTCAACCGAGAGTGACCCTCGGAATTTTCCATCATGTAAAAGGACGTGAATCCGTTTGAAACTCGGCCTTTGCAATCGCATTCTTGGGCGTATCCCGTCATTGCTAGTACTGTTGGCTGTTGTCACCCTTTAGTTTGATCTTTAAAATTAAAAGTCCAATGTAATTAATGTTTTGTAAGGAAAAAATTAAGTAGCCTCTGACTTTGTTGTTTCTTTTGGTTCTCTTGTAGCAGATCCAGACGTCTTTGTGGGAACCGCTCGAGCAAAACTAAGGATGTGGGATGTGACAAAGGAGCTGCTGTGTCATACCAACACGAGAAATTTGAAATTTGAAATGCAGCTTTCAAAGCCACCGCGATCCAACAAAATTTGATCAATAAACGTTCCCTTGCCAAACGCAATATACTACTTACGCTGAATACCACTGTATATTACCAACGCATAATTATCTTATTAATTCTCAATTGTTTAGTTAATTATTACAATTGATTTAAATATGTATTTTCTCTCTTTCTCTTTCTCTCTCTCTCTCTCTCTCTCTCTCTCGAATATCAATTGCATTTACTTTTTAAAACTTCGTAAAATATTTGTTCAGATTAGAATATATTATAAAATTCTTGCAATAGTCAGGTATGAAGTCTGTGCGGGTTGTACTTGCGCGAGTAATCTTAATGTTCAATATATATATAAAATTATGTATTTTTGGAAAATTGATGTAATTGGGGAAAACATAGGACCTCCCACGAACATAGGGTTTACCCGATTAACCCCACTGTCTCGTTACGCGTCACTTACCTGTTATACCTGGGGGGTACCTTATAGTTTTGTGCGAAAGATGTTTTTAGATTTCTATGAGTACTCAGAGGAGTAACAGAGACCTCCCAACACCCCCTTCAATAAATATTTTATATACAACCATCCTGAGTTTTTTGTTTTAATGCGCTTTTTTTTTAGTGCAGTACCCCTCTTCCGTAATTTACTGAAAGGAGGTACCTCAAGCAGCTTCTCTCTCATACATCCATATTATAAGAGAAGAAGATAAAACAATACTATTATAAAAAAAATTTAGCTATAAATTATTAAAATTTGATAAATTAACTTCATAAAAATTACACTTATATTTTATTTACGTATTTTAAGTATTTTTAATATTTGTAATATTTGAAATAGTTGTATTAAAAAATTTTTTCTTCTTTTTGTGTACTCAAATTTTGTATGAATTTCTTTAAATAATGTTCACAATATAGTAAATATATTATGATTTATTATTTATTGATTAAAAATTTTGAAAACATTTTATATTTGTTAAATTTTAAGAGATGATGTCACTTAACTGGTTGATTATAATACTGATATTAAAATTAGTAAATTTGTATAATAATTGATTAAATTATTATCTATTTATTGTTTAAAACTTTATATTTTAAAATTGCGTGTTGAGAACTGATTAATGTTGTTAATAAATCAATTTAAGCTATGTCAAAATTAATTTTATGATATACTTAAAATTAAATTTAAAATGAAAATAGAAAATAAAAAATTATTTATTACTCAAAGTAAATTTGATCAATATGTAATTTAATCAAGTTTGTATATTCAAAATTAATATTGATTTTCACAATTTTGATTTTCTTATAAATTCAAGATATTTTAAAATAAAATCTGTAATAAAAAGAATTGTAAATTTTTGTATAAAATTAATATATAAAATTTAAAGTTATCAAATTATAAACTACTTTTGAAATTTACCTCTACATATAAGTAAAAATTCATAGAATGGTTATCAATAAAACAAAACAATCTAATATGTGTTTTTGTACTACTTTATTTAAAAAAATAATATATATATATAAATGAAATGTAATTGCTTGTATATAAAAAAAGATAACGAAATATTTTACATTTAAAATCATTGTTTTAATGTTTTCATTTTTTGTATATAAATTTTTTCTTAAGATAATAGAAAGTTTTTGGTACACAAAGTAGATAACTACAACAGGAAAATAATAGTGGTTAATGTTATATTGTGATAAAAATTTAAAAAAAATGAATTTAAATGATAAGCAGATATAAACTGCCAATATAATAAAAAAGGAGACAAACCCAGTTGATCAATAACTGTGGGAGCATTAATCTTCCGATATTCTTGTGTCAATACAAACGTAAAAGCGCTACGCTTGATTAAAAAAAAAAGATAACATATGCACATAAAATCATGGATTTTGTTCAGAAAATGTCGTATCCCTCTTCTCATTTGATGTACCATAGTATGTGTATTACGCGATGGCCATGCTGTAAGAGTAGGAGCACATAACCTGAGTGTGTGAGGGAAAACGGAAAAAGGCTAATGGAGGGGAAATAGACAACCACCACAAAAATATGTATCGAGATTCTACTCCTCTTTTCTCTTGTGCACCAAAGAGCATCTTAGGTTTGCCATTCATTTTTCCTTTTGTACATTTTCTCGTTCTCTCTCTCCATGTTTTCTTTCTGGCATTCTAAGGTTCTTGTTATCAATGATCTCTTAAAAAATGATTACTCATTTTCTCGGTTTTTAAAAATAATAATTTTATTAATGCACATAAAATATGGATGTTGGTATATACGCTCACATTTATAATCATATATATATATACATAGATAGAAAGAGAGAGAAAGATATTGTGAAAATGAGAGAAATTGAAATATACCGAATGCAGTAGAATATAACACAAAATATAATGCACTATTTTATTAAAATCTAGTAATCAGATGTAGAAAATAAAGATTCATATTGCACGTATACTAAATAAAATATTTAATTGAAAATTGTATGGAAAAAAAATGTTAATTACAAAATTTAAAAAACGTGTCAATGCATTTGGTAAAAATTTTTTAGGACTGGCTAGGCAGTATCAGCTGGAATTGCCAAAGCTGGCTGTTTCATATATTTTATTTTTTTTTATCGAATAATTATTCGATAAATTTCGATATAATTAATGCTCGTTGGATTTAAAAATTATAATAGACATAATAATGAATTGAAAATTTTTTTAATATTGTCATAATTTTCAATAAAAATGCGAATGAAATAACGAATGCAATTTTATTTTTATTATGTATATATTTGAATTAAAAATTACCCAAATATATATATATATATCAAATAAAAATATTTAAAACTTGATAACACGTTTTTGGTATAAAGAGTTTTATACATAAAAATATGCTGTAATATTATAGATTAAAAAAAAAATCTTCTTGGATTTTATTGTTATTAACATATTTATTCATGTATCTTACATAGGTGCGCATTACAAATTCTCGACAAATTCTAGAACGTCTTGGAAAATTTATGTAAATTTCTACCAAGTAGTTAAAGCGTTAATATCGGAGTGTGTAAGCTTCTTTTAAAATTGAAACGAGGATCTGATCTCTGGTAGAGATTGCATTACATACGCTTGAGGGCTGAGGGATTTGCGAAAAACCGGTGGCAAGGTGAAATTCGGTTAACGGAGTGTGTGAGTATATTTGTATGCTTATCGTAGGCTATCGGAAGAAGCGTCCCAACTCTCGTTCCATTCGCGAGGTTGAAGTTTTTGTAGGTTGGGAGTTGGAAGGGAGGGAAGGTTGCATGTAGCCAATGGACGGGTTTGAGGGAGCTCGAAGAAAGATTTCAGTGTTTTATCGACCGGAGTCAAGGATGTAAGCGAGCTCTTGTTGCTCAAACAGGGAGACCAAGTGAGAAAACGAGCCGAGAGAAAATGCCCCCACACCTCGGAATCGAGATGCGGTGACATTTTCTTAATTACTGGCGTCCAATGGCCCTTAAATGCGATGCGATTAAACATTAGCATACGCTGATCTCGGGTATAATGCACAAGCTCAAAATTATGAGCCACTGAATATCTTGGAAATCTACGAGGCACTGGACTTCTCGCTCGCATTTCATTTCTGATCTCTCCTTTGGAACCGAGCACCAATTTTTCTTGGATTAGCATCATAAGACCCAACCCGTTTTTAGTTTGTCGAAGTTTCTAATCGGGCTAAAGCAAAAGATTAAAAATAATTTATTCCTAAAACTATCTCTACACACACTGCAAATCCATACTTTGTTTATTTGAGAAAATTTCATCTTGGAAAGGATTTTTATGCTATGCAATACAGCTACATTAATTAAATATATTTTAATTAACTAAATATATATAAATAACATTATAAATTTTCAAATTACATAATTTTATAAATAAGTAATATAGTTTTTAATATATTTCATAATAATTTTACAAATAAATACAACTATGTACATAGAGCTTAACAATGTATGTATATGCATTAAATGTTAAAAAGGCTAGAGAAGCTTTCTTTTTTTAAATGATCAATAAATTAAATATGTTGATTATACCAAAGATAACATTACCAAAGAAAATTATCTAAATCCTCTTGTTCCTTGCTATATTCACATATTGATCTATAAAATAATTTTAATTCTAAAAATTGATTTTTCAAGTTACAATGACTTGAGAGGGATCTATTAAATTGAAATTTTATTTCACAAGTATATATACACTGTTATCTAAAGTTTGTAAATTCATAACTTTTGCACAAATTAAATAATAATTCAATTGTCTGAATTTGTTCATTAATTTGAAAATTTTTTTAAAACTTGAAACTCCTACAAATATTTTTATTACAATTACTTGTTCTAGTTGTTTTATTAAAATTACAACTCTTTAACTAAAGACCTTCGTCAGAAACGAAGACGGTTAAATAATTGATGATTTTAAATTATTTCAAAATGAAAACAGTTTTCAAAAATGCCCTCAAATAAATAGAGATCGTAAATTGAATTGAAAAATAAAATTATTTTAATAATCAAAACAAATCTTGAACACAACTGGCAAAATATATCTATTCTCATAGATTTCTAGAGTAATATTGAAATTTCTTGAATTGAAAAAAAAAAAAAAAATTAAAAACACGAATAATACTTTGATCAATATCCTTATTTTACATTTAAAAACATACTACGAGGGAAACAAGTTATATTAAAATACGTTTCGATGTTTTTTTTTATCATAATTTATTAATATTATTTTAATATTAACATAAAAATATAATTTAAATTTAGGTTTCCTAATATATAATTAAAAAATATTGTAATGCATCAATTTTTACATTCGACTTAGTATTCAATTTAATTTTCATTCATAATTACCATTTCAATTTACTTGTCAATAATTTTTATAATTTTATCATAAATGAATTGTTATATTAGAGAATGTTTAATAAATTTTAATATATAAAACGTGATTTTTGCATTTCATTTAACAATTTTTCATGAAAATTATAAAGATTTTAGCAATCGCTCAAAGTTAATATTTGTATTATATTATACTATTTATTTGGAAAGCATGAAAATCTATTCATGACAATATTAATAAAAGGATAATGTGAATAAAGATTAATTTTTAAATGAATTATTAAAACGATCTGAAAAATAAAGTATTTCTATCATAATTCTTAAAGTATACATTGAATTTTTTATCTGCAACTAATTTCAAGCAAAACAAAGAATTCTTTTTAATTATTATTATTATTATATTTACTCTAATATTTATTAGAGTTGAGCTGAATATAAAAATCAAATAAAAGAATTATCAAAAAAACCTAACATGAATTTAAAATTTAAAGAATATAAAACTAATTGGAATAATGTTTCCATTACTTTCTTTGCAACAAAATTTAGTTCAAACGACATTTGTTTGCATCAATAATTGTTAAAGTGCCTAATTTTTTCTTGTGTAGTAAGCAAATTATCGAATCTATTATTTACGAATACATGCTACATTTTAAGTAAGTTTAAAATAAGTACTTAATTGTATGAATTACATATATTTTCCCCCCCTTAAATTCGTATGTTACGTATAATTTAAATATGTCCATTTGTATATAAATTATATTTATGATTAATTAATATTATATACAGTTTTTTATATTTCATTTTTTCAATATTTTGGTAATAGAAATAACAGTAATTTAAAAAAATAAGGAAAAATTATAATTAAATCATACAATAAAGACTTTTTTTATAATTATACTCGATAAAATTTATTTGCCATAAATCATAAAACACCTTATATCTGTCAAATTGATGTTACAAGTAAAGAAGTTAGGTCAAGTATTTATGTCAACAAAGTTAATCATTCATTTATTATTTATGATCAAATATAAATAGCTGTAAGCTTAAATAATTGCTTCTAGTTCTCAAAGAGAAAAAAATCCGTCATATACACTTAATCGATCGGATATCCATTATCATCTATTATTCTTTGTTATTGCTTATCAAACACTTTATACTGCATTATTTGCGCCAACAAAACCGCAATGCTACTTTGTATTTTTTTGTACTAGAGTGTCAAGGTGTAAGTACGCGTGTAGACAATTGCTGATTCTAATGCTGCTAAAACAATAATGAGATATACGAAATGGCAAAAACATCAATATAGATTAATAATAGAAATCAAAACTACAGGTATTCTTGTATCTGGAGACAAAATCAGTTGAAAAATAAGCCAGCAACAGAATATCATTCAATTTAAAAATAAAATCTCTACGCCACAGAATTCGAATTGAGTGGTAAAGAACAGAATCATAAAAGTGAATAAGATATACGGTAATTACCGAGAGCTGGAAACAATCAGTAGATGAAATCGTATATGCTATACAGAAAATTTCTCGTACTTGAAGTACACTGAAGTCAGTCTTGAACCAGATACAAATGAGACTGATTTTCAGACTTGCAATATCATTTTTCAGAGATCCTTGTACTTGGATCCCCTCGTTATAAAACTGAGTGTAAAAAAGCTTGTCGCTTTTTTGCTTTAAACATCGTCGTCGAAGTTTCGCATAATTTCAATAATTGATCATAAATTTATATCACTAAACCACTCGAATGTAAACAAGCATAACCCATAAATAAAAATTTTATTAAAAAAATTATTAAATAATTTGCATTGATTAAAAAATGTTTTATATTTTGTTGTATTATAACTAGAGTTTATCTTTTTTCAGTGATGGATAAATTTAGTTTTTAACTTCAGATGTAGAAGATAAAAAAGTATCACTGTTTGTCTAAGGTTTTGAACGACAATTGAATTAAAATAAAACGGATTTATCTTATTTTGGAGGGAAATAAAAATTTTACAATTTTGAAAATTTCCAATACAGAAGGGTTGTGACGCTCATATGAATCAATAAATGGAAATGGGATCGAAGTGACTGACGAGAAAAAAGGGCTGCAAGGAAGAATTGGTAATAAGGTTAAAGAAAAAAATAAATCAAGAATAAAGAACAGATGATCCGGATAAACAAAAATAGAACCAGTATGAAATAATTAGTAATATATTTGCATTTAAATCTAATGGTATTAATAACAATTGAATGGTTTTTAAAATATATTTCGGACAGCATCTATTTACGATGGAATAATCAAAGTACATGAATATTTAAAAATTTTAACAACTTTTCGTTGTTTATTTTTCTCTCGTTTCGAAAGCTTATCACAAGTTTGAATATATCAGTAAATATAAAGATAAAAATTTTTAAGTTTAACTTTTGATGAAAAAAATTTGCTCAATTCAATAAATAATTGATGATAATATTTTATAGCTAGATGACTTTCTCAAAATTTTATTATTTACTAAATATTTATCTTTTAAAAAAATAATTAAACAATACAGTTATAAAAGATATGATAATAACATACTATATGATTTACAATTATTTTTTGATACCATAAACATTTATTATTTATTTTAATAATTTAGAATTTGTCTTGATTATTGTTTTTTGAAATCTCAAATTTTATCTATTGCTTAAGCTTGTAAATTAATTTAAAAAATATTTATATAAAATATATTTATTAATAGTTTTATATTTGGCATAGTGATATAATTATGCTTTTTTATGGTTTTGAAATTAAAAAAAAAGCATCATGTCAATCACTTTTTAAAAGCAATTAAATATTTTTATCAATTTTTTCCAACATTTTAAGTGATAAGTTAGTCTATTTCAATTTTGAAAACTGAATTCAAATTTTAACTTCTTAACAGAATATTTAAAAAATTTTTTCTATACATGTACATACACGCACATAGACAAATAAATTTATAGTTTTGATAAAATTAATCTATATACCAAGGTATGCTTACAGTTAAATGAGTATTAAATACATTTATGTATTTTTATGTATAATGATTGCATTTATGAAAATAGCTTTTATTTGTAGAATAAAATGCATAGGAACACATGTATATCATTCTTTTTATTTATAGATATTCACTTTGTAATGATATTTGGTTGCAAAAAAATTGTTTGTGAAGGAAAAAGCCCTCTTTTCATTCGACGCAATTGAGTCGTCACATACAATCAACACGCACAGTTTACTTAAGTTTGGCTTAATATTAATCATTCGTAATGTAATTTCAATAAAACCTATTTATCTATTGCTAATTGCATTTGAATACAGGTAGGTTTATGTTTATTGCTTATTAAAACTAATTTAATCGTTTAATTTGAGTCGTTATTGAAGCTTGATTATTATGTATCAACAATGCGATTAGGCTCTTCATTTTATTTATTAAAATTAACTGTTTTATTTAAAAAAGAAGTGATATTTAGGTTATCTGTAACCATTTTATTGTTTTTTTTTTAACTTTGTATAAGCTGTATTTCAATTAAATTCATTTTAATAAATCAGGATGTTCTTTCAGTTTCGTTTTAATTATAAAATGTACATGTATAAAGTAAGCTCCAGAACACTTTTACGATCTTTATCGAAATATAGTAATTTTTTGGCATTCCAAATCATATGAAAATCAATAGATTTTTATTCTCTAAAATGCCACTCGAAATAAAAATTTATAATTTTATTACATGAATAATATTCATGAACTAATAAAATTACGAAGAAAAACCATTTTTTATATAAACTGATTGGTAACTTAGAGGAGGAGAAATGTTCAAATAATTATAAAATTTTTAAATGAATTAAAAAATTTATAACTTTGTCATTTTCCATATTTGTAACTCTAGTTTTGGAAACTTAAAGTGCTTTATATGCTCCTCTTATATAAAATTACATATCTATCGGATTACTAACAATAGTACAATTCTATTTTTAATTATGCGAAAACTTATTAAGTTAAAATTAGCTCAATCAGTTATACAATTTTAGTTTTTTTCAACGGTTTTAAAAAATATAATTATAGTATAGTACAACTGAATATGTATATCATATTGTAAAAAAATCTTAAAAAATTTCTCAAAGGTGGGAGAGTATTGGGGATGAGTAGGAGGTGAGGTGTTCATTTTCCGGTATTTCACTTCTATTACAATATTCTATGACCCTGCGGTTTTTGTTATCACCACTCCTCATCTACTTTTGCACGCTCAACCGTTTTGATCATCTTTATCTACATTTTTCAGCTAATCTAAACGATTTTTACAAAAGATGAGATAGCAGTTTTATTTAATTATAATTATAGTTTTAAAATCATTGAAAAAATTAAAATCGGGTAAGGCATCTTATATGAAAAGACTAAAATTTTTCGTATAAATTTTTTAAAAATTGAATTATATTAATAATCTCATAGAACTGAAATTACAAATAAAGTGCATATAAATTACTTTAGTTTTCTCAAACTAGGATTCAAAATAATAAAATATTATAAAGTTACAAATTTTAATTAATATTTCTTCACACTTAATTTACAAATGGTTTATAAAAAAATGAATTTTCTTCATAATTTAATTCATTACAATTTTTTCATGAATACTATAATCCTGGTCAAAGAACTTTTTATTTTTAACAAAAAAAGTAAAAAATAATTGATTTTTTCCTTAAAATTACTAATGAAAAATTAGTTGATAAATATGACTAATTAATCAATTAATTAATTAAAAAATAAGAATCTACCGATTTATTTAAAATTTATAATGTAAAATAATTGCTGTATTTCCATAGCGACTTAAAAAGTCTTCTATCCCTTGGTCTAATAAGAGTTGTGATTTTAGTGATAAGATTTGTATATTTACTAATAAACTCACATGTTTTTAGAAAAATTTAATTTTCCTGTTTTATTTAAAAAAAAGCTCAAGCGTTGTTCTTAAAAAAATATCTTTACCACTCTCTGGGAATCCTAAAACTTTATATGTATGAAAAATTCTGAGACCGTCGAGAGGCATAAAAATTATTTTATTTGTAACATTAGGCTATAATATATTTAATAAGCATATATTTAACGTGCTATAATCATGTTTTGTATTATTCGTCATAATAATAATAGTAATTCTTTGAAATAATCTTATTAAAAAATAATGTTTACTTATTCACAGAATTTTTTATAATTTTAATTACATTTACAAACAAAAAAAACAAAAATTTGAATTAATTTTATTAAGAACAAATTCTAATGTAAAAATCTTTTCAGACAAATTTTTGTTGATTATAAACTATAATTTTAAATTATTCAAAAATCTTTTTATTATATCTAAATTAAAAACAATTATGCATGGTTTGTTCATAAAATATCGAGTTTTTTTTTGTGTTTTCGATAATTGGAAGCGGCAGAATTTTGCTTCGCGCTTTGTAACAAAACTGAAAAACATCCTTTGCACACAGCAAAATCCTGTCACTTTTAATTATCGAAAATAAATGGATCAGTATTATCTGATTTTGAAGAGAGTGAGACTCTATAGCTTCATATTTTTATGTTAAAATAAAAACGTAGTATAGCAATAAAACTGATAACAACTGGAATTTTTTTTGTGAAGAATTCGATTCATACAGGGAGCGTCAACCAAGATAATTCTAGGAAAAATCTTGAGTATTACCATATTACCAAAGATCGGCGGATTTGGACTGGCATACCGAGCACCCATAAAAGAAGGGCGAAAGTCGCCGAAAAATCTGAGTTGTAAGCAATTCAGCGGGACCGGGGAAGTCGACATAACCCGGCTCCGAATGGCGCAGATGTATGTATGACGAGGTATCCGGACGCGCATACGGAAAGAGAAAAACTGACCGTTTATGTGTGGCAGTAACGGGCCGCTAAATCCGACTAATCCTGCGATATAAAACTTTAATCGTGCGAGCGTGATTTTTTCTCTCGGCGAAAAATGACTGTAATTTTTAGAGTGTCATTTAAGTTTTGCTAGTTGTAAGAAATTATTTAGCGTTAAGGAATATTATTTTATTTTATGTATATTGCGGTATATTATTTTATTATTAACCTAGAGTGTAATGGCTTTTTTCCCTCTACGCCTCCAAACAGGTTTTTATGCCAGGCCGAGCACATCTGATCGCTAGGGATGCGCCGCCCCGACTGACCCACCCCCCGGTGGGCACCCGAAGACTCGTTAATCGAAAGGTGAAGGCGTTTAATTGGGAAGAATCGAAAATGATAAGGCCCGCCTGGCTGACACCATAACCAATGGAAAGGCCATAATCAAAGGAGAGGGAGAAAGGTGTGTGGAAAAACGTTTAAATAAGGATTTCAACCATGGGTGGACACTTTTTTAAGAAAATCTTGAACCTGCGCTTCACCTCACTCCAGCCTCCTTCGAACTTAGCAAAAGTTGTAGCGACGGGTGAATAAATTTATCTAAACAAAATCATTGTTTTTGTTATTTTAAAAACAAAGTAAAATTCCCCACGCACCTTCCTTAAAATTCCTTCTGTCGTGAACAACATTGAGGCACCTGAAAATTTTGAATTTTTCAATATTCACTCAGGTGTTTTTAATGTTTTTAGTTGTAATAAAAAATGTAGAAAAAATTTATATTCAAAATATAAATCTGATTTGATAATAAAATGGTTTAAGGAGAAATAAAAGTTTTCAAAGTACTCAAGTTATTAAAAAATTGTAATAGTATGAAACAATTATTAATGTACAATTAATATATATTAGTATTGATTAAAAAGTACCTATTAATTTTTTTACATGTTATTTGATTTGTACTATCCTAGTGATGATTATTTAGGCTAAAATTTATTTCCAAATTTATTTATGTAGGTTTATATTTTAATGATTTAAAAATATTGATAATTAACTATTAATATTTTAGCTTATAATAGTAAATTTTTAAGAGTAAAGTATTTATGTTTTAAATCTCTCAATAATAAAAAATTATCGTTGCTAAATTTATCAATATAAAATCTATTGTAAGAAATATAATTCCATTATTAAATTTATATTTTTTGCAACTATTTAACTGAAAAAATTATATTTATTGACAGTGTACTTTAAATTATTGTTGGTTTCGTTTTTGTTGATTATGTATTCATTTTTTGAAAGAGTAAAGTAGGTCATTTTTTCCGATTTTATTTGAACTTTTTTGAATTTCTTTTTGAACAAATAAGCACTATATTTTCGTGTATACATCTATAATGTTTTCATAGAAGTACTTTAATCTTTCTCATATTTGTATGATTATAAACGTAATGCTGTTCATAGAATTTGTTGAATAGCAAAATAAAAGCTTTTTATTAATAAAAGTTTAGAACTAAAATCAATATCCATGTTTTTGAATAAATTTTTTTAACTTAATATCAAATGGTATCAGTAAAGTTTATTTTTTATTAAAGATTTATATATTGTTTTATTTAGTAAAATAAGTATGGGATCTAAATCGTTGTTTTTATCTTTGTAAGATTTTTAAATAAATTAAAATATTTATTACATTTCAAGCCTAATTTATTTTAAGAGAGAGAATTTATGCATATTAATGTAATTAAAACAATGATAAATACACATCATTATAAATTTTACTTCTTTGCTTACTACCATAATACTATAGGCATATACATACTTTTTAAGAAAAAATAGTCATCCACAAAAAATTTTTATTGCAAAAAAGGGTATAGCTGCCGCAGCCGGTGTTGAAGTTCTGGCAATATGTCGTCACTTGACTCCTAGATTACGGGAGGTCGTGACGCTGTATCTGTATTATATTATATTATTTGTTATATATTTTAATTTTTATTATAATTTTTAATAATTGTATTATATATTCCTGATGCTGTATCTGGTATTGCTCTTTCACACTTAACCTCTGCAATTATCGAGGACCCGCATAAATCACTATATTTCCATATAAATAATGAATAGTGCAATTACAGAAAATTTCACGTGAACCGAAAACCATTTTCTGCTAAGGTTCAGAGTGAATTTACGCTTTCCTTGATCCTTAAAATTTTAGCTTTTGGGTCATGTATATTATGTTAGACGACGCGGGTGCTTAAAGGCTTTTTTACGTTCCATTTCCTGATATACGTTGGGGAAATTAAGGACATAGAAAAACCATAGCATGATAATTTACTATAAACTGTAGAAAAATATATCCAGGACAGGAGAACAAATCTTTTAAAAACACTCATCGATGGGTGGTGTCGGAATTATCCGAAGGACGTTACTGACTAAAAAAAAAGCTTGAAATATCAAATAGAGAGAGTGAAAAGGGAGAAACACTATCAACCAGTAGTTTATAAGATGCCAGAAGAAGAAAATAGATAAGTGAGTGGAGGGGGATAAACTGAAAAAAGGAAGAGAAGAAGAGAAAATCTGAAAGTTAGAATTCATCGATAAAATGCTGAATCAGTAAAGACGATACTAAGTCAAGCGACTAGAGAGGAGGGTCTGAGTATCTTGTCGTTAGGAGAAGGGTAATTTAAGTCCAAGTCCTTACTGAGAGGATTGGTCAATTAACGCGAGTCGGAAGTTATACGTAAGTTACCTAGCATAATTAATGAGTAGAGGGATATTGAACTGAACCTGCGAATTTATTACAAACGACCTGTGACCGACAAAGAAGTGAAGAATGCGGTTGTAGGTACTCTAGAGTGATAGGAGAGAGGATGCAGTCCCCCAAATCGGTAATCCATATGAGACTATGCCATTAATAAATACCCTAAGGCTCTTTACTTAAGGGTATTAGAGATTAGCGGGCTTCTGTAAAAGAAGGAAACTTATGTTTATGCAGCAATGATGTCCCCTCTAACGGCAGACATTTGAGAGATCTAACTCAACCTCTTACGAAGAATAAAACCAAAATATTTGACGCTGTTAGATTAAAGCATACATCCTGATTTAATTTAATGTGAAGGTGAGCGCGTCGACACCAGGTAAAGAGGATAGTCTTGGATTTTTTGGTGTTAACCACTATCCGCCAAGCGTTAAACTAATTAAGAAGAGTGGAGAACATCCTATTCATCCAAGTTGTAGATCTGGCCTTAAATTCGTAGGTATCGATGATGGTCAAATCATCAGCATCAACAATGAAAAGATTGTGACGAGACGACTCCGTTCGCCCTTCGCGGGTGAAGTGCAGATTCGAGTTCTCGTCGAAATAAATTCCTAAATTTGCTGGGACAAGCGAAGTCGGTCTGCCAGGGATTTGGAACGGCAGCAAAGGGAGTAGTCAATGAAAAAGCAAATTTAATTATATTTAAATAAATATCCACGAGCAGTGGTCCTTTAATTTTTAGAAATCTTTAACAAATATAAATAATAATAGTTATAATTAATGACGCTTAGAATTCATTAGATTGTAAATTAAACTAATGGTAAAGGTGATATTTACTGAAGGTTACGGACAATAATAAAGCTTCACACGATTTGATCAACGCTATTTACCGTTGGACCAAGCTGACGAGTGATTATACGAGTTAATCACTTTACATATTTTCTTTCGTCAAATCGCAAATATTAACATTCATGCTGCTTTGTATACATGACGTTTGACCTTGGAATCGGTCACAGACAACAATACTTGCAAAAATGAACGAGACTCACCAGAATAACAGATTTAATCGCAAAAACAAAATTTTTTAATTCCTGATTTAATGAATAATGGAGAGGGTAGAGACTGATACTTCGCGTTGGGGATAGGTTTTTGTGATTGCGAGATGGGATCCGAGGTCTGAGATAGTTTAAGAAAATCAATCAATAACCTCCTCAATTTCTCCGGGGAAGGAGCGAGATCGACAGTTGATAGAGTGCAATTCAAGGAGATAGATGATCAGATGATTGCGTTTTAGTCAATCTATCTGTGTTCGTGATGGGATGTAGGTGGAAGGAGTTAAAGAAGAAAATCCACCAACACCGAAAGATGATCAGAAGAGTGGATATTACTCATGAGAAAAAATTTAAGGAATTGATATTCCCTTGTGGGGGTCTACGGGGGCCACGACCCGTAAATTAAGGATGTGGGAGAGGTTTAGAAGCTTGAACCCGCGACAGCTTCGAGTTAGGTACTCTCAAGATTCGTGTCGAGATTGAAATAACCTGTTAACACGATAGAAATAACTCGGTTGAATAAGCAGTCTTTAATGATTCTTGAGAAGTATTATTATTAGAAATTTTTATATATGGCTGATAACATTGCAATGATAATTGAACTGTTGTAATTAAACATTACTTGAATTGTATTTTACATTATTAATTTTTAATTATTATGAATGAAGTAATCATTACTATTATTGATATTCGGAGATTTTTTCTATTTGCAATTTTTAAAAGTGCGAGAAAAACCGTTGACATATGAAAGTTAAAAAGCGTGGGCAGGTCCAAAGTTTTTTTTGCACCAAAGACGCAACGCAGTGTCGTGCAGAGGAGAAATTCACTTGCAAAACTGGGAAGTCCGTTTTCCTACTTCGCTTGTTATCACGTCGCAGATCTAGAAGCATTTTAATCTCTTACGCACATTTATGATTCTTCATGTAAATCCTTTTGCGAATTTTGTTTGTGTGAGTGTGTTATTGAGTTAACTAGTACCACAGGTAGAGTATTTGTGCCATTGGAGGCCAACTTACGGGAGTCAAGTGCTACCTCATTGAACTGCAACAAGTGCAATATTAAAAATGGATTATGATTCAGCATGAAGTTAGTAGTTGGCGGTAATAGTATTGAACGAAATTGAATAAAGTCTAAGCTTAACATTAGTAATAAATAATCATTATTTAATTCTAAATTTATTGGAGTATAGCAATTAATGGTTCACATTTGGATGAAAGAAAATGGTCACATAATAGTCGAAAGAGGATTACATAATGGGTGAATCAGTTATCGCAGGTGTCGTTAACAAAAATGAAGATATGTATTTATTAGCACCATAATAAGAAATAAGACAATAACGAAAATGTGTTAAAAACTGATGGTAAAAATTACATAAAAGTTGCTATCAGTTATTCGGGCTTCTTGAAACAATAGAGAATTATAATCTGAAAAACTTATGATAAAGCAATAAAATATTAAGAAATGAAAAAATAGTGATTTTTGGTAATGGGCGTAAAAAGGGTAAATATGGCGCACAAAATAAAAAGTAAGTATTTTGAAAGGATGCTTTTTAAATTTAATTTGTTAAAACTAATTTTGTTTTGTTCACAAAAAATATGAATAATTATATTACAAAAAATGTTTTTCATTTTCATTAATAATTTGAAAGTAACAGACTTAATGATTCAGCTCGGGATTGCATTGCTAAGGTAACCCTTTAACTGATTGACGCGGGAAGGGAGGTCAGAGCACCAGTTTTGAAAGAAAGCCAAGTAAAGCTTTTTGCGAGAAATTGTACATTTATCTGATAATTTCATATTGAGTAAGCTATTGTAATTAGGATGGTTTTTCGCCACTAATCAACAATATTTTTTAAGTATTATATTTAAAATTGCTATTTTATAATTTTATTTTTTAATTTTATTAGTTTTCATTGTCATCATAAACAAATATATTAAAACAAATTAAATTAAATTACTAGTAAATATAAACTTGTAATGTATATGTAATATACAAACATTTTCTCCAAACTAATAAATTATATTCTAAAAAGACTATCATATTGTGTCAGAAATTCTTCTAACAAATATACATCGATAAAATTGTATAAAAGATTAATTTGAAATATTAACAATTATATTTATATTGGAAAAATAAAGCTTAGCTTAACAATAAAATAAAACAAACACCTAAAAATTGAAAACAATACTGTACCATCATATTTCATTCATACGAGTGCAAACTTAACTTGCTGTGAAAAATTTTCGAAGCATTAAAAAACTTATTCAGAATTTTTATTCCAAAAAGATCTAATTATGAAAATTATAGTTACAATTATAAAAAATAAGAGGCGTATGTAAAAAAGGTAAAATTATATAAAATCTAATTTATATAATGATTATAATATAAAAATTTAGTAAAAAAAAAATTTATCTATCGATTGTGTATTTAGTAAATTTTTGTAATTTTTAAAAGATCAATAAAAATAGTTATAGGTGTTCAATCACACTCTTTTAAAATCGATTAGAAAAATAAAAATCAAATGCCCTATAAAAAAATAATAAAAAGTGTGATTTTAAATAAAGAACTTTTTTCTATGTATTTATACGTGTCAGAAGCTTGCAGTTTAGGCGACTGCTTGCTATCCGAACGAGCCAATCACGCTCTCCCTAGTGGCGTGGAAGATGCGCAATAATTGATAACAATCGATCTGCGTATCGATCATAGCGTTGATATTCAAACTGAATTTCGCGTGACGCGGGTTGGAAAATCGGCCATCTTAGAAGATGCGCGGAAAAGTTGAAAATCGTATCTCACGAGTTTAAGCTTTTACGTGAGTATTTTTATGTGTTAAAAAAGTTGAAAAGCTTCATTGCGTAGCATTGGAAAGACTGAATTCGACGCATAACAAAGAATATAACACGGCTGAAACAAACCCCAGAGCTTTAAAAGAAAACTTGCAGCATCGGACACAGGAGAACATCCACCTATTGCCACAACAGATCAACGCAGTGAGTTTTCGTTTCAAAAATAAACAATATAATTCAAATTATTACTTGTAAGACAATTTGTGCACTATTATATTTAGCGTTTATGGACATTACATTTCAATGTAATAAAAATTCATTCTTATCAAGCGTAGTGTTTCATTTTTTTATAAATATATATTATTAATAATTTTTTTTTATAATTATTATAAAACAGTTAATTTATAAATTATGCACTTTTTTATACTTCTATCTTCTAATAATTTGTATGAAACTATTAATTAATAAATAAGGACAATACATGCCGATATTTCAGATTTAATTTTACCGCATCCTGATTTATGAAATCGAGAATTTCCATACACACGCTATAACTGATGTATGACAACAAATATGTAGCTCATAAAAAACGTTATCTTATATTTCATAAATTGTTTTTTTATTTACATCGCAAGAGGGAAAGAGGTGTATAAGTTAAAAACTTTAGTCGTAAATAATTCGTGATATTTCACTAATGGTCGATAAATATGCGACATTTGATTTGTATACATTGTATAATGATAGAAAAAATAAATGAAAGATATAATGAAATGGATGTTAAAGATGGAGCATGTAGGAGTTGAAAAAGATCATCTAGGTAATCGTTTCCTCGATTTCTCGATCAGTTTGTTTTTCTATTCTGTTATCCTTGAGAAAATCTCCAGTAATTCTGTGGTTTCCTCCTGATCCTGGTTTGTTATCCGGATGACGGCAAACTGAGCTTCCGCACCCTATTGTCTCTTTGCCAACTCCATAATTTTGCAATATCGGAGCAGAATGCAATGACGCACGTATACCTTTTAAAGACTCAACCAAAATCTCCAGAACATCTCTTCGTCGTACATGTGGTAACGATCATCATAATTATAAGAAAATTTCGTTTTTCGCACCCTAAGAAACAAGGAAACTACCTCCAACTCTCACCAAACAAATGTCCTTTAAACATTCATATAAATTATGGTTTATCCATGAGCTCTCTTTCTTTTTTGTATTTTAATGTTACTGTTATTGGATAAGCTCTTAATAGTAATTGCATGGGCTAGACACGTTATTAGTAATCATAAACTTTTAAAGGTATATGCATAATGGGGGTGAAAATTCTTGGAGTAATATCGCAGGGAAACGGTAATGATGTGACTGTGAAATATTTCAACCTTTATAATATATGTAAAAAGTTTTTCCTTAAAATACAAAGTTTTTTTTTTGAAGAAAAAAAATTCTTGTTCAAAAGTTATTTCCGTATTTGATAGTTTTAAACCATTTCCTTTGAATTAATTAATAAATTAATATTTATCATAATATAGGGCAACATTAACAAGTATTTTTTTTAGGTAACTGTTTCATTATTTTTACAGTTTTTATTCTATACTTGCAATAATTCACGGTGTAAAACAAATTATAGTCAAGCTATTACAATTGCCTTTATTTAGATAGAATGGATTCTACACGGTATTATTCTGTATTTTTTAGGTAATATTATTTCTTTATTTAAAATTTGATTCGAAGCACCTTCCATCTTATTAATAATTTTGATATTGAAGTTTCTTTAGAGGTGTCGAAGAATAAATACACAATTTATTCAAATTTTATTGTGTCGACGTTTCGACTAGGAATCCCTAGTCCTTGTCTAGATACTTTATTGTAAAATTAATATTAAAATATTGTTACATATGTAAAAACTTATGAATAATAACAACTATTATATTTACCACTTAGTTAAGAAAATTAATAAATTTTATACGACGTATCAGTCGTAACGTCAGAGAATGTTTGTAAATACAAGTAAAATTCACCTCAATGTATACATATTAATGACGTCATATGTAACATCATGTTGTTATTTGACATATTATTGAGGATTATATCGTATTTCTTATTTAAATTTTGTTTATCCACTTACCTGTTAACTGTGTTACTGTTTATTTTTATGTATATCATTTCTGAGATTAGTCTCTTTTTATAATTTATTTCACTATCAAGAATATTTATATTCTCCCAATCTATAATATGATTGCATTCTAATGAATACGCCGATATTATAGATGTATTATTATTGTTTTTAATATGTTCGCTTATACGTGTTCTTAATTTACATTTGGTTTCACCTGCATACAGATGAGCAGTCTTTACATTTCATTTTATAAACAACATTAGTTTTGTCCCATTTTTCGGTAATATCTTTTCATTTTTTAATAACTGCATTTAATTTATTATTTATATTGGGAATTAGATTTATACGATATTTTTTGAATTTTATAGAATATTCAGAAAAATTTTTTTTGAATATGGTAAGCTGAAAGTACAATATTTGTTACTATTATTGTTACAGTTACTTTTATGTTTATATTTGTGTGCTTTTAAACTTTTATTGATATGTTTGTCAACAAAATAATCTGGATAATTATTCTTTTTAAGAATATTCTTTACCCTTTTTAAATTATCTTGATGAAAACATTGATTCGATAATAAACAGGTTCTATCTATAAGGTTGTAAACAATATTCCTCTTTTGAGATAATGTGTAATTGGTAGAAAACGTACAAATTAAAACTTACAATTGGTTAAAACATTTAAATGAAAATGACTATTTAGATAAAAAATACAATAATATACAACTATCTCAGACGGATTTAGCCAAAGCATATGGACTACCCAAGATACACAAAACAGACTGTCCGTTACGTCCTATCATCTCAACGATTAATTGTCCTTTGAAATTTATATCAAAAATTTTATATAATGATTTAAAGAAATGTATTAAACCGCCCCTATCAAGAATAAATAACAGCTTCGATTTAAAAAACAAATTAAAAAATATCAAAATTCCTCCAAATTACATACTTATTTCTTTAGATGTTAGTTCGTTATTAACCAATGTTTCACATAAATTAGTTAAAAAAAGTCTGTAATAAAGAATAAATAGTATACACAACATTAGTAAAATTCCATTTAAAATTATTTTAGATATTACAGAATTTCTTTCGAACAATACATATTTTGTATTTGGAAAGAGGTTTTGTAAACAAATTTTCGGTACCCCAATGAATTCTCCAATATCACCTCTGTTTGCGGATAAAGTGATGGAAGACTTGGAGTTTGAGTGCTTAAATTCTTTAAAAAATATTCAGAATATCATACCATTATTTTACCATAGATATGTCGATGATACTATCTGTTATATTCAAAAGATCACTTAGAAATCATATTGAATACATTTAACGAATACAATAATCGACTAAAATTTATAACAAAAATTGAAATCAACAATTCCATTAACTTTTTAGATCTCTCACTAATAAAAACAAAATATCATAGAATTATTACGAATTGACACCAAAAACCTTCAATTAATTTAAAAATTTTCCGATTTTTGGAAAATTTTTAAATTAATTTCAGCATTTGTATCATTTTTATTTTACAATATTTATAACAATAGATTTGGGAAATTAAAGTAATATACACTTTATCTGTACAAAATTGTAGCTTGATCGAATTATTAGTTTTCGAGTAGTACTAATGTTAATTAAAATATGCGAAAATTTACAGTTATTTCCAGCTCAATGCAATGGAAGATTTTAGTTTTATCAATGATTTAAAAAAATATAATTATTGCACAAAAAATTCTTTATCTTATATTTTATTAAAATCATTTGGATTATACATAATACGAGGATAAAGATGATCAAAAATGGTCAAGCGCGTGCAATTTAATGAGGAGTGGTGGAGAAGAGTAATTGAGGGGTTAGATAGCGCGGAATTCACTTCTATTACTATATATTACAATAAAACTTCTGACAATAATACTATATAATACAATTACCCATTTTTTACTCTCCCCACTTCACTGGTGGTTGGCCATTCTTTGTCGTATTTATCCTCACATTTTATACAATCCGAAATAATTAAACAAAATGCTAAATACAGGATTTATTGTGTAATAATTATATTTTTCAAAAACGGTTCAAAAACCTAAAAACGTCAGATACGTTGACCTGGAAATAATATCGTAACTTTTTGCATAATTTAATTATCATCACTATTACGCAGAAATTAATAATCTGATCAAGCTAAGATTTTGTACAAATCAAGTGTATATTACTTACTTTAATTTCTCAAATCTACTGTTATAAATATTGAAATGTAAAGGTGTTATAAATGTTTTAATTAATTTAAAAAATTTCCTATTTTTGGAAAATTTCTCAGCTTCAAATATTCAGATCGGATTATGAAAAATAAATTTTATTCACAATTTTATTAAATAAAAATTGCTCATTGATACTATAGTATGAAAATTAAGACTTTTTATTTTATAACAAAAATCTACTGATTTTTTATGAAATTTTATATGCATCACTAGCTTTTTTTTTTCATGATCTAAAAAGTACTTTATTGCTTCGACTAAGTCGTTAAATACATATAATCATTTAATATATTATTTTTAATTTTTAATCTAACAATTAGAACCCATCCATATTACTTTAAATTATTTTATTACTATGATCAAAAAATTAAAATATAAAAATTTTTGAATATATTTTTCAAAATATTTTGTTTTTAATAACATTTATATTTTGAAATGTTTTTACTTTGAAAAATTCAAATTGTGGTAAACAGTCAATTAAAAGGAAATATTTTCTAGTCATGAAATTTCATATATGAATAAATTACCCTCTTGTATGTGTTTTACTCTAAATTAACATTTATAATTTATAATTAATTTTATAATTATGTACTTATTTAGTAAAGAATTTTATTTTTAATATTGCAATGAAAAGGTATTGTAAATGATGTAAAACGTTATGTAAAATAAATAAATATTTATTTTACATTTTTAATGTATTTCATACAATTCTTTAAAAAAAAAAATAAATGTGTTTTAGGTGATATCATTATAAATAAAGATTGTGACAAGATACCTTCGTTTGCTCTTCATGGGTGAAGAGTAGAGTCGAGATCTCGTCGAAAGATAGAACAAATTTATGCCGGGATAAGAAGCAGCTGATCTGCCAGGGATTTGGAACAATGCTCACAGATGTAGTTAATAAAAAAAAACAAGTTTTAATAAATAAATACCACCGGCGAAATGTACTTTGTATGTAAATGTCAAGGTGCGGCATAACCTCCGTTTCTCGGCGCTCAAAGTGCGCGCACACTGATGCGTACTCGCCCGCGAGTACTAATTCACCACGGACTGGTGGTCCTTGCGGGATAACACGTGGGACTTGCTACGGACTTACCTGACCGGCGGTCGTCCCCTTTCCCCGGCGCCCTCGTGTGGCTCATAGTACCGGTACACGAGCCAAAGTAATGGACTAAGCGTGGGTGAAGCTTCGAGGGGGGTAAGGGACCGTCTTGAAGATTCGAGTAACAAGAACCTCTCGTTGCAAGATAAACAATAAATTTTACTCATAAAGGAAAGTCCACTTGCCACAGAGGCAAAGCCTCCATAAATGGAAATTATCTTATTTTTATTTACCAAAACTCTCACGTCAATGTCTTTCTCCTTTATTTAATTATGCTACATTTTAGATCGTGAAATTCCATCAAGGAGAGCATTTGATTTCGATTTTTGTCAAGCACTCAGTGTCCAATGTCCGACTACATCGAGACTCGTTGGAATGCACATCCTTGTGCATCTGAATGGGGTTCACTCACATTGCCGGTCAGGTATACACGTATACTTAAGGAATCTCGGTTTCTCAGAACGCAAACAAGATCAGCCATTAGTTTTTAATGGTTGATATGATCTTCGTAAGCAAATCCCTTCCATATTTCAATGTATATATTTTCTTTGTCAGTAGAATGCCTTTTACGATTTTCAGAAAAGGGTAACTTTCTCCACATATGATTCAATGTAAATACGATAATATTTGATAAACAAACCTTAAGTGTGCAATATAATACTAAATAAGTAGTGGAGAATCAATTTTTGCACGAATATAATACCAACTACCTCGTGTACATCTAAAAGAACGAAGAATTAAAGATAAATAATATGTGTCCGTGTGAGTACGAGTGTGAATGTGCAGTGCGACCGAATACACAATTTAAGAAAATGACGAATTGTCATATACATAAGCAGTAGAGGTACGTCGTTTACTTTTCTTTTGGCATAATACAAGGGAATATTTACCACGTCTTCAGGTTAAGCGCAATGTATACATTAATTGCAATAAATTTTTTTTAGTATGTAATATTACATTTCTTATTTAACTTAATTTAGTATAATATTAGTCAAGAAAAAAATAATTTTTATTTAAGTTTATTTAAGGATTTTTTACAAGAATAAACATAAATTTTCATTTTACGAATAAATATTTAATTACTTATTAGTTTATTGGATAGATTTGTATGTTAATATAATTTCGCATAAAGTTTTTATTAGTATTGTATATCTAGTTACAAAATATTCTATAAAATTGATTGAGAATGATGAAGAATCGTTTAACTTGCTGCTTTTAGGTATTAAAGTACTAAAGAACTCTTTTTATAACTTGTTTATAACTTTCTTCTCGTTAATTACATATAATACATAAAAACTAAACTCATTAAGGTTGTTTAAAAACTTTACGATTGTTAAATTTTACTGATTTCGTAACTACATTAAAATTAAATAATTGATATTGAATAAATATATTCTTAAGTAGCTCTTTACGCTATTTAATAAACTTTTTTTTGAATTTTTGCATATAAGACGGATTTGTACAGAATAACCCGAATAAACAGCGTTGATAAAAATATAATAACCGCCGTTCGAATTATTAAAGAATCACCTTTCCTACGCGCTTCTATTACCCCAACGGGCGGGAGTAACTGTGTTGATTACTTTCTTACACGTTAATATTTAAGTGTTGATATTATTATGTTTCAAATATAAACTAATTTAAGCTGTCGCTAATTATTACTTTTGGAAATAAACGCATCAATGATTATATATCGAAGGATAATAATGATAAATATAAAATATTGTAACTTTACTAAAATTATTGAAGAATAATTAAAAGTCTAATTTGGAAAATCTTTAATTCAATAAATTACCGTTCAATGTCAATAATTTTAATGATATTAAAAGTAATTGCTAAAACAAATTGCTAAATGGCAAAGTCTCGCATTCAACTCTCGTCAAGCCAAATATTTAATAATCTCTGATTTAAAAATAAATCTCTTCTAAAATTTGAAAATGCAATAGTGACTAGAAAAAACTCTATTCAAGGTTTGTAATTTAAAATTAAAGAATATCTGTGATATGCATTTATAATTGATTTCATGCCTTAATTGGCCAAATATCTTTGCATCAATACGGAAGATCCCTTTACTTTAAACGACATATTAAATTTATGATATGATTCCAGTATTGACGGAACTTACAACTATAACATTAGTAGCTTTGAGAAGATATTTCAAAGACCAAAAGCTGTAATGAGTTTTATCTATTTGTACAAAATACACTTTGGAATCTTTTAAGATATTTCTTTTAAGATACAGGATTTTTTATTCTACAATTATATTTTTTAAAACCATCGAAAAAAACTAAAATCGTTCACTTGAATGAGCTGGAAATAACTTTCAAAATTTTATTATGTACGATTTTTTCCGTTCTGGAGCCCAAAAATGGTTTTTTATTCCAGGGCATTAATAGATTAAGATCCGCAGATAATAACTCCAATCGGCCAACTTCAACTCCGAATAATACGGTGATAGGTGCCAACCCTGAAAATGATACAACAACTCCACCAGGTCAACCATCTAAGCCCAGGGCGAATGGTGGAAGGAACTCACGATACACGCAACCATAGTTGAACAACGTGGAGAGTCACCCTGGAGCCGTGCACCTGAAGGAGACGTGAGGAGCCGAAATGACTGTAAAGCCCAGGCAAACGACGGGAATTCAAAAACGCCAAGATTCACAGTGACCCTGCCGAATTTTAGAGCCACAGCAATGACGAATGTCTGGTAGCATGTACTGCGGTGACGTATTATGAATCTTCTAGTAATAACGAACCGCGCAATTTGAATGAACGTTTAGCGAGTGCGATTGAAAGATTGCTATTACCATTAGAAGAAAATTTCGTGAATGGTGGAAACTCTCGATTAGTTAATCGATTAACAAGCACGAATGATTTACCGACTTTTGATGGAAACCCCTCGGAATGGTTGTATTTTAAAGAAGTCTTTAACCTTACAACGAACTTGGGCGAATACATCGAACGCGAAATTTTTGCGTATCTTTTCAAAATACTAACAAGCAAAGTACAAGAAACTGTAGGAGCAATACTCGTATCAACGCACGAGGCCAAAGCGATTATGCAAGTTTTGGAACTCTGTTACGGGAATAAAAACTTTGTAAGCAAGAATTTTGTCGCCGTTTTAATAGCTCTATCTACGCTTGGATCTGGGAAATTGAAAATTGTTTAACTTGCGATAAAGGTGCAAAATGTGATAACAACCTTTAAAGAAATGAACACAATCGCTTATTTACATACCTGAGATTTAACGGACGCGATCGCAAAAAAAACTATCTTCAACGATGATTTCTACGTCCAGTCGTTATGCAAAGAACGCTCTGTAAGAAAACCCAGAGCTAAAAAGAATGTGCGTATGATTTTCTATAAAACGAACCTGAATATGAGGCGAAAAGTGGTTTAAGTTTTAAAACACTTGTAATGTGCCACGAGAACCGATCTTGATATATAATGCCACGCGAAACATGTGATATGTCTACCTGACAAAAAAATGTTTATCTAGCGTAACCGAAGAAATAACGGAAGAAAATATATGTGATATGTATAAATCTAAGCAACACGTGGTAAGAGAATGTAAAGTGTTTATAGACTCATCGAACTGTGAAAAATAGGATATAGTCGGAGTAAAAATTTATGCTTCGTTTACCTAGAGCTCGAATACGTTAGAAATATTTGCAAAATGGAAAATTGCATATATTGCAAGGGATTTCATTATGACATTTTGCACAGGAGGCCAGAAAACGCGAGAAGATTAGCTAGATGTAGAAACGTGCATAGAAGCAGAAACGTACGTAAGTCTAGTAGCAGGAGCTTGCAGAGATTCGGGAGTCTCAAAAAGCAGGTCGAACTCCTCGTGAGATAGTACTCCAGAAAAATACAATAGGTTTTGACTAGACAAAGAAGAAGTAATATTAAAAATTGTGCCGATTTAAGTGATAAGGAAGGATCAAACAATACCCACATTTGCGCTACTGGGTGAGGGTTTTACCGTAACGCTTATCGAGGACGATCTAGCAAGACGTTCAGGCTCTAGAGGCTCCCTGGTAGAGTTAAGTATTAAAGGCAATGACTAATCAGTACTCAACATGATCAGCGAGAAGGTAAATATACAGATTAAGGGGCGTGTACAAGCAATGTCAGTTAGAAAGGTTGATGTTAGTAAAGAATCTATTACCGGAGCAAACAATAACACCAGAAATCTTAGAAATTTGTCGGAAAATCCCGACGATGGGGACCGCACGAATGAAATAAATATGATATAGCCTTCGATACATTAACGAGGCAGTTCTTTGACATAGAAAGTGTAGATGCAACAATAATAACGGCTTCTTTTATTTCTTTCAGCACTAACAAATCTCTTGTATTCGGGTTATGTATTAATAATAAAGTAAGACAATAATAAAGTCATTCGATTATTAATCCTTTGACACTTCTCCCCGTCCTGCATTACATCATTACTCGCGTAACAAATAACCTGACGTTAGTGTAGAACAATTAATGAATTTAAAGAATAAATTTTACTTGTTAATTCAATCATGCTTTAACGATGAATTAAAATATAAAATTTTTTACAAAATATTTTTGATTGATTAAAATACTAGCGAATAAAAATTAAAGAATAATAATTGTATTTTGTAAATAGTATTTTAATTTAAATACGTGTATAAATATTGATATACAGCAATCGTATATTGCACATAAATATTACGCAATAATATTAATAGTTTGTGTAAAAGAAAATAATTTGAATAAAAATAATAAGCAATACTGAAAATAAAAGGAACAAATAATAATAAACTTAATAAAACTAATCATAAGAATGGAAGATGAAGATGATTTTTCCGTGATAATTAACAAAAGAAAAATTATTTTGTTTAGATGTAAGTTATAAAAAAGCTCCTTTTATAAATGAGAAGAAAAGATAAATTTTAAAATATAACAGTTTTCAAATATTCGTTGGTCATAAATAATCAGAGTGTTCGCCGGTTCGACAAATAGTCATTTACTTTTGTCGGCATGAAGAAAAAGGTTTCGGATCATTTCCTCATACAGTTCCAACAATAAAGGGGTTACACACACAAACACTTGATTTATCATCACATGCACAAATTTATACAGAATGAATATATAAATTATTATATAGATTCCTTTATCTTCCTGGATATAATATTGGCATGAAACTTATCTTTCAAACTTGCTTCTACACATCCAACTTTCTTTAAACCTAAAGTTTTTCTAAAAAATACGCTTACAAGATGTTACGTTAACATTGTTATAAAATTTTGTTTAATTTGATAAAAATTATGTTTTTATAAATACCTCAAGTATGTATTATTAAATAACAAGTACAAAAAGATGATTAAATAACAAGTTCAAATGAAATTGATGAATTTTTTCTTCCTTACTATCAAATATATCGAGTACTCCAACCATTCGTTTTTGCTTTTAAATTTTGTCCATTTAAGTTAAGTTTCACATTTATAATATAAATGTAAATTATTTAATTGTAGTATAATAGCTTCATTCCATATGTATATAAGCATCTTTATTGTTTTTTCTCTTATATCCTATTGTATATTTTTTTATTCTGTACGTATTTACATAAAACAACTACATGAGAGTATGTTGTTTTTCCTTTATGTTAAGATCATTCATATTTCAGAGAAATTAGGAATTAAATTGTATCTTTAATTCTGCAATACCTCAACAGTAAATTACTTCTAGATCTTAATTTTACATGAATAAGCCTAATAAATATTATTCTCGATTATAGAATTTTTTTTTGTCAGTGTACTCTATATATAATTTTTTCAACATTATTTTTTTACTGATTTACAGAATTTTTTCTCTATAATAATAGCATAAAATTTTTAAACTATTTACATGGTGCATCCACGAAGTATCGAGTTTTTTTTTCATTTTTCGACTATTCGGCGTAGAAATTCGGAAGAGGTCTTAAAATGTCGACAAACTCTTTCCGCATTTATCCTTTTTTTTATTTGTTTTTCGATAATAAGGCGCGTCAGGATTTAACTTCGCTTGAAGGGTGTTTTTCAGTTTTTTGACACGGCGTGATGGAGCGACTACTATAATAGTGTTACGAAATAAAATTTGTTTGTAATTAAAAAAAAACAGTGTAGAAATGTATAAAATGTTGCAAGAAGCATATGGACATAATTGCATGTCAAAATCGCAAAGTGGAAAATGGCGCAGAGCTTTAATTACTAATTATTTATTTACCTTTAAAGAGAGCCGAGAAAGAATCATCGACGAGCCTCGAACTGGACGACCAAAAAGCTTTCGAATGGCTAGGAACACCCGGCGCGTGTTAGAAATTTAAAATTTAGACTGTAGATTAACAGATTAAGCAATTCAGAAAAAACTAAATTTAACGCGATCTACAGTGTACAATATAGTACAAAAAAATTTATAAATATCGAAATTTTTGAAAAACATCAAAGCTGAAGAGTTTGAAATGCATTTAAAATTTGAAAAACACGCCTTCAAAAATGTATTGATATAGGAGGAAATTATTTTGAACAATTTAAAATTTTTATTTCACACTGTTTATAAGTCCACCAATAAATCATCTTTCCAAAAAAGAAAGGTAAGAATTTTTTTTTATGATATTGGAACAAAACATTCTCACGTAGTGGTTTTCCGCTAATCGCTTCAGCGCGCCATGTCAAAAATTTGAAAAACACTCTTCGCGCGAAGTTAAATCCTGCCGCGCCTAATTATCGAAAAACAAAAAAAAGGACAAATGCGGAAAGAGTTTGTCGACATTTTAAGACCTCTCCCGAATTTCTACGATGAATAGGCACAAAATGAAAAAAAAAACTCGATTCTTTGTGGATGCACCATGTATAATTACACAGAAAATGATTTTAATTTTTAATAAATGATGATTATTATTTGATTTTATAATTTCTTAACTTTACCTGCTGAATTTGATCTTTTTCCGAATATTTTCAATAAATAATAATAATAATAATAATAATAATAATAATAATAATAATAATAATAATAATAATAATAATAATAATAATAACAACAACAATAACAATAATAATAATAATTTAAAATCATAGGAAAGGAAAAAACTAAAAAAATTGAAAAAATAAACAAAACATTATAACATATAAATTCTGAAAAGTGATATACACTTGATATTGAATGTTATACACTTGTACAGAAACAAACCCACGCAAAGTCATATGCGAATGATAACAATTGATGGATTAAAATATCAAAACAATACTATGAAAATATTGATATTCAAACTTATGGTACATATGGAATAAAAGTATGTGTAGTTAATAAGATAGTAAAAAAAATATTATTATTAAATAAGAAAATGAATTTTATTAAAATACTGAGATATTAAAACTTTCAATTAGAAATCTTCTAATTAATAATAAATAAGAGAAATAAATAATACATCAGTAATATATGAATAGAATTTAAAAAGCATATGGATTTGAAGAAAAGAAAAAAGTGAAGAAAAAAATATGAAATTGTTTAAATTTTCACGGTCGCGGAAACAAATAAGACTAAAAATATTATCCGACTAATGGAACGTATAGTAGAAACATATGCAATCAATTAAGGTGAACAATGATTTAATATAAAAGCACTACATATCAAACTATAATAATGCAATAGTAATTTAATGTCAAAAAATGTATTTGAAAAATGCAATCCCCCAGAATTTATAATGTAAACACATAGAGATATGAGACTATGGGTGCGTATCTAAGTGTGGCATGCATACGCGCACAGACTAACACACTGCTAGCTTCTGTGATGATATGACGCTTAGACGCGTAAATGCTCTGGCAGTCAGCACAACGAAAAAAATAAAATATTAAAAGAGCTGCAATGGTGTATGTATTTTTACATTAAAATTAAACCATTCAACAAATATAAATTGTCAAATAAATTAATCGATAAAAAGATTAAAAATTTTACAATACAAAGGTTTTATAAAAATAGCATCTACAATGGTAAATAAATATAATATTAATTAACAATAAAATGCTAAATAATAATAATGCCTCGCACTTTTTGTTGGCGTCTTGGGCGCTTGGTAAACCGGTAAAAAAAGGTAAAATAGATAAAAATTTCAATTAATCAAAAATTTTTGACATTCAAAGCCTTAGATAAATACTTTCAATTAATTCAATGGAACAAGGAAGTAAATAATTCGGCTGAGTCTCCTATTATAAACGTAACATTTGCGATAACATACAAAATGCACATACATGCCCATACACTAATGTATATATAAAATTGGTACGAGATAGAAACAAGTCATAATGACTGGAATAATTCAATATAAAGACATTCAATGTATTAAGTATACCGAGTTGGAGGCCCTTAAATAAAAAAACTCTTGCAGGGAACGACAAATATGCAATGAAATCTGCAACAGGCATCAAGGTGTACCACAATTTCATGAAAAAAGCAATAATAACAACAAAATTAGATTTAGCCGATTGATTAATGCATCAAACGGCCGAGTGTATAAAAGTTCTTTCAGCAAGAGAATATGTGTCAGATATAAAAAGGATATTTCAATAAAGATATCATCATTCCATGTACAGTATGATGCTTATTGTTAGGTGAGCCCCGTTCTGTTTGTCGAATATGATCACTCGTTGTGTTTAACAGCTTCAAAAAATATCTAAATATTTATCACTCGTTTATAGTCGCTACACAATAAAACATTTAGACGAAACCTATACAATCAATTGAATTTACAAATAAAAAAATTTTTTTTTTATTATCTATAAATAGTATTCATGTCACATACACATACACGCCCTTATAAAACGTGTTATGTGGAACAGAAAGGCATTTATGACAATAAATTTAAACAACAGACCGATAGTAATTGATAACATGTAATATTGATAAAAAGGAAAGCAAGAACATTTTTTACATGTTCCTATGTAACTATGATTATGTAGAAAAATGATGACGTAAATAAAAATAAATTACTTTTACTGAAACTCGCAATATGTAAATCTAACTAATAAACTTTGTTCTTATCTTGCGTGAATGAGACATTAATGATAAATAGATCTTTCTAAAAAAGCAAATAAACCAATATTTTAATATTTTTAATAACTGATATATTATTATATTTTAATGAAACATCATCTATTGATATTTGAGAATTTAACATTAATGTATATCAAGTATATGTGTTATTATTATATTATATGCGACAAAGAGTATTGTATATATTTTCGAGTAATAAAATGGAGTTGCGAGAGAATGCATGGTAATATATAATTGCAATAAATAAAAAATTATTTTAATAACAAATAAGTAAATAACTAATGATTAAATATTTTACAAGTTAGATTTCTCTTCATATTAATTAGAAACATATTAATTAAGGATAGATATTTTCATTACGATATATTAAAAATAAAAAAGGATAAGTAGGAAAAAGGGATCAATTAATCAATTATTGAATTGATTCTCAAGGATGATAATAAGATAATATATATTTTTACAAATCTCTGTACAAAAGATTTTTTATTAAAATTTCCTTTAATAAGGTAAATTTATAAAAACATTTTTTGAAAAATTTTTGCAATGCAAACAAAGTGTCAAATCATTTCAAGGAAATATAATAATAATTTAATAACCTCTAATCATTTGATAAATATACAAATACATGTTGTATTAAAAGAATCAAGACGCATATTTATGACGTCAGGTGAAGTGGCGACGAGGAAACTGACGTTATGACTTTACATATGTTATGTGAGTTTCAAACGTAGTTTTTTATCAAATACTTAAACGCTTACATTGGCGTCCACATAACAAGAGTTAAAAGATACGCAAGCACTAGAGATCACGAACTGAACTGTTGCAAGGTTAAAATCCGATATCTCACCAAATGTTAGATGCTAACCAGAAGAAGAACTATGGTCACAACTACTCAAACGGAAACTGCCAATAAAAATAATTAAATAATGAAAAAGTATTCTTGACGATTAGTTTAAAAAATTTTTGGAAAAGGAAGTTAATAAAGTAATAAAATATAAGTTCTCGAAGTTTAAAGCTTTTGATATTTCTGCGCGTTCTATCCTGATTTACCCATAGTTGTATGTAACTATAGTATTCACTTCTATGTTATGATAGCAAAAAAGAACCATTTTTCATTTTCTTTCGAAAATTTATATAAATTTTCAAAATTTTGCTTAATCTTGTTTTTTTGAAATTTTTAATTTTTTAAAATTATCCTCGTATACTCCCTGGAGCGAGTATTACTCTTAATTAAGATAAAATACTAATCTCGGTATTTAAATTATTATAATTCGACGTTTTATTAATGGTTAAGAACGAAAAATTAAAATAACTAACATTTACTTCCTTACTATATTATATGAATTACTATAATAATTAAATAATTATTTCAGTACATGTTATTCAATTATTGTTGGATTATTTTATATAGTTTTGAAATTTTATATTTATATGTTGAATGTTTTTAAATATGAATTACGTGAAGTCCAATGAGAAAGAAAAAGGAGTTTATTAAGTAAAAAACAGCGTAATTGTGCAGACCAATATTTTCTTTTCTATCACTTAAAAAAGGAAATCGACAGTTAAAAAATATGTAAATTCAAAATTTAATTGTTTATTAATATTCAAACTATATTTGTAATATTTTCACTTTTCCAGAAAATGTAAAAAAATACAGATGTATTTTAACATAATTATTATTATAAATAAACAAAATAAATTATAACAGACCGCGTATATTTAAAAAGAAATTTATAATATTTTTTTAGTAAATAATTTATTTAATTTGTATTTAATCTTTCTATTTATATGTATTAAACTCCTATATTTATAATTATAAACTACCTTCAAAGGCAATAAGGGAACCATTTACAATTTATTTTATTCAGTTAAAAATTTAAAACATATTTTCATTAAGACGCTAGTTTTTAAATACATTATGATACACTACTATTAATTTTCACCCAGATAATATCATTTATCAAATAAAACTTGAAATATTAACAGTAATTATAAGATTATATAAACATTAAAATAGATAACAAAATTTTAATATTTCAAAAATAGCGTAACGTACATGGGCTGTCCTCGAAGTATCGTATTTTTTCATTTGATGATTATTGGTCGCAGGGATTTGGGAGGAGGGGTTTTAAAATGTAGAAAAAATCTTTTTCCATTTATCCCCCCTCCTTTTTTGTTTTTTCGATAATTAGATGCGATATTACTTCGCGCGAAGGGTGGTTTTCAATTTTTTTGACACGGCACGTTGAAGTGATTAGTGAAACACCGTCACATGATAAAATTTTGTTTGCAACTCAAAAAAACAGTGTGAAAAGAATTAAAATATTAAAAGAGGCTTATAAAGATAATTGTATATCAAAATTGAAATATAGAAAATGGCTCAGAGATTTTAAAGAGGACCGGGAAAAGATCATCGACGAGTCTCCATTTGGACGTTCAAAAAGCCTCTTAAATCGTTACGAATACTCGCCGCGTGCTAAAAATTTTAAATTCGGACCGCCAATTAACAGTTAGAGTAATCGTGGAAAAATTGAGTTTAACGAGATCTGCGGTGCATTATATAGTACATAAAATTTAGAAATGTGAAAATTTTGTGCGAAAATATCAAAGCTGAGGAGTTTCAGCCTGCTTTTGAGACCTGAAAAACTCGCCTTCGTAAATTTGTTGATGCAAGAGGAAATTATTTTGAAGAGTTTTAAATTTTGGTTTCATACTATTTATAAGTCCATCAATAAATCATCTTTCATAAAGAAAGGTAAGTGTTTTCTTTTTTTTTATAATCTTAAACGAAACATTCTCACGTAGTATTTTTCCACTAATCGCTTCAGCGCGCCGTGTCAAAAAATCAAAAAATACCTTTCGCGCAAATTAAAATCCTACTACATTTAATTATCGAAAAAATAAAAAAAAGGGAAAAATGGAAAAGGGCTTTCTCTGCATTTTAAGACCCAACCCAAGTCGCTACGACCAATAGTCGAAAAATAAAAAAAAACTAGATACTTTGAGACCAGACCGTGTATAACTACATAGTGAATTCTAGTAATTTAGAAACATGCCAATGATAAATACTATGAAATAAATTAATCTTAATGAGAAGAATAAAACTTTAGTGATATATATTTATTAATATCAGTTTTATTTATTGTAAAATCTTCCGTGCTACTTAATAAATTAAATTTTATTTTATCAAATATTTTATGTAAAAAATTTTTAAGAAAATTAAAGTGAATTCATTAATCGTAATAATAAGTATATTGATTTCTGACATTTCAATTAAAATATTTGTATTATTAGAATAGCTATACAGTGCCTAATTGAACTTATAATGCTAATCAATAGATTATTCAGTTAAAATTAAAAAGACTCCAATTAAATTTGTATAGGTAATAAAAGTGTAAATGATTGCTTATTTTAGTTCGAAGATGGATGTAAACTTTAAGCTAGTAATTGAGTCTAGAAATTTGAATAACAGAATAATGAAGTATTTGCTATAACTTTTTCATGAGAGTAATTGTTCATAAAAATACTTGAAGTATGTTCTTATATAAAAATATTATTGTATACTTGTGAATTGAATTTTGCGAAATAACATGCGTGGAATTACAATAAAGCAAGTTATTGTACTTCTATGTGTGCATATAACGCTTCTATGTAATAATAATAATAATAACGATGATAGTAATAACAATAATCATAACAACAACAATAGTAACAATAATAATAATAATAATAATAATAATAATAATAGTAATAATAACAATAACAACAATAATAACAACAATAACAATGACAATGATAGTTTTATCAACTACGTTGAAGAAGTTTGAAATTAAAAGCAAACTTAAGCATGGCATGTCATGAAGATGTAGAATTAATAATGAGGTTAATGAAATAAATGAAATTATTGAATAACGAGGCTAAAGGATTTGGTTAAGGGTAGGATTATGGATAAAGATAAAGATGGATTGATTTTATTAAAGGATGTAAACAAAATTGTACGAGAATAGGGTAGATAGAGGTATCGATTGGGAATAGTTGTTATCAAGTTTAATTGATAATTGTCGGATCTTTCTTCGTCTGTGTTTGACTGAGGTTCGATCGACCGGGTTTCGGTGTCGCAAAATTACCCTCGATGCTTACATGAAAAAGAGGTCGAGGAAGCTCGAGCAAATTACCGGAAGAGCCGTCGGATGCGGCGCATGTGAATAATCGCGCCACCTACAGTCATCCTCTCGCGGTCACCCTTTTACCTCCGTGGGTGCATGTGACGTGGCGTGGCTTGTCAAGTAGTGGTGTGACACTTATGTATATGTACCTGTAAGGGTGACGGTAGGTGTGACCGTGAGCGTGCTCCTAGGTGAGCTCGTAGGTGTGCAGATATGTGTCATAGGGGGCTCGTTTCCCCTGGGAGTTTTATTGGCGTTGCTCACTATATATTGTAGTGCGTCTCATGCAATGTTACTTTTATACTCGTACTCGTGATATAAAAGGGAGAAGTTTGTCTCTCGGTCTAATTCTTCTTCACCCTTCATTCTTTCTTATTTTAGCGTTTTCTCCGCACCCTCGCCCATTTATCTTACTCTTACCACCGCCCATCTTTCCCTCACTCCTTTGCCTCTCTTATTTATTGTAGCTCTCTCAGCAGTTATGCTTCTTTTTTCTTTTTCCCTTTTCTTTTTCATTTCCCCATTTTTCTCTATTTCTGCTTTTTATTTTGATTATTCGCATTCTTGTACTGTCTTCTATTTTCCGTAATCTCCGCACTCCCTCTAACATTTTCTTTCAAACCAACTTCCCGCTATATTTTTGCATTTTACGCTTCTAGGCATTCGTGTTTTTACTTTACTTTATCCTTTATTTCTACTTCATAGTGAAGTATAATGGTAAAACTTAAAATATTAATTGCTTTTTATTTTATTTGCTGTTTCACTTAACTTCATATTTTAGTGTACACGAGCTCTTATTCGCTGAAAATTTAATATATAACCTTACTTCTATTGTTCATTTTTGTTTTATTTTCGAAATTTAATTACATTTTTATTATTTTTCAATTATTTAAATGCTCTATTTTTATTAATTTTCTATCAGCTTATTGGCTTCCTTATCTTAATTACTATTTGTTAAATAGAAAAATTTAAAGCGTGTTCTGTTTTTATAAACCCAATCGTGATCATAATATATTTTATATTTAAATAGATAAAACTTAAAAATATAAAAATTTATAGATTTTCTAAAATATATCATAAAATATTGTATTTTTGATTTAACTAAGCTACAATTATATCTTTTAAATTCTATAAATTATATTTTTTATGCGTTTATCATTCATTAATATTGGAATATCATATCAATAAATATACTTATAAATTAAATTTATTTTTGGTAATATTCGTTTTCAAATTTTACTAATTTAATATACTAAATATTTATATTCGGTGATATAATCTTTAATAAGCGATACTTTTTATGATTGAGAAAAGTAATGTCAATGTATTTTAATTCAAGAAAAATGTAAAGAATTTTAAATAAGAATTTAAGAAAGTTTTTATTTTCTTTCGAAGCACCAAACTGCTTAAATATAAATTTTTAAAAATTAATTTTTTTAAATTTTATAAATAAATTTAGTTAATATTGTATAACACAAAGTTATATGTAAAATTATATATTCTTATAACATGGTTATTAGGCATAGAGTATTTTGTAAAACAGAATGATCTATGTTCATAAAAAATTATATATTTTATTCATAATGAAGATTAGTATCAAAATAAATATATCAATTACCATATTAAATTAATTTATTATAAGTATAAAATATTATATACATGTAAAGCTCTTTAAAAGTTTCTGCAAGGTTATTTTATAAATGATTTCTTATTTATTATTATTATTATTATAATGAAATTATTATTGTTATGTCGTTATGCATTTATTTATCTTACAATTAATTATGAATAAAATTATGATTTTTTTACCTATACTACTATGTTTCATAGATATTATAAACAAGTTAAATTTTATACTAAAAAATAAAAAGAAAATATAGTTTAACAAATAATATTTTTTTTAGTATTTACCTCTTCATTTGGTTTATTTATAATTTTTATTACATTTTAGTTTATAAATTAAGCTTAATAGAAAATTAATAGAAATTTTTAATAAAAATAGAATAGAATAGAATAGAATTAATAGAAATAGAAGTTAAAATTAATAGAAGTATACTTGAAAATCATTTGATCAAATCAGAATATCAGTTACTAATAGAAATATTCAATTAATTTTTTGAGATAAACAGCATACAAATAAATAGTAAGTTGAATGTTATGCATATGATAATTTAAATAATCATTTTAATTTCATTTTATGATAATGACTCATCATACGATTTAGAGATGTGCGTTGGCACTCACCCCCCATCATAACACTTGCCTATTACAGTAAACAGAGTATGATAACATGTTGAGGATTGTTGGAGATGGTTTGAGGCAGAGTTTTGTGCATTTGTGCTTCTGCAGGATTACTTGTAGCTATCCGTGGGCAAGCGGGTAACTTGGATTTTCCTCACCGGTGTTGCTCGTTCCCTTGACGACGAAGTCGCAGATGCGCCGGTGACCTCCAGAAGGTGTTAAGACAAATAAAACAGATGAAGAAGAGTACAGAGATAAAAGGTGTAAAAAGTAATATTGAATTAATTCAATAATGTACTATTTAATTGAAAGTCAATTTATTTTAATTTAAAGTCTTTTGCGAATTTATGAATGAATATCGTCGAATGGATGCAAGTCATACGAAAATCAGTTTGCGAATTGTCTTAATTAGAGTATAATATGAAAAAATGACCTCCTTTATTTTTATTCGTTCTTAACATAAACACGTAGATATGTTTTTTTCTTTATTACTCTCAGTAGTCAAGCTCTTTTTCTATTTTTCAGTCTTCTTTTTCCTATTATATATAAATCATATTACTTGCATAGATATATGTAATTCTGCTTAAAATTTTGTCTCTTTTTATAACTTTTACGTAAAATGGCTTATGGGGTTTTATGTATTTTAAAAATCCAACGAGAAAAACTATGAAAACTTCTTAACAATGCTTATACAAAAATTACTTTGTTAGTTTAATTATAATAAAAAAAATGTAAATATAATTTAGTATTAATTCAACGAGTGGAATTAAACTTAATTAATGTATTTAGTGTTTGATATATTATATTTATTTTATGAATTCCTAACTACAACCAAGAAATAAAAATAATTATCATTTAAAATCTATATTTTTTAAACGATAATTGTTTATTTACAAACATTTTATATGTCATCGTTGATCATTAAATTTAAATTACATATCACCATTCAATAGCAAAATACTTATTGTATAATTACAGTAAATTTTATTTAAATATCATAAAATGGCTTTATGGTATTTTTTTAAGTATTTTATTATATATTTTATTATACAATTGTACTAATAATTTATATTTCAAACTAAAATCATCTTCGACCTAACTAAATTTATCTAAATTAATCTTCAATTCACTCATTGAAAATTTTAATCAATGTAAGAAATAATAGTATGATAAATGTTAGGAATTTAATCCACCTAATATTTGAAGACTGTTAAAGCTAATTATTGATTTCGTAACTTTTTTAGACTATACTCTATATATTTAAATATATAAAAATAAAAAAAATTAATTTTTAAAAAATAAATTGATTTTGCTCAATTAAATAAACTACTACTTACAAATTAAAATTTTTAAATTTATAAAGAATATCATTGATTATTATCATTGATAGATTTTTTTAATTAAAAAAATAAACAAACTATTTAATTATAATTACATATAGTTATTAAATTAGGAATATTATCTTATATTTACATAATTTTTGTATATTATAGTAAAACTTCGTACTTACTTGTTAAATTACAGTTTCTTTTATAAATTCTACGAGAGAAATGGATAACACATTGACCCATTGAAAAGACTAGAACTAAGGGTGAGCATAAGAAACAAAATATTATCAATAGCTTGTATAATAAAACATTAAAAAGGGCATTGGACGTAAAATATTTTGGAATTATTTCAAAAAAGCTGAAAAATAAAATATTACAAAATTTTGTAATTATTTCATTTATTCTGTAATGTTTTTATTGTTAATGCTGATTATGAATAGCGTCAATGTAATACTAACGTTATATATAAATCTACTAATAATTATAATTAATTTAAACACATAATATAATAGTCAATTATTATAAAATTAATAAAAAATTTATTAGTATTTTTCTAATTAATTATTTTCAATGAATATAAAATTTTATAAGATATTATTACTGCTTTTATAGTCTCATGTATTACAGTATTACAGTACAGTTCTTTAAAATTTGTATCAATATACATGGTTTTTCCACGAAGTATCGAATTTTTTTTTCATTTTGCGACTATTTGTCGTAGAAATTTGGGAGGGGTCTTAAAATGTTGACAAACTCTTTCCTCATTTGTCCCTTTTTTTTGTTTTTTCGATAATTAGACGCGGCAGGATTTTACTTCACGCGAAGACTGTTTTTTAAATTTTTAACACGGCGCGCTGAAGCGATTAGTAGAAAACCAATATGCGAAAATGTTTTGTTCAAAGATTAAAAAAAAAAAATTCTTATCTTTTTTTTGGAATGATAATTTATTGGTGGACTTATATACAGTGTGAAATAAAAATTTTAAATTGTTCAAAATAATTTCCTCCTGCGTCAACACATTTTTGAAGGCGTGTTTTCCAAATTTCAAATGCATCTTCAAACTCTTCAGCTTTGATGTTTCTCAAAAAATTTGTCACATTATTTTATGGTATAACATTGTTTCACTAATCGCTTCAGCGCGCTGTGACAAAACATCGAAAAACACCCTTCACGTAAAGTAAAATCGTGCCCCTTCAATTTACCGAAAAAAAAGGGCCAAATGAAGAAAGAGTTTATGAACATTCGATGACCCGTCCCAAATTTCTACGACCAATAGTCGCAAAGTGAAAAAAAAACTGGATACTTCGTGGATGAACCATGTACATGTACTTGGAAAAAATAAACAAATCGTTACATCACAATGCGTTCAGAAGAATGAAGTATAAATAGTAACAGTCAATAAATTTTATAACACGACTAAAGTGTTTTATGTTAACTATCAATCTTGGGTCATTAAATAAATTTTGTAACTTTAAAAACAAAAATCTTAAAATATGCTATCGATGTTATACTGAAAATGTAGTTTAAATATAATATTGTAACTATAATATAAATTTATATTATTTATTATGTTTTAAAAAAATAGTATTTTATTAGATGATACATATAAAGTAATATTTCAATAAATATAAAACAGATAATTATGCATAATTAATTAATAATATTCAATTTTTTATTAGAAATTGTCAAGTAGATTTATCCTCGTTATTTATGAGAAGGGTACTTTAGATCAAATACTTTAAACTTTAAAAATATAAAAAGAAATATTATTAAGTTTTTAATATTATTTAGTATTATTTTTATTTACAAGATATGTTTACACTTTTTGATAAATAATTGAAATATTTTTAGCTAAAATAATGTTTGATTTATTATTTAGGCTAGAAAAATTTTTTTTGAAAGTCAATAAAAGATTTTTTAAATTCAAGAGGTTTAGAGTATTATATACAAATGTCAATCCTTTTCTAATTTTATGTCTTCATATTATTGTATTGAATACATACTATATTTCGATTTACTCACCTGGTTCAAGTTTATTTTTTTCTTCTATTCATTAATTTATTCTCGTGTTTGGTAATTAATTGCATTAACATTGAAATAATGCTTACTAAATGTATACATAGTTTGTCTCCAAAGTGTTGAGTTTTTTTTCATATAGCGAATATTGGTTGCAGCGATTTGAGAGGGGTCTTAAAACGTAGAAAAAAATCTTTTTCCATTTATCCCCCCTCCTTTTTTGTTTTTTCGATAATTAGATGCGATATTACTTCGCGCGAAGGGTGGTTTTCAATTTTTTTGACACGGCACGTTGAAGTGATTAGTGAAACACCGTCACACGATAAAATTTTGTTTGCAACTCAAAAAAACAGTGTGAAAAGAATTAAAATATTAAAAGAGGCTTATAAAGATAATTGTATATCAAAATTGAAATATAGAAAATGGCTCAGATATTTTAAAGAGGACCAGAAAAAGATCATCGACGAGTCTCCATTTGGGCATTCAAAAAGTCTTTCAAATCGTTACGAATACTCGCCGCGTGCTAAAAATTATAAATTCGGACCGCCAATTAACAGTTAGAGTAATCGTGGAAAAATTGAGTTTAACGGGATCTACGGTGCACTATATTGAAATAAATTATTAGTAAGTATTATAACTGATATTGAACAAGATTTAGCCTTTTATATTATACAAGTGTAAAAGTGTTATAAATTTCAATTTATTCTATAAATTTTTATAAATATATTTGATTTAATCTTTAAAGTTAATCTTTAAAGTTCTTAAGACTAAAATTACTAAATTTATGTAATAAAAATATTGAACATCCGCCTTTTTATTTTTCTTAAACAAATAAATTTACGATCATAGATTTTGCGTACTATTGCCATATTATAACAGTATTTATTGTTTGTATGATTTTTATAAAATCAATAATAATAAAAACCTAATATAAACTAATATATTATTATCCCATTCAATATTGCTGGAAATATCTAAAAAGTCTGTAGAATTGATGTCAATGTACAAATGTTACTATCAAGTACCTTCACCTATCTAAAATCGTAAACATTATTTATATAAGTATATACATATATATTATATCTAAATAAATATCTCTAATAAATATTTTTTGATAAAAATGTTCAATAAAGCATAAAAGTTTTTTAATTTTATTTTTTAAATATATTTATTCTTTTTTGCTATAAAGTACGTTGTAAAAATTATATTAATAACAAAGAATTATTGATTATATACTATCAATGTCGAATTTCGTATAATTATATTTAATTATATTATGTTGAATACTTTTTTTATAAATCTATATTCCTTAGTCGTTCATTTCTATTTTACATGTTGAATTATAAATCCATTATTATGAGTAGTATTTGTCCTAAGCATTTTTTTTTAATTGCAGTACAGACGTTTATCTATAAGAACACATTGTATGAAAAATTATTCTTAAACGTATCAAATATATATTCATGCACAAAGAATTTTAAATAATGCAATGCAAAAATAGAAATAAGCTTGGCTTTCGAACTAATCTCAAAGATGATCAGTGAAAAAAAAATTAAAATACCCAATCATAATTAAGCTTACGTTGGAAATATTTAATGAAATAAAGAGGGAGATATAAATAAAAAGTTTTTTTTTGACAGAAAAGCATTATCTTAAGTAAATGAGAATAAATATAATTGAACGATAAAAGACCAAGAATTTTATTTGAGATGATCCATATGTATATGTTAATGATGATTTTTTATGAGAATTTGATCGATTTAGTTAATGGAATTTTCAATATTTAAAAGACCTTTATTTAAATCTTTTATATAGAACAAAGTGAAAATGTACTCCTTACTCTGAAAATTTCTGTTGACAGAAGTGTAAAAATCAGATATATTGTTATTTTTCTTTAGATACTACGTTTTCTGTTTCATTTTTTATTGACGAAGAAAATGTGCACAAAATAATAAATGTTTTGGTTTTATTTAGCAAGATGAAAATATTACAATAATTTTCAATTCCATTTTCGTTATTATGTTTCATGACATATTGTAGGTGATACATTGAATTGATATGATGCTGTTATTTTACAAATTGTATTGTGCTATTATGATAAGTAAAGTGCTTTTGTGGAAATCGAGATATTATTAATATACTATTTTTCAGTTGCATTTTAAATATTTTTAACATTTATATTTGGTATGTTAATATGTTTTGCATCTGATATTGCAGTTATATTTGCTCGACGTTTCATACTTGTATTTCATGGTAAAAATAATAAATCGTAAACTTATAATATCGTCAAAAGAATGGTAAACCAATAACTTTTTTCATATTAGAAACATAAATATATCCATATCATAGAATGTTGAAGTCATTATTGTATTATATTATTAAAATACGAAAAAAATTAGGAATATTGCCAACTTATTTTATGATATAATTATGATATAATAAATTCATTATGAAAATGAAATATCTTATAATAGTGAGCTTGAGATGAGCTAAAATACTACAAAAAATTTTAATAAAATGTAATTAAGAAATATATTATATTTTTTGAAAATAATTATTTCATATGTTTAATTAATTAGAACAAATCTTTGTCTGAAAAAAGATTCAATAATTGTTACATAATGGTCTTTAGAGATATATAAGTAAATTATACTTTAAATATGTTAAGACATTGAATTGAATTTTACATTATTTTGTATATAATTGTATATTTTTGATTAGTTAATTTATTCAATATGTACGTTATATAGAAACACAAAATGAAAATGAAATTGAGAGCTATTGGTAAGTAATGGAATCCTGAAAGATTGTTGTTCTCTCATTTAATTATTCTTTACATTAAATATAAAATTAGATTTTATATTCACATTTCAGAAATTATTTGTACAGATATTATTCGATAAAAGGTAAATTTTACGAACAGAATTCACCGTGGGGAAGAAATTATGTTTTAAAAGTGATAATAGAAGAAAGAACTGAGTTGATTTTTTTCTGACCTATTTAATTGTTTATACGTTTATAAGGGTTTTAAATCATGCTCAAGCAAAGTACGTGTAAATGTATGTAAAAGAATATCCGTACCTTTTAAATTTATTTTATTAATTCTATTTATGAAATTCATGTATTGATAATAGTTATCTATGAATAATTTCAAAATTAAAGTTTTCTAATTAATTTGATCATGAAGTATATCGATTGAATTTTATTTGGAATAGAGTTGAAAGAAAAGATTTAATTGTTATTTACATTTATACTATTTTATCTAACTGATTAATATTACTGAGCGATTTATTTTAAAAATTCGAACAAAAAAAAATAAAAAATAAAGAATAGAGGTTTTACATATTTTTTTAAATCAATAAAAAATAAAAATGAAATAATATATATTAGTTAAATAAATTGTAGATCATGGGATTAGGGATAGGGATGAACATTATTTGGACGATCACACTAAAATACTTAGTTGATAGATATAAAAAAGCAGTAGACAAAGCGAATTTATATATTTATAAATAATATGCCACGGACGGGCATAAAAAACCCTCTTGTAGGAGAAAAAAGCTGATATACAAAAGGTCCAGTTTGTACCCTGGTTCACATACACAGAGGTGGACTGGACTGGGGGACAACGGTGGCTCTCGTAACCGGCAGGTGTGTCACTTGGGCAGTCACGAATAACGCGAAGTCCATATAGATCGGCTTCCAGAACATTAACATCAACCATTTCCTTTCGGCCCGCATTAATCTGCTAAAAATTGCGCTTTAACTGTGCAATTTGAATCACGTGAGTATTTCGTATGAATAAACGTTATCCTGGTCTGCAAGAGAGTAACTCCTCCGAGTAACTATGGATGACGACAAACTTGAATGCGCATAACTCGAGGTACTCAATACTCCTTTTACTTAGGGCATACATAAATCTAGAGGGGCTGAATACGAGTCTTCGGGTTTCCCTAAATAACATTTGCGTGAGATTTCTGGGTACAAAATGTGTTTGTGAATCGAGATCATAACAGATCGGGAAACCCGAGCATACATGGTTCATCCACGAAGTATCGAGTTTTTTTTTTATTTTGCGACTATTGGTCGTAGAAATTTGGGAGGGGTCTTCAAATGTTCATAAACTCTTTCCTCATTTGTCCCTTTTTTTTTGTTTTTTCGGTAATTTGAAGCGGCAGGATTCTACTTCGCGCGAAGGATGTTTTTCGGTTTTTGACACGTCGCGATGGAGCGACTACTCGAACAGCGTTACGCGATAAAGTTTTGTTTGCAATTAAAAAAAAACAGTGTGGAAACATATAAAATGCTGCAAGAAGCATATGGACATAATTCCATATCAAAATCGACAAGTGGAAAATGGCGCAGAGCTTTAATTACTAATTATTTATTTACCTTTAAAGAGGGCCGAGAAAGAATCATCGACGAGCCTCGATCTGGGCGTCCAAAAAGCTTTCGAATGGCTACGAACCCGGCGCGTGTTAGAAATTTTAAATTTGGACTATCGATTAACAGATAAAGCAATTCAGGAGAAACTGAATTTAACGTGATCTACATTGTACAATATATTACAGAACAATTTGGATATGCGAAAATACTGTGAAAAATTTTTTGAAAAACATCAAAGCTGAAGAGTTTGAAGATGCATTTGAAATTTGGAAAACACGCCTTCAAAAATGTGTTGACGCAGGAGGAAATTATTTTGAACAATTTAAAATTTTTATTTCACACTGTATATAAGTCCACCAATAAATTATCATTCCAAAAAAAAGATAAGAATTTTTTTTTTTTAATCTTTGAACAAAACATTTTCGCATATTGGTTTTCTACTAATCGCTTCAGCGCGCCGTGTTAAAAATTTAAAAAACAGTCTTCGCGTGAAGTAAAATCCTGCCGCGTCTAATTATCGAAAAAACAAAAAAAAGGGACAAATGAGGAAAGAGTTTGTCAACATTTTAAGACCCCTCCCAAATTTCTACGACAAATAGTCGCAAAATGAAAAAAAAATTCGATACTTCGTGGAAAAACCATGTATATAATTTAAAAATAATAATTCTACCAAAAAAGTATTTTATAAATTCGTTTGGAAAAACATCATCCATATGTATTATTCTATGAGAAAATCCATTTTTGGGTGTTTGTAAGAAAGAAAATAAGATTACATCTTATTAGTCGTAACGTCGACGTTTTGACGATTTGGTTTTTAATAGTAATATTTTTTTTTAATAATTTTTAATAATTTGGTCTTTGTTAGGCATAGTCAACATGCATTAGGTAATAAATAATTCCAAATACATTAAGATATTTATATTGAAAAATTCTAAATTATTTATTCTTATAAAATTATTAAAAAATTGTACTAATTCAATTAATGAAAGCCTTGATTGTCGGAATATCGGGGATACAAGTAATAAGTTGTAATTTTATTTTCTTTATTACCCACGCACAAAAAAGGATTTTTTTCACACAATAATAAATTTTATAAATTAATTTCAATAAATTCTGTAATAAAATAAAAAATATTATTGTTTATACCATAGAAATATGTTATTAATAAATTATTAATAAAATTCAATGTATTTGTTTTGAATTAACTTTCATTTAAATAAAAATTGAACAAGTTATAATTTTGTGTTTGGTTCTTTATTAATGTTAAAATACAAAACTCGTCACGAGATGTCAGTTTTATCTGATCAGTTCTGTAGAATATTTTGTTTTAATTTTCAAAGACATAAAATTAGGTGTATGCATAAGAGTTACCTTCGACTACTCCCTGTCCTGACTCTAGTTAACAGATAAAAATAAATTTTCTTCTAATCTGGAATCCCCAAATATTGTACCCGCCCTAATAAAAATCAAATTAGTGTTCCTCGAATTATAATCTTGAAAAACCCCATGATTTTCGGAAAAAGGAATATTTATTTGCACCAACAATAAACCTTGTCTCGAATAAATAATAAAGTATAATCCCAGCTTTCAAGATACATGAAAATTATCCTAATTGCATTATACGAGACGCATATTTCTAGACAGTATTTTAAAAAATATATATAAATTTTTTTTTTTTCTAAATAAATTATTTTAACAATTGGAAAAGCGATGGTTATTTATAATGTTTTGAGAAAAATTTTATGCATATAATAAAAAATTTTGTTAAAAAATTTTTTTTTGAAGAATGCTATTTATTCATCATTTTAATTTAGTTGATGTTAATAATTAATACAAATATGATTGAAAAAGGTTCTAAGGAAATACAGAAGAAAGGTATCATGTAAATTAATACAGTTATTGAAATTTAAACGCAACAATTTTAAATATTTATTAGTATTAATTATGTTTGTTAGTTGAATAAAGTAAAAATGAAAATAATTTTCTAATGATGTTAAATAAGCAACCCATCACATTTTTATTACAAAGATTTTCTTATAAATTTGTTTTATTCTTCACTCAAATAAACGGTTTGTAATAATAGCTTATGTCCCTGTTTATAAAATTATAGATTATGAAATTATGAAAAATTATTAACAATCGAATATCGAATTTTATTTATATAAAATATAATAGTTACATAAAAAGTAAGCTGAATATTAAGTGTTTTATTCGTTATTAATTGTAGATTTTTTAAATTAAGGAAAACAATATTTTTTTTGTTTAGTAGTTCTAAAATGAACATAGTTGATACAATTATATAATTAATTATTTTTATTGAAATTCTGTCAATAACAGACATAACAAAAAATGTGTTAAATAATTAAATAATGTGACTATAAATTAATGATTGAATTTGAGTTGAAAATATGCAACTTACATAATTTGGTAATTAGGATTCTACAATACGATTGTAAGATAATTAACGGATTATTTATAATACATTTATAGACTAGTTTCGAGAATTCATTTTATCCTTGATGAAGAATAGTGTTAAATTATGCACATATTTTTATTGAACAAACAGGCCAAATGTGTGTAAAAAGTGATAAGATTTAGAATTGTGAAAAGGTGCAAGAAGTGAACGAGTGATTTGGTTTTGGTTTCTTCTGAAATCCGGAAAAATGGAATCGATTTCTAAAAAATTAAGCCACCGAGAGAAAACTTAGCACTATCAAGATTTCAGCAGTGTATATAGCTTTATAAATTGGAGGAATAATATTTTAATAATTCTATTTACATATTAATTGGAAACTTAAATAATAAAATAAACAAAAATTAATTATTTATTATTAATCAAGTTTTATATTAAAATCGAGACTAGTAATTTTTTGCAGAAAGGAGGAGGTAAACAAGCAAGACACAGAGAGAGAGAGAGAGAGAGAGAGAGAGAGAGAGAGAAAGTATGGCAAAGACGGGCAAATAGGAAAGGTGTATTATTGATTTCCAAATTTAGGGAACGAATTATCACTGTGAAGTGGAATAAGCATGAGCTCGACATACATGGATTGAGTGGAGAAAAATGGATGAGCGTGAAGTCGATGGTGCAGAAGCGATTCAGACGTCAAATTCGTCTGCTTGGATATTGGGACGTCGTGCGTGAAATTGTAAGATTTTCCGAGGCTGAGGAAAACTGAGGAGTCCCCCCGCATCGGCTGTTACTCGGTCTGCGGTCTTGGCGAGGGTGAGGCCCGGCCGTGGCAAAGTTCGGTTTTCTGCATCCCTCCACACCCTAGCTAGCCCACCATCCTTCGTCGTGACCCCACTGCTCTGCTCTTGCACCGCCAGGAAAGCTCGACGGCGCTTTTCCAGATGCTACGTCACTGGGCAGCGCCACCCCCGCCACCGACGTCAACGTCGCGCGCGGCGCCGCGGCGCGCAAGCATGGCGTTGGCCCGAGAATCATTGGGCGCTCCGTCAGTCGGGTTTCGGCCGCCGTCAATCTCGATACGGTGACGGAGTCGTGGTCTCACACACGGAGACTTGCCCGTGGATGAGCTGAACGTGTCGACGGGTGTTGACGTCCACCAGCTCCAAATCGCGTCTCAACGTGTATCCAACGTGTGCCGGACGTGCGTTAGCCTCGAAGCGTAGTACGCGTGTTATTTATCACTTTTCCACCTCCCTCCGCCCCACCCCACCTGTGCGCAGCGTGTGGGTGTGTGCGTGGTTCTCGTGTGTTGTCCGCACTCCACCACTCGCTAACCTCTTTTTTCTTGCCGTCTCTCACGCCGCGCTAAGCACATTCACCAGAAGATGAAAAAGACGCGCATCCACTGTACTCTTTAATGCTAACTCTCGGACTCTGGGCTCAAGGAACTGTTTCGCTCTGATTGTTCCAGGAAGCGTATGGCTCGGAATTGTTTACGAAGGTGACTGTCAAAGAGAAAAAGAAAGAGAGAGAGTGAGAGAGCAGCGACGCAGCCCCGTATGTGATGCACGTGGAGCTGGTACGAGGTCACCTGACGTAGCGGCGGCTTCCCTCAGTCTTTTTCTCATCGACGTCGACATCGGCGGAGGTAACGTGGCTGTCAAAGGGGGAAACCCAGGGAAACTCACCCGAAAAGTGCTTTTCAGCGTGATGCATTTGTCGTGAATAAGGAACGCAAGGTGCCACTCGTCTCACGCGTCCTGTCCTCGTCCGCGTGTGTGAACTCTGACCCTGAACTCGATTGCACTCTCTTGGGTGCGCGCGCGCGCGCTTCCGCCTCTCTAAGATCGACGACGAGAGGAGGAGTTGGTGCACCAGTCCACGCGATTCGGCTATTAGCCCCCTCTATCTCAATCACTCGACCTATCTGTTTGTTTCTCTCACTCTCTCTCTCTCTCTGTCTCTCTCATTGCCCCCTGCCGGAGACCACGTACACGTTGCCGGCAAGACTCTGAAGATGATGGGGAGCGCCGGCTCGCCATCGCCACGCTCGTCCCGCTGCCTCAGTGAGTGCCAGTGCTCCCGCTCCAGGTCGAGGGGTAGTCGCCGATGATTGTCCGATTCTCCTGAGGAGTGTTGATCCCGTTTGCCCGGAGATTGACTCGACCTGCCACCGGAGCACGAGGACTTTGGTAGGTAAACCCAGTGGTACTATTTACTTTTTAAATGTAGTAGATTTGTGATGTGGGTACACTGCATTGAAATCTAATCGCGATCAAGACCAATTGTGTCTTTATCCTCCCAACCCTAAGATCTTTAAAACTTGTTTACAGTATTGTTTACTTTCTTAAATTTATGGTGTTTACAGTAAATATGACAATTGTTTAGACTCTAATTAAATGAAAATATGTATTCACGTGGGAAATTACAGTTCTCGATGATTTCCTCTTCTTAATTTCTCTTAGATTTTCCGCCCGAATCCTCGCCATTGTATACTGTTGTTCTCGAGCTTACTTGGATTTTCCATTGCATTCTTAAGGAGATCAAGTAGTAACACATCATGGATGTATTAAATTAATATTCACTCAAGGACGTCTATTTGTCTCTTTTGCTCTTAATTATTGTTGTTTAATTGCTAGAGATGAGTTTATTGGAACTCGAGAAAACCGACTTCGACACAAAATATAATGAACCGAAATTAGATTTTTTTTATTAAGGATTCATTGATTACGTTTAATGATTACGTCATTTTTCAATATAAAAATATTATTGAAGCGAATATTAATTGATTAAAATGAACTCGCCTATCTTGCAATACCAAAAAATTAAAGTTGTAATTAAATCTTATATTGACAAAAATTTTAAAACCTTTAATTAATGTTATATATAATAATATATTTGAATGCACAATAAAATCAATTTAATGATGTTTAAAATTGAGCAATTTTTAAATGAAATAAAACAATTTATGTTACTATGTATTAAGTACTTTAATGTAAAGAATTAAAAAGAGCTTATTTATTTTTCGAAATTTGGATGTTTTGTTGATTGATAAAAATTATGCAATTACCTAATCCAATTCAAGCCATTTAAAAATGTTTTTTTAATACAATTGCAAATAAAGAATAAGAATTGTGTAGTAAAAATTTTTCAATCTACACGTGAACGCACATACTTCACGGTGCAATACTTTTATTTAATAATATTTCTTATAGCTTATGTTCTATTACTTTTATGATCGATTTTATTACCCAAAGCCATCTTTTCATGATTTCTGACTGTCGTGCACCAACTGCAATAAGATAATCTCTTGTTTCTCATTTCTCGAGCAGATTTTATACGAAAATACTTCTTTTTCCTTTTACACATTATTCGAAAAGGTTGAATTCCATAAAATTTACCAACCTTATTTATTGAGTTCTCGCTCGTAGATATTGTTCAAAAGTATAATTTATTAATTATTTATATAACAAATTTTTTCCAATAAAATTTATGAATTGTTAGTTAATTAATAAAAATTAATCAAAGAAATAAACTTGCCATAATCGTAATTGAATACAATTTTAATGTTAAATCATAAAATATTATCTTTAAATTCATAGTTACATAAAACAATAATAATAACATAAACCGATGTACTTGATTAATAAATCTATATATATTATAAACTAACAACAAATTTGCGAATTCATGTTTTTTATTTTAATTCGTGTATTTTAAATAATATCATGACTTTATTAAATTCACTTTTTATTAATACAATTACTCTATTTACTTTCAAAAATATTCCTTACAATTATTAAAAGTTAAGGGATTATATGGTAATAATTTTTTTAGGCAATGCATATTAATATATGACTAAAAGATATTACTATAATGAATGAAATTTAAAAATAATTTATTGCTATTTTTTTAATACAAACACATGGTTGTTTTTATGAATATACGTTTTATTAAATATGTTAAAAAGCAACTTATTTTTAATTAATTTCGTCGATAATAATTTATTTTTATCGTATAAAACTTCTTTGACATGTGATAAATTGGTCATTCAAAACATATATCTATGTATAATAATTCAATACTTAAAAATTTTATCATACATTTATTTTAATATTCATACATTAAATATACAATGCTTGTTAGGATTAAAAAAATAATTATGCAACAGCTATGATTAAAATGAATTTATTCTCAATACGAGTAGAAAATAAAAAATATTGCATTAACTTAAATTGGGGTTGGTTTTTCTATACATATAATTATTACAATTTATATGGTATTATAAAATTTTTTTAAAATATTTTTCGGGTTCTAAATTGAAAAAATTGAATACACAAAATGGCAAATAAATAAATTTAATTTAATCATATTGCCAAATATTCCAGATTATTAAATTTTGATAACACGATTATAAAAGCATGATTTTACAGAATAAAATTAACGTAAAAAGCATTTGCAGAAAAAACTTTAAATGTAATCGTGCACGATCATGTTCACAGACAAAGATTAAATTAAAAATCTTTTTTTTAAAGCGTTTTCTTAGCATTTTCCCTTAGTTTGAATTCTGTTTACTAAAAACTTTCCCTGTCGTTGCTATGTTCAAAATTGACTTCTTTTCTTTTGTTGCTCAAAACAATAATGGTTCACGATTTTACGTAAACAATATTCAGATAGATTTCAAAAGGAAATATCCTGTAAATACATGTATTATAATCTCAATTGGTTCAAATATGTTTAAACTTTGAAAGTAAATGGACTTAACACGCCTTTTGTTTTTAAATAAATTTATTTTTAACGGAACCAACTTCTTTTATTTTGTTTGTGCAGCTATGCATTGTATTTTAATTTTATGTAATTTATCATTTTCACCTTCATCACCACACAATCATTTACTTGTCCCCGGATGCGCCAAAATCATCACTTCGTCAAAGGGTCTGTGTGTTTGAGCAATAGTGTATTTGACAATTTCAAAGTTTCAATAAACTTTCATTCCCGATCTTTGCAATATTTACTAGATGTGTAGTAGTAAAAAAAAATAAGATGAAAGCCGCAGGGACATATCAATTTGACCAAAGAGCTCAGATTGAATAAGCTCATGGGTAGAAGAGTAAAAGATGATGGGAGAAAAGATAATGTACATATACATTGAATATACATAATCGTATTAATCCATATGCATTCATTGCACGACCATAACACATGCGTTTACACATATTTATGAATGCGTGAATCATTCTAAGTTTTTTCAACATAATTTTGCACATAAATATGAAGAAAGGATAAATTATGTACTTAATTAGTTTGAACATTATAGATGGGATTCGAAATATTAAGTAAAAAACTTGGGAAAAAATAAAAGAGAAGGTAACTTAACTTATTCTGGCGTTAAAAGTATTTGACGTGCTTATTATTATTAATTGTTCATCTATTTCTCCATTCAGTTGAAACATCATTATTTTTTACTATGAAAAACCTGAATTAATACAGCGAATAAAAGCATTTTAAAGATATTTTTAACAAGGTGTATTTAATGTTCTTTATATTGGAATCATAAATCATATTTCACTTTAAAAAAAACTGTTTATTGTAAATTGAAATTTTATTAAATTTTTAATCCTATTCAATTATCCCACATTCACGAAATAACAGATGAAATTGCGTGTTCATAATTGATCGTGTCAATTTTAAAAGTCAATGAATACAGAACTTTATTCATTGCATGCATTTTACTTAATAACATTTTATTCAATATTTAATTCTAAAATGAATATTTCATTCATTTAAATATTTTATTTATAATAATAGTTTGTTCATACAAAAATTATACACTAAAAGTTTAAATGTAAAAAAATTTAATGAGAAATTCTATTGTCGAGAAATATGATTTATAAAAGACATGAATGACAAAAAATTTTCCTTATTAATAGAGTAGTTTGTAATATATAAATAAATGTGTTTGTAACTTTTTGTATAAAATAGATGTACAAGCTTAAATTATTTTGTATATAAATATATTATCTAAAAGAAAATTTTAAAATGATATTTTAAAACATAAATTTAGTTTAAGTTTATTATTAGTAACAAGCAATGTAGTATTTCGAAGCTCATTAAATTTTTATTTAATAATAATTTTTATTCGTATTTTTTTTCATGTCAATTAAAATATATTTAATGTAGTTATTTAATTTTAAAATATAATTGATTTAATATTGGTAATAATTCTTAATTTAATACACTGACAATGATAATATAGGGAATTAAAAATTGAAGTAATTAATGAAAAAATACAAAGTACAAAAAATTAATGTACAGCAAAAATTAGTCTAAATATATTTTAAACTATATTTTCACCTATTTTCTATGAACTTTCGTCAATATAGGAGGGAAATATATGACTGATCGCAGCAGGAAAAAGCTGATTTAGTTTTCTTGTCAGTATTCCAAAAACGAAACTCATTATTTCCAACTCCTTGTTTATTAAGGAAGTAATGAAGAGTATAGCTACTCTTATACACCTGTAGTTTTATTCAACATTTTTTATCAGTTGTGATTATTTTTTTGTATTTAACGGCGGTTCAAGAAAAATTAAAGTTGTAAGAGTTTCTACAGAAAATAAAATCAGTAATTTAATTTAAATAAAAGAATATTTAAATAATAAATTATTTAATTTATAAATTGATTATTAAATTACAAATAAATTTAGCTACTAAGTTAAGGAAAAAAAGTTTCAAACTAATTCTAATAGGAAACAATAAATTGCAAAGCCTAGATTTTGTACTAAAATATTAAAGATTCATATTTATTTAAGTACGCAGCTGATTTTTATAATAAAAAAAATGTTCTAACTCTTTACCAAAACCAAATTTATATGTCTTCATATTTCTGGGCAAATATTTAAGTAAAATTTCAAATAATGTTTCCAAGAATTTCTTTACTTTATTATTTAGTTTAATAATTGATTAGCACTTATAAATTTCTTTTTAAGCATTTCACTATATTATGTCAGTCATATATCTTTATTACACTAATGATAGTCTTTTTCAATTCTGTCTAAATAAAAATATTTAATATACAAAAGTTGCATTTCAATTACACATTTAAAATATGTCTCTAATTTTATTCATAAGTATAATATGTGTTGGTTTGTTTAGTTAGTGTTTTTTTCATATGCATTGATTTTATGTCGATATCAAGGAAAACAGTAATGTGTTATGCAGCTTTTATGAATTTGAACGTGTGAACAAGAAATTGATCGAGGATATGAATGTAAAGGGTTAAAAGTAACTTATGAATCAAAATGAATTTTTCATATGAACTTATATATATATATATATATATATATATGGATATATAAATACATACATACATACATGCACACACACTCTCTCTCTCTCTCTCTCTCTCTCTCTCTCTCTCGTGCACGCACACATACATACACATACATTTTAGAGTTTATTTCATTAAATATTTTTAGTTCTATTTTTATGTATTTTATTATTTTTTAGTGAAAAATAGTTTTTAATACAATTTTAATTTATTTATTATTATTTAATATCTTTATAAAGAAATAAATCAGAATTACGTGTGTATAAATGTAGAACTAATTCTGATTTATTGCTTTTTTCAAACAATGCATTTTATTTAGAAAAATAACAATTTTCGATTTATAAAAAAGATAATTGAAATGTAGATGTACTAATCGGATAAAATTTATATGTGTAGGTAAATATTTTACTCAAAGAGTTTATTCCAAGTAGATCACTACTTCTAATAAATAACCTTGTTTATATATTCAATTAAACTATAATATTTCCATTAAATACATTTAAAGTAAATCATTTTTTAGTCATGCTTTTGAAAATTATGAATTAAATTTAATATCTTTGACATTAAGGTATGTAATATGTAATAAATAAAAAAAAATAATTAAATTTAATATTTTCGATTGAAAATAACTGAATGCTCGGTATCGGTAATACCAGAAATATACAAATGAGAATAAAAACAAAAACAAAACCGTAAGGAGATTCAGATACAAAAAAGTTGATTAATAAATTAAAAAAGTATAAAAGAAAAATACTAAGAAAAAATAAGTATGAATGTGTGAGTCAATCAGAAAATTTTTTGAATTATTTCCATGTAAAGTGTTCATGACTTCACACTATTATTTATATTCTACACACTCAGCTTTGTTCGATTTTTTTATCAAACATATACTTACACGATTATTCGCGTTGTTTTTCAATTTATTCTTTTGTATGTAATATTCTCAAAATGGAGGGGAAAGAATTCGTCAGAAAAATGACCATAAAAAGTAGTATACAAACAAGTTAGTTAGATAAAATGAGAAGGAAGTAGAGAAATATGATAAAATGGTTTTACACTGAAAACATATATGTCAACATGAGATGCTGAAACAGAAGATGAGATTTAACTATCACATTATTCATTCACAAATGTGACTTCTAAATTTAAGAATAAATATGTTTTGTAGGCATTTTTATTATATGAAATAAGAGTTCTTGGAACACATTTTTAAAATTTCAAAAAATAATATTGAAATATGAAGTTGCAATAAGTGATATTAGATTTTTGTCGATAGAGCATAAAAAAATATTTTACAAATTTAAATAAATCAGTATAACTCTTGTAACTTAATTATATTTAATTGTGTTATTTAATTATATTAATTATCATTTACATAAAAGTTGAAAAAAGGGTTTATTAAAACCCTCATTAAATTAATTTCAAGAATAAAATAAAATTTCTATTTATTAAGTTTTATTTCATATGATACTGTCATCAATATGATCAATTATAACAAACAAAGTGTAAAATTCGAATTTTGTTTAAAGTTGTATTATGACAGTTCTATTTTAAGAGAAATATTAAAAAGAGCTAATGTTAAATAAATGTGGAAGTATTACTAATTGCAATGTTGTTTTAATAATCAATCATTTTATCGTGATTAGTTAAATCAAATATATACCAAGTTTAATAATAAATATATTTAACTAGATATAAAAATGATGATTTTCATAAAACTAAAAAAACAAAAAATTGTAAGACTAATTATATATAATTTTAAATATTTATTTATTCTTGTAGATAAAGTTTTATGATAATTTTTATCTTTTAGAGAAAAAAATAAATTGTGTAACGAACTTTGTTGAATGAAAACTTTGGACAATTTAATTAAGAAGTTTAAGTAATGTATACATTCGTAAAAAGGCTATTGGCTATTCATAAAAACAATTTCAGAAATAAATAGGTGAAGATAACTTTGTGTATAACTTTATATCTACACCAATTAAAAAATATTTAATTTCCTTTTAAAGATGAAATAAACTTTTTTAGAGGGAAAAATAAATCGATTGTAATTAAATATTCCACGTTTGAAAACCAAAAGTGAAGAGAAAAATTTGATTTTCCAATTTAAATTTGCAAGAAAATGTAATTTAGTTAACGAATTAAACAGTTGTTGTTATTCTTTGCAGTTTTACCTTGGATATGATTCAGGTAAAATTAAAAACAGCTAAATAACCGTGTATCGATTGTTATAGATGTTGTTCCCATTATTATTGAGTTACAAATCAAGTATGAGATGCATAAGGCCATTCAGTATATGAATATTTACAGTGTATATGATATTTATAGTTAATATAAACACAGTATATATATTTATATGTGTGTGTGTGTTTGTTGTACTATGTTACTTATTATTATTGTTACTAATGATTTGATACCAATACTTACCCATTTTTCGATGGAAATGATAAAAATGAATATACTTAAATTATTTTAGAATGCAGCGATGATGATGATGATGATGAAGGTGAATTAAAAAATGAAAAATAATTAAAATTCATCAGATAATTTTTATTTTAAAAATACAGGTATCTTCGGGTGTGTTCGCTTTTCGATGTACAGATTTAGATCGACGCCGTTCGATTTGGTTTCTTTGCCTAATTTACCCCCACGAATTTACTTTTTTTTCTACTAATTAATCTGACGAATTCTATATTTCGTTTATTTTCCGTGTGCACTACATTTTTATTTTTACTTCAAGTTATCGCAGAAAATTTTAGTCCTCAGGATAGAAATAAACTTCTTCCTGAAAAAGAAGGGAAAAATCAATACAAAACTAATTAATCTTGTTTAAATCACCCCCGCTATAAAAACCCAAATTTAATGGTTTAATTATCGCGCAAGAGTTCAGGTCCATCCTCAAGTCTAGCTCGTACGTCGACCCACTGGACGTATCAGGATAGTCTCGCATTTTGACCCAGCCAACCTGGATTCTCTGTTGCTTATCTTCCTCGTTCGTCATGGCTTCATTTGGGTCTTGCTCAGACTACGATCTACTGGACCCATCAATTTCTTTAAAAACACCTAAACTGCTTTTTTTATTTATCACGAAAAACTATCCTACGCTACATGAAATATAAATCAAGCAAGAAGTATAGCGATTAAAAATCATACTATTAATCCTTTTTAACAAAGATACATAGAGAAAGAGAACGAAAAAAAATTAAAAAGAAAAAACAAGATAGAGCGCAAAAAAATCCTAAAAAGAATAATGGGCGCGAGAGGTTTATATTTTTATGAAAAAAATCGATAAGTATTTGATCAAATCGACTGTGATTTTTTAAAAGACCCGCAGGCCTATATTCGAGAAGCCGAGCTGTTTTACAATTAACAATTATTATTACATATACATGTATCAGACTATTTGTTCCTATAATTCATACTTAATGTCGGCATGGCATTATTTTTCAGAAAGTTTATTCTTTGCTTCTCTAATAAATAAACTACTCATTGATTCTGTAGAAGATTATATTTTATATGCTTTATACATTTACATAGTATGAAAATTTTGCACAATAATCGAGTAATATATACATCACCAAATTTTAATTGTATTTCCCAAATCACAGATAATTTAAATTATAGAAACAACTGTAATTCAAGATTATAATAGTTAATGTGTACAAAGTTTTCAAAAATTTGTTGCTTATATAATTTATTCAGATAGACATCTATTAAAATGCACAGTTTTATATAATTTTTGATAAATTTACATTTTACTTTTTCTCTAGGAAAGTTTTCAATTTCAATATGTAACTGTCATCAGAAATATGTTTTCTTTTGTATACATTTTATTAATTTATATCTTTATATTTAAAAATTTTAAATAAAAATGATATTTGCATTATAATTTATAAGAAATAAATTATTATTATCTTATTATTTTAGATTAATTAGTGTTTATTCAGTTAATAATTTTACATGGTGACAATAGAATTGAAATCTTTAGATTTTTATTCTTTAAGTAATTATTTATAATTGCAATATATTTTGTAAGCGACATACTTTTAAATAAATTATTATGAAAAAAAAATTGAAATAATTTTTTTTCATTCTTGATAAAAAATTTAACTATTATCACATCAATATAAATAACATTACGAAAATCGTACCATTGACTTCTTTCAATTCATACATAAATCTACTTTATATAAGAGCATTAAATTTTAATCTTATACTTTAAGTTTTATGGAAAACTATTATATGTATATATTATATATTATATACATGATTCTTAATTCTTAAATTCACAACGTTAAACAAATAGATGATAACTTGGCAACCAGTTACGCAATTCATTTTGGATACGTTGGAGAAAGGAAATAATCTCACAACTCCAATTTCGAAACAAGTGGTTGAAAATACAGGCCAATCTTCAAGTTGGTGATGTTGTACTGGTTACCGACGAGCTGTTCTCACCAGCCTCTTGGCCTCTCGCAATCATCGATGGTACCCATCCCGAAAGGGATGGCTTGATACGTGTCGTTACCGTTCTAACCCCGACTTCTAGTTTTATACGTTCAGTAAATAAATTCGCCAAACTTCCGAATGACGAAGAAACCAATTTATTGTTTACCTGCGTATGTTCCGACTTACCGAAAAATTGATTGTAAAATTGTTCTACCAACACTGTATTAATTGTGCTATAAAGATCATCGTGTTTTATTACATCGATCCAATTCAAACCTTCGTAGATTAACTATTGTCTCTCACCCTTTTCGTGGCAAGGTGGGCAATATGTTCAGTGAATTTAATGAGCTCTCTCGAATGTCTGAATATGAAGAGAGAGAGAGAGAGAGAGAGAGAGAGAGAGAGAGAGAGAGAGATCACATCTTGTTTACATTCGCAATCGCGAGAATCTTTCTTATAAATACAATGCCTTCAAATGTGTTTGTGCTCTCTCCCTCTCTCTTTTATGCTTTTCGAACATTCCAGTGCGTGCCTTATTTTTCTCGAAAAAGCTTGCGACGGTAGAAATTTTTCGTTAGTCGTTGAATCCACACGAGTATTATCGACCGGTTCTCTCGTGAACGTTGCGTGCGATTTTCGCAGTGAATATCTCGCTTCTCCTTGTATTCTACTGTTTTGTAATTTTATTATTATTATTAAATACATTTGTTTTATCGTCAAAGAAAAAGGTGGTGATTATTAATTTTCGAAGAACCTTGCCCTTGTGCCACGCAATAAAAAGAATTATCGCGAATATTCTATAGCAGTTTTTAAATTAAAAGAACAGTTATTGATTAATTTATTTTTGGCTAAATAATTCATATTGCGATCAGATTTATATAAAAATACATTTAACAATTTTTATTTTACAAGTGAAATATTTAAAATAAATTTGTGTATCTAATATTTTTACTTTCGATGTAACAAAAATATTGCTTATGTGTAATATATATATATTTTTAAAATAAAATTATAATTACGTATATATTATAATTTTCAATAATTTCTTTTTCATAATTAATCAAAAACAAAATGTATAAAACCTTATATCTATACTAATTTTTTTGATCAAAGAGTAGGTAGATTGTAAGTGTTTTTTTAGAAATTATGTTCTGTATAATAAATAAGTATTAAAAAATTATTTCTCAACGATAGGATTACTAGTATTGTATTCTTAGAAGTATTATTTGCGTTACAATAAAGTTGTTTTAATTTATGATCATTTAATTTGCGGTTCCTATTGAAATATATTTTTAAATTATCGAATTTCAGATATTTTAAATCGCAAGGATATATTACACTTAAATGTTGTAGATGAGGGGGTGGTAGTAGTCAGATTCTTCCATTTTACATATGCAACGTCAAAGTTCCGATGAGTTTTCATTTTTTCTCTTTAATTTTTGTACGTAATAGCTCTTTATATTGGAAATAGAGTATTGTAGGTAAATGTGTAGAGTCCTTGACTTTTTTTAATACTCTTGAACTTTAAAAAAATCGAAGATTGTATATTCACTTTTTCTTTTTTTATTTTCAATAAATTTGTCAATTTTTGTATTTTTTAGCCTTTTTCTTCATAAAGCTTAAAAATACAATTCTAATATGCATAATATATTAAAAATAAATGGATAATACTTATAAATATAAAGAATAATTAAGAAAATTAATCCAAACCTTTTTTGAATTGATCGAAATTATATTAAAAATGACATTTGCATAATATCTAATTGGAAAAAAATACAATTTTCTATCATTTTCAAAATTTATTTAGCTATAATAAAGAAATTAGAGAAAAATACTACAGAGAAGTATAAGATGAAAAAGAAAAATTCGTAACACTTGATGAAAAAAAAATTTTTGGTAATTGGTAGACACTTTTATTTTTTAAAGAATTGAGAAAAATAGATTAAAATTTTGAAAATCGTACAATCAAGTGCAAGAGAATATTAAAATTAAAAAAATTCTTAAAAAAGAGGAATTTTTTCCCATACTGTCCTCATTTGTCATAATTCAAATTTTGTCTTTAAAAAATCTATTATATAATAATCCTTTTTTTGTTAATCTACATAGTTTTTGTTTATATGCATTAACGGTTACAGTTATTTACATGTCAAAAAAGCCTTATGCTGTTATACTATTTCAACAATTTATTGTTTTAAATTTTTTACTTTATTTACCGCTGCTGGAATCGGAAGATGTTCGTTGTAATCTTATTAAATTACGAATAATTCTTTATTATTTAAGTAAATGCATTATTTATTAATTTGTATTTTGTATTTATTTTCAGATTATATTGTTGTTTATTTGTTTCAAGGATCAACACTTGCCTGTGTAATTGATGAATTTAAAACTTCATTTAATTATCAGTCCTTAATTGTAACTAAATGAAATAATTTTTCGTAAACGCGAGATAGAATGCAATTATACCAGGAATAATGAGAAAGAAAGAAAAGGAAAAAAGAAGTAAATAAAAATACATGCACATTTAGGGATTTAACTAACAGCACGCGTCTGTCTCAACACATCCGCATGGGCAAGTGCAAGCAAACACACACAAACACACGCTCACAATAATATCTATATTTAAATAAAATGGCATTCTCATGTAATTTAAATTCCGTAAAATATAGTCTTACAATAGATAAACAATTATTGAATACGTCCAGTATGATGGATATTCTTTTTGTAATGATAATCTACTTGATAATTATTTATTCAATTTTATAAATTTTGTTTATAAATAACATGGAAAATAAACAAATATAATTTAATAGTTTAGAATGGAATTATTATTTACTTTTTCTGATTAAATTATATTATATTTGTATAAGTTTAGATTTATATTATGTAAAAAATATTTATATACATCATAAGTAAACATATTTTTTTAGATTTTGTGAAAAATTATTTTATAGATTTAAAATTTATATTTATTAAAAATTTTACTTCTATATTAGTATAATCGATAGAAATTATTATATTACTTTAAATTCAATAGCTAATAATGCAGTATTTAATCATTTTTATATTTAGAATATATATTATATTTATTTTGATATTTAAAAACTTAAATAATTACGAAATAAATTAAACTAATACAATTTTTTTTTAAGAATGACAGAATATAATTTGTTAATAAAGCTTAGAAAAAAATATAATAAATTTGCTATATCATTATATTACACAACAAAAAAATTCACAAAATTCTGATATATTTTAGATTAAAAAAAAGATCCATGTAAAATTATATATTGAATTACTCTTCTCAAAACATGTAATATATCTATTTTATTGTAATAAAATGATATCATGTATCAGTTACGTATTATATTATTTTAAGTATTTTAGAATGATGTATTCATATTATGTTTTTAATTTTCATAATTTCTATACTAGTATAAGATTTGTATAAAACCAAATTTATAATTTTTTAGATAATTATATTTGATTAAACAAAGTCTTATTTTTTATGTTGGGAATAAATAATTATCATATAATTTTAGTATCATTCAATAAATATGTTTTTTACACATTATTATATTCTATTTAAAAAAGAATTTATTTTACTTTATAAGTTTTACTAATGCAATCAATCCAAATTATAAGTAAATATATAAATGATGAACAAAAAACTTTGCATATATTGTGTATCATAAAAACAACATTAAATATGTAATTCAAAAACATGTGTAATAAATTGTTTTGTTTTTATATTTGAAGAAAATAAAAATTTATTCTAGAGAAGATGTTAAGTGACATACTCATGAAAAAGAATCTAGTAATATATAGAAAATATCAATACTTACTTATGAATAAGTGGAGAAATATTTGCATTGATGTACTGCTAAAAGAATATATATCCGCATGTTTTTTTATTTACAAAAGAAATAAATCTATGGGGATTCATAATATCGATATTTTTGTTTTATTTCACGTGTTACAGTCGTAAAACAATTGGGGAAAAATCAATTTAATATTTATCGAATAATAATATAAATCTAATTCAATAATATCTAATTTTTATGTGCATATTATTTTTCATGTGTGAATAGAGAGCGTCCAAAAATTGAACAAAAACCAATGAGTATAAAACTCATATTCTATTTAACTTCGATCAATAATGTTTTTAATGATAAATAAATTACATGTTAAATAATTTTATAGAGATGGAATATTTGTATTTATATATTCTATATTAATTTTGATCAATATAGTCATTGGCAAACATTTTCAAAAGCTAAAATGAAATGGAAGCGTACAGAAAATGAAAATTACTTAAAATTAAATATTTAGTATTTTTAAAATAGTACATTAACGTAACAGTGTATTGTACATTATCAAAGTTACATAATAAAAAAGATATTATTGTTGTTGTTGTTATTATTATTATTATTATTATTATTATTATTATTATTATTATTATTATTATTATTATATAATGAAGTTTTGAAAGTTAAGTCAGAAGTTGAACAGATTAAATGAAGTTTTAAAAAAATATGTAATTACCATGTATTTACCATGTTATAAATTCAAAATAATATATTATTTTTTAAAATAATTTACAACAAGTGCCTGGACTCTATGATATTCATTGATTTTTATAGACATAAAAACATCGTCGTCTTGAAAAATTATAAAAGTTTATTTTAATAATGATACTTATTGTATTGTGAATACATTTTTTTTTTTATAAATTTATTTTATAAGTTTTTTCTAAGATATAATAAAATATCTTTGGATATATATTTGCACATGCTTTTAAAGACTCGAACCCAATAGTCTTAAATCTATGAAATTGTCGATGCAAGTTTCTATTGAGTTCCATAAATTATTCTATAAAAATAATTTATACAGATATCTGTAATGTTAATGGATTTATATTATCATTAAATTATCATTAAATTTAAATTATATTTAAATTATCTGTAAACTATTCACGAGAATGAATGGAGTGCAACAAATCTAACTGTTAATGTTACTTATTTTTTATATTTATTTTAAAAGATAATTAATATGATCAGACAGACAGCTTTAGAAATAAAACTTGAATATTATTATGGTATTCGTAAATAAAATATCCAAAGAAAATACGTATAAATTGTATTAAGTAGCAATGGAAATTTTATGATGGTATTAAATTTTAAGTATTTTGAATTTGATTTATTTTGAGGAATAAAGAAATAATGGTATATTATGGTACAGCATTTTCATATTTTCAAAATTCGAAGGAGTGGGTGTCACGGTTCATACATAGCAAGATAATGTGCGCATCTTAAACATTATACGAACCAGTAAAGTAATTTATGATAATTAAAAATTAAAATTACTTTAAAGATATGTTTTTTTACATCTAAAAGACGTTTGTTTATTTAAGAATTTTATTTTTCCTTTGTTGAAGTAGTATTGCAATTATTATGAATGAGGGAAGCCTTCAATATGGAATAAATTTATATTAGAGGAAAGGATCGCAGTAATTGAGGCCGTTACAGTGAATTATGTAAATAAAAAGTTGTTGGAAATTCTTGAATAAAAATGTTAAAAATCTGAAGATCCGAAATTGTAAAATCGGGGAAACTTGTGTAATAAATAGAGGTGGTGTAATTGCGCGGCCACCCCGACGCATGAAATCCAACTGATTCTTCCACCCCTGAATGCATTCCTGGGGTTGAAACGTTTGCTCGCCTCCACGTACACGAGGTTGATATGCCCCCTTGCCAATGTGTGGCTGCTCGGATGGAACTTACCCGATGCTAATACCAATTCCCGTATGACTTCTCGTATAACTATTGAAATGTCGATAGCACAGAACTCGAATTTCGTCAGCTTTATGCCTGCGTGCACTCCAAATGCGTACGTGTTCGGAAAGTCGAGCCAAGCTATTTTCTGTATGACCACCGAAAGTAATACAAACTGCACTACTTAACTCTGGATCATATAGATATTCCCTATACGGAACCAAATCTTTGGGTGAAACCACTTAATTACCCTGTTGTAATTATAAATAACTCTCTTTATCGAAAAATTATTTTTCTACCCAAAGTGTTTATTTTTAAATCATCATTTTCGGATAAGCTCAATGGATGATTACCGAAGGATTTTTTAAATAACACCATAGACTTTCATTCTGAATAAACAGTTACTTTCTCAACTTTTTAAAGAATTCTTCTGAATTTAATTGTAATACCTAAATTGAATAAATAATAATAAATAAATTAATATGTAACCACAATTTAATATTTGGTTTAAAATATTTTTTTGACTTTTTATTAAAGAATGTAATTACGATAAAATGGAAGGAATTAAAGTATTTCAATACTTTGTTTACCCCTTATCCTTATTTAATCTTTATTTTTAATAAAAATTGCAAAGTAGATTGATTCAAATGGATGATATTATTTCAGATATCACATTCGTTTATTAAAAAAAAAAAATGTTTTATTAAACTTTTATGAAAATATCAAATTTTGGTTTTGATTGAATTTTTAACCTAGATTTAAAAAAAAATACTGAAAAACAATATCAATAGATAATAATCAATTATAAAAGATTAATTATAAATGTATAAACATATATTGTATTGACTTGGATTAATTTAAATTTATTCCTTTTGTTTCATTTTAGGAATATTATTATTATTGCTTATTTTATAATTCATAAAAATAGTTTCACGTTAATAATAATGTAGACATAATTAATATTTAACATTACTATTTATAATATTATACAATATTATATGTATTTTTTATTTCATTTGACCGAAACTATCTCTTTTATTAGTTTAACTATTATATTGTGGACCTCGAACCGTGGATGTAACAAGTCGAATAAATAAATATAATAAGCATTTTTTCTTGTTTATTCTACACCAACTGTTTCGTTAATATATATATATATATAATCTTATGATAATCTGCTTAAGAAATCTACACTTAACTATCAAATTAAATTTTTTAATTATTTAAATGAATTTAATGTAAGAGAATTTAAGGAGAAAATTGGTTAATAATTATTATATAATTTAAAAATTTTATTTGATGTAACTTTTATACTGTTATATTAAATAAGTAAATTAATTAATTGAGCTGATTCAATCTTTGTAATTTACAATGATTTTTATTAAAAATAGTTAATAATATTTCTTTAGTTTTAAATACGATCTTAAACCTTTAGATACAAAAATGTTTTTGTATTGAACATTTTTAAGATTTCAGTTAAATTAGCGGAAATAATTCAATAAACAGTGGTACATTAGATAATTAAATCTTAATAGCAGATTCATAGAATTATACGTCTAATTCGAAAATATAAATAACAGTTATCTACAAATTTCACTATTAATAAAATAATTTTTTTAAATAAATTGAATATTACTTTTGTAATTATTTTATAGCAATTATTATATTAAATTGTATTAATAAATACATTTTTAACATTATTTAAGTATAAGAAATATATAATTAATTAACTTTTTAATATTGTTAATAAAATTTATTTTTTAAAATTTTATAATAAATTTAGAAAAAATATAAAAACTTTATGAACATTAATAATTCAATGAATTGTGAATATTTATCCTGCAAAAATTTTTGTTTTAATCCATAAATTCTAAATTAAAATATTTGTTTATATAAAGTAAAAACATTTTTAATATTTAAAATTATTACAATAACTTTAAAGCAAGTATGGCTTGTACACAGTACAAAATAATTCTTAATTAAATCATCCATTACCAGTTCAGCACTTATCAACTTAAATGAGCAAATATGTGTTCAAATTTTCTGAGACTGAAAACAAAGTCACGGAGTAAAAACAAAAATCATAAGAAAACTCTTGCATATTTCATTGAGTCTTGTTTAATCGTTTACAAATGATTCAATGCAAGATAGAATTTTTTATTTTTCCATTAATAAAAAAATAATATATTTTTATTTAATTTTCATAAAATTAATTTATACATATCATACCCTTACAGTAATATATAAATTGTCTTCAATTGAATAAAAAATAAATGAAATATAATTTGAATAATTATGATAGTAAAACGACAATATTTTTGATGCCTTAAAACTGCCGTATTATTGAAATTGATTATATCAATGAATTATATTCTATAATATGCAGATTAAATTTTTTATCATAGTAGCTATTTGTACAATTATAATTTGTAAAGGAGAAAGAGAGAGAGAGAGAGAGAGAGAGAGAGAGAGAGAGAAAGAGAAAGAGAGAGAGGGTATCGGTTGACAAATTTTAACGCAATATTATTTTAGAGAATTACATGCATTTTATATTTATATAACTGAAAATTTATGTAATTAAAATCTATTATTTTAAATTAATAAATAATAATAATATACAGAAGAAGCAGATGATTTCGCATTCAAAACATATATCGGTAAAACAGTAATTAAATGTATGTAAGTGCAAAATAATATTATATTATTTAATTATAACGGATTCATTATTTTTCATAAACATTTTTTATTAGAAATTGAAATGTGCATTTGTATTAAAAATTTCACTGTACAATTATTAGTTTGTTTTTTTATATTCTCTATAATATTTATAATTTATAATATATGTATTTGTCTTTATTTTTGTATTGGTGAATTAAATTGTAGATATTGTTTTAATTTGAATAAAATGCGTAAAATGTTTAAAGATAATTTAATGTATTGCAATGAAATTTTATAGAAGTGACAGATAGGGTTCAATTGGTATTTATTTTATGTGTTTCGCTTATTCCTTTGATATTTGTTACTTGGTAATATTCGTATCTGATGATACACGTTCGTTTACTTTACAAATATTATTGAAAATATTAGCTTAATTTCTGCATTTCAAATGAAAATAATACATATGAAATAATTTATTTTGTAAATAAATTTTATTTGCAGCATTTATCCTCGTTTTCATTCGAATGTGATCCACGAAATATGTTCTATATTTTGTATAAATTTAAAAAATAAATTTTCTCCACTATTCACAAGGCGTAAGAGCAGGTTGAAATGCAAGTTGAAAAAGTTTTTCATTTAAAAACTAATAGTAATGCGCAGTGGTCTTGGAAAAGAGCAAATAGGGAACGTGTGCTTGGTTTCGGTTCGGCGAGTGCCAACAATAGGTGCTTAATCATTAGATTAGAACTTTGATGAGGTCTAAACATGCTTATTCATGCTCGGATTATGACAATAAACTCATTGAATATAAATAAGTCAAAACACATCGCCAAAAAAAAATAATAACATCAGTCTAATTTTGCACAACAAAAATTGTTCGCAACGTTATAAACTGCATTTGTGGACGGTTCTTTTTACGAGTGTCAAATAGTTCGATCAGCCTGGAAATTGTATCTATCCACGTTATAAGATGTTCCCGGATGTTTTTGATGGAGACCGAGGAGCATAAATGGAATTGACAGACATACTCGATAAGTTAAGACCGAAGAATGTTTTATCTTAAGATATAAGAGACCGTCGTTGGTTTTGCCTCATTCAACATTCGAACCAAATTGCTTGTGACAATTAGTGCTACTTTATCTCGGGCAGCAACCTCTATTGCGGTATTAAGTATTCTTTCCAGAACCTAATTATATCATAAATTGACCAAACAGGACTTTTGTCTTCATTTATTTTAGATGCCTCCTAATCAATTGCAAATTAGTTAGTGTACAAGTATTTACATTTGACGTTATTTCATTTTAATTTTCTTATTAAAGCCTAGGTAATAATAATAATAATAATAATAATAATAATAATAATAATAATAATAATAATAATAATAATAATAATAATAATAATAATAATAATAACAATAATAATAGGACTCCTCCTATCTGAACTCAAATATGCAAACCATTAAATTTTTAAATCAGTTACAAAACAAACACATGCCATATTGCATGAATAGTTGAGATTTGTCTTTAAATATTTAACGATCTTTAGCATTTAAACATCGATCTAGTCGTAGCGTTGCTTATTGATAAATATTGCAGAGGGTGTAAATTATCGCTGTGAAAAATATCTGCTTTTGTACATTTTTTGCGCTATTATCCGCTACGAGTGTATTGGGTAGCAAAGGTCACTTGTATTTTGTTTTTGTATGTATTTTTTTATTAGTATATTTCAAGAAATATCACAAATTTTTTCTTTTAAAATTTATTTAGAAATATATTTAAGCACTTGAATTTATTTTGCACTTCTACTTTTATAAATTTTAATCAATGAAGTAAGTAATAAAACAACAGAAAGTAAATTCTTAAAACTGCATCTAAAATTTACCAATATGCTATAATACCAATAATTGTATCAATTATTTGGCAAATAAACGGTAATATCTTTATATTACTATTGAACATTATTTTTTAATTATATAATCGATACAGATAAGTCAGCGTAGTAATATTACAACTATCTCAGGAATATTTGATTTGAATATGGAGCAATGAATAATGGCAATTATCTAAGTTTACATTGTGTTGGAATATAATGTAGATTCGTTGGATTTCAATGTAAAATTATTAAAATCCAATACAGAAAGCGTAGTAAAGATCATTAGATTATAAGATTTATACTAAAAAACTATAAGAACTGTTTCCTAAAATAATATATGCAAATAAATACAAGTGTTTATTAAAAAAAATGTCGATTTTGCTATTTGTTTGTTTATTCTCTCGCATTTTTTTATTTACGGATAATTATCAAAAGCGATGACAGCCTGTACTTATGTGAAAGAATCACATTTTACGTAAATCGGAATCGGACACTCCCTATAAATGTTATTACCCAGACAAAGATTATGTGATTAATTTAATACGCTTTAGTAAATGCTGAAGAATTCTTATTCAAAAATCTTGGAACATCATAATATAAGAAAGTTAAAAAAATATATGATGCGTTATAATGATAAATTTAAATAGACAAGCTTAATTGCTGATACCTATTTCGGGTGTTCAATTAAAATCTTCCCGCGCATGGAATTTTCAAACACAATTTTTTTATATATGAATATAACATGTTTTTAATTGTATGTGAAAAATAAGAATAATTTATTATTAATTACATATTTAATACTCGTTCTTCATTCTTGAATTGAATATTGTATTTTTAAAACTTGTAATTTTTATTAATACACAGTTTTATAAATCTTAATTTATTTAAAATTATTAATTTCAGTCAATAATTTATCAAAATGTCAAACTAATATGAGAAAATATAATTTTTATAAGAAACAACAGTTTTACTAATTTTTTAATATGGTGCAAATTTTGTGCACCATTTAAGTTATAAAATATAAGTGAAAATAAAAATTTTTATTTATAATAGCAATGCGCGTGGAAGTGAAAAAAAAATTGAATCATAAAGTAATTAGGGATTATCATTGAGCAGATTCGTCTGTTGGACGCTGATTTCACAGTTGGATGCCAATCTCGGCTGCAAGTCTTATATTACAATTTATAAGAGAAATTTTTGACATAAAAATAAATAGAAGAGTTAAAATTACTTCTTTTTATGTTTTCCTTAACTTAAGTTTTGTTTTGTTTTTTTTTAATAAATAATGATTAAGTTATCGAGTAATACTCTATTTGGAAAAACATAAAATAAACAGATAATAGAAAAAGCAAAAAATAGATAAAGAAATTTAAGAATTTTTAATTTAATTTTTTATATTCTAGTATAATTTTAATAATATTTTTAGAATATTATTGTATAGATCTCCATTTCTATGACTAATAAACGTAATCCGTACCCGAATAATTATTCTTAGAGATTTTATTTTGTTATTATTTGTTATTTGTAACATGTAATTCAATTATTTTAACATTAAATATATATTATTAAATTTTTTTTTAGCTTAGTCATATTTTTATAATTATCGTGTAGTTAAAATTTGACGTTTAAGAAGCAATTTATAAAAGTATAATAATAATAATATAAAAAGGTATATTTTCATGTAATTTTAATCTTATATTTAATTCAATATTTTTCTTATTTTTATAATATTTATTTTGAATATTACTTACAACATATTTAATAAAAAACAATTATTTTATTATATGAAAATTTTTATTCAGCTTTTCATTTTATTTCTTCGAAATAGGAATGATTACATATAATTAATTTAAACATTCATTGTAATATTTTACATTTATTGATTTTATGAATATAAGCAAAAAACTAATTAGTTTTCTATTCAGTAGGGAAAAATTGTGAAGTTTCTGTTTATTATCTTGAAATTTATATAATATTTATTAAAGATATATAATATTTTATCAAATTATTTATAATAAATTCCTTATTAATATTTTCAAGGATCTAATTAATGCTGATAAAGATTTGATTGTGACCATAAGTGTATTGTAAATTGAAATGATTTAACGGGACACAGGAGAAAGAGATATTCGATTCGGACAACGACTAATATTTCTCTTTTTCCCCTTTTATATACTTAAAATATACAACAAAATTTGATTATTGGATAATACAATATTGCGGCTGTTATATTATCTGATGTATACATGTACATGTGCATAATGCAATGATATAAAATGTTTATTGATGAAAAGTTATAGGTACGTTATCCAAATTAAGGATTAATAGATGTGTCAATTTTATGTTAATGCAGGTTTGTAATAATTTATGTATAATTATTACCAATAAGTTATCATTTGAAATATGAATTTGATAATTATTTATCAAGTGCTCTCATCCACGAAAATAAATTATATTAAGTATTTTTAAATAAAATAATCGAATTATTAATTTACATTTATAACGATTCCTATTCCGAAGTTGCAAGAGTAATTTTCAAATTTTGGCGGACCGAATCACGAATATTTATAATTTGAAATGTTTATAATTAAGATCAGGTTTTGGCGTAATTTTTAGGGATTAATGTTATTATGACAAACAATTAGGTGAAAAATAATGATAAATTGATGAAATTTGGAATGCATTCCAAGTGATGATAAGGGAGAGCGATTAGATATTTTTATCAAGGAAAATGGCGCGCATGTTTCTGCGCACGAACGTCATTTTGTACATTACTTTAAAACGTGCATGCGGTCGGTCGTTATATGCTTTTCCTTTTTTCTTTTTTTCTTTTTTCTCTTCCCGAGCACGATGTTACTACTGACTTTTTCAGATCGTTTCTTTTCTACCGCAAATTGTTGTGGCGCACACAGACACACACCCACACGTACACAAACACCGCGCGTGCACGAACATACTAACGCACATAATGATAAAGCCTTCGGATTAAAATGATACCGCCAAAAGGTACTGAAAACTACAAGCCAGTCAAAAACATGAAATTTATGAATTCACAATTTTCAGCGGTCATAGATTAATGTCTTTTATTTTCTATTTTTCTCTATTTTCTCTTTTTTTATAATAGAGAGGCTATATATTTTCCAAAGATTTCTTATGAGTAGACTCAGTCATTCTGCTTAGTGATTTTTTCGATTTAGTGTGTTTGCTCAATAAAGAACAGTCTACGTATTTGTCAGAAAAGCAATTTTCTTATCTTATGAGGAGTCCGTCGTATTTTTTTTGAAAAGTATTTGAAAATCTATGATAATTTTCAAATGCTAATCTCAGACTTAAAAACACTAATAAATAAAACTTCTAATATTTTTTAATTATCATTTTAAACAAATTTGTTTGCAATAAATGTAAGCTTATTTCACTCATAGTCCTTCCTCTTAATACAAGATGAATTTTCTATATAGTTTCATGTTATTTTTAATCGAACATTAGAGAGTATATATCGGTATCACTGTGTGATGATATTCACAACCTAGCAAATAAATTTTTATATAAAATATTTTCATAATCATGTTTATAATAATCTAGACATTTTGATTTTAATCAAGTTTTTGTCCCTCGACAACTTTAAAACATAAAATATTTACTTTTATTTACAGATTTAAATTATTTTTCTTTAGCTTTATATACCCAACAAGAATTTTGTACAATAATTATATATAATACATTTCTCTTATTGCTTATTATTTTTTTAGTAATCATAAATTTATTGTAAATGAATAAAATATGCAGTAAGAGAATTAAAATATACGAATTCAGTTCAAAACTTATTTTTCTTTTATAAAAATGTCAAAAATCTCATTAAAAAAATTATGCTAATTTTTAAAATTTTGTTCATTAAATTTTGTTTATTAAATTAAATTAATTTATATTTTGAATGTTTCTTTAATTATGAAGAATTATTTAAAAGAAAATTAATCCAGTTAAAATCAACATGTTAATATAGAAATTTATAATTGTCAAATTAATTGCATATATTACAGTTTCTAATTTTTTCTCGCTAGATATAAAGTATTAATTATTCTTATAATTAATTGAAAAAATTCAGATAATTCCCCTTTCATTTCAATTAAATTAAGACATATGAAATCTTTTTATCTTAATGTCGAAATGCATTTAGGAAGCTTTATATTTTATAGAAATTGTGAGTCAGATAATAACGATAATAACGTTTAACGATTACTTTGGTTACTTCATACATACATGTAAAATAAAAAAAGAAACAATTACCAAAACCATATGTCAACTCATTTCAATGTATATTACAGAATTTTAGGAATTCAACCATATATTATTCATTAAATTAATCGTCATTTTCTTAATTAGAATTTTTGTTTTGTAGTGTAATATTAGAAGCATATATGGGAACATGTTTTAAAAATTAATGTTTTGAATGCTTTTACAAAGGCATTTAAAAAACATACTTTTTAAATGTGTCACAATCGCATCATTTAAAGAATTTTACTATTGATCAGTAATTGAATGGTTAGTTAAATATAAATCCTTGCGATAAAAGTTATACCGCGTCTTTATATATTAAGAGTTACAATACAACTGAAAGCTAAAGCTTGCGATTAAAAGTGGATGACATTTTTTAAAAAATCCTTAAAATTAAAAAGTAAAAAGTTAAAAAATGCAACTGTTTAAATCAAGTGACACGTGAAATTGTAAAAAATTTCAGTACACAGTAGCGAGATGGCATTTGCAAAATTCGAGTTATCGAAAATAAGGGAAAGATTTCAGTTTGAATTAATAAGCAGTTGAATGGAAACATTAGGCTGGAGCCGTAGTTGAAAAGTGAACAACGGAGCACTCCCGGTTAATCACGTTGATTTAAATTATCTGGATGTCGAGTATAATTTCAATGATAAACCCCTCGAATTAGCTTCGAGGCCCGCGGGTGACCGCGGGAAACTTTTTTTATCGGTAGCGTGAGCGCGCGCAAAAGTTTTAACTAAATAAGCTGGAACGTTCATCGGAAAAAGTGCTGCTCTGGTGTTCTAAAGTTAAAAAATACACCGGAACAGTCTCGATTCACCTAGTAAGAATAGACAATGATGCAATCTGCATTAGAGCGCAACGAGGTCTCTGGCTTATTAAATTATGCGGACGAGTATCTGAGTGCCTGAGTATTCGACTGTCTGAGTCTCAGCGAGGACGAGTCCTCCCCTTTCCACCCGCTGATGATATTTCCGGGATAGAATCAAAATTATCAAAATAGAAGTGAGCACGCGAATTATACTCTCAGACAATGTCCTCATTTATAATCTCTTTATCTTCGAATGTGCCCTTGCAATTCCCCCACATTATTTTGGTAAGCGTTTCCGCGGGTTTCATTTGCAATTGTACTCTATTATATCTCTGATAGTGCAATTATTCCCATCAGTGCATTTGTTTTTTCAAAAGTAATATTAAAAATGTTTTTGTAAAATCGAATAATACCATATTGCGAGAATCGAAAATGTGAAGGTCTATTTTCTTTGGAACCGAGCACACAACCAAGTACAGTTTCATCATTATTTTACCGTAAAATACTAACCCAACTATCATTTTATCACTTCATTAACGTTCTTAGCTTTTTAACAATTTTATTTTTACGCATTACAATAATTTCAATGTAAAATTATCATTGAAGCAAATTTTCTGCCGCATTGATTAATGTAAAAGTTAATTAAAAGCAAAGTTGTAAATCGATTTGTAATTCACCCTGAAACCAACAGTTTTTAAATAAATTCAGTATCATACCGAATTAAAATTTATCTGTGCTTTATATTTATAATTTGGTTCTATAAATGTTATATAAATTTTGGCTAAATAATACAATATACGGATTTTAATAATATAAATAATAAATGAATATTATTAATTTTTTTTTCTATTTTTCATAAGCATTACATATTAGGTGCTATATTTATATTAAAGAATATTGTTATGAGATTTTAAAAATTTTAAAAATTAGAATAATAAATTTTTGTAAAACAATATATTCTAAATGATTCGTATATATTTTAAAGTAATATCGATGAGAAGGGAAATAAATCGTTAAAAAATATTTGTTAGAATTATTTACCAAATTTTAAAGAATAGATAATAAAATATTTTAATTTCTATACATTTTAAAAAGTGAAAAATGATTTAAATATTTGAATAGGATTTTACTGAAAAGATAATAAAAGTTTGTTGAATAATGTTTCGGTTGAGAGGAAGAAATCGAACTTTATTTCAGTCCGTACAAAATACTTTAATCTCTAACGAAATCTGGAATACAGTAGAGATAATTCTTTTTTGGATAATTTTGTTCACATCATTCGACAAGTAAAAAAGACGAAAAGTGAAAATTCAGATTCCACTTTATATTAAAATCATTTTAAAATATTACAAATGTCTATAAGTTATAGAAATTGTATTAAAATATTTTAAAAATTAAATTTAAATTTATTATACGTTCTAAAATTTTACAGTTTTACTAGAAAGTTATAATTCTGTATAATGTTACAAGTTTAAAAAAAATTTTGCAGTTTGATTTTAATTATATTTAAGATTTATTTCATTAACGTTTACTTATTAATATCCTTAAACTACTTTTAATTTAAACTTTTTAAATTATCTGTAAATATATTTAAAAAAATAAAATTTCTTATTTCGTTGAATAAAATATTATTAAATCTATCTGGTATTGTATGTTGATCATTTAAAGAATTTAAATCATACTTAACCAATCTTCTTTGTAGTAAAAAATACGTTAATCCAATGAATAAGTAAATTCAATTTTTATGATATTTGTATCCATTCACACTTATATTTTTTCATTATATGATATATAATAATTTTTTTTTTTTTTGTGAACACGTTATTTATTAAGCCGCATCGTTGTCGAATGAATTTTACCGTCGAAGTGGCTACTCCACTATAAAAGAAACCGGCAACTTTATTCCCATTCTTATTTTACTTTCACTGTAGAAAATGAAGTTCAATAAAATGTCGTACGGATAAAATTGATTTTGTTACTGCTTCAATTTCTGATGAAAAATGATAATAATTTTATAGATTGTGGAATGAATCTTTTACGTGGAATAAAAATATTTTTTCATATTGTTAAAAATATGTTTCAATTTCAGTAAAGTAATAATTGTTGCTATTTATTAATATTATTACCACATGAGAAAATAAAATTTATTAGTAATTAAACATTTTCCAAAATATTTAAATAATAAGAATTTTACATAAAATTCAGATATTTTTAAGTTTAAGTAAAAAGCAACCATAAATAACATTCATTTATTACATTTAAATTATTATTTTTTAAATGAGCACAATATTCATTTTTCCATTTTAACAAATTCTATTTATAATATATTGATGATCAAGTATATTATGTCTATAAATCAATAGATATTCAAATACATTATAAATTTAATAGTATATCAAATTTGGAATTTTAGTTATTAAACAAATAAAATCAAATTAATATCAATTAAATGACACTGCATTAATAAAGCTTACGATTTAATGTGGAAATACAAAAACTCATTTGCTATATTTTTGTAGTATACATTTATTATTTATTTTTTTACATTTATAAATAGAATATTTATTGATCAATAATTAAAAGTCGATACTTATAAGTTCCGATTGACAGTTTCGAAAACAAAAAATTTATTAGAATATTTCATTTTGTAATTCATCATTTTTCTTTTATTTCAAGAATATAATGTATAGTTACGTGTGCAATAGTTTAATCTAATACATATAGAAAATAAGGGGGATGCTTAGTTGAATTTATATTGGAATTTTTAATTTATTAAAGTCAGAAATAAATGAAGATAATACAGATAATATTTAAATCAAATGTATGCAGATATCTTTAAAAAAGTGAAGTTTAGATTTAATTAAAAATTTATGTAAATTAAATTTGGTTTATTTTAGATTTTTTACTTTATAAGGTAAACTTTTTTTTTATGGATGAAATATGTCATGTTTGATAAGCATTTTCACTTAATATATATAGATATAGATTTTAATTTTCAATTATTTTATGTGTATACATACCTATTCATTTGAATGTAATAATTATAAGATGGTGAAAAATATTAGATAGTCTCATATAAATTGAGTGTCTTTGCATGATAATGCTTTATGTTAAAACGTGAATTTTTTTTTACAAATATATGTAGTATGTGTTAAATAAGTTAAAATAAAATTAAAATCGCTTGTATAAAAAAATTTTTTTTTTTTTTTTTTTAAGATGAGTTATTTACAAATAAGAATGAGTATCTATTAATAAAAGCGGAAATTAAAATGCATACTATATTTAACAATGCTGATACTGTGATAGAAAATAACCAATAATACAATATTTTTAATAATAAATAATTATGTTTTTATAAATTTCATTAGTACATTATGCTATAAATATTAAAAATTATATTTCATTTTATATTTATTCCTAAATAATTTTTATATCATTATTTATAAAGTATAATTTATACATGAAATTATATAGCTCCCGAAAACTGGCTAAAAATGAGATATGAAATAAATATCATTGGAAATCCTCATAAATTTAATGATTTTTTTAATTTAAAAGATTTTAATTAAATCTACGTATTATTATTTATAAAAGGAAATTAAACGTAACATATCATATCGATTTGTCGAAATTTTTAAGTAACTGATAAGGCTTTAGAAATGTTTGCCAATTCGGTTCAGTGGGTTTTGTAATATCACATGAACTCTCACTTTTTTTTTGTTTTTTAGACCTTCATTACTGTTTTTTTATGTATAGTGTATTACTTGTATACTTTGTTTTTTTAGACTTCATTTCGTTACTCTGTGATTCGAAGTGATCCATCTTTGGGCTATTAATTTCTTTCCTTTTTTGAGCATTAATTGATTTTCTTTTATTATGAAAGCTATTGTACTTTTCGTTTTTACTTGTTGTGCAGATAACTTTTTATTAAAAAATAATTTCTCTTGTATTCTTCTATTATACAAGACTATTTAAGGGGTGATAAATCAGAATAAGTAATCTTTATTGAATTTACTTTTTGGTATTTAAAGATATATTGCAATAAGCATTTCGCCATGATCATATTGATTTTACAGTTATAAAAAAATTATATCAATAAGGAAGATTATTTTTATTGGAAGTTTAATATGTATATAATTGTATAAAACATTTTTTTGGATTAAAAAAAGTTGATAATTTTTTTACATTATTTTTAATATCTTCACATTAAGTACATCAATAGACATGTAAGAAATTAAAGTTTGGTGCAACCGAAGATGTTTAAATTTGATTTTTATTATAATTTATTTTTTAGATAATTAATATATAAGTATATACGTAAATGAATCAGCAGTTGCGATGGTTAACTATGAAGAACAACGTTATATATAATATAAAATGACATATACATTAAATTCACGAAAATAATGAATCAAATTTCACACGTTTAAATTATGCAATAAAAATTTAATTTATCTTTCTTATGAATTTATAATTTATGTAATATTCATGTTTTGTTTGAATATGGAAAAAAAAAATTTGGAATATTATCAAATGCCAATATTTATTATAATAGATTAACCATATTTCCTGATAAAATTGTATACGTATGTGCAGTGTATCACAAATATTCTTTGAAAATGTGTTTTTTGATAATTACGATTCAATTAAACGACTCATTGTACAAAAGAATTAGATGAAAACTTTTTTGTTATAATATAACTGAAAATATTAAATTATTGTGTATTCTCAAAAACGCTCTGGTGAATTCATTGATCGCCAATTTAACAACATTGACAACAAAATATATAAGCTGGCTAATTCTTAAGAAACTCATTTTCACTCATTACTAATTCAACTTACATTTATACATATGCATACAGTATAAATAAACTTTAATCGGTATAACAATAATCCTCATTTAACACATTTTTTAACTCTGTGCAGTGCCAAAATCACACCTACGACCATATCTCTGCGCTCGACAATCATAAACTATGTCTATCTATGTTTCATATCATCAATAATCAACAAAGAACAAAGACGCTATTCGTATTGTTTCTCATTTATGCATTATAATTAGTGACTTTCAAACGACAAACGACAATCGACAAACGATATCGCCTCGGAAGCTTCAAGAAAGAAGAAAATCTGGAAAATTGAAAACTTGTTGCCATTCTCGTCGTCATCAGCGCAATCGTCTTGGCCACCGAGTGGAGTCATCTACACCGATAAACAAACATAACTGACCGACTTTTTCAGTCATGTCCGGTTTATGCGACTAATAATTATAAAAAAATATACAGAATGGCTAGGCACACAGCAAGCCCTCACACTTCAGTATACATCATAGTGTCCGTGTCGCGTCTTTGAGCTTGTCCAACTTGTGACGAACGGAATAGTCGGAAAAGGAAAACGAGATATCGCTACTCGCACCTTCAATCTTAAGGATTCACCGAAACGCTTTCCACACTTTCTTCGTACTTTTGTGTGCCTGGAGACACGTACTTCGAGGATGTCTCGTTGCGCTTCGGATATTTTCAAGCCTTGGTGAGAGCGCGCGTTTCAAGATTACCGTTGGGCGTCTGGCGTGGACCTAGCCCTACAAGCAGATCCTCTGAAAGGATGGAGGATCCGTGAAAGAACATGAATGGGCCTAGTTTTCCTGTTTCGTTTCGCTCCCTCTCTCTCGGGTGAGACCTCCAGAGAGCAACCGCGAGGTTCTGGGGCGGGAGGGGGGAGGGACTTCTGCAGTTGGAGTTTGACATGCACCGGGTGCACGAGCCACCACTTTCTGGAGGCGCCCAGTCTCCTGACCAGCCGTAAATCAGGTTTACGGAACCTTCGATGTTCGATCCCTCAGTTTTGCCCGAACAAGCCCCAGCCAAGATTGACTCAACTGTTGATCTTGGACTGAGAGAGCAAGCGTAGCTCTAAGCAGATCCGTATTTGGTCTCACCCGAGCTCCTAGGGCTGAATTGACCTATAGGTTGTTCCGCGCCAAGGGGCGTTAGGGCGTCGAAGTGGGGGGCGCATTGTCTTGCTGTCTGCCGTGCGCCGGCGGCCGCGGCGGAGGCGGTGGCGCCGGAGCCGGCCAAAGCGTCCCGACGATTTCGGCGACTGAAAAATCCTCGGTGCTTCTCCAGAAACAGTCGCTCGAGCAGAAACACAACAAGAACCAGCAGCAACAACAGCAACAGTTGTTGTATCCCCAGCAGCACCTGATCCGTGCTGAGCTGCTGCAGGCGGCCGAAGGCGGTAGAGAGCCGACAGAGGAGCGCACGAGGCTAGGCGACCTCGACGAGTACCTGGGGGACGCCGAGGAGGAGGATTACGAGGAGGACGAGGAGGGGATCGAACGCAGAGCCAAGGAGGAGGAGGGGGCACCCGAGGGAGGTGGCCAGCACCGCCTCAGCCCGCGACTCCACGACATCGAGGAGGAGGACGATGAGGAGTGCCGCAATACGCGCGAACGGTGAGTAATAGCTTTCTCACTTCTCGAATCTCATACCATATCTTTCCACACCTTATATTTTGCGCTTTTTATCACTCCGTCGGCCAGTCTTTTCATCTTTCAGCTTTATCTCATTACCTTTCATGACCCTTCATTCGTATTCTTTTCGCACTTGCGACGCGTCCCCTCTCCCTTTTTTTTACACTTCACCACGCATCTTACATAACATCAATTTAAACATCATTTTACATAATTAAGTATACACACTGCGTTTAGCCAGTGGCTTCTTTTTATCAAGGTATACAATGGCTATTACATTTATTACAAACACTTGGCTTACCTTTTTAAATAAGAATGATTGTATAATTTTTGCACCAAAAGCGTTAATTATTAATTACTTCACATAAATTAATCTTTTTTTTTTATATTTATTGTAGACGTTACACTTAAAAAATTGAAATTTATTTTTAAATTATGTTATTCCGAAATCATTGTTATGGATTATTTATAGATATTTACAAACATTTATAGAACGCTTGTGAGTGGAGAAAAGGATTGTATAGAGGAAACCTGGTATCAAAACATGGTAATTATATTGGCGACGTTCAGTATCACGTGATCCTTATCAACTGTTAATTTGATCCTATCAGGTTACTAAACTTATATAACTTAGCCTTTAAGTACTCAGATCTGGTATTTCGGACCGTCCATAAACATGTAAGCATTCGTATCGATTTAATCGTTGTTTTAATTAGCGATGGTTTTACTGTAGCTGCATTATACATGAGGAAGTTAATATTTCATTAGATTTATATTGAACGAAAATGCTTAAAACGATGTGACCAACTGGAAATTCCGTAAATTCATACAAAACATTCGTTTAGCGAATCACGAATTAAGATGTTAATGAAAATACCCTTCGGGATCAATCATTTCTAATTGGATAATATCATTTTTCATAGCAACATAAATATATCGTATTTTAATAAAAATTTGAATCTTTTTTAGTCTTGTTAGAAAATAATCTTTAAAAAAGGTAACCTTTAATCAAATATATTTTTTTACACAAATATTTATTACGGCGTAAAGAAAATGTTTTTATAATAAATGTTAAGTATCACGTGTTCCATTCAGATTACTTAACTTTAATAAATATGAATAAATCAGCAAATCAATACTATATTTTAATACATTCCTTTTAGTTTTTTCTTCTTGAAGCTATTAACTGCTGATTACATATACTATTTGTTACAGATATATCTCTTGATCACAAACAAGAATGATTTTTACTTACATATGTTACATTAACATATATTTAACATACATATCTTCGCGAAAATTATTTCTAGAATTGTTGGAAAGGATATTGACGTAAATTGCAATTCCACATCATCATATATTATTTAAAATCAACTTTATTTAAAATTGTTAAAACTCGAGATTAACCAATGCATTTAGAAGGTAATTTATTTTCTGCTTCCATCGTAATTGATAATTAAATATTTATTAAAACAATATATTATATGATTTTTATAAATATTTAGCATCTGCATATTGAATTTATATTAATTTCTACAATGAAAAATATAATCTATATCATTAAAAAATAAAATAAAAATAATAAACATGTTTTTGAACAAATGATATATCTATAAAATATTTATTATAAAGTATTACATTATATTATGACACATTATTTATATTATATAGTATTATTTTATATGAAAACAATATATTATACGAATATAATCAAATTATTATCTCATTTAAATAAAATTTTTTTACTATGAGCTATTCTAAAATAAAAATATTTATTTCAATTTATATATGTATTAATTATCAATTGATATATAAATTTTTTTTGTACAATTATTCTGCTCTTCATAAAGATTTTTTGTAAAATTTGTATATATTTATATTATAAATATAACATTAATAAAAATTATTTTATTATTTTAAAGTCTTCAGTGAATAATTAATCTTTAAATATATTAAATTATTTATGCATGCTTAGTATGAAATGTATGTAAAAACATCATACATTATTTAAAATAAAAAATAAAATTATTTATGTTCTTTGTATGTTCATTCAACCATAATATCTTTTAATTATAATAAGTTAAGTTGACTCTTTATATGTTGATTTATTTATTCCCGTATTAAAGTAAAGTAGGTTTCAAAAATATCCAAAAATTTATTAGATATTATTAATTATGAATTTGTAATTCAAGATATGTTTTATATCAGTTATAATAGTGTTTTTTTTTTAATTTAATGTGGTTCTTGAATTACTTTATTAAAGCGCTAAAAAATCTATTTTTATGAAAACAATAAATATAACACAGAATGTTATTTGTATACAATTGCAGCTTTAATAAAAATAATGTTTGTCATAAATATATTTTTTTTTACATATTCATCAAAAGAAATTAAATTTAAACGAATCAAGTATTTTAATGGATAATACTAAATTTTTATGTGCCAGTAGAGATAAGATAAAAATGTATATATTATAAATTGTTATTTAAATATAAAATATAAGTATTTTAAAAGAGTTAAAACTTCTTTTTGTTGATCTACGAATGTTAAGGATAATTTAATAAAATACTAAATAAGTAAAATATTTTTCATTAAAAAATTTAAATTAAAAATTATAAATTTATTAAATGAAATACGAGAAGATTCTATTTATCAAAAAGGAAGAAAAATTGAAACATATTATTAAAATGAGTAAAAAGTAAAGTAGGTTAATTGTATTTATTATGTGACTAATTTAAAATTTTACGATAACCATGAAATAAATAATAAAATAGATTATAGTTTTATGGTATGATTGTTTTTTTTATTATTTTATTTTTGTAAGTAGTTACGTTCAGATATCTTAATGTGTAAAGGATTTTTTTCTATTTAGCATGTCACATAGTACATATTGTGTAAATCACAATAAGTAGTAGTTGAGAAAACTGTTTAAGTAGATTTATGTAGAAGATTAAGTAATTGAATTTCTAAATGGAGTTAAAACTACATTATGTATTTTTAAAATTCTTAGATTGAATAATTGATATTTTTCATATTAAAAATTTTTTCTTTTTCATAAGAATTAATCTTTTGCTATTTTTTATAAATTTTTTAATTGTTTTGAAATTAATTATTAATAATGGTATTTTCTCGTTGAATATATTGAAGTGTAATTTCTTTGATGTAACATTGAATATATAATCAGCGATTATAAGAGAATGGGTAAGAAATAATGGGAACCAGTAATGAAAAATTCTTATGCACTTTAAATACACTGTATTTAAGTGCATAAGAAGAATTTAAAAGAATGGGTAAGAATTTTTAAAACATTCATTATTTTATTTGAGGTTAAAACGTTTTTATATTGAAAGGCATGGGAAAATCATGATATATTTCTATGATTGAAGAATTTATAAATAAGCTAAAGTTCCATACGTATTTTTATAGTATTATTAAGTTTTAAATTTCAAAGTGCATTAGAATGTGGTAAAAATAATCAAACTTGTATGAAATATAGGCGATTATGAAATAGTAATAGGAATAGGAAAAGGCAAAGGTAAAAATAAAGGAGATCAACAGTGTATCAAATTTAATAATTTAATAATTTATCGGATTGTGTCTCTGCGATATGAATTAGAGTGTAATATGTGATTCATAAGAGCATTTTCGAGTGAAAGAGTAACTGAAAGGGGTCAATTTGATGTAAACTATTGATGACAATTGGTAATTGGATAACATGTGAAATGCACGCTTACTGATCAATTATTCGTGGCGAATCGAGCGATTGTTTTGGTGTTTTTCGCAGTTGGATGAATGTTCATAGTCGGATTAATCGTTTGAAGCTGTGAAACCAAAGCTTGTTTGATATTTTTGCACCTTGGAGGTGTTAATTTTTGGGATCCGAACTCGGCTGAGTGCGAACTCCGCGGGGGCGTCTTAAATGCGGAAAGTCGGTGTGAAAAGTCGTGAGGGTGCGTTTGTATCGCTGCTTGAATTACGATTTCAATTCCGAAATTAGTTGTGAAAATGGTCACGCGAAGATCCACGCGAATGAGTTGGATATTAATGTTAATGTCGAGCGTGACCGCGATAACGTGGAGGTTTGCATGAGGATCTTTTGATAAATCGTGGCGAAACGTACCGAGATTGTTACGTAAAAACGGGATGATATCTCGGCACTCTTCTCCTCGGAGTCGCGGTCCATGTTTCCGGAAAGTCTCGGTCTCGCTTCGCCAATCCTCATCCTTGTCTTCGTCCTCATCTTCCTCTTTTCGGACCCGGTGCATTTCGTACCGACGTGCGTTTCCATTTAACAATGTCTCGCGATAGCTCATGCGATAAAATGTTATCGCTGTTTGTTGCTGTGCTGCAACGGGTCATTACTTAATTACTCCTGCAGACCGAGACCTTAACTCAATTTCTTATAGCACACATAAAAGTTTTCTTATTTAATAAGAACCTCATATAACTTGTGCAACTTATGTAGGCGCTATTATTTTCAAATTCTATCTCGACATTAATGTCACGTCTTCCTTTGAGCACATAATTTTAAAACTTTTAGCATTTTCTATTTCGCTGATTAAACCGTGTGCGTCGTTTTCCGCCTTGAAATAAATATTCGAAAATAAGCCTGGTGATAACATGTACTTGGAACAGAATTAGAATTGGGGAAAATTCAATTGGCTCAAAGATTGTGTAAATGTATTTTAACAAGGCATTATAAATAAGTTCACGTATGCACAATTAAATACATCAATTAATTAAATTTACTCACTAAAACTTTATGGCCTCTTTATACAATAGGTTAAGGGAAAAAACTTTTAACATTCTTGCTTTCGGAGTACTTTATATAGCCGTTTTCATGGACATAATATCATTAAATATAAACTACATTATAAGAATTGAGGAATTGATGAAAGCAGAGATGATGATATAAATAATATTAATTGGTAATTTAATGATAATATTAATAATCCTTCAAAATAAAATCGAATATTAAATCAAAACTTGCTTGCAATTCATGAGGCAGCATAACAGACGTATGCCATATTTTGCGTCATTTTTCTAATAGAATAAGTGGGCGTTGCACAACAGGTTTAATAAACCAATACGCCATTCTTTTAATTGAACAAAATATATTTGTAAAATTTTGAAATTCGCTCTATTAATTATGAACCTTGGATGATTCGGTTTGATTTCATTGCCAATTGATTATTATAATACTCTGTACAGGCTGTATGTATATGTACGTCTTATTATTTTTTCAGTGAAATTTATTCAGTGTTAAATAAAATACTAGCCGTATTAAAAGCCATATAAATTGAAAGATACAAGTTTATGCGCAAATTTATTTGAGCACTTCAATAAAAATATAATTTTAGAATAAAAACCAAGTTATTCTATTGCGTGTTTCATCTACACCAGTTGGCAATGCTTTGATGAACATATTACGTAACTTTGTCCGTTTACTTTTGAATCTATTTGCGCCTTGTTTTTTCGAATTGACATTGAAACGAAAAATACCACAAAACTTTTGACTATAAATTCTCATTTGTTTTTTCAATTATTTGAAAATAATTAGGTTTCCCTTAAAACTACTATTGTTTCTTCCAATTGAAATACTTTTTTTTTCATATTTAACGTTTAGTTTCCTCATATTATTATCATGAAGCAAGAGTGTAAGTTAAACGTGTAAGGTCGCTATTCATACTTTTTAAGTGTACACATTCGAGAAATTTATTTTTATAATTAACATTTTTATTGTGATAATATTATGCAATCAATATAGGCTTTTCTATTTCAATATTCCTTATAGATGTAGTTCACCAAGTTAACGATTCTTCAGACCACTAGATAATTTTTTATATTTTATTTTAACGACATCGATCGATCAATTGTTATTTAATTTCAAGTATTGATGTATTTTTTCACTTAATGAATTATTAAAAATATAATGTAGTAATTTAAAAAAATGGATAATAAAATTATTTAATTTAAATAGGTTATAATTTTTGTGTTTTTGTTATAATTATATTAAAAAGTTAAAAGGTACCCTCATTGTATTACGCTCTTAATTAAAATGCTATCTTTACAAATTTTCTATAGGATTTAATGTACACTTACACACTTTTTGCACATCAATATTGTAGAATAACAAATGCAGGGGGATGAAATTAAATGTGGATATACACTCCTGTGTGAATATAGATAGACAGAAAACTTGTTCGTATTTATGTGAAAAAAACAGCGAGCAAGGAAAGTTGAGAGAGAGAGAGAGAGAGAGAGAGAGAGAGAGAAGAAGAAGAAGAAGAAGAAGAAGGGACAGAGACACAGGCAGAGACAGAATTACATGGAATATATAATTTTATGCAGGAGATTAAATTCATAGAAGAATGGCAGACTTTGAATTATTCAGTTCCTGTATGAAGCACGTCTAACTTTGTAGCTAATTTGTTTCTGAAATTTTTGCAATTTATTGAATTTGCTATGTTTACAATAATTCATATCAATGAGTATAACTACATTAAAAATGTGCTTTCAGTTTTAGACATTCACATTTTAAATTTTTTTATTGTGTAATTAACAGACTTTAATAATCTATGGAAAGATTAGTTTTTATATTTTTATGAGGTCATGTAAATATAATGATAATCTTTATTTAAGAGGTAAACTTAAAGTAACGGAAAAGTATGAACTTCAATGTTTTCAATTGGAAATATTATTACTAAATTTTTATTTTAATTCTTCAACTCGTGCAAATAGTTTTTTTATTTTTATAAGATTCAAAATGAGTTCCTAAATTTTTAAATATACGAGCAACAATAATTAAATATTTAAAATATCTTCGTCGATTTAATGATCGTTTGTATAATTGAACTCTACGAGAATATTTGTACTATTTGATTTATGAAATAAGATAGATGATTGTTGTCGGACGGGATTGCCAGCGATAAGTTTAATTAAAATATAATGAAAATGTAATTACACAGCATTCTAGGTATAATGCTGTTGTTGAATGTAATAGAGTCTTAAAAATGAAAAAGTGTGAAATATTCAGTAAGAGAAAAATACATGTACATAGTTTTATATACATAGTTCTATTGGCATTATTGATTGTACATCGAAAGCGCTGATTTACTCCACATATAGATCAGTTCATTATGAGTTTATATTCCTTGTAGTTGAAGTTTTAATGGTTCCTCCACTCGGAGAATAAAATAATATGATATTTACTAAGAAAGGTGTGAAAATCTGCATACTAAAGGTAAGTTACTTATGCATATGTGTTTAATACAGCTGCTAGAGAAATGGAATAGCAAGGATGTCGAAATGGAAAAGGTGACACAAGTATCGAAGGTTTTTTTGGTACCTAGATAGTGCTAAACTAGACCGACAAAGAGGGTAGGAGGGCCAAAAAGGAGTGTGTCCGAGGGCACGCGCGCGTGTGCGAGAGTATGATAGAGGGGCAGGAGGGTCGGAGAGAGGGAGAAAGGGTTCAAGATAAGGCAGAGAAGCCTCAGTTTAGCTCATTTCCCGATTAACTGTTCGTGCTTCAATCTATTTCCCGGATATTGTGATCGCCTACTGAATGCACCAGTACGCGTAGGAGGAACCACTGAGGAGGGAATTTACATTTTGCATCAATCCGATTCGTACACAACGGACCCGATAGTTGGTCGAAGGTTGAACTTTCTAGTCCAGCTATTATGTCGATTAGACTCCTTTCTTTTTTTTCTTTTCTTTTCTCTTCTACTATTTATAAGTTTTCAATTTATCTACGCAGACTTTTTTCTTCATTCTCGAATATTGCACTTTTAGTCGTTTGTTCGTGAATTAAACATTTTTTAATTGATTTTCTGGATTATAATTATGTAACTTATAACTACGTAAAAGTGTATGTTTACATGGAACGATGTTCAACAAATATTTGTAAAATATTAACAATAATAACAAAGCTGTATTAAAAATAATTTAAAACATTTAATATACAAAAAATTATTAAATATATACATAATTTAATTCTATTAATTTGTTTTAATATTTAAATAAAAAACACAAGATTAATGTTATTATACATAATACTAATTTTTTTTTTTAAAAAACATTAATGTTATTTTACTTTATAAACATCTAATTTTAAAAGTAAATTATTTAAAAAAAATTTTATTACTTCTTTTATTAATAATTACAGTTGCTATAATATAATAATAAAAAAACTGAGAGTTATAAAATAATAATAATAATAATAATAATAATAATAATAATAACAATAATAATAATAATCATAATAATAATCATCATCATCATTATCATCATCATCATCATCATCATAATATAATAGTAACTAAAATACGTATTATTATTCAAATTACATTAAAATTTAAAATTTTTTACTCTGATATTTTTTGCAGTAATTCAGAGTAAAATAATCTTTTACGCCTGATTAAGTTCAATTGTGTTTAAATAGATTATATTTTTAGAAAGATCTTTCTTAAAATCTGATCAAATCTAAGTTTTAAACAATTATTTAAATGATCTGTTGCACTCTGATGTAATAAACTCAATTTTATTCACACTTAATAATACCAAGAAAATGTAATAATGGATAATTAAATTGAATTACTACTATATATAAGTACTCTGTGATTTATAATTACTTATGGTCATGTACAATCATAAATGATTACTATAATTATTCAAATTAGTCATCAGTACACACGATTACATAAAATAGTATTCCAATGCATTTTAACATTTCAATATCAAAATGAGGTTTATTTTTAGCCCATATTATACACTATTTATGTATTAATATGTTTAATACAATACAATAAATTATTATATTTCAAAAAAAAATATTTTTTCAATAACCTTATTAAAAACATTGATATTTTAAATAAAACATATATATATATATATATATATATATATATATGTTTACTCGAAGTTATGTGTATTTTTTTAAGTTATATATTTAAAAGCGTTAAAAGAATTATTCATTTAAAATCTAATACTGAATCGGTATGAATTTTATATTTAGAATATTATTACATATTTTTGGGACATATTTTGAACTGTTTAATTATGCTTTAAGTAATTTTTTATGTTGAAATTTATCATATCTTAAGTAAATAACTTTAATAAATTCAACTTTTTATTGTATTTTTCAATGAATAATTCAGTTAAATTTAATATTTATAGAAACTGTCATATCTAGTAAGAGAAAATTGTTTTTTAAATGATTTCAATTATCTGGGATCAAATTTTTAATGTTAATCTTATTATTTTTACATTGTTTATTTAATATCAAGATAAAATTATATTTTGAGATTAAATATTTTTATATGAAAATGAAGTATTGAAATAATTTGTATAATAGTTGAAAATAATTTATTAAAAATTAATAGCTGAAATGTACTTTATTTTAAACTACAATAAACTTTTAAAAATTTTATTTTTCGTAATTATGTATTTCAGAAAAATAGTTTTCGTATATAATTATTTTTGCTTCATGTAATTAATTTTTCAATTTAATAGATAAAATCGCTATCTATTGAAACTTAATTATCGAAATCAGCGACTAGCCATTAAATTGCAAAAAAAAAAAAAAAAAAAAAAATTTTATGGGTGTTATTGAGTTTTTTAATGGAATAAATTATATTGAAAAACAATTCTTTTTTTTAATTTTGTACTTTCTAATCTTCTAATAAAAAATGCATTAGTTATATTGACATATTTGTACTATAGGAGCTCAAAAGTAAAATGTGCACGGTCATGAAGCATTGTTTAGATGTTTGACAAGCTGAAACAATAAAGAATATATTTACCGGTGAAAAAGTAAATTTAATACAAAGCCAAGGCTTTTAGAATAGTTTTTTACTCAAACGCATATTTTATCATTTTTTTTTTTTTGTATAAAAGTATGCTTCAAAATTATGTCTTCTTTAACAAAAAATGCATTCTTATATATAAAAATGCTTGAATAAGAATATATATATTTGTAAATAAATATATTGAATTTTATTTGGAAAAATATAAAAGTTTATTCAATGCCTTAATATTTTTGTATAATATAAGGTTTGAATACTTATAAAGAACTGTTCGTGATAAAATATTTTATTTTCAGTCTAATTTATACATGGAACATTCCGATAACTATTAGTAAAAAACAGATTGATATTAGATTTGATAAGAGTAAAAATTTCCTCCTCGAAAAATCTGTGTCAATTTTAACATATCTATTTAAAGGAAATGAAGGAATGAATTGTTTGAAGAAAAACATGATTCCCGATTTGATAGGGTTATCCTGACGTGTGAAGTGACGTGGAATAAGTCTGAGATGACTCTTTTTTTCGATCTAAGGTTTGTTTAAGCTTCAGAATCCATTTTTTAAATAATACCGAATCAATATTACAGAAATTTGAGTTATTGCGGTATTGAACATATAACATTTATAATAATACATTCGATAAAATAGAAAATCCGTTAAATACAATTAATACGAGAGTAGTTTATCAATTTAATGTTGTAAAAATATTTATAAAATATTGAGTTGAACAATATGATGATGTTTGGTATTGAATTTGCATTAATATCACAAAAACGCATTCATATTTGCTGCAGCTTAATATCGAATAGAGTTGTTTTTAGTTTCCAAATTCGATTGAATATTTGGGATTACGTAGAATAGCAACGTATGTTTGTTAATTATATACTTTCTTAATTGAAGAAGCTTTGTTTGTTATTGCTAATTAGTTTTAATGCTATTATTAATGCTATTATTATTATCTTTATGATTTTGGCTCGAAATTTGAAATAAATAATACGGATTAATCTTTGAGGAAGCGGTTAAATTGCAAACACAGTGAGAATTGGGAATAGGGATAAGAATGTGGATGGGAAGGTGATTTTATTTTTAATTTTGACCTTTTGGTTTGTTCGCAGGCACTACCAGAAGAAATCCCCGACACCTAGTGGAGGCGGTGGGAGCAGGTCAGGTTGGCGCACACGTAGGAGCGTCACGACAGCTGGTGCCACCGGACACCAGCACCACGTGATTGCGAGTGCGGTCGCGACGGCCCAAGCCAGGATGCAGGCGGAGCAGGGCAGCATTGGGGAGCTGCGGGGCTATCACAACCTCCGCTCCCGACGGCACACCCTCGCCAACGTTCGGTGAGTGCCTTTCTCCACTTTCTGTGCACTTTCTATCCACTTCTTCTTTACTGACCCCCTCACCCGTGGAACCCCATGTGCTTTAAATCTGAGATATATTAAAAGTAAACTTTTGACACAGTTGCGCACCAGCGGAGCGATACTAGTATCTTTGGCTCCTTTCCGTATTCCAATTTTTTTCAGCGCACCGATGAAAATCTTGTTAATTTTCAATTCAGTCCAATATTATATTTTATTTTTTATTGGAAAATGTAAAGTAAATTCTGGAAATTGTTATCATTTCCCCAAATACAAGAAATAAAGTATCTACATGGAGGGTGTTACACTAAATTCCATATCTCAAGAAATAAAGTAGTTGACTTAGGTGATCATTCCTTCCTCAATAGAGTAATACCGAAACTTTGTTGCAATTTACTATTATTTTAAAAATTTGCTGCTGTTCGTATTTATAGTTTCATTGTATAAGCATGCAAATGGAATCCTGTGTAGGTAATCTGGATTCATTTAGTATGCAGATCAAAAACGGTGGTGATTTTTTAAAGTTTAAACATATTCACTATGGTGAAATTTACGTTAATAGCACAATAGTATTAACAAATTTAAATTTGTATCCAATTTCCATAATATTTAAATATTCTATATTATACATTAATTTTATATAAGTAAATGCAATTTCATCTTTCAAATAATTATTGATGTTGATTTATTAGTAATTAATCACTTTATGATAGTTTTTTAAATTATGACACGCTTTTTACTAATAATTTTTATATTTCAATTTGTAATAATAGCTTGTGATACTAACAAACTATGCAATACTTTTTATGATATTACTTAAATATATCTACGTATTACTTTGTATAATGGCTTTTTTATGAGCTATTAATTAAATGAGTTTTAGATTAAATGAAAACTTTTTGATATTTTTTTAATTTCAAGTAATGAGATATTGATGTTTTTGACTTTTATTGTTTTCATTTTAAACTTTTAAGGTTTGTTAGAAACTTCAGTACCTGTATAGATAATACAATATATATTGCATCAAAGAAGAAAAATGAGTGGTTATTTTAAAAATAAGTTATTGTTAAAATTCGTCTTGCCTTTATACATTAATATAAAAATTACTCATATATTTTAAAAAATAAAAGAAATTTATACATATTAGTAGTAATTCTTGTTTCAATTCATTTTTCAATATTTATATAATTTGCTGGAAGAAAATAAAAACTAGTTCTTTATTACAGCTTTCCAATTTATCTGCTATTATATTATGCACAAACTATTTAGAAGAAATTTTAGTTGTCATTAAAAAAATATTTATTAGGACAATGTAGGCTTTAAATAAATTTTATATATAATTTTATGACCCAATAAAAATTGAAGCTCCACAAAGACAATGATTTAGTCTTCGGATTAAAATTACTTTATGATGTAAAGAAAAATTAATTTTATGCGTGTTTAAATAAACCGATTTATTGAAAGTATTAACTGGGCACTGGATAGCAATGAATGTGGTCTGAGGAATCGATATATATATTTAGTGCTTGTTCAAACCTGTACAAGTATCGATTTTTATTTTTTATTAGCCGATATCGACCTTTATTCTTTTCGGGAGAGCTTGTCAATAGATATACGCCTGCACAATTTACTTCTTCGCAGTTCTATCAGAAACCAAAATGGCCAATTTCGCATGCTATAAACGGTCCAGGAGTCAAAAAACCAGCCTATTGTATCGTTAGCTTCGAGCATGATTTGGTGGAGCTGACAGCTAAACTAAATCTCACGTTTAAAGATCTTCGGTCTTTCGGCCTCTTGTGTTTTCGGTGCTCCGTAGCTCGTAAATATTCAAAGCTTCATTCTCTCTTTTATTCGAAACGACCTCTAGCAGTTATGAATTGGTTGTCCACTGCAGGTGAAAGTGTGAAAAATGATCCTTACACTTGTAATTATTAATGTCTTTAATTTATTTATGAAGAGATGTGCAAGAAGTTTACAAATTGGATTAAATGCAGCTCAATGAAACGTTAAAGCATTAAATTTATTCTTTTCTCGTTTTAACAGCTAATCATGAATTTTAGAGAAATTTACCTTTTTTTTAGAAAGTGGATGAAAAGAGTTTTTAATGAATAAAGAAATTATATGTAAATTATTAAAATATAAAATGCTGCAGATGTAAATTAATAAAGTAATTTATAAAAAATATTGAAATTTTATAATGAAATTTTTACCAATGAAACCTAATTTATTTTTTTATTTTTTAGTAATATTTTAAAATAATATTTTCTTGTTAGATGTTGCTCAATTTTTAACTCTGAATTGCGAATTTTAATATTTATTTAGGCAAAATTATACGAATATTGATCTTTTACCTTAATATCTATCTGTATTGCTTTATCATTAATTTTATTTTTTATTTTTTATATAATTATTATGTACGAGATATTTAATATTTTTAAATTAATTAAAATATTACACCTTTATCATTTTTCAAAAAAGTTTTCTATATTTACAATGAAGTGTATAGAAATATTTAAAGTTAAAATTAATAATTTGATAAACTGTTATGTGTGGGACAACAAGTTTTTACAGAAGAGCTTTACGGACCTCCCCCCCCCCAATCCTGGGCGACAATCATAAAAGTTCAATTGGAGTTGTCGCAGTCGTACTGGCACCGGCACTAGCACTTCTTCCTCACACATGTGCAGCTCAAGTTAATGTCTCGCAACTGCTCGGGACACCATCTGGGGAATTTCGTTTCCTGGGTATGAATGGCCGCCCTGACTCGAGGGCCTCTCTGTCTACGAATTGTCTCCTCGTCATCGAGCAGAGCCTTCGGTGTATGACCCTTTTTCCTAGGCTCGCCAATGTTCCTTGGGATCGGGAGCTTGTCCGCCACTCGTGGACTCGTGCTTTCTGGAGGACAGGAAAATAAAGTGTGGCATTAATGTCAGTACTTTGCTAGAGATAAATGAGCCGTTGTTAGCAAAAAAAGAGGCCGGCTCGAGTCAACTTTAATTATTTTGATTGAGTTGAGGAAAACGAGTTGAAAGACTTTGTTCATTGTCTTGGTAACGTAATACCATACGCAGAAATATTTATAATGGAATAATCTAGCTCGTGTGATTTACTATTTTAAAAGTTGTTCCTATTTATTCTAATGGATGCTAAGGAAACTTACATAATACGTTTAAAATTATTGTACTGAGTTAACAATAACCATTTTATTATCCCTATCAAAATGGAACATATTTTAAAGATGTGAATAATTACATTAAAACTATTATGTTAAGAATATTTAAAATGTAGAGAAATAAATGCTTTTTTTTAAGTTAAAAATATATTCTCAATGGTACTTCCTTATTGTGTCTGATCTTTATTTCTCATTACACCTATCTCTTATCAATATTTTAGGCTCTATTTTCTTGTGTCTTTTGGATTGATGAATAAAGCATTTTATCAAAAATATTTAACATGTATATTTAATATTTAACAGAAAAAAATTTAGCCGATGCAGTTATGTATAATTTTAAAGATTAAATAGTGGTATTTTTTGAAACTGGGATTATTTTTTTTTATAAGAATTTAAAAATATAATTGCAATCAATGTATATAAAAATTAAAATTCAAAAATATCTAGGATACATTTTCATACTATTATTTTTTACTATGTAAAAATGGTATTAAATAAAGTGAACAATACGTATTTAAGTCTAAATAATTAATGTAAAAGGATAATTTTCATTTTAAAGTAATAAAGCCCAAATCCCGTGTAATTATAAATTTTTAATCTTTATAATTGTTATGTGTAATCGGAGACATATTGTTATGGTAATAAGCAAATTTAAAATGAATTTCGGGTGAAAAAAGGTTAAACAATTGCAATAAACCTTATTAGTAAACTGTTGAGTAAATAGTAAAATGCATTACTGTTTATTTCTAATTCAGTGCTAATAAATAAATCGAAACTGCTATTCCAGATAGACCCCTTGAACCAGCATATAAAAAATTAATCTTCTGGAATTCTCATGTAACCTCCAGAGCCAGAATAATAAGAGCATAATCTCTGTTATAAGTCCTCGTCGACAAAAGGATATTGTTAGACACGCGAAATGTATGTATTTTGTAAAAATTGAAAAACACTATGACGTTGGTGTATGAGCACGTAATTTCATCATTTGCGGAAAAAGTGACTTTTCTCGTTGTAATAATCGATCGAAGCGAAACTCGTTTTCGGAAAATTGCAAACAGCATCAAAGGTCTGTAAAATTGTAAAATAGCTCACCAAGCTTTGGTGCACAGCAGGGGTTACAATTGATTACATCGAGTCTTTTATCATCGGCTGTCTGAGGTCCGGAGGAGCTCCAGTCTGATTGAGCGTCAGAGAGCTGTTGCCGAATGGGAGTGCCGCACCGGTAACACCGACCCTCTGAGAACTCTCCGTCGAGGTTAGACTTTGGGACTTTTTCCTGCAGACGACATCTCCGTGGCATTTGCGAGCGAACATGTGTCCGGTGTATTTCGCCGCAATGCCGACAGCAGCTGTATCCTGACGTACGGCAGTTTTTGTGTGGTTGATGTGCGTGTGTTTCCTGATACCTGTGACATCGGTGTTGCTGGTTACGCCTTAGGATTCGGTTTACCGCCTTAGAATAAAACAGAAATTTACCCATTATGTACCTATTGTTTCATTTTACCCCTACTTCCACCCCTTACTATCTAAATGAACAGTTGCTTATTCTTCGATTCTTGTGCTGATTTATCGAAACCAAACTTTGTTCTGATGCTGACGGCAGAATGTTCAAGCTTTTAAACAAACCAAAATTTAGTTTAACGGATAATCGATCATTCTAATTATCAATACAAAATATACTTCCTCATCCCACAATAAATAATTGATCGATAATTATTTGAGACGTGTAAATATTAATATGAAATTTAATCATTATACGAGTACCTAAAACTTCATACTTTCCTTTAAATGATAAATTCTTTGTCAACTTTATATACATACTTTTTATAAGAGAAATTTTAAATATATATTACATTACACTTTTTATTGGAAGTGTAAAAATCCAAAATTGCTCTTTTTGAATGACATTTTGCGGAATATTTATTATAACTTTTGTTGGACATTTTTTGTTAGACCGTCTTATATTCCAATACCATTTATATTCGTTCTTCTTGATATTCAGTGAAATCTGCTTTTGTATATAAAAATTTCATACACACACACACATGTATTAACATGTCCGTCATGTGTTACTCAATTATTTTTACATCAAATTTAATCAAAATATTAATGAATTAATGATTTAAGAATAAAATTATAATTTTCGAAAAGTTGAACAAACAAAACTTTTTCAGTTAAGCTAATAATATTCAATACATTATGCATTAAATAAATTTAGTGAGTAAATCTAAATTTATTGATTTTTTAATGTAATGATAAAAGTTTTATTTTTAAGTATTACTGAATTTTTATTTACTTTTATATTTATTTTAATATTAACACTATAGAAAATTGTATTTTCTTTTTTGAATTCTTTATAGAATTGATCTTTAAAGCACTGAAATAAATAAAAATATAGCGTATCATGAATTTATAATAAAAATAAAATGTATCTGTAATATACAAAAATATTAAATATTACATAAGCTTTTTTATTGCTTTCATTAATAGAACGATTGTTAATCTAAATCTACTTGAAATTATTGTGATTTTTATTATTTTATATGATACAAATAACTAATAAATATGATAAAAAATATATGATAATAATACAATCAAAATTTAATTTTTTAATGTTTGTATAAATAAATAAAAATATTATTTTATACTTCGAATAAAAAACGATAGTTATTCTAAAGTATTTTAAAAGAAAAAATTCTTAACATCTATTAAATATATATCAATACAATTGGTTTAAATATCGTTATTGATACATTAAATTTAATCATTTAAGTATGTAATAATAATAAAATATTAGATTTTATAATTTTTCGAGATTTTATTATCTTTTTTTTATGGATGACATACCATATTTTTTACATGTAAGGCCCATGAAAGAAACGAATATTTTCAAGTAAAATGTTTAAATTACTTCTATTATCTTCCATTACTTTTATTATATAAATAACATTTCATAATTATAAATAAATAAATATTAAACCTGATTAGCTTGATTTTGTCAATTTTTAAGCTAAACCTTGTGTAGCAAAAAGAAAAAGTATAAAAGAAATCATTGAAGGTGAAGACAGGTAGAGAATTTCTATTGCTTTATACGTTTTTTCTTTCGTTTCTCTGTTTTATCTTTTATTTTCTATTTTATTTATAGTATCAATAAAAGAAAATCTATAAGATTGAAAAAAAAGACATGACACCGTTTATTTATTCGCTTTCTTATTTGTTTGCTGTTGTTTCTAATCCTTTTGTCGTGGAGTAGTAAGGTTATAACAAGAAACTGATTCTCAGTTATTCATGAATCTTTTTCGTCATATGCTTTTGTTATTATTCCGTAATTTTTTTTGTGTAGATGGCAAAATAAATTTAATTTAAAATTATTTATATTTTATTATCAAAAATCAATTAATATAGTACTATTAATAATAAAATTGTTTATAATTTTTTTTGATATTTAGTATTAGCCTATTTGTAGCTATATATTTTTTAATATGTAATGTAAACATAATTTATCGATTGAATTCTTAAATAATCATTAATACATTTTTTTTTTTAAATAATTAATTTAGTTAAATCATGAGTTTGAAGTATATGTAATTCGGAATATGGTCGAAACATTATAATTTTACAACGTATTTTCGAGTATTGTATATTATTTTTCGTATTTGTGTGAAATTACATAAATAAATGAATATTTCCATCCTAACAAACTTTATTGTTTTAAATAATTCATGAATATTTTTATTGTTATTGTCTTATATCAGAGGCAGAGAGAGAGAGAGAAAGAGAGAGAAATTGAAAAATGGTTATATCACGAAAAGTCAGTAATAATTATGAAAAGTAAGTCACGCGAATTTAATTTTGCGCACAAGATAGACATTTTGCCCTCAAATCATCATGAAATATTAAAATATATAAATACAAAGACGAATTCAGAAGTCAATGAATAATTCTTAATTTATTATGAAAATACGAAATGTAGGAAAAAATTCTGCTGATTATTTTTCAAGGTTTGCTTTGAGCTTTACATCAATAAATATACAGAAAATTATAAAAAAATTTGATGTTTGTAGACAAGCTTCTGATGTATTTTTAAATTTTGTTATAAATATATAGTTTTTTTAAGGATACTTAATAATAAAAATTTTTCTCAATATTAGAAATACAATAAAAATCATTTGAAGAGCGTATTCAATTGACTTAATAAAATTTAAAAAGTAATTATTATACTATGTTAATAATTAATAATCACAGATTAATTTATTTTCAATTTGTATAATAATATTTGACCAATAATTCTTTATTAAATTTTTTTATTAAATCTAAAATTTTAATTACTAAAAATAATTCTATAATGATTTAAATTTACTTTTCAAAAATACTTACATATACATAATATATATTAAAATTATCACATAAAATGTTTTTTAAAGCATAAATATTGAATCACATATTATATTGAATTTATCACACATATTAAAGTACTTTTTTCAGAAGTACTTATGTATATAAATGCTTCAATATTTTTGATATTATGATAGTCAGAATTCAAAGAAAATATATGATTTTATTTTTTTAAAACTTGATTTTTTTTTTAAATTACCGAAATTTTTTTAGTATTTCTTATAATTCATAACTGACTAAACAAAAAAATTTTATACTTTGAAATATTCATAAAAATGTTATATAAGACCGACTTTATTTTATTTATAAATGAAATTGAATTTGAACACTATATTAAAAATAAATATATATATATATATATATTCTTATATTATTATTATTATTATTAATTCATATTAATTTTAAATAACAGAAGTTGATCTAATTACGATAGAAATGGCTATTTATTTATTTTTGGATTCATTACATTACCATGTGTATAAATATATGTGTTTTGGTAAAAAGATTTGATGTTTGCATTACGAACTTGAAAAAAGAAATAGATATGCATTGATAAATTAATTGTAAGATTATTTGTCAAGAAAACAAAAAGTTGCGATTTCGAATTTTGATTTTTTTCATAAGTAAACCCAGTTAAATTTTGTTTAATAAATTTTTAAATAAATAGCTAGAATATAAGGAATATATAAAAACATTTAAATATATTTATCGTTATAAAATTATGAAATAATAAATATATAAAATTCAAAAATATCAATAATTATGGTATATAATTAAATAAAATATTTTAATAAACACACGCGCGCGCGCATAAGAAATATTAACATTAAAATAATTAAAATAAAAATATTAATGCACACGCACACGCACACGCACACACAAGAAATATTAACGATATTTATTATTAATTGTATGTAGTTTATATAAACGATATTTGTGCAATGTTTCAAAATTGTTGTCGTATCTTAATTAGCATAATTAAAGTCTACAAAATTAAAATAAATTATTTTTATTTAAAGAATACCCTAATTAGTGTTGATTCAATAATGTAAAAAAAGTACATTACAATCTGTAATACCTAAAGTTAAAGTTTTATGTAATTAAATAATACGCGTTACGTGGAGTAAGGACAAATATTGTTTATAAAAAGTTATTTTGATTGTAGAGAGTGAACAGAGAGCCTTGCAATTCTTAAGAAAATGATCGTTCAAAATATTTATTTGATAATATTAATGTTATGGACGGAACTGGGAGTTTTTTCCCAGTCAGGCGTGTGTCCAGGATGCAGGGTGCCTGCGATGCGCAATTGGAAAGAGTTATTAAAATGCGCAATTTTGTCTGTGGACTTGACTATCTGGAGCTGGAAACTCATTAGGACACATGCGTAGCTTCGCCGTCTGTATGAACGGGGAAGGGTGTTGGTATGCGTGAATAATGCGTATGCATGAGCGGGAAGAATCACTCATGGACGTCTCCATCTCCTCCCCTTCTCTCTCGCGAGCATGACTCGGCCAAGCCCTACAATCTCTCTATCTCTTTCTCTTTCTCTAGCACTGTCATTTGCTCTCCCTCTCCCTCTCTCTCTCACATTCGCGTTGCATGACAAGTTATCTTTTCTCGCCTTTTCTAAAACTTTCTAGAGACGACGACTTACCAACGTTTTATATTAGAATATTATATAAATTCACGAGGGTGATGCGCATAAATTGTTTTGGCTTTCTCTTTCGCCGGTAAGCCGGAAGTTTTTTATGCCAGGGGTAATGCTTGAAGTGTGTATGTACGCGGACGCGGGGAGCGGAAAATGCGCGTGATCGTTAAGTTCAAGATACTCTAACGGTTGAAACAATAAGACCAACCGTCCCTTGATTCGGGGAAAAAACAAATGAAAATCGAGTCGCGAATGGCGGGGCAAAGTTTAGCGGCCTAATTACGCACGAGAAATTATTCTAAAGTCAGACGCTCTAACTCCTCAGTACTGTGTGATCATAAAATTCTGTTCTGTGGTGAATAAAGTGTTCGATATTGCGGTTTGTCTTCAAAAGGAGCTTTTTTATTTCCATCATCCTTCAATCCCCATCATCAATCCAATATAAAATTTACATTTAATGAACTTGTGTAAATAATAATTATAAAAATAACAATTAAAGACATAAATAAATGAAAAATGTTGTACTGAAATAATTTTGTCCCTTCCATAAGAATATCTGTTTTGGATCATTTAGAGTGGAGTATTAATAAATCTTTATTCTATTTTTTAGTGCGAACAACAAATTCAGTAATGATAAAGTTTTCTGTGTTCGATTTTATCGGAGGATTAGTTTTATTAATTTTTAAATATATTATATGGATACGTATATACTTATTCGAGAATAATATGCTCTGAAGGCATCTAATATGTAGATGTGTACGTACCAGCATCATTGCAAGTGATGAGTATTTGCAAAGTTCTATGATTCCTCTGTGTGATGTATTTCGATTGGCATCATTCCGAAGATTTATCGCCAGTATTGATGGATTTGGCTTATCTTTTAGCAATTTCTTCTTGGCGAATAAATCAGTAGTTCGGTAGACCTTAAAATAACAGTGGAGGTATTTGGAGTCTGGATTATAGATCGGGCAGTTTCCCTTTGTCACCAGCCTCTCTGTCTGATAGTATACGGACGATTCCACTGGAGGCCCGTTATTTCCATTCCCATTCTCATTCTCATTCATGTTCTCTTCCGCCTCTTTACACCGTTTTCTATCCATCTCGAGCGACATCTTCCTCCACATATGTAACTTTTTAAGGGAAGAACGTAGGTTTTCCATGCCCTTGGATAATCGACACTCCTAAAAGATGGGGAAATGGACCAGCTCGAGATTTTTAATAATTCACCAAGTGCTCTGCTTTCATCACGAAGACTAGAGCATTGGGTATCAAAACTATGAAGGAACTATAATTAAGTTAACTTTGCCACCTCTCTTTTATTACTAAAATCAATTTATAAACTTTTTTGTTTTTTTTTATCTCTACTAACTTTTAAGTCATTATGATTTTGTTTTGTACTTTTTATAGGGATATTGTAATTGCAAAGATTGAATAATTTAAAAAATTTGTTATCAATATAATATCATTTATGCAACAATTATATTTATTATATTATTATTAATTATATTATTAGTCTTTGTAATTCAACTATACCGTTAAATATGGTTATTTAATAATTAATTTTGATATATTTATTTCATGTATTTATTTTGACAATTTCGTAACTATTATCTAAATTCATATAAATTTAAAATACTTTAATTACTTAAACTTTTTAATTTTACTTAAAAATGAATTTCTTATTAAAATTTCAACGATGCATATCTTTCTAAATTATAATTTTATGTATTTAAAGAAGCGCGAAATATTTTTCGTATTCGAGAATTTTGTTTTTCATTGGTTATTTAAATTGAATTATGAAACTCTTTCTTGAAAGAAATTAAAACAAAAAAAATGTTTTTATATATTTAAAATTATATGTTTATGGTATTGATGAATAATACAGTAAAGATAAGATTTTCATAATATATTGTAGTACATAAACATAGACGGCGAAAACTTTAACAAGGTGTGCATTTAAATACTGGAGTGTCAAATGACATTACATTAAAAAATTTTATCTATTTTTATATAAACTACTTAAATTATGTAACAATCGTTACTTATTACGTTAAAAAAATAAATAATATATAAAAAAGATGTTTATGATTTATAAGACTATTGATATATTTCAAAATTAACTAAACAATCAATTATTATACAAAAAAATCAAAATCATTTACTATTCGATTGACGATAGAGATTTTACGATTATTATTAAAACAATATAACAATATATATATATATATATGTACATTTTTAAGAATATTAATAATTTTTATTTTAATAATTAATTTTAGTAAAATCATAATCAAAACATTAGTTCATCTGATACTTTATAAAATAAATAAACATAAAAAAATAAAATAATTGTTTTATTTTTCTTTTTTTTCATGTTAAAAACATTAATTAATCTTTTATAGGAACCATTTTTTTATTTACTATTTGGTTTTAAAATGATTATAAATTTAATCTATCTTATATTAAAAGTATAATGTTTTTGGCATCGCTATTTCTTTTTTTCCAAGGGGATTACATTGTAATAGGTTGGATAAAAATCTCTAGGGGGATGAACATCTGTTAGTTATAGGGGAGCTTAAATAATCTATTACGTACACATTAGAAGTATAAAGACAATGAGTACTTTATCATCCTTTAATGTTATGTCTGATTTTTCTACATTTTCCGTTATCCGTTCTCTTACTTTATTGTAATTTCCTAATTCAATTCTTTCCAAGTAAACGAACGAAGACAAATTTATATTTTAGTAACTTTATTACGTTTATTGTATTCAAACTATTTTTGACTTTACAAATTGTTGTTCAGTAATAAATTAATGTTTTTTTACATATTTTTATGAAAATTCAAGAATTAAAGAACAAATATGTGCATCTTAAGTATCGATTTTTTGTGAACATATTTGACTTTAATTAATTATTACCGTAAATTTTTTCTGATCATATTAGATTTGTATGGAAATAATAATAAAATTTTTCTACTTTTATAAATTATAATTATTTATTGTGTCTAAACAATAATAGTTTTCTAGTTTTTATTTATTTTCATTTAATTTTTGAAATTGCAGATTTTTATAGAAAAATTATTGAAATCAATTATATTTATCAATGGGTATACGATCTTACATATAATTTTAATAATTAATTTTTAGTTTAATATTATATGAAAATTTTAATTCACCTATTAATATTTAGTAAAAGTATACAATTATTTATATGTAATTGATTAATGCATATAATTTCAAAAATCAAATTAATTAATAAAATCTTATCTTAATAATATGTTAAAAGATATTATATTATTTATCTATGTTTATACTATTTTTTTGATATTAAAACTTTTACTAACATATAAATATTTAAGAGGGATGAAAAAACTTTAGTTAGATTTTAAATACGAAGTACAATTCATGTATACTAAAACTTGGCACATCGAATTATATAAATTTTAATTAATGATAGGTATTTTTAAACGCATAATTAATTTTTACAATTAAAATATTATTCTATAAATGTATTAATAAAAATTTATAAATAAATTACCTCAATTTCACAGTCTTTTATATCTTGTTCTATTGTCCATTTCTTAATGTAAGCATTTTCTTTCTTGTTTTCGATTGGATTTTGTTGTTTAAGATATCCAGCTTTAGAATTTTGGAAATCATCACATAATTTTTTCTGCTTTACATCATTTACAATAATTATCGCTTCTTCGTTATTCTGTGTATTTATATAAATTAAAGTTAATATACGTGGTATAATCTTAAAAAATTAAATATTTAAAGTTTCAATAGATTGTTTTTATTGTATTCATTTAAAAAAATAAAATTTTTTTTCATATTATATTATTTTTTAATTTATATAATAATTAGCAATTATTAACTATATGATTATGTATCAAAATTTTACACACTAATGATATAAACTCGAAAGAGATATTGAATTTTACTTATGATCGAAAACAAAAACCCTTTATTTTTACCATATACATGTATATTCATAATTATTAGTTAACGTATCAATGTTTGTGTTCGGTTATATAGAAGATTACATCAATTCTCTATATCTATGGTATTATAAATTCTTTTATTCAACTAGTTTAAATTTTATTTTTCGAAATACTGCATTTTTTTTAAACAACATTTTTAAGTACAAATAAACTAATTGCTACAAAATTTCAAATAATATATTTGAAAAATTAATTATTAATTCATAAAATGGTACTCACATTTTTATTTATTATTCCTGGAATTGATTCTCGTTTAATGTCATTTTTGTTGTCCTTCGGTAGTACTTCAACTTTATTTGTAGTATTGCACTAAAATTAAAATGCTGACTAATATGAGACTATTATAATATAATAAATATATTATTTTAAAGATATCATTATTTAAATTTAATTATAAATATTGCTGCGACCTAATTTTAAAGGAATAAATTTATCAATAATTTTCTGTAGAACATTTAAATGATATTACGTTAAATTTTTCCATATTTTTCATGAAAAGAATAGTAATCTAAATTATTTTACAATTTATACGTTCTCATAAAAAATATCTTAAAATAAAATTTTAGTAGATATTTATTCATATATAAATGATTTTTAAGTTTTCATATTAATAATAAAAACTCAATTTATTAAGTTCAATGTACAATAATTGGTTTAATATTATAAGTTAATTAAATTTGAGTTAGTAAACTTTAAATTTTTATAATAATATTTCGGATAACGCTGGTGTTTTTTATTGGTTAAAATACATCATAATATTATTTAAAAATAATTGTTACAATATTTAATTTATAGATTTTTTCGTTTGTTTTATTCGACATTCAAAAATATGCAGAGTGAAAAAAAATTTTGTATAATTTTGTTATTATCATTATCATTATTATTACTATTGCTATTATTATCATCATCATAGAAAAAAATCTTACTGTTTTATTTGCAAATTCTTCCACAATTTCAATATTACTTTTCGCCATTGTTGTTATTATAGTTTTTGATTTTTCTGATTTTTCGAAATTTTTATTAACTTTCATTATATTATTTTTTTTTCCAGAAAAATTTTGCTGAAATAAAAAAATGTATTGATATTATTAAAAATGAAATAATAACTATAGTACATTAAAAATAAGAAAATATTTTATTTATTTTTAAGGAACTTATTTATAACTACAAAAAAGTGAGTATTTTTAACTTTTATTAAATATATCTTAATTACTACAGATATTACATTATTTTGTTTATTTTCTCCTGCAGATTCTCGATTAGTTTTCCCAAGATTGATAGTAGAATTTTTATTATATTGAATTTTATTTCTATATAATACATTCTCTTCAAATTTACTGAGCTTGCCTCTTAAAGGTTTATATTTGTTTTTATATTTTGTTACTTCCGCCTGAAATAAAATTAATAAAAAATATACTTTACAACTGTTTAATAGATTTATTTACCGTTAAATTTCTATCTATTGCTCTGAAATATTTTGGTTATTGTTATTTTTAATATTATTGATTTGATTTCAACATATACCATTATATTAAAAAAAATATCTGTTATTATTATTTTATTATAATTAAATTTATTTATCATTAATAATATTATAATTATTGTTGCTTTTATTAGTTTAACTAACAATTTCCATTATGTTATGCTCAACACAGATTCGATTATAATTTTTGAAACCTGGCTTTATTAACAAATTTGGTTTTTCAGTTCTCTCACATATATGTCGTTTGGGTTTTTTATCCTGAAATATAATATAACTTATTATTGTTGTAATACAGTTAAAAATTCTATTTTCAGCATTATTATAGATGATCTAGATTATTTTTTTAACTCGATTTTTACAAAAGAAAAGGCTGATAAAATATTTGAATAAATTTATTTTGATTAAATTTGTATAACGATTAACATTAGAAAATACATTTTGTTTCATAACAATATTTATGTTAAAAATAATAATTCAGAAGTTTAATTTACAGTTAAAATTACTTTTTGCTCATCAATTATTTCTTCATTTCCTTTAATCTGTAATTCTTTTGATGTGTAATTCAATTTCATACATTTTCCATCCTTTTTTTTTCCGTTATTAATCTAAAGCAAAATATATAATTATGAGTTTCTAGGTATAGTATAAAATTCTATCTTTCTATCAATTTTTCCTATAAAATTAATTTCATATTTACAGTAAATAATTACTAGAACAGTTATAAATTAAGGTTTTTCATAATATTTTTAAAAATGGAATTATATAAATATTAGGTTTAACTCACAGATTTGTAGTTATTTTTATGGTCAGTTTGATTACGTTCTCCTTTCAGTTTAGATTTTATTGAAGTTTGATTTATTTTTTTAATTTGTTTCCAACCTCGGTCACTCATAGTTTTAATCTAAAATTTATGTTTACCAAATTCAAATATTTAATTTTTTATGAAAAAATTTACAGTTAAAATATTTTTTACATTTTTAAGTTTTATTTCTCTGGAATTTTCACAAACTTTATTAGATCTTTCATTTAGTACAGTTTTTGTTGAATATTGTGCTATAATATTGTTATTATTTTTTATAGATTTCTTTTCTATTGTGCAATATTTTTTCTGAAATAAATTTTAGTGTTCAATAAAGCCTTTTATTTTAAAACTGTAATTAATTTAAATTATATGTAATGTTAAAAAATATATTACATTAAGAATTAGAGACATTATACTATATTTATCTTGTAGATCATATGGTTCTTTCCATTTCAAAGCTGGTATAAAATGACTTTTACTATTTTCAAGTACATTATTGCATAATAAAGTTTGCTTAGCATTTTTCATATCTGTTGGTGAAGTATAGTTTCCTTGAGATTTAACTTTTAATGACTAATTGTAAATGAAAGAAAAATAAATGAATTTTATGTAAATTTTCCATTATATATGATAAAAAAAAATTAAAAATTTTTATTATTTAAAGCAAAGGTAATATAATTTTTTATTTATTTTATTACAATTATTTTTACATGTTAATGATAATGTATATAATATATATTTTTGTATATCATAAACATATATGTATATTACGTCACATTATAGTTGTAACTTCTATTAATGAGATAATTACAATGGTAAGATTTAATACTGTATTTGATTGTTGCGTTCTTGATATTGATTTGGCATCAACGGCTTCGAATATTGGTGTATGTCCATCTAACTGAAACCAGTTTTGTCTTAAATATTGATGAACATTCTCTATTTAATGTTTATGTAATTATATATATATATAATTAACATAATTTAATATTTAGTCATTTTTATCTACAGAAATACAGTTGAATAAATAATTTACCCCAATTGCTGCAGAAAATCTGTGCTTCAAATTTCTCAAATCGCATAATATTGATGGATAATTTGAGATCTGAAATTTGAATCGAAGTAATTAATTTATCACCAATACATTGTATCAAAATTCAATAAGAAAATAAAAATGAAGAGGGGTATAAAATTTACTTACTGATACATTATTTTGCATATTGGTAATAGTATTCGTAGATTTTATTATTTTTGAACGTTTAATTTTCATTGATTTATCTAATGCATTATGTTGACAAGCAACATTACGCCTGGACTTGTATTGTACTCCTTTGTTAACAACTTCTACTTTGATTTTTTTCAGTGTATCTTCAGATCCAGAGCTTTTTGACTCTGATTTTATGATAAGCTAAATATTTGAAAATTAAAGTTTCACTGTAATCAAGTGTTTTAAATGTTGATAATATTGCATTTGGATTTTTATCGAATTTTTGTAGTTTAATGAATTTAATTTGAAAATAAAAATTAATTTCCAATTACTTAGTCTTGATAATGAAATATCTTTTAGAATTTTATGCATCTTATATCACTTTATATTTTTTTAAACAATTATTTAGTATGTGAATAGTGTAGTCTTAGGGGAAATGGTTAAATAGAACAATGCAATCAAGAAATAGTAGAAAGAAAATGGAATAAAACTCTCATCTTATATTTTTTCTTACTACATGTACTTCTATAATAATTTTTCTCATAAGTTTTTTAATCCTAAATCTTCTTTTTTCTATGTTTATTAAATCAATATATGATTTATATAAAATATAAAACATTACTGAATAGTATCTTGCAATTAGAAATTGTAAGAAATTTCACTGTATAATATTATAAGAACTTGTATAAAATAATTGTAATGTTAGTAAACTATGTACATATTCATGTACTTCTCATTTTTAAAATTTTATGCTTTTCATAATAGTTTATTTAAAAAAAAACTTATAAATTTATAATTGTTATATACTTGTATTGATAACTAGAATTTTATTTACATTTGAAAGACTAATCAAATATATATTATATTTAAACTTCAATTTTTTTTAAACTCCAATGAATATTCAGAATGTATTAGAAATCGTATGATATAAAAATAAATTAGATTATTTTATCTTATATCATATCATATCAATAAATTAAAATTTTGTATACATGATGATTACCGTAATATTTATGCATAAAGTATTTTTTTTCTCTTCTTCTTAAATTTATAATTTTAACTTATTTTTTCCATTTTTGAAAAAAAGTTCAGTACTAATCTGTACCTCATATATATAAAAGCTTTTTTTGAAATTGAAAGAATGAATTCAAAACCAAATCTCAAAAGTATGAAATATCAATATTCAAAAACTTTTAATATATTTTTTTAATTTTTTAAATTTTATTAAACTAAAGTAGATTAAAAATAAATAACCAATAAATAAAAATATAAATAGTGATTTTTAAAATTAAAAAAATTTTCAACAATTTATATACAATTGTTTGTGTGATAAAAAGAGTAGCAAGTAATTATTAAAATAAAAACGAAAGATAATATTTCTTAATTTTCTAAAAATATATTATTTTTAAAACATTAAATAAAATTATATACGAGAAATTGTTTGAAACACCAAAAAACTTAAATGAATATTAAATTTTTATCATGATTTTGTTTTTTTCTCCTTCTTTAGTTATTTAAAGATCAATAATTTTATAAAATTAAATGAAATCAATGATTAAGTGATTTATTAAAATATTAATATAGATTGTTAATTTTCTAGTTAAGTATGAATTATGGGTCGACAGTACACATTTAATTATACTTTTTAATAATTATTAAAATAATAATAATAACTTTTGTAATACATTTAAAAGCATATACTTTATTCGTAAAGTTTTTGCAATGTTTTTTTTTAAAAAAAAAAAAAAAAAAAAAAAAAAAAAAAAACTGAATCCCGAACGAAATATGTGTTGGTTGATTATGCAACTTGTAGATCTCAATTGTCTCAGTTGGAGCAATTATATTGATATTTAGTTTCAGAGCAGATTGAACTCTGTCGTAAAAGTTGAACTATTTCTACTGTTCAATTTTTCAGCAGCTTTTCTTATACAACGCTCGGAGTTAATTTATCCTGCAATTAATCTACCAAAATTAATCTCATTCATTGATGCTTAGAGACTAATAGTAACTATAGTAGTTGAGCTACTATACTTACAAAGTCCGAAAGCCACGGCATTCCATCTTCGTAGATGACCGTGTCATTGCAGATGAAATTCGATGGACAACAATCATAAACATTGTCGTTCTTGCTTCTATGATCTAATCCAATACGATCCGTTTCTTGAGATTTATCCACCAATTGAACACTCGCGCAAATTAACTCGTTACGCATTTCCGGCCGTACCATTATGGATTTGAAAGTCTTGCTGTACAAGTTGCCCACACACCGATCCACGAATTCGATGGCACCTCCGACCTCCTTGTCTGACGTCTCCAGAACCATACCCACACAACTGTCTACGAATTCTATCGTACTTCCAATCTCCTTGCTGGATGTCTTCAAATCCTTACCCACACAACTGTCGATAAATTCTATGGTACTTCCGACTTCCTTGTTTGAAGTCTCCAGCGTTACACCCACACACCTGTCCACGAATTCTATGGTACTTCCAATTTGCTTGTTTCCTCTTTCGATGTTACCCTCCATCATCTACATTTATTTCAAAGATACGAGGTTTGAGTTTAGAGAATAAGTTTAAGGAAAATACAAGTAATTTCTGTGCTCTTCATTGAGAAGAATTTTTTTATGCTGTATGTACACTGCGAAAATTTTCTAAAATAATTGGAATTTAGGGTTGAAAAGTAGGGGAATTAAAATTGTTCGAACTTAATTCAAAAGTATTACAGCAAACTTGGCATTGAAATTCCTTTAAAATTCAAGAAAATAGTTACTCTCCCGTTTCCAATGTATTTGCCTTCGAAATATTAAAAAGTGCATAATATATTTCTTTAAACTTATAAAATCCAGCATACTAATGGAAACTGTTAAGAGCATCTAACTAAATTACGAAAATTTCTATTTTCATTTATTCAACTTATTTTTTTATAAACATTTTAATCTCCTACAAAACTATATCATTTTAATAAGTGTTATAGATAAAATGGTAAACATTAAAGGTAAAATATAAATTACAATAGATGTAATAAAGAATTCATTAGATAAATGTAATCCTTAATGTATAATTAGCATTATTAGGATCTTTTAAAAAAATAATCTACTTTACATCGTTATTTTTATTTTATTTTCGTAAACATTTTTTTATATTTTGATAGACAAAGAACCAATGGGAATTAATAGTTTTTTATAAAGTATCTTATTTGACGTTCATTAATTTTTGAGAGACTTATTAATACTACTGTAAATACTTTATGAATATTGCACTTTATGAAAATTATTTCATTACATCATTTTTTTATTATATAAATAATTTCTATTTTCATAAAGAGAATTCAATTTTTATTTTTCTATAATATTTAAATGTTATGGGAAATAAAGTTTGTATCCATTGAATTCTAATAAATTGAAATTAACTTTACACTTTATTCATATATATATTTGTTGTCATATGTGGATTATTACTAATCTTTTCTGGTCAAAATTTGACAAATAAGTCTAAAAAAATCATTTTTATTGAAATAGCTATTCTAAATAAGATGTTCTAGTTTTATTTTGAATCAATATATATATATTATTTTGTATGATTGTGGAGCTAGTAATTTATTAATAAATTGAAATAATTGCGGTAATAACAATTTTACAGCATGTTTCTTTGCTATATCAAATAAATAATTTAAATTTAAATTTGTGTAATATATTTAAAATATGAATTTTGTATTTTACAAAATTTAAAAAGTGCTTAGATTAATTAATTTACCTTCTGCTCTATTAAATATATCTAAATAGTTGGATAACAACAAAGTTTATCTCAAATACGTGGAAAAAAATTCAGTTTAATTAAGGTAATTAAAATATATTACAGAATTTGAATTAAATATTATCATTAAAATAATTAATTAGCATTTTTAAATTTAAGTATCATAATTGACTAATATTAGAATTAACATTTTTTATTTAATTGGTCAAACTGATGACAATTATTATAAATTGATTATGCCTATTATGTTGAATGACACAAATACTGATTCAAATTTCTTCAGCTATGTTATGAATCGAACAAGTGAATACTCCACATAAACTTATGTATGAATGTAAATATGTGTTCAGGTGCGCGCGCGCGTGTTTACCATTATTTTTAGGGTCAGCCGTCTTTTAGTTTGCGTAATAAATTCGACACTAGCAAAAAATTAATAAAAAAGCAATATGATTTTGTTACAGTTTATTATTTATCCTTCATAATATTGATTAAAATTGTAAATAGTTTTATTAAGATTAGTTGGAAAAGCCTTGTCTTTAAATCGATTTTTTGTTTCCGAAAGAAAAGTATCTTATGAAATTGCGTATGTACGTGTAATTTTTTAAACTGAAATGTGTCGAAGTCAATAACAAATAAATAAATGGCGATTATCTTGTTAGATTTGACGCGTGCTACAGATTAGACAATTCGTAAGAAAATTTGTATAGGAGAGGTTTGCGGAATTTATAGGTAATCGAGCCAGAGCGTAATTAGGACAAATCCCATCTATTCAACTGAGATCAGCTCATTTGAATATGAAAATTTGTTCACTATCTTGGGAGTTTGACAGAGATGCCAGCTTCAGAATTCGGTATTGTATGTTGTTGACTTAGTTCTGCCGGTGAGCCAATACGCGATTCATTATTATGGTTGAAAATTGCTTTACATGAACTTTACATCAAAGTTCTGATCCTATGACGTCAACCCAATATTCCATAAAATGCGATCTCGTTAATATATGTATAAATTTATTGATACCCATGCCTCGGTTGATTCGGTGGTTACGGAAGCTTCGTGGGTGCAATTGTCCTGCAACCTGTTTCTTGAATCCTCCGTGTATTTGAATTCGACCAGATTTTTGGCATTCTTATCAATTGAATCGGCAACCTCGAATCCTGACGGGGACCTGCAATAACGATCGAGAGACTGGATTCTTCTTTTAAACTTTCGCTCACCCTAAGATTATTCCCTGACAATCGCAAAACTAGGCTATATGATCAAAATTACGTGACTATTGAAATTAATGCTCTTGTGGCTTAATTATCTTCACTATACCTATTAATACTTTTAAAATCATCTTTTTTGACAATTGATCTTTATTACTTGTAACCTTGTTAATGACTATAATTATTGTCTTTCGCTCGTCCAACATATTAGGATTTAATTAAAAATACAACTACTATTTATTTCATAAAAGTTTTTTTTATTAAAATTCATTATTTTTACCATTCACCTACATTTTCAAAAATCTGAATCTTAGCATTAGCTTATATGTTTCATTACAAATGAATTTTCAATCTTAAGTTTTATTTCTTTTGTGTTTCGTTCGTTTTTACAATGCATTGATTGATAAATAGCATACGTATATATATATATATCTCATTCATCAAATAAGGATTATGTATATATAGAAAAACATGGATATTAAATATATTTATCTAAAAAATATTAAAAACTATGTTTTCCATTTTTGATTTTTTTTAATCTTAAATTTTCTTATTAGAATAAAGTAACTACAAAATTTATGTTCAAAAAATAAAAATTTACTATTATTTTATTACTATTATTATTATTACTATTATTTAACAATGAAGCAAATATCTTTTATAAAAGATTTATAATTACGAGTATTGTATGGTCCGTTAAGTTAGTCATTATTATAATGTTCAAGTATTTATTATTGTAGTCTAGATCTGAATAGAGTATATATAGTATATAATGCAGTATTATACAGTATAATGTTTGCTATTATATAATGTAGTATAGTATATTATTATCCTAATTGTATCGTGATTTATTCATAACATTTATCATATATTGCGATTTTTAGTTCAGTTTTATTATACAAAAGTGAGTTCCTCAATAATTTTCAGTCTATTCAATAAAGTACTTTAAGTTTCGTATATGGTTTTAATGTATTAAAATTTAAGGTCTGTCATTAAATTTAAGTTCCTTATATTTTATGTACAATGTGACATTAATTATTACTATTAAATTTATGTATATATAACGCCAATTAAGTATATTTGATAATATAATTTTAATAAATATTTGAACTATAAACTAGTTCAATTTTATATTTGAAAAAAGTACATAAATAAATTTGCATATCTCTTTTAATCAAAATATGTTTATTTAATTTGTAAAATTTCTGATAAAAATTATTTTATGAATTTGTATAGTTTAAAAATAAACAGTAATATTTAAATAATATATCAATGTAATCTTCAATTAATATATTTCTGAAAAACATTTTACTTATATTACTTATATTTCATTCATCTCATTCTTATACTTAATTTTGGTGAGTATTACTATTTAATATAATATAATTTGTATTAATATGATTCTTTGATCATATGTAAATCTTTAATTTATTATTTATTGAATTATTTATTTTTTTAAAGTGTATTCTTTGAACATACATGCCTTTAATTATGGTGTAATTATTATAATATCATGCTTTTTACAACTGCGGTAAATATACTTTTTTCCGAGTTAAGATAACCATTGTGGAACATAAATATATGGTAATAACGTAGATAATAAGTCAAGTATTAGTGTTGTATGAAGTAAATTTCATTAAAATCATCAAAATATGTTTAAATTATATTATTCATCGTTATAATTTTAATTATATTGTGTGTGCGCAACATATATACTGAATAGTAAAAGAAGTTATTTTTAACATAAAATAATTTTCTTGTTTGTTGTATATTATCTCTTTCGTTTTTCTATTTACTTAATGAATGTTAACTTTTTAACAAAAATAATAAAATATGTAATTTAACGTACACAATGTATTAGCTGCCAAAACACAATAGGTGAATATTGTACTTTTCACTGCGCTGTAATTTACATATGCATACTAAAATTGCTAGTCTTGAAGTCGTAAAAATATTTTGTATATAAGCATGAGTGCATCCGCCATAAGTAAAGAAATAACTTTCAGTTGTATAGCATAATTTAGGAATATATTATGTAAAGATTAAAGTGATGAAAATTCAAATCAAAAAGTTTAAAAATGACTTGTAAAAAAAATTGAAAATACTTATTTCATTAACCCTCCAATTTTTACCACTCCACTTTACCAATACATTCAATTTAATTGTCAAAAAGACAAAGTTGGAGTAAATCACGTCACTCATCTGCTAACCTCCGTTAGATACCTAATGAATTCCCGAGGGATGTAATTTGAGTTTGAGAGACAAAACCTGCTAAGCTCAGAACGATATTTCTCTAGCTGTTCATACGTCTCTTCCCCTGGAGTGGACGCGTTCTCCTCTTCCTTGTCACCATCACCCTCGATGTCTCTGATACCCACGTCATTGGACAACTGTAACTGGCAGAATCTATCCACACGGGTAAGAGCGCATATGAACATCTCCTGTTTGGCCTCGAGTTTAGCAATGCGCTTTTTCATGGAAGTTTCGGCTTCGGCTAAGTGCTCAAGTCTTCCTATGTAGTCCAGATCGCACGATTTGAAAGAGGTGATACTCTCTTCCGGCCTTAGAAATTTTTTGGCCCATTCTGCAATATCGGAAAATTTACGTTATATTTGGAAACCAATGTGCTTTACTAGTGAAAATTCGATAGCAATCGACTGGGTGAACACGAGACCTTTTGGAATTGAGAATATTATGATTTCGTTGAATGAAAACGAAGAAAACTATTTTCAAAAAATGCATATGCTCAAATATTTACTCGAAAAAATTTAGGACTAAGTAATGAATATTTCGTAAACCACCTTGTTGAAATATCTACATGGTATCATTTGCCAAGATAGATTTAAGTGTTTATAAATGTTAAGTAAATTTGGAGTTAAATGGAAAAACAAGATAAATGTAAGTTTCGAGGATTGTTTGACTAGATTAAAGTACACATCCATATTAAGAAATATTTCTTGACATTAACGTTAAAAATGATATTTATAAAATCTCTAATTTGAACATAGAGATATTAAAATTTCAAATTGTTAAATAAATCTTATCATACATCATTCATTATTATTAGTTTAAAATTTAGTTTACACTGAATTTTAAGTAAAAAAAATAAAAAAAAATTTGAAATGTTTTTACCAAGGAAGGATGATTTGTGTTCTTTCTTTTATAAAGGTTTACATTATTTTTTAGCGGGATGTATATGTTTTACATAAACGATTTTTAAGTTCTGAAATATAATATTCATTAATTAGAGCGTAATTTTCAAAACTACAAATTTTATATGCTAAATTATATATGATTTGATAAATATAAAATTAATAATTAAAAAAATTTAAAAAGTATTTCAATGTATCTATACATAACTCCTATTTTTTTCTAAATTGATTCTTCAACATCTACGAAAAAGTATTTTCAACGTGCTAATAAATTTAAAACATCATTTTTAAGTAAATATATAGTATTAATTTTATTTAATTCATGTATATCTTGGATAGCATTATAGAAAAATTTATTAAAATCATAGTTAAATTTTTAAAAATAGTTTACATTAGAAATTGATAATTGCATTTAATATTAAACTTAATTACATAAGCTTAAATAGATAAATAATTTTCGTTAAAAAAATTTGTAAAGATTAATTTATAATATTGTCTTAAAAATCATTAAACATTCTTAAACATTTTTATTTTAAATATAATATACTTACGAATACTTTTAATTACTATCGTCTTAAATTTATATGTACAGAACCTGAATATATTATGAAACTTTCAAATCTTAATTTTCTTAACTTCATCAATTAAATTCTTAAATACTCTTATAGCCATATCCAATGATTTTCATTTATAAATTAATATAATATTTGTTTATATAAATTTAAATTGCAATTTTATTTTTCAAAAAAATATTTTGTATAATAAATATTATTTGATTAGTTTATTAGTGTAATATATATATAATACTAATAAATGTTACACCTAATTAATGTTATACTAATTCTTAATAATATATATACCACAATTACACAATATAAATAATATATCTTGAAAACTATTAATGATAAAATGATTAATTACAGGAATGGTTAAAAAATTTTTAATCTTGATCTTAATAGATCTATCAATAAATACGAGATGAAATATCACAAATATTTTCAATATTACAAAGTGATATAGATATGTTGTAATCATGTTAATTACATCGATTATGTAACATTGGATTCGTTTATTAAATTTAATTAAAAGTTTTATAGTTTTCAATTAAATATTATCAATCAATTTGAATATAATTAAATATCTTGTGAAATATAAATACATTTTACGTCTATTGAATATTTTAAAATGATCTAAATGAATAATAGTACTTGAGTAAAAGTAAATTTATATTTTGTTATTTTTTTGAAAGTTTATTACTTTATTATAAATACTATAACAAATTTTATGTCAAGAATGTAAATTTTTAGGTAAATTTTTTATTATACTTCTTTAATTTAAAATATAATCTTAATAACAATTTCTTTAACTTTTTAATAATTTATTTAAATTTTTTTTATATACTGAATAATTATATGTATATTTGAAATATTTATTATTATTCATGTTGTTAAATAAAATTTTTTATACATTGTATATTTTTTTTATTGTGTCTTATTTTATGTTATTACTGTGTGGTTATAGTATCTTTGCTATAAAAGTTATATTTTAAAAAATTTTGTAAAAATACGATAAATCGCTTTACTATTCCAAATTTCAAACAATCATATATTATAGATATAAATACATGTTTTATATACATTTAATATCCTAAAAAATTTAATATTTTTATATTTTTTAAACATTTGTAAGCCAAGAATATTTTTTATAAATATTTTTATATATATTTTATAAATATTTTTATATATATAAATATTTTTTAACATATCTTTTTTAATTTTCTATTAAAGCAATGTTTACAAATTTGTTAAAACCTTAATATTTCTTTATCAATGTAATTTAAATATATTGTGAAATAATTGAAATATTATTTTTCGCAGTAGAAGAATTTTTACTCATCTATATGCTTATTAAAATTAATATTTTTAAGTAAAATTATTTTTTGTATATAATTAATTATTTAACACGTTTATTGATACCAATAAGATCCATTTTATTTATAAATAAGTATTTTTTAGATATCATACATTTATTATATTTAAATTAAATATTCAAGTATTTAATAAATTTATAAATAAGTTATCTAAATTAGTATTTTCTAATTGTCGAAATTATTATTATTACAATTTGGTTCTTAACAAAATTATTAGAAAAATGGCGTTTGATATACTTCAATATTCAATCATTTAATACATATTATGTGAAACATTTATGTAATGAGTATTTATTAATTCAAATTGTATAACTAATCAGATAAATATTCAAAGTATTCACACACAAATTACTGATTTTTGTTATATTAATCTTTGAATAAATGGCCACATTATGGTAGTCTTCTAGTTATTGGTTTTAGTTAGATATTAAATTATGGTTTTAATATTTTGTTCTAAAAATTAATTTTTATGAAATATAATCAATAATTTATTTTGGCATTTTTTATTAAAACTATAAATATATTGTTTTATATTTATTTATTAATTATTCAGTTGTTAACATGAATACTTCTTCCTGATGTTATGACAAAAAATCGCAATTTAATAAAAAAAAAAAAGAGAAATGCAATACTTAATTTGATGTGTGATGCAAAAAAATATTCTTTAGTAATAGTGAAAATAATGAAGTACTAACACTATGAGTTTATAAATACTATATTTATTTTACAATTATGTACAATTAGTTACAATTATTTTCACTATCATATGTAAAAAAAGAGGCGAAAAATAAGCTGAAAGTAACATTTATAATCGTCGAAGAAAAGATTAATACAGATATAATAAATGCTAGTGTAATAATAGTGCTAATATAATAATCATGATAAAAACAATTTGTATTAAAGAAACCGTATATATTGACAGTGTACTACAATTTCGTATCACAGATGTTGTAAAAAGTAGAGTACTGTACTTTTACTTTTTTATTGTTTATATGGTTGTTCATAGTCATATTGTGATTTATTATGAATAAAACGATGAAATATATAAAAAATACTCATATTTTAATACAGCTGACTACTATTTTATGTACTATATATTTATAATTATTTGTATATAATTTTAATAATTTATAGAAAAAAATATATAATATAAAATAATTAAATGTTGAACAATGCATTATTTTATAAATTGAAAGAAACTAAAAACTACTCCTGGATTAACTAAACCCAGTTATACCTAAGCAAGAATAATATTGTACAATTGCAATATTAAATATTAATCAAATTCTATTATATTTGAAAAATTTTATTAGATTATAAAAATTTCAGTGAAATACCTTTTAAAATAATTTTTATTAATATTTTTAATTAAAATAAATTTTTGTCATAAAATTTTTACAAATATTCTTATAAAAATTATACTTGTAAAACTTATTTACATTAAATAAAAAATGATTGAAATTTATTTTTTCATTAATCAATTAATCGTAAAGTAATTTTAACGCATATATTATATTATTATTATATATGTATAGATAATTTATAATGAATATTATAAATAAATTAGAACAAGTTGAATTAATAATTATTACATATATGAATTACGTAAAATTTATTAATTAAAAAAATCCGAATACTTTATCGAACGTTATTTTTCTAATAATGTTGCTGATCATATAAAATACATAATTTAAAAATATTCATTTAAAATTTTTTATAGTTTCACAATAATACTACATTAATATTTATACGTAAAAAAAAATTAGTAGCTTAAATTATATTGTAATGAATAAATTTTTTATCTCATTGTTGACAATATATGTGTAGAAATTTTGTGATTTTTGTATAATATATGTTAATAAATATTATATGTCGCATATTAATTAAAATGAATAAATTCTAAATAATATGTATATATGTATCAACAGTTTGAGTTGGGAAAAATATCTATATGAAGTGAAAAAAAAACCACGGATTTCAAAAGCTTGTAAATTTGAATGTTACTTGATTATACCAATTAAACTTTTTTTCATGCATGTCTCATTAATATAATATAAAAATATGTTCAGACATTATTAAATAATATATTTGTGATAATTTAAGTATAACGAAAATATTAATGAACATTAGTTCCATTTACTATAGAACCTAAAGTCAAAAAATATTATAAAAATATTTACATTTAAATTGAAATTATTTATAATAATCTTAATTAATTGATATATGTAGAAAGTTTTTATGTTCAAATGTGTCATATAGAGATTCTATATTATAGTCTTTATATGAGAGATGTATTAGGAAATTTAAATTAATACTTAATTAGAAGTTTTGTGTGAAAAGTATTACCTACAAAGAAATAAAAACAAACCGATGAAAACAGGAAGGATTATTGAAAGATGGAAAGTTGGAGGAAATTTAATTGAATTATATGCGCGCATGTTAGCCAGTGTGAAGTAAATTCCTAAAAAGTTATAAAGAAAATTTACTAAAAAAAATTAGTTTTTTATATAAAAACTAGGTTTTCTATTCTGCAAAGTCTAAGACCATATTTAAATAAAAAATCTTTTTACTTTTCCGTAGAGTTTCTGAAAAAAAAGTTATGAAAGTTAAAACAAGATTAAATATCATCACTTTTTCTCAAGAATTATAAATATAATTATAAATATGTCATATTATACTAAATACATAAATTATGCTAAATAAAGCGTTTCTAAACTATGAAGAAAAATTTATTAAATCTAAATAAAAAAAAAAAATTCACTATATATGTTAAAATAAATAAATATTTCAACTAATTATTATTCGAAGTAAATTTTATGCAGTTTTATTCAAAATTTGATTGAATGTTCAATAGACTCATATGTTGAGATTTATTTATTCTTATCAGTTTGCCCGAAACTTATATTATCGAAGGGATTGCATAGTTCAATGGCACTAATTTTTATTATATCCCTTCAAGAATAAAACTTTGAAAATCTAAAATTGAATTTCATATACAGTAATAATCACAGAAAAAATATTTATAATTTGCCTGATATTTATATAAAAATTTTTTAAAGTATTTTTACCAAGTAATTTTACGAAATTATTTATATTGTATATTCCAAAATAGAAGTATTATTAAAAAATATAAGATAGAAAAAGTAATTTTAATTAGTGATTAAAATTGAAAATAGCGATGTTCAATTATTGAAGAAAGTTTTTTTCATATATAAAATTAATATATTTAAGCATTTATTATCATTTAATAATATTATCAATTGTGTGAATTTTAAGTGAAGTAATTAAATTATCTTGTAGAAGTGATTTATTAAATTATATAACTATTGTGTCTTATTTATATAAATGGATTAAATAAGATTTGATATTTTTTTTTAATCTAAATATCAATAAATTTAATACATTGTATGAAAATAAACTATATTTGTTACCGTAGCATTAGGAAAAAATTAAATCCTTAAAATTTAATAGAAAAATGATTCTATGATATTATTTAATTTTACTGTTGATTTTGATAAAATTATAATTCGGGTTGCCCTTTGGGACAAATCAACGCACAGGTAGATTCTCAAATGATTTTAAGGAACAAATGAATGGGTTTATAAATAAGGTAAGTAAAGAATAAGTGGAAGAACCAACTGAAAAAATTTTTTAAGGACTTATAAAATATATATAATTTAATTAATTTAGATTGTATAATTTAATTAATTGTAGGTAGGTTTTCTCGATTTTAAATAAAAAAAATGTAAATTAAATAAAATTTAGATTGTAAGAATTTTCTTTTTGATGCTTAGCGAGAGGTTTTTTTATTCCAGTTAACTAAATTGTAAAACGCGAGCGCATACAATTCATATATTAATTTAGTATAGATTTGCAAGGCAGTTTGTATCGACATTTGAATTTCGCGGAGAATGTTGATGGATGCTGCGCAAGGGCATCGAGGAGAAAAAAATTTAAGGAAAATCATTAAAAATAGAAGAAAAAAAAAAAAATAATGAAATTAGAATTCGCGTTTATATGGTATCGTCGAGTAAGTGCAATTAATTTTTCCGTTTCACTCGCAAATATTTTTGTACATGAAGATATATCTCGTTTTAATAAATAATTAAAATTTTGTCTGGACAAATCAAAAGCAATTTTATACATTTTCAGTTTAAATGTATAAATAAAAAAATCATTCTTGTATTTAAAGGTTTTTTTCGTTTTATCATCAAGGAACGTAAACGAAAAAGAAAAATATATTTTTCGATTTGGTTTTCGAATTTACAATATTGATCACATATTATGTATTAGTTTAAATTCGCAATCTAAATCATATGTTTATAATTTATATATTTTAGATTCTGTGAATTAATCAAATGCTGTAGAACATTACATCTTATGCGTTAACCGTTAGAATGTAGTCTAAATGCCCGTATTAGAACAGTGTTTATGACATTTGATGTATAATTAGAAAAACCATTTCACATATATTGTATAATTTAATATATTTACGAGGGTGTTGGTTGTATAAAGCGACACTAGTTTCAGTGCAAATATTAGTCTTTCTCACACTTTCAGTTCCATACGCAACCTTATATTTTCTTCAAATAGCGGTTGAACAACATTATGTGCAATAGCTATCTTGTTGGCGTTGGCTAAAAACAATCTCACTCAATCCTAACGCGAAGTTTTATGAATATTTTTAGGAATATACAGAATTAAGAGAAATAGTAAAATTAAATGTACTATAAATAAATTAATTGGTCATTTTTTTCTAGATGCAAATTATTAATTTTATTATACCATTTTTCACATTCTTACGTTAGAGCAGTTGAATTTTTCTACATTATAATGAAGTATCATGATCTAATATCCTTATCAGCACTATAGTCTTAAAAAATCACACTAATAATGTTATTTTAAATAGGTCGTAGAAGAGATTCCGAATTTTATTATCCTTACACTGTATAACTGTAGCATTGGTTGAGTACGAATGACTTGTTGATTTAAAAATAATGATTTGTGACTGTTGCATAAATGAAAAACATTTAAAATTTAATAACATTAATTACTCATAATACTATTATGTATTTATGGTAAATAAAAGATATATATTTCAGTTGAGATAAAAGTTTACTAAAAATATGTATTGATTGCAACGATAGAGAAACCCGTAAACAAAACTTTTAATATGTATATTTGAAAACATTTTAAATAATTAATTCTTAATCCTCCCTTACTTTCTAAAAAAAAAACTGAATTTATGTATTATAAAACTATTTATAATAGTATGCTTGCTTTTATAAATATTCATAACTGCAAGCAAAAAATTTTTAAGTAAGGAAACAAATATAAAACAGTTTCAGAAACTTTCGTATTTCTAAAATGTTGAAAAAAAAATCGAAATTTCAACTACTATATTTAATTTCCTAAAAATTTAAAAATAACATTAGTATAAATAAATATTTATGAAATGATAGTATAAATTTACTGTATCAAAAGAAACAAAATTTCACACGCCAATTTGTTAAGTTAAATTCATTTTGTAAATTAAATAGATTCATAAATTAAATTTACTTTTATAATCAACAGAATCTTGGCCTAAAATCAATAATAATAAAGGCATTTTTACTAATTGATTGACTACTTATATCAATATCAAAGTAAACTACCAAGTAACATTTTTGGCATAATTCTTAATTGTCATAAATCGTAAATAGGATAATCACATTAATTTGACATATTCAATTTTTTCAACCTCCAAAGTTTATAAAATTCAATTGTACTAAAATAAAAGAAGCTGATTCAAAGCTAAATAAATAATATTAAAATAAGATTATCAATTATTGTTTTTTGTTTTTAATTTTTTTATATAAACGGCAGTACGAATTAATTGAAAATAGTATATTTATAATAATAAAATAGGTTTTATAATCTAATATGAAGATTTTTAGGTTATTTATGAATCTTTCATACTCTAAATATTATTTTGGGTATTCTATTTATAAATGGTTAACTTCACTATCTATTCAAGTTTACTTTCTATTAATTTTATTCCTCAAACATTGTAATACAATAGGAAATTATATATGAATATTGCATAAAAATTATTTTATAAATATAAATATATTAAATTACATAACAGATTAAGCATATAAATTGTGTATGACTTAAATATATTTTTTAATTTTATTTTATTAAGGATATGTTAAAATAGCTATTTTAATTGTAAATAATTTTTGTATTTCGTTATAGGAAATCTATAATATATATGATGATTCAGGGAATAATCCCAGATAGAATATTGTTCATTCGACTATTTTTAGAACATGAATCAATGTATCAATAATAGATTTTATCTCTTATTTTACTACTCTTAACTTCAAATATTTATAAAGATATTATACACTTAGTAATAAGAATAGCTATATAAATTAATGGGAATGTTTTTATGTATAAATATGTACAGATTAAATTTTAATTTAGAAATGGAGTGAAAACTTACATGAAAATAATTCGTTCGCTGTTTATAATTAGTTTATAATGATTAACTATTTCACACAATATTGAAAGCGAGGAATTATGAGAGCATTAAAAAATATATTTTCAATAAAATCATGTGTAAAGTAATTAAAAAAATAAATTAAATTGCAAAGATCATATTAATATTTTATTGCATATTATAGAGACCAATTACCGAATGTAATTTAATAAATAAGCAGCTTGAAAGCAACTTTTGGTATTTTTGTTCCCTGAAGTTTTGGATTTTTGGATTCTAGCACTAGAAATAAATGTAATCGTTGCAGCCTGATTTGTCTATCGATAGTAAAAACAGTTACCAATGCACTCGGCATTTTCTATTTAAAATTTAGTCGAAAGTATTTTGGACGGTGGCACATAATCGCGAACCGAAACCGGCCTGTCAGTCGCTCTCGTAGATGCAAGTATTTCGCAACGCCCACCGAAAAGTTCGATCGACAGTTTCGGTCTCGACTTTCCTCTTCCGTATGAGGCGTGGGCACATGCTTCAAGTGTCGAGCAAGTGGGCTAACAAATTGCATTTAAAAAGGCGGACAGGTGCTGGTGCACGTGAAGTGCTTCTGCTAAACTTGCATTACCCAATGCAGCCGAAGGGTATCGGTTGCCGCCACGCCAACGCTGGGTCAAAGTTCAGAGGTCGATAACTCACCGGTAACTGGGCTCCGAGATTCCTCGAGTTTCCGAGTTTCGCCAACGAGCTTCTCAATTCGCTCTTTGCATACCTCTTGTTGCTGCTGGGCTTGAGCGATGCACCTCTTTTGATCTTTCAGCGCAGCCTCCCGGTCCAGCCACAGCACGTGCGCCTCCTCCACTCGACGCTGGGCCTCCTGTTTATCGAAACCGAAAACCAATTTAAAAATCAAAACCTGACAATCTCTGACTCTCAATTTACGCGCGCTTGAGCTTATACGCCACTTGCCACTCAAGTCATTTACTTTCATTCCCACTTTATCAGTATTTACTACTACTACGTATTTAACGAGTTAACCTTTGGCAATTTTTTCATTGCTCAAAACGCTTTTGTGCGATATTAACTTCAATATTCTGGCCTGAGTTGAGTAAATTCCTAATTATCCTTTTTATGTTGTTCAAATAAACCAAAGCTTAATTCGATGAGATTTGATTATGTGAAAATTATGTATACTTTTTTGGTAGTGTTAATAAAGTTTAGGTACTTTAAATTAAATGAGTAATTAAAAAAAAAAAAAAAAAATTAAATTACACAAGTGCTTGTATGCGCACGTGTGTGTGGACGTACAATCAGTCAACATACATGTATTCTTAATTATAATTTTTATAATAATTAACTACAACTGCATACATTCATTTTTTTTCTTGCTCTTAAACAATAAGATTAAACTTATTTATTTTGCAAGCTTCCGTCTTTTAGAGTGTAATTTCATATCAGACTCATCATAATTTAAAAAACAAATCTTAGGTAAGGTGAACAATAATTCTTGTGAATTTTATTTTTTTTTTTATTGGTGGAAATAAAGTAAATCAATATAAAATGAATATTTCTGTTGTTATTATTTTAGATATTATAAGATAGAACATATAAAACCTTTTTATTTAAACATAATTATAATTGATACCATTTTTTTAATTATAATTAGAAAACTTTTAATTTTCTTATGTATTATATATATTTCAAATCAAGAGTTTTCGAGTATTATTATATAATTAAACTAAATTATGTATTTCTATATGGTTAATTAAATACTGTGATTCATCAATAATTTTTTATTAGTGGTTATGGTAATATTATCATTTTATTGTAATTAACCCTGTAACGACACGGTAATTGAGAGGGAGCACAAGTAAATTTTCGTTAAAAAAAAAATAATACTTTATTAACACTACAATATACAATTACATTTATTACAATTACACGTAAAATAGATTTTAAAATAATATATGACGACATAATAATAATAATATATATAATAATAATGCCGATATGTTTTGAGGATCGAAGTATTCGGAGGTCGAGAGGAGACTGCTGAAAAAAATGTTGAAAAAAGGAAAAGTGGGGTTGAAAATCGGTTAGAGTATTTAGCATGGTGACACCGATTCTACGGAAAACAATTGCGCATATCTGAGAGTGCATGCAAGAGGCGGGGCACCCTAACAAAGAGGGAAACTGCTAGTTGGCTAAAAGTATTTTAGAAAATATTTGAGATTTGAAAACGTTTGGAATTGCATTTCCTGTGCATTGGCTTGAAACAAGAAAATGCTTGGATAGAGACAAAGGAAAAGAGAAAGTTGGTGACGCATCGGAAAAGGGGAAGGAAGGTTAGAGAAGTAAAAAGTGTTACTCGGCAAGAAAAATCTGAAAATTACAGATGTTTTGGTGAGGTACATTACAACCCTATTACGAATTTAGTAAATACCATGTTTTTAAATATAATAAATATTAAAATAAAATGTTTCATACATTTAAGTATTTGATATTTTTATATATATATAGTCTATTTGATCGAACTTTAATTTTTTAAAAAATTAACCAAGAAACAATTCGATAAACAATTTTTTTGAGGCTTTCAGTTAAAAAAAATAATAAAAATTTCAGTTAAAAAAAATTTTTTATATTTCTTAATATTTCTAAAAAAAATATTTTGTAAATACAGAAACAATAATAAAAAATTTTGAAATAAAAAATCCCTATTAAAATGAATTTATATTGAAATTATTATACTGTTACGTACGTAACGAAATTCAACATAATTTCAACATAATAGCAACTAACAATTCAAAAGTTGCAAATTATAGCATAAAAGTAGAAATGATTTTAATGATCGATATGTACGTGACGAAATTTTTCATAATTTAGCAACCAACAATTCAAAAATAGCGAACTATAGCATAAAGTTGGGAACGATTGTAATGATGAAATAGTTGATCGGCATAAAATTGATCTAGATTCATAAGAGGTGTGGAAATAATTAACAAATACCGAAGAAACAAGTAGTGGGAGAATTCGAAAACTTGCAATAGAGAGATTATGAAAACTCAGTCAAGATCACACAAGAGGTTCCCGGTCCGAGTCGAGTAAGAAGTAACGCGTTATCAATGAAAGACGAGAAGTGTAACAATAATTTAATAAACGGACGCAATTAGGGTACAACTGACGTATCACGAGCCACACACACACACATAACAAACTCTTTCTTCCGATTATATGAAATAAACGTAAAGTCCTGAATATTAATCATCATATCATTCCTTAAAGTAACCCGATCCTCGCAAAGGCTGAGACGTTTTGATCAACTCAGTTACGGCGGAATAGTAACCCGGCGGTAAAAGAAATAATACATAATAATATATATATTGACGATACTTAAATTCGTAACAATACATTCAAAACTGAAATTGTACTTTTTTTATATTCCAATAATTGTGAAGTTTGTTCAGCATAATGTATTAAATATAAATTTAACTTTTCTTTTTTAGATAAATTTAAGTGTATAACAATAAATTAATAATAACGAAATAAAAAAAATCTACAATTAATTCTTCATATAATACACAATTAAACAATAGGTTGATGTATGGTATTTTATTATGTATATATATTTATGTATGTGTTTAAAAGCATCAACAATTAATTGTTAAAGAATTCATTAATTAAAAACATATGTAATATACCTATATAAAAAATTAAGGATATATTTAAGTAACACTTATAGAAAATTAACGTCAAGCAATCATTTCATCTATATACGTAAATTTTTTCCGAGTTGTACGATAAATAACATAATTAAATTATTTTGCTTGCTTTGTAACCTAATTATATTTAATGAAATTGAAAATATAAAGTTATTATTTCCATTTAAAATTCAATTGATACACGGAAACATACATATATATCTTTAATATTTTTAAATATAAAATTGATATTAACAGTCAATATTTGCTTCATTAATATATAGTTACATGTAGATAATAAAATATAATCTTAACAAGGCCTTGCATTTCTTTTCTTTTGTTGTATTATTTTATTGAGGAAATTATTTAAAGCATAATATGTTTTTTAATTATAGCTTATAAATATCAATAGAACCTTTAATTACTGATGATTGTTGAAGAACATGTATTGTGCATTTAATTGACTAACATTGTACCGTTAATATAAAAGCCTCCATTACATCATTAACCTTTAATTATAGGGTTAAAATTTAATGTGTATACAGTCATTAAAAATATACATATGTATAGACATACGCGTTAATATTTGTGTTGGAATAAGAACCAATAAATTTTCATAGTTTCAATTTTTGCTGCAAATTTCATCTTTAGTACATATTTATTATTTGTGTCATTTATTTTGATGATACATTTCCACAGATATCATCGTAGGTATCAGCATATACATTTTTTTCATGTAGATTTAATGTCGATGAACTCAAAGAGATTTCATAACTTTTACAAAAGATAATATAAAATTTAATATTTTAATTGAATAGTAAAATTTGAAGGATCATAAGGTTTATGTTTATAAATGCGTGTATAAAACATTCTTATGTATTTTTTATAATCATAAATACAGTTATAAATTAATATTTATAATCCAAATGCCAGAATTTAATATTCATTACTATCTTTGAAATTATAAAAATCAATATTTGCAATAATAGTTTCAAGTTTTGACGTTTGGAATTTAGTAAGAAATAATTGTTTAAATAAATGTATTTAATATCGCAGTATACTGTGTATTGTATCTTTAAATTACTCGACCCATAAATTTTCATTTTTACCAAATAGTTTATTAAAAATGTGGTTTGAAATAAGAATCTATATAGTTTTAGCATCAATAAATATAATGTATAATTGCAATAAGTATTACCAAATATTTAAGAATTATGTAATCTGACAATTGTTATTAAATATTTAAGCACAAGTTTTAGATTTAAATATTAACAAGATTAAATATGGTAACGGAATCGCATATTTGAAGATTTATTTTTAAAAAAAATGACACGAAAGGAGACAAAGCATTTGTGATAAAAGCTTAGGCTTAAAACTAAACGAGAGGTCATTTTTGGCGAATTCACATGTACTCGGAGCTCAAAGGCATGTAATTATGCTTAAAAGGTTAATTCCAAATTCTCTAACACGTGAAACATGTTCGGGTGTGTATGCTGTATTGTATTATTACAAAGAGACTAATGCTGACCTTCCGTTTAGCTTCGACCTCCCGCACTCTGGAATCGTAATGGTGGCTTGTGGTCATCCGGCACATGTCGTTGTTCATCGTTTCCTCCAGGAAGTTGACTAAAGCTTCGGGATTGCGGGCGCCACCCTGCGACTTCCAGGCCTTCCACACCATCGCCGCAGGTATCGAACACTCGAGAATCTGTGCTCGCAAATAATCACAACAGTTTTGTGATTGCGAAACAGCCCGGTGTTTTTTCATTTTAGATTTTTATCCTTTTACACCCTCTTTTATTTTAGAGCGCAGACCATGCTAGGAACCCTTTTACACCTCCTTAAGTTTCACAAATCTTTTACAAAAGTTATGTTGTTATCAGATTGTCCGATGAACGAGAGTATCGGCTGGATAAGGTGGTCAGGAAGAGAAGAGGATGAAAATGCGAAGAATGTTTGATTTTAATGATACACGAATTCAGATTTTATGGCATCATCAGTTTCCCGTTAACGAATAATTTTCTCAGCACGAAAACACGCAAGTTCTGTTGCTATAATAAGGAAGGCCAACAACTAACTTCTTGTTTATTAAAAGTGAAAAAATGTTAGTAGCATTCAGCAAAAATTTTCGTAATTTTATAAATTCTATTTTAAACAATAAACATAGCCTCGAAGAGTTAAACAACTTTATTATAATTAGATGTTAATCTTTAAGTAATTGTATCTATGATTTATCGCTATAAATATTGCTTTCAAAAATTTTGCGGAATTAAAAATAATTGATTTATACTGTAACAAAATATTACGTTAACTTACTCGCGAATCGTTTTCACCTTCACCGGGTTGAAAAACCTCAATTAATACAAACGTTTCAATTCGCTAAAGTCGATGGAGTAACGAAATTTATTTGAAATTAGCGAATCAGCCCCGCGTGGCATACTAAAATCATTCCCGAAACGCACCTGGCCGTGGGACCTTAATTTTGTCCTAGATATTGAAGAGTACACTTCTCGTGCTTACACAAGAAGTCGCTCGACAATATTATACACAAAAAATTATGAAATTATTAAACCCGTGCTTGCACGCATCATAATTTTCCCCTCTTGAGCTTTAGATATTATTAAACTACATTTTGTAATATTTGACACCTGTCATGACAAGGCTGTCAACACCTGTAGAAATAGTCACTAAATATAATAGACCCGTGTGACGATATAATATACGAATGTCAATAACCTGTTATAACAAGGTTATTGACCTCTGGTCACTAAAACACTATGACGTATCGTTGTGGCGCCCTCTGTCATAACAAGGGAGCGCGGGCAATACAATAATAATAGCCCGGTAAATTTAAGATAAAAGAAAACATATTGTTTTTTTTTAGATACCCCTTGACGAAACCAGCGTAGAAGACAGTAATTCAGCAGCTACACCGCAAGAGAACAGTGCCGAAAAACAAATAAATAAAATCGTCACTTATGTTCTCTAGGAATAAATAATTCATTTGGCTACGTATTTTTATGTTTGTTTTTTTTTTATATTCCTCTCGTTTGTTCCCGATAAACGACTGAAAGTTTATCCGTGTTACGCAGTAAAGGCGTAACGTTACAATACTTCTATTGAATAGCACGTTAAAAATTGATAATAATAAAATTCTATTTTAATAATTTATACTGATAAAATATTATGCGCATGTTTCTTCTTTCCTTATTTTTAAAAATTGATAATTCTCGCATCATTAGATTGCCAATTTTAATATGCATTTATACATAAATTAATAATCCATTGAATACATTTTTTTTCTAATATAAGCTATACAAATAATAATTAATAATTACGTGCACATGATTTAAAATAGTCTATTACAAATTAAACATAAATAATATATTTAATTTTGAGCTAATAATTAAAATTTTCATCATAATGAAAGGAAATATATTTAAATTTAATTATACTTCATACCATGCATATAATCGTGTAAAATTTCCAATAATCGAAAAATTTTTTGTTTTGAATTCATTATTGTGTATTATTGGAATATTTTTTATCTATATAAAATTATTTTGATTAATCTAGTATAGTTTTTTAATAAACTATTAAGGTGTGTCGCTTAGGTTGACTATTTTAAGCTCTAATCATAATTTAAAAGTGATTCGATTACGCTAATTTATGTCGATAAAATTGTAATAATTGGAGACTCAATTATTACTAGTAATACTGGTCGACTTATAGGTATAACATTAAATTATATACTTTTATTTTGCATGAAAATATTCGATTTAATGTCTATATATTGTGCAAAAGTATTGTTTTGTAATAATATTAAAGCTTGAGAAGTTGAATTAGTGTAAAAAAATAAAATGTAAATGTTTTTCTGTTAACTACATAACGTTTTTGTGGTTTTATTATTTAAATAATAATGTAATTTAGTACAATAATTAAATTGACATAAATTGGTGTGACATTTGTTATGAGAGAATGTGTAAATATTCCAATTTCTCAAATTGCCAAATTGCATATTCTGATGTTAAAAGTCAGCTTTGTTTATCTTTATATTTTGTACTGCTCGGAAAAGCAGGTGTGATAATTAATTAAAATGACATTAATCCTGTATTAGTTCTAATCTGACGGAGGCACGCTCTTCGGGAACACGAAACTGCATCAATAGGATGCAGTAAATTATATTTAATATTCTTTTAATAGATTTTGTTTTTATTAGAGACTAATATATCGAGAGTGGTAGCGCTAAACATTCGGGGATATTAAGTTCCAAAGTTTAGCTCGTGATTATTAGTGGATTCGCACGTATATTTATAAATTTTTGAAAGGTACGGTATGCAGAAGTCGAGAGAACATGTTTGGGGCTTGTGATGAATGCAGATTTTATTTGGTAATTTGCCATCTGGAATGGAGTCTTTATAAGCTTAAAAGCCTCTTCAGTAAATACTTTTGCGTCTTTGAATGAACTCTCGAATTAATTGAATTTGGAAAAAGTTTAAGGCGCTGCGAAGAGATGAAAAGTCAGGAAGGTCGGAGTTGCGATAGTGGGAAGGGAGAAGCGTCTGGGTGCAAATCCCAATAATGTACCGCCTTAGAATTCATTATTTACTATTTTGTGGTGCAAGGATCGACGAGATCCTGGGTGGGAGAGATTCTTCGGAGTATCTGACAAAGAGGAACATACCTGAACGCGCCGGTAAAGATGATTTTCGCGCTGCTCCAGCTCCTCGTTCCTCAGTTCGTGCTTTCCAATTAACTCTTTGATGCGCCTTTGACAGCGTGGGCTGTCTCTGTCTGCGCCCCAACCTCTGCCCTCGCACCTCGATCTTCGATCCAGGTTGCATCCGATATAGGTGCTCCGGGTTGAATTAGTGTCGCGCGAACAGTTCCCCGACACCGAGAATTTAACGGCCGGGGATGAAGCGTTTACCACTTTCGAGGACGACGACCTTTCCTCTTCATTTGGCTTCGAGGTCTCTGTCTCCTTCTCTTTCTCTGTCAACCTCGCTTCCAACTTCGGGCTTGTGCATGTGGTCCTGGGCTGTGGCGACGCTGTTATATGCTGGACTCGACGTCTGGGGTGCTGATGGTGGTGGTGGAAACGATGGTGCTCATTTTGCTTCATTTTTCAATGTGCATCACTGTGACGATCGATTTTATTTGCACCATTGAGCGACACATTTGGCTATGTTACACTGAAGGAGATGCGTCACTTTTAAAACTCCCCTTAAAGCCACTCTCACAATGTTTAATAAATGTGTGTGTTTACATGAGCGTATCCATCTGTATTTGTGCATTTGCATGGATGCGTACATGCGTGTAAACACTCGAATCAAGTTAATTGCTCTTTCAATATATTGCTGAACATTATTCCTATTCATAGTGTACATAATTTTCGTCGAATTATGATTCGAAAAAATTCAACGTCATGAGTAATTATAAAAGTTTCGTCGGAAAAATTTTTTTTTAATATTAAATTCTAAAAACATAATTTTTTTTTTTCATTAATTCATTAGATATTTAGAGTAATAAAATTATCTTACAATAAAAAATAATGTCACTTGTATTCATATCTAGGTAGAAATCAAATATATTATTTATATAAAATTATTTGTTAAAATAATCGTTCCAATCAAAATTAAAATTCCATTAAAAATTTTTTTTTTAATTTATTTAGATACTTGTTTAAAATGGTTTCTATTATTTTGAATTATGATTATTTAAAAAAATCTTTATTGTGAACACATTTAAATCGATAATTTTGTTTCATAATAAAAATAATAATATTAATAATAATAATAATAATAATAATAATAATATAATGAAATTGAATATTATTTTTTAATATTTATACAAATTTATACATAAAAATAATGGTTTATACATGCATTTATCAACTAGTATCGCAAATACATAAATATTCATTGTTTCTATCGAAATAATACACATAGTGATATACACATTTAAAATTTTCCGATATAATGAAAAATATCATATACACTGAATTTAAAAAGATGATTAATACATATATGTACACTAGTTATTTTTTTAAAATAACAAATTAAAAGCTGCAAATGAATAAATAAAAATTTTAAAAAATATTAATTTTAATTCTTAATATTTTTTATTTATTCATGTAATACAAATTTTTAAAAAATATATATATTTTAATTTTTAATAAATCTTGTATATTTTTGCTTTTATTGCAAAATTTGTAAATAGATATTTCAAAAATTTTTACAATACACATTTTCAAAACATTGAATATTATCATTCATTTAATAGCTTATTTGTTATTATATTAAATTTTTTAATAAAATATAATTTATTAACAGTTTTTTCCCCGTTGGATAAATAAAAAATTATGGTATCATAAAATTTTTTTACTTACTTTTACGTACTTTTTTTAGGACTTTTTTACTGCATTATAATTAGAACTGTAATAATCTATTTTTTAAATATTTAAATCATCTAAAAATTACTCAATCAATTAAATTTTCATAATACCTGTAATAATGCTTATTAAACTATAAATTTTCAAAAATAATGAACTAAATATATATTTTAGAAAAAAAACTTGAAAATTTTTAATAATTTTAAAAGAAGGCTATTGTTTTAACCTAAAAATAAATAACAACTAAGTAGTAAAAGAATTGTATAAATCAGATATATGAGGAATGTGAAATTAGCAAATTCTAATTTTAAACGATTCATTTATACTGTTTGATAGTTTTTAATGTAATTGTGTAATATGCATTCGTATAAATGATACTGAGTTAAAATTATTGCAAGATTATTATTTTAACATTTTTATGCAACAAGAAAAAATTATTTTTAATTGTTATTTTAACAGGTTGAAATTAAAATTTTAATTTATCTCATTACTTTATTCTCATTATTTTCTTATATATACGTGATGTGTCTGGAAAGTAATGTATTTTAACTTTTTTTTTTTAACCCACTATTTGTCGTAGCTATTTCACAAAGGTCGAAAAATATACGCGATTTTTTTTCTATTTATGTTACTTTTTTTATTTTCTTTTTTTTCGATCATGAGAAGCGATAGAATGTATATTGTCGCAAAGGATGTTTTTCAGTTTTGTAAAACGACGCGATGGATTCGCTGCTGGAACAGTTTTACTTGATAAAAAATTTTTTGTAGCTTGATAAAATGCTGTGGAGACTTGTAAATCTTAAAAAAAAATCGTATAAGGTTTTCAAGAAAATCTGCGATTATTCTCGTTTTTAGCACCCAAAACCAACCCAAAATGATTCTAAAGCCCGAAATATGCACAAAATTTTAAGTTCAACCTATCATTTAAAAATCAGGATAATGAAGGACACCTTGAATTTATCAAAATTTGCATATAATTACCCTTAATAATTTTTTTTAAAATTTAACCTTTTTGTAACATTAAATTTTTTTTAAAAATCTCCACAGTGTTTTTTTAGAAATCGCACACAAAATTTATCGTATAACGTCATTCCACTAAACGGTCCATCACCCCGTGTTACAAAACTAAAAAATATCTTTCACGTGAAGATTAATTATTTTTATAATTTAAAAAGAAAAAAAAGGATAAATAGAAAAACTCTTCCGAGAATTTTTTGATCTCTTTGAAATCGCTCTAACAAAAAGTATCTTCAAAAAAATAAATAAATAAAACGCATTGTTTTCCGGACACACCATTCAAATAATAATTTTAATTATATTTTCATTATCTTCTAATTAACAAGGAATTAAAAAATGTTGGGTTAAAATAAAATAAGTTTTGTTTTTAATTGAGTTAAGTATGTCATTTTTATTTAGATATAGTTATATAATTAATTTATTTTAAATTTGTTCAGTTAAGAATTATGCAGACGTTAATATCAATTCTAAGAATAATAGGATAAATAAAATTCGATTATATCAACACATCATATGGTATTTGTAATATTTGTAATGCCAAATATTCATTAAATAACTCATTTTTAAAAAATAATTATTTTCAATTAAAAATTGGTAATGTTAGATACTTTGCAATTCGCAATAATGTTATAATAATTAATTTATAATTATTAAAATTGATAAATTATACCTTTGAGTTATAATGAAACTAAAGAAAGACCATATGTGTTATGCAACAAATTAAGTCATCAAATTTATAGATATTAATACGTATTTTCTCATTTATATATTCTAAATATAAGATTCTTTAGTAAAAACTTTTTTCTTTTAATTACTAAAAAAATAGAATAATTATTTAATATTTATTTTTTGTGTTGAATCTCAATAGTTAAAGATAATAAACGTAAGGTATACAAATAGCTCACTAAATATGTTGAAGGAATTAAAAATTATTTGTCAGTTTCTTTATGAATAATTGTTTCTCCAATGAAACATTATTGTATTGTCATTATTATACTCTAATCTTCCTTCTTTGATCATGAGATATAAATTTTTCCCATTAACAATGATTTGTATATATAACTTAAGATGAAAAATATGAAAATGTATTATAAAACATATAGACATGTACATAATTTCTATAATTAAAGCAGAGTGCCTAAATTAAGAATTACAGAAAAGGATGAAATTTATGTATATTTTATTTTAAATCCTCTAAAAAATTTAGTTTAATTGTTGGACAAAAGACTAATCTCATATATATTTAAGAATAAAATATTAAAAAAATACAAAATTTTTTGATTATTTGCATCACGAATTCGTACTTTTCTAAATATTAAACTGTAGTGATAAAAATGGTAAAGATTGCAAAGTTTATTAAAATTGTAACCATAAATATTATTTTTTTTCACTTTCAATTGCGTAAATTGGGTTTCTTTGATATTTATACTACAATATATACCTGTGTATGGGTATTGTAAATTTTAAGAAAAACAAAATAACTTTTAATACATTGTATTTTTACACATACGTAATATTTGAAGGAAAAATTTCATACTTTACCATTTAAGACTTTTGGAATTTTTTATTATTAAATTTATTAATTGAAACAATTTTATTTATTTTATAAGTTATAATATGTTATTATAATTATTTATTCTTTAAAAGAAATTTTTTGATTGGAAAAAATCGTATATAATTTATTATAAGAACTTATTGCTTTTATAATATTTATTCTGTTTAATACATTAAATTATACATATATTTTTTTATTTCTGTATATTAATAATGTAATAAAAAAGTACATAAATAATAGTGAAATTTTATCTTCCAAGGCTAAAATCACGCATTTGATCGAGTAGTTTATTCTGTAAAAATCTTCAGTATTTTTTGTATTTTATATATACATATTTCATTATTTATTCTCTATTCTAATTTGGTTTATCTTGATATGTATCATGTACTTTTGTTTTATGAAATTTGAAATTTTTATATTTTGTATTGTCATTTCATTAGGTCATCACATTCATATTTCTTTTTCTCTCTTTTTCTCTTTCGTGAATATAATTTAAATTATACATTTACGACGAATAGCTTCTAACATTCCCCAATATATTTATTGTTACGACAAAAATAAATTCTGAACTATACAGTATCACTTTCAAATTTTATCTTGACTGGGTAATGCTTTAAGTTGGAATGCTGGATGATGGTGGATCCAATTACAGCTGGGATTCATATTTTATGATTAATTCTTTTCTAGAAAAAAAACTTTATTTAGATATGAATATAGATAGTTTATTTTTTCTAAAAGGAAAGTCAAAATTTATGATTAAACGAATTGATCTACAAATAAAAATATGAAGGATATGCGGCAGAATATTTAAAAATTAAAGTAAAATAATTGTGATCGTAAGAGTTTTTTTATTTTTCAAGCAAGATAAGAGGGTTTTTATGACTAGGGAACAAAATTAATACAAAATATTAATACAATGTTATAAAATGATTAAAGTTCGTGAAAAATTTCATGTTTATGAAAGCATTGTGAATTAATTTTAAATTTATAGTAAAAAATTTATTGAAAATTATAAAATATGAAATGAAAGAAAACAGAAAGTTGTACAATTTAATATAGAATATTTCAAACATTTATTTATAAAATACTTATGGGAATATTAAAATATATAAAAAACTTTATTTTTTTAATTTTTATTTTTAATCAATTATCTAATATCATAATAGAAATTGATAATTGAACTTCAAAAGAGTATTATTCAAGATTGGATATTTTTTAAAAGAAATTACCATTTTTTTTTTACAGTAATAGCTAATATTAAAACGTTTCTTCTCAAATATAAAATCCATATCGAAATAATTAATAATCTTTTTCATTCTTTATGTAAAATGAAATGATAAGTCTAGTGCATGTCGATAGGTTATATTAATTTAATTATATTTTTGCAAATGTTTATTTGTACGTATGTGCATGTATAAAAGCTTATGCGTGATTTTCTTTTTGGTCTTTAGTTTCTCATTGATTCATTTGAAGAGCTGCAGATATACGAAAAAGTTGATTATATTTAACCTCGGAAAGTCTTATATTTTATGATTAACCGCTCGGGGAAAGTAGATAGTAGAACGTCTCTGTAGAAAGAGAATCTTGAGCTAGTAAAATATGCGAAGAATTGCAAAAAATTAAACGTCTTTGATTTGATGAAGTTTTGAAGTGGAGAACAATTCGCAAATGGATCTTTGTTGTTCCACATATGAATCTGTTTAATTTTATAAACAAACTCGATATTATCAAGAATTCGGGAAATAAAACGGATGTGTATTTCATGGATGCGCGTCTGCTGTTCGTGATTTGGTTGCATACAGGTGATCAACAACAGGTTCACCTTTGGTTCGACCACCACCTTTGACACTATTACGACTTTTCGGTGGAGACGTTATGTTATACCTCTTTAATACTTACTGTACTTTTATCGTTGCGCTCTCCAGATTCTTCTTACGTTATAACCCTTTTATTGGATTTCATAAAATTTTTATTATTCGCATTATTATTTTCTTTTTTTGTGTTTATTTTTTTTATTAAATTTCGTATATTATTAGATTTAAAACAAAAAATTCTTTTTAGATTAAATATTTTTTATATTTATAAACTTATTTAGTAAATAGTGCTTAAAGTCCATAATATGAATAACTTGAAAAAATATGTTTCAAGCATAATTTTTTAAGTTTGCTGGAAAATGTTAATGTTTTATTGGTTTTATACAAAAATAAAGAAAATTTATAACATATATATTCTAAGGTTAATTCGCTCGGTTGCCGTAATATGTGCGGGCGCATATATGTGTAGGTAAATAAATAATAAATATCAAACATTACAAAACGGTTGAATATATCAAGATTCATAAATGCAACATTATTACTGTATTACAAGAACATAATTATAAATAAAAATTTTATGTAGGGTGTTTGTTTGCATTTAATTTATATTCTCTAATGAGACAGAAAATGATCGAAAAAATAGTATTTTACTTCTGTCATTTATCAAATATAAATAGAATGTTTACATACTTGCTAGAAACATAAGTTTAATAATCGAAGTAAGTTGTTTTCAGAAATTATGAAAACTAAATTAGCCTTTTCGTTTATATAATTGCATTCGTGACTATCAAACTTAATAAAATTTAACTAACATCTTTAAATTTTATTTATTTACTACGTCCCCTCGAGTGCAAAAATAATATCATATTTTACTCTTATTTTCTACTTTCTGTTAAAATAAAATTTATAATATTATGTAAATAAAATATAACAATAGATAGTAATAATTATATTAAAGTTTTTTTTTTGTATATACATGTACATATTAATAATATTGATATTAAATAATAATATCCTCTTATAAAAATTCTGATTAGCTTATTGTAGAATCATAACAATTGAAATAAACATTGAAAATTAACTATATCATAGTAATTAAATATTTTCAAAATCTTAAAACTTAATTAGTCCAATAACATGACAACTTTTTAATGTAGAAATTTTGTACAAATATTACAGTGTTTACAATTTATTTTTATGAATTAATTTTTTAAATGAATTTATTCAAATTCTATAAAAATATTATTTTAATAAATAAAATTTCCCTTGAAATTGTTTTTTAAAATAGTATTTAAGTTTTCCTGGCATTTAAGTGATTTTTCTTTCTAAAATATGACGTTTAGGTTTCAAATATTAAAATAAGCAATACGACATCAAAGTATACCAACTGTTTTCGTCCCTGAATTTTTTTTTTTAGCAGTTAATACAATTGTTTTAATGTTCAGTCTATATGATAATCACATATTTTTTGTAATAACACCACATTTAAATAAAAATATTTTTAATTTTTTATCAAAAAATATTTAGACATAGAGACTGTAATGAAACACAGTTTGTTTGATTAAATTAAAAAAATTTAAATAAGAATAATAATAAAAAATTAATAGGATAATAATAAAAATTTTTTTATAAAAAAAATTATCTTCTGCTCTCAAAATATATGTTTAATAATTGATTTCGGTGGATCTAGAATATGTTGGTCTAAATGAGTTATTATTTAAAGTTTTGAGTATTATTCAATTAAAATAAAAATTGTAAAAATTGACTAATATACATAGTCTGTCCCTGAAGTATCTAGTCTGTTTTTCATTTGGCGAATATTGGTCGTAGTGAATCGGGAAAGGTCTTAAAATTAGAAAACATCTTTTTCTATTTGACCCTTTTTTTGTTGTTTTTTTCGATAATTAAATGCGGCAAGATTTTACTTCGCACGAAGGGTGTTTTTCGATTTTTGGACACGGCGCGCTGAATTTAATCATTCATTCTCTTAAGAATTTCTGTAATTTGGATACATTTTACGAAACGTAGCAAATTAAAATTTGATTATAAATAGATAATTCCAAGAGAGTACCCACAATTCAAAATACTTAAATCATAATTTACAACATTTTGTAGATCATAAAATGATCTTTTCATACATACACGGAAAAACATTTACTTACCGATTCAAGAATAAAATCATTTGCTTACTTTATTTAAGATGTGGAGAGTGGGACGAGTCTTAAGGGGCCTCGCGTCGTCTTTTGAGAACCAATTGGAGTTTTCGTAAAGTTACTCTCTGCAGCATCCCAGAGATGGGGGTACATGATACATGATACATAATACCTGATACATAATCCACTATTTTCCGAGATGCCGATGCACTAAAAATCGAGTCACTCCAAGTATATTCATGCCTTCATATCTAAATAACCCATACACGCATTCACCTGTTATATAAATAAATATAAAAAAATGAGTAAAGCAAAATAAATAAAAAAGGCATGTAATTTGTAACTCGAAATATTCTGTGTATAAGGCGAATGAAAAGGTGGAGTAATGAGATATAAACCAACTATTAGGGACTAAGAGGTAAAAAAGCCAAAGGTCGAACATTTAGAAAACGTAAGTAACTATCTTATCTTTTGATCGACTTGCTTAATATACATCGTCATATACTTGATCTTATTTCCGGTGATTTAAAATATGATTTCTGTGACAAAGGAAAAAGTTAACTTGATTTTAATTGCTTTTTGTTTTATAAATTTTTCGTTTTTGTTTGCTTTAATAGATCCATTAGAATTATATTATTTGTGGGAAAAACAATAATCTGGTTAATACCTTGCTAGTATATTTATTGTTCTATCATGTGAGATTTATTTACTAATAAAAATTTATCAAGTTTCTCCTTGTATACATGATTAATATACTAAATAATATACATTGTTATTGAATGTATATTACAAATTTGAGTATTTCAGTACAGAATCATGATGAAAAGAATTGATTTGAAGAACTTCTGAAAATTGCTGTTTATGAATTGTAATTCTTCTATACCAAGGATCGGGGAAAATAAGTTCACTCAATTTGCAAGCAAAATAAATACATGTTTATTTACGCAGGTGAAACCAACGACTGACTTCACAAAAATTTTTACAAACTCGCCACGGGGCCTCCGCCCCTCTCTACATTTTCTTTCTCTTGTTTTTTCGCGTTACAAGAGTATTCGCTATTCATCGACGCAGTATAACAATTTATTTATTTCTTAGATGTACACATACTCACTCACACACATTTATTTTCCTAAATTCAGTCCCTAGGCATAAAAAACTCCCGGCTTGCCTCGGGAGAAAAAGCCTTTACAAACTAATTATATTTTCTCGCGATTTTGTACAATTTCTTTATATATATATATAATCAGGTTGTTTTCTTTGGAAATTATTAAACATGAAAGAAAGAGAGTGTGAGAGAGAGAGAGAGAAAGGTAGTAACGAAAAATGAAGTGAATAAGAAAGAATGTGAAAGCGATAGACAAAGAATAACAGCAAGATTCGGCCGTATTCATGCATGAAAAAGAAATCGGAGATGAAAACAACCTGTCTTATCTGCGCCTATTCGTTTACGTCATGCATTCATACATTTTTCTAATGTGCGTCCTTGAGCCTTTTGCTCTGTACCTTTAGCTAAGCGCACCAAAGGGAAAATTGCGCGTTTTAATAGCCCATCAGGTACCGTCGTCGCAGGCGTCCCCGCTAAACGATATCCTGGACGCACATCTAATGGGATGACTCCCAATCCGTCCCTAACATGAATAATATATTGTAATATTTAATAGATATATATAAATATTATTATTAAGCTTTAAATATTATAAGAATATATTTAATAATTTTTTTTTTTTTTGATAGCTTAACTATTTTTCTATGTTTAATCATTTTAATACGTGTATTTAATACATACAGAATATAGTTTATGTGAATTAGTAGTTGTAAATAAAATTTTATGATTTATATGATACATTAAACTATGACAATTATTTATACATCAAAAACTGTTTCGTGCTTATAACGTACTGGTATCATGACAATTATCTTCATTATTATAAATTAAATTATAATCGAGTTTATTAATTTTCTTTTCATCAATAGTATTATATGTGTTAATTATATTTAAAAAAATTTTTATTAAAATAATTAGCCGATGAAATAACCATTACTATTGCGATAATTTTACAAAATATGTTTTTGAACGAATAAAAACAAATCTGTTTTAACGTTATCGTCATTATCAGTTATCAGTTAGATTTAGTAAATACTCTAATTTTCGATATTTAGAAAATTGGTTGAAAAAGTTTTGAAATAGTGTTTTGCATATTTCAAGTAAAAAACGATTTATTCTTTTGAAGCCCAGAAAATTGAAGATGAGAAATTGGAGAAACTAATGGAAGAAAGCCTCGCTCAAGTGCAAAGAAAGGTTGGTGGTTGTTCAGAAACTTGAAGTCACCCAAGAAGCAATTTCCAATTATTTACATAAGCTCTGGAAAATTCAAAAAGAGGGTCACTGGATTTCCTAAATGTAATACATATAAATATATTAAAATATCAAATACGTAACCCGAAAAACAGTAACAGAAAGTGGATTTAAGATTTTTAATTCATTTTTTTAATTAATTTATGATAAACCTTTACTGAAGTATAAAACTACAATGTAATCAACGATAACAATATAATATATTTTAAAGTATATTTTATTTATAGCAGTTATTAGGTATTAACTGTCTTATTTCAAAGAAATACACACAAAAACTCTTAAAGAATGTCTGTACGTGTAATTAAAAAAAAATTTTATAATGAATAAATGTCCTTCATCACTTGGTATATTAGAACATTAACAACTTCAAAATACGAGTAAAGCTTGTATAATTTATGCATTAATCATAAATAAGTATATCATGCATTTTACATGTTATTACTTATTATTATTTTATTTCTAAAATTATTATTCCTAATTATTAAGAAATATCTTATTGATTAATTATGAAAATAGGTAAAAGTTTAAACTCAGTTTAAATTTTACATCGAATTGCATAGGGATATTAATTCTTACTTGAATTCTTTTTAAAAATAACAGTTTGCATACAGATGATTAGTGAATGGAATGGAATAAGAAGATTGTAATAGTAACAAAAATATTCGTCTATGGGTAGTGGGTAATTAATTAGGATTAAGTACTCACAGAATCACTAGTTTCCATTTTAGATAATTGATACTTGACACAAAGAACTTTGGCCGATTCATTATAGTTTCATTAAATATGCACTTGTACATTTACCGCAGTATTTGTAAATCGGTAAGTACGGAAGATTTTATTTCAATTTTAGGAGAATCATTAGATTTTACTGTGAAGAAATTGCTTAAGTTCCATCGATTCCTTTTTCACCTGTGCGCTTTTTTCCGCTTCCTACAGTGTTCGATCGTGTTGGGATTATCTTCATTATAGGATTCGTTCTACCTCTTCATTTTGTATTCACAAAGAAAAATGGGGGCAGACCAAGAAGACCAAAAAAAGCAAAAAGAGGAAGGAGAAGAAGGCGACGGTAACTGAGGGTAGCTGAAGCAAAGGTCATGTAAAAAGGTAATGTAAAGCAAGATATGTAGAGTTTTGAGTAGTGGGCCACATTCCGCAAGACATCGTTAAAATCCACGTTAGCCATGAATGCACGGGTGCTCCGAATCTTTAAGCTCCTGTTATATCGATTAATATTTCAAGAATAATAAGCGAGCTAAAGTAATGCATACACAAATTTATATATTTTCTTGGTTTTTCCGGGAAATCTATGAAATTGAATTCGCAAATTTTCTGTAAAAAATCGCATGACAATGTTATTGTTTTCAGGGAAAACATTTTAACCAAAGTACCTTTTTCCTTTGCCAACGACACTCGATTATTCTTGTAAATTTTTTCCTTTTTTACATATCACAAAATGAAAATTCAGCTGTATAGAGGCAGTTTCCCTTTTTTGTTTTGATATCAAATCATTAATAATAATTATTAATAATATTTAATTTATTTCTATTGAATTATTTTATCCGTTATCTATTTTTTCAAATATTTGTTCTAACGCAATAAAGATTATATGATATTTACGATTGGTAAACATAAAAGTTAACACGAAGATAAAAATTCCCAGTATATTTTTATATTGATTTTTACATATAAAGAAAAATATAATTAAATTTTTTGATTGATTAGCATTTATTTCTAACCTATCGGAAAAAGATAAATAAGTATATAATAAAATTATTAGAAAAATGATAAATTATTAATTTATTAAATATCTTTTACATTATATATTATGTTTTTTATACATTAAAATGTGAAATTTGTTTTCTAAATTGTGTTAAATATAAAATAAAACAATAATACTTATTACTTTTTAAACGTTTTAAAATTAAAGTCTTTTGAATGGAATAAGTCACTTCGATATATCAATTATTCATAAATATTTGTATTCGTACAAAAGAAAAATGAAAAAAAGCTTAATTTCCTTTAAAAAAAAATTAGTTATTATAAAATTAAATAGAACAAGATAAAAAAATTCATACATGATACATAAATAACATTCATTTATAGTATTTGGTTTTCTTAAAATAATGGTTTTATATATTAAATAAAGTAATTCACTTTCAATAAGAATAAATTAATATCATAAATTAAAATGTGTTATAATCAAGAAAAATTGTTTTAAAAGGATTCTATTTATTTAGTATTAAAAGTAAATAATTTCCGATGATTTCAAAACAATTATTGAACATTATTATAGGGCATTTTATACTTAATTATATTTATATAATTTAATTTATAAATAAAAATTCAGAATATGTAATAATAGTGTACATTTTATCAAATATTTTCAGATTACGTTGTATAAATTGCAAGCCTTCTATTAGTTACATTTAAATATAATTTATTAAATTTACATTCCTATATATAATATTAGTTATTAGGCGTTAAAAATTCAAATTTATTTCTGCAAAACAGTGTTTAAACAAAATAAAGTGAAATAAAATATGCATTAATATCTGCCAGAGGCCAAAAATTTATTCTCCCCATTTGTATGGGTAATGAAATTTCTGGCAAGCAATTCATTCGGCTATGACTACTCGATAATCTAGAACTGTACTACCAGTTTAAAATTCTTAGTAATTATGATATAATTTTTTTTTTTTTTTTAAGTTCCTCGTGACCTGCAAGTGACAATGAATTTAATTTTAAGATTTGGCTTAAACATCATACATTTATGCCCGAATATAAAAAAACACACTGATGAGTTTTTTCAAAATTCAATTTTATTATGTACCTTGTAGGTAGTAAATGATTATTTGTTTTAAATTGTAATATTTGAAAAAAAGAAGTAATGCATAAATAGAAAATATTTAATCATTTTAAATTATTTTTTCTAAATTATTGTTTTTTAAATTAATTGCATGTAAATGAATAAAGTCTTCATAGAAATAATTTTTTTATAAAATTTCATTTTTCTGAGATTCATAGTATTGCTTACAATTCTCTTTATACTTTACTTGCATTTATAAATTTTATGAGTAGATAAAAAAAAATGGAAAAGAAAAAAGATGAAATTTATTAGTAGATATTTAAGATGAAAAATTATAGGTATAAATTTAAATTAAATAAGAGATTAAAAAAGAATCATATATGATAGAAAGCTTAAAGTAAAAAAGCTAATTTATTTTTTTGTATGTAAAATTCTAATAAAAGAATATTGTAGTTCACTGACGCGTGTTGGATGAGACTACAGGGGAAGATCCGTAATTATTAAATCAAGAGCGTATTTTTGTTGAATCAGAATAATGTTTATTTTTGCCCACGACTACTACAAGTTTTTCAAAAAGATATTGAACTCGTAATTTTCGGAGGGACAAGGTTATCGAGAAAATCCAAAACGTTTCTGTCGAAATAAAACAAGAAAACAGAAAAATGGTAACTCCCTGGCCTCTTACACTCAAACTTATAATTTGTTCTTCGATACCCTGCCTCTGCGAAAATTGTCGCTTTCTTACAATAATTTTACATTTTCACAAATCGCACCATTGTTCGATCGGGTGGCCGTAACGAGGTCCATCCGGTGCGGGGTTAGTCCGAGAAAGTCAACCCTAGTAGTCGGACGTGTTCGGACCTCGTTCCTACCCGGTTAGCGCTCTCGGTTGGTGCGTTCCGCGCATTAGATTTTATTTATTATAGATTTTATGCTTACCCTACCTGGCATAAAACCCTCTGTGGGCTGAAAGAGGGAAAAAGCCTTTACAGTCTAATTATCTATAAACTAAGTTATTTTTACGTAGCTTCCAATCTTAAAAACTATATTTTGCGCACGCATGTTCAATATAACTCGGGAAACCTTCGGATTAATATAGCGCGCCCCGACGCCATCGGCATATCAGTCTTCCTTATCCATTTATTGGCTGCCGAAGACCGCGCAAGCGTCCCCGTGTCTCCGCAATTTCCTCGTAAACATTCGAGGCTGGGCGAACTATACTGTCCCCGGCCACGCTGGGCTCGCTTCCCTCGACGCCTCTGCGAACCCAGATTTCAAAACTTTGCCATGGATAAAGCGCTTCACGGCTTACTACGTCTCCTGGACCTAGCGATGAATTGGGCGGGTGGGGGGGGGACACGCCCTCCCCCGAACTCTATCGTAATTTTCTTACAAATATGTTTCGACATATTACTGCTTTCAAACGTTTAAAAAATTTGACAACTATTTTTTGTAATTATTCTCTTATTGTCATCGACGAATAATTTTTCCGCTTTCCATCATTTTTATTCCAAATTTAACAAATGAATTGCCAACATTTCATACTTTGTTGACATTTAATAATTTTTGTAATAACATGTCCATTTTTAACTCGAATTCTATTTTTATAAAAAAACCTCTTTCTTGGTATAAAAAAAAAAAAAAATAAAACTTTTATAAATAATCGTTCTGCGTTTGTAGATTTTGTCTTCTGGAATGCATTTTTTCTTCAAGATGTTCAATCATTTGATAATTTTACCAGGTCAATCTTCTTTGGGTGGTCATAACATCAAATGAGTGAGCAGTGATACAATGTAAGGAAATAAGTGAGTGAGAAAGAGAATGAAAGAGAGAGAGAGAGAGAGAGAGAGAGAGAGAATGAGAAACTGTGCAAAAATAGCAACCGGGAATCAAACAGAAAATTGCGATAGATGCTATTTCAATCCGTTTAATAATTAACAAATATAAATGAAATTATAAAAAAATCTTCGCATTCGCAAGTCTATATCGAAAGACCTAAAAGTATATTTACATATGATTAATTAGTTACACTCATGCACACAAATTCTTCCAACTTCGTACATATCTAATTACTCACACGAATACACTTCCGTATATTTGCATTCGAGCCTATGCATAATATTTTACACGCACAAACACATGTATGCAGTAGATAATATTTTATTCAATAGAAATATTAATAAATTTATAATAAATATGAATTTTAAGTAATGATTTTAATTTAATATATTAATAAAAAAATTATTAGTATTATTTTACTAATAATTATTTTTAATTATTAATTTAAAAATATTTTAATTAATGCTTAATGATATTATCAATTATTAAAAATAAAGAATAATTACAAGTGGGGAATAAAAGTATGGTGAAAAATGAGAAATTGTCACTGTACCTTGCATGTGTTCTTTTTTTATTAAATAAATTATACTTATATTTAGACTCTAATATATTGACCATTACTTTAATTTTATTTATTTTTAAATATACTTATTAATAAAATGCCACGAATATGATAACTTTTGTCGAAATTTATTGATATTTGAACTAGGAAGAAGGGTTATTAAATATTATAAAATATTAAAATAAAACATTTTAATTTACCAATTAATTTACACTTAAAATATACAAAATATAAAAGATTTTTTATAATATACAGTATTTTGACATTTATCTTTATAGATTTGATTGGTGCAAATAAAAATTTCATATAAATATTTTCGTTACCATAAAAGAATTACTACACGTTTTAATCTACATAATTTTAGGTACTGGATGTAGAATAGTAAATATGTAGACATGAATCAACGCTTTATCAATATGATAAGGAAATAAATAAATAAATAAAAAACAATCAAACAATTTAGGAGATGCATATTCATTGTGAGTGTCAATAGCAATGAGAGAGAGACATGATCTGACTTAACCCGAAATAGCATGACTCTGTCAAGGCCAATTCAAATTTGCATTCATATTCAATTCGTATCTTCTATATACTATACAAATATAAGTATAATTGAAGAAGTCATGTGGATTTTGTAATTGTCGTAAATATGCGTATTACCCCCATTGGTACTTAAAACATTCAGAAAAAAAAATTACCAATTTAGAATTATATGTAATATATAAAATTAGTGAAAATATTAAAATTTAAACAATTTGTTTTATTAATATATGAGGAGATATTGTATTAGAACTTTGTTTTTTTTTGTTTATTGTTTTATTAAAGTAAATTGTTTAAATTTTAATATTTTCAATAATTTTATCACATATATTTCTAAATTGGTTATTTTTTTTTTCTTAAAGTTATTTCATAATGTAAATTTTGTTCGATTATTCATACAATATCTATAGTTTCTTCGTAATGTAAGCCTTTTTAAAAATTTAAAGAAACTTAAATATTACGAATTTTGATTAAATTTTATAAAATTGAAAAAAAAAAATTAGAATAAACTTATAATATTCTTGCATATATATGTACATTTTTATTTATCATGATTTATACATGACTTTATCAACAAATTTTGTACTTGTAAATATAATAGCGAATCTTTAAAAAATTACATAAACAATTTGTATGTAATCTTTTTTTTCTACACATAATATAAAAATTCATATCAGCTTTGTAAAAACTTTATCGAATAATGACATAAATTTATATCTAATTAAATTTTTACTTTAAATTTTTAAGTTAAATCTTTGTAAGAATGAAAAATTTATAAATTTGTAATTTTATCTATTTAATGAATCTATATATAAACGCATTTCACATAAAATTTATTTTTGATCATTTTTTTTTTTAAACAATTTTTTTTTAATCAAAAAAACTATTGTTAATATTGTGGAATTAATGTTATAAAACATTATATTAAAATTTTGATAAAAATTACAGTTTTAATTAAATATTTTACCACATTTATATATAAATTTAATGATCTAGATTTCCACTATTTAATTTAGATATTTTAGAAAATATTTTCTGCTGAAATTGATATAAAGGATAATATATTTTAATATTTCTTCGTAATTAAAAATAAATATTTATCATTATTTTATTGCTGTCGTTTATAAATATATGAAATACTATCCTTATTAAACTCATTTTGATATTTAAGTTTAATTAAATTTTATTAACAAAATTGAAAATGAGAATTATACTTTTAAATTAATATTTTATTAAAATACTTACTCTGTTGGAGGAATGTAGTATCAATAGAATATTCATATATAAAATTTATATCATAATTTACATTAATTGTTATATAAACTAGTAACTATCAATCACGTTTAAATAAAATTACATTAAAAACTCCAGTTTAATAATGAACAAAATATAACAAAGTACAATTAACATATATTGAAATTGATTTTGATAAAAAATTTTTATAATAATTTTGCTTAGAATAAACTAAAAATTATTATCTTTTAATTACTATTGTTTAATATATAGTTATTAAATAAAACTATTTATCTCTATTTTTATTTATTATTATTATATAATAATATCCTTGTATTTATATTTATTTTTATATTTTGTGATTGCTTTTTAAAAACTTTTTTTTTCAGTTATAAATAATTGAAATATTGCATGATATACAACAATATACTAAATAGTTTGTTTTAATTGTATACATCAATAAAAATAGCAATTTTTTTTAATTCAAGAATAAATTAAATTTTATTTAATATATAATCCATTTCACAATTTTATAAAGTATCAGTTTTATCGTATCATTTATTGGAACTTGCTGTCAATTAATATATCTAGTCATCAATTTTTGTTTGATAAAAGAAACTAATCTCTTTTATTGAAAGTTACTGTTCAAATTTGTTTTATGGTTACTTAAGGTACAAAACTCAGTACAAACATTTTAATTTTCTAAAAAAGTAAGCTATTATTTACGTAAAAAATTAATATTTATTAAAATAGAAAAAAATATATTATAGAAGCAGATGAATCTCTGAATGTTTTTTTTTTTTTGTTATTCATAAATCACGGAATTAATGAATCATTGAAATTATTTCAATGGATTTCAATGCTACTAAATATTAATATAAAAAATATCATAATGTTACATATTAATTTTAAAAAAACTTGATGACTGCAAGCGTAGTGGTAGGAATAAATGAGGAATAGAATGTTTTTTGTGTAATGGAAATGTAATCGATAACTGGACAGTATTTGGTGCAATGTAATGAGGCGCGATATCAAGACTTGCAATTCTTTAATACTATATAATACTGCTAATTGATCGGCTGATCAAGATTGGATCAAAGCAGTCAAGTGATTGAGCAACTATGATTGGTTGCTGGTGAAGATTTTACCTCCACTTTGCGAAAATAATAGTAGTAGATGTCGTCCTTTACTACATGCATTGAAGGTGAGTTCTCGAGTGACATTATCTCAGCAAAGAGCATTGTGAACACAGAATCAGAAATTATAGTCAATTTACAGAAATTGTAATTTAATTATTTGAAAGACACGTGCTACTGTATTAATTTCGTTTCTTTCGCTTGGAAAATAAATTCTGGTTTAATATTTGTTATAAATTTTTATATATTTTTATCTAAACTTAACAAATTCATTTTTTAATAATTACATTTGAAAGCAATGGTCCATGATTATTGAGTTATTAAAATTTAGTATATTAAAAGTTACACATTGTATCAATAATAATATAATTATCAAACAATGAAAAGAAATGTTTACATATGTATTCGGGTAACTTTGTAATGTTTCGATACCATTTGCACCTGTTTTCCTGATAAAGTGTCTGTAAAGACATGTAACAGTAGTAAACATGGATTTCATTCTTTCTTTCTTTGTTTCTTTCCTCAATAATTCTAGAGAACCGTAGGGAATGAAAGATAAATATGTTGTGATTTAATGTGACCGAAAACACGGAGAAGCACGTCTGGTATTATTTGTGCAACTATAGATACGTACCGCTTTCTTTTTATTTTTTATTTCTTAGACTACTTTCTTTCGGCACTTCTTGTTTTATACCCGTTGTGTTGACCCGAATCTATGAGGTTATAAATTAAAAATCTACTGAGAAGTGGTAAGCGAGAAATATTAAGTGAAGTGCAAATTTTAATTTTAAATGAATTTTTAAAGTAAGCTAAAATTACATTTTATCCGTGCTAGTTTTTCATTTCATTCTCTCGCTTTTCCCATTTTCCTAAACGAGCCTTTTTCTCTGTTTATCTTTTAGCTCTCGTTTTTTTTACTCTTTTACCCTCTTTCTCTATTAATTTTTCTTATAGAATATATTTTGTTTAGTCGATGAATTGCATTAAGAACTTTCTAATAGATTTACATAAAATTGTACAAGATATTTTCAAGAACTTAACGATTCTTAATATTTTTAAAGTACAAAAAACTTCTGGTATAACTTAATATAATTATGATGAAAATATACTGTGAATTATTATGTCAACTGTAAATCAATTTCTGAAATATTTATTAATTGAAAATAATAAAATATAATTTTGAATACATATCTTTATATATATCTTTATTTGTCAATCGATTCAAAATATACATAATTGGTGGATAATAAATAAATTATATCTTTTGAATTTAAAAATTATTTATATGAAAATTTATAATAATTTATCAGATATTTCTGTTTAGTTTCTTTAATATATCCAATCATTATATTTTTTTATAATATAAAAATATAATTAATAATTATCATTTGCACTTATTTTTTTTAATTTAATTAAAATTAATAAGAGATAACTATAAATTAACATGACAAATCACTATATTTACCATATCTTAAATTAATAAAAACTAATTTTATTGTAAATTATTTTCTGTTAAAGTAATTAATTAATAATATTGCTCGGGTTAATTTCACCAACATAATCTACCATGTATTCTAGACTGATTTTTGGAATGCGAGTTTAATATTATCTCAAAGAATTTGTACGCGGCAGGAAACATTCAAGGCAAAATACAAACCAAAACGGTAATTGAACTTGATAAATATTTTTAATTCATTTTTTATATTGTGGTTGTATATAAACGAATTCTTAATTATTCATACAAATCTTTATCCATGAAAAAAATCACTATATATGCTAGCGCCCTTTGGTATAAATTCATAATTTATAATAAGAACAAGTTATAATTGGTAATTTCAGATTGTGATTGATGTTTTGTAAACGATGGCGATTGTTGTCTTCGAATATCATTTCGAGGTTTGTTTAAAAAAGTGGAAATTATAATTAATACGTTTTCTTTGAAAGATACGTACAAATGTAAATTGATAAACAATAATTGTACGTTTATTATGCAACAAGTCAAATTGTCAATAATTATATTAGTTAATAATTCACATGATGCTCACTGTGAAAATTCGTGATTTATAAATAAAATATTACAAATATTGATTGCTAGATCTGGTTAAGGCTTTTGTATAAATAATTTATAGGAATATAGACTGACATTACTTTAACAAATATATAATATTAAAATCAATCAATCAATGTGAATATTCACATCTTTCTTTTGTCATTTATAATATGAATAAGTTAATCACAAAAATTATTCAGTGCCGTTTATTTTGAAATTTTCGCCAGATATTTGCAAATATTAGAATATTTCTTATTTTTTCCAGGTTTAATTATATTTTAGATTTTCAGAAGAAAACTACCCAAAAACGTATTTCCTCTTCTTTTTTTTTACATAGCTCAATAATAATTATATTTTATTTTCTTATAATTTTTTTTTACTATCAGACATGCCTAGGTAAAATAATATTTGATAACATTTTAATTTTTAATTACAAGCAAATTTTAATTAATGAATTTAATTTAATTTAATTTAATTCAATAATCAATATTATCGTCTGATCAATTTTTTTAGTATTTACTTAGGCAATCGAATGTTTGTGATTGTATATAATTGTGTATATAAAACTATTAGTAAAAATATAATTTAAGAATTATATTATAATTTGTATGAAAATAAACGAAAATCCTTTATTACGTGTACAAATAATTTTATTATATTTCAAAAACAGCAAGAGAGATTTTATCAGAAACAAAAAGAGAGATTTTTCTAAATACATAATATATTTTAAAGAAAGATTTTTAATTAAATATTTTTTATTTAAGAAATGATAAACATTTCTTGTATAATTGTTTTCTTTAACCTGCATATCAAAAATTGCTATACTGTATCTTAAAAATAGAAATATTTAAAATTAATATGAAATATTTTTAATGAGAAACGTAAAATTTTTACTTTATGAACAAAATATGTTTATAATAAATATAATAAGAAATAATAAAGTTATCAAAATAATAAAATAAAATAATAATACATATATGAACATGATACGGTGAATAATGTAATCGTTACCCAGATCGTACTCTAAAACAATAAAGAAAAAATTAGATATCGAACGAGTCGAACAAAATTCATAATAATCACTTAAAAAGGAAAGTAACTCCCGCGTAACTTTAATTTTATCAGATCATCGGTCCAAGTATCATTATCTTTGTATACCGAGCGTTTAATCTCAAAAATTGAGTGCACTTAAAAGTTTTCATTCTTTTTAATTTTCGATCGTACGCCTTTTAACAGAAAATCACGTGACCCTTATTTCTTCAAATACGTCACTCACATTTGAGGAAATAATGACGCGTTTTATATGACTCTTCTGTTGTATTGGCAGTTTCAAAGATATGAGTCTCACTTGATCATGTATCATGTGCCTCAGCCTCCGAGATGCTGCAGAGAGTAACTTTACGGAAATTTCAGTTGGTTCTCAAAAGATGACGTGACCCCCCCCCCTCGAGACTCATCCCACTCTCTTCAAATTGAATAAAGTAAATAAATGGTTTTACTCTTGTAGCTGATACCAAGAGTTAGCTGTTGGAATAAGTAAATACAATTTTTATTGTCTATGCATAGTGGGCGTGATCCTTTAGGAATACATGCACCTAGTAATATCAATATGGAATTCCCCAAGCGAATGACAGCATGGCTTTATATTTATTGTAAACAAGTAACTAGCTGTACCGTTTTAGTTTTACCTGAAATGGAAATTTAGAGTAATGCATATAAAACTACCATTTTGTGTTCTGAGATTGAACTCACTAGATGTACTAAAACTAAAGTATTTGTGTTGCAATTTGTTTTTTTGCTTGTGTATTACACTAATTTATTGTTTTTTCTTTTATTTCTTTGTTCCTCATTTTTCCCTTTATTCCTCTCTCTTTATTGATTAAATTTGATTGAGAAATGTGTGTGATTCTGGTCCAATATAGCTAATAAAATTTAATTTTTAATCTAATACAGCTGATGATAATTTTTTCATCTGCAAAATCGTGGTACCATCTGCTGAAACATGTATCTTTTAATGAAGCGAGGAATCACGTAGTGTGGCTGAAAGAGAAAATACAATATAGATCGAAATAAATAAAAACAATATAGAGAGACGGTATGATATCGATGTTGAAAAGATATAACAATAATATAATAAACAGAAAGGCTTTAATATTATAACATAAGAAATTAAATATGAAGTACAATAACTAAAGTTTAAAAATGTTTTAATAAAATATAAATATAAATTATTTTGTTTTCAGATAGCGATTGCAATATACATGCATAATTAAAAAAAAACTCGCACAATAATATAAGGGAACCTTATTATGTACATTTAATTAAATTAAAAAAAAACTGTAATAAAAGGAAAAACAGGTAAAGTGGGGAAAAAATAGAAAAAAAGGTGAATAATTTCTCGTTTTTTTGGAAATCTTATTGAAAATAATACGATTTACTTCTTTATAATTAATTAGTATGCAAACTGTAAATCATCTAAATTATTTAAATTTAAAATTAAGATTTAAAAAAAAAAAATCCCGAATAGAAAAAAAGTATATATTTATAATAATTGTAAGTACATGAATGTACTTAAGTAAAAGGAATAAGATATACTGAGTTGAAGAATCTTTTTAAATCGTTGAATAAATTTTTTTTTTCCTTCTACATTTAAATGATGAATTTTTTTAAGATTAACGATATATTAAAAATATTGATTAAATTGTGTATATTCTTGAAATAATTTATTTATAGTGAGTGATTTGCATGTCCTTGCTCAGATATAATTTTGTTATATTATCAAACAAATATATGAAATTTTAAAATGTATCTTATGTTTTATTAAAAACAAATACAATAAAAATTTTAATACATAATTAAAATTGATTATTAAAGTACTATGAATGTTTATAAGTAAATGTATACCTAAAATAGTACTAAGTTACAATGTAGTTAACATTTAATTGATTCTCAATAATTAAAAATATGTTTTTACAAAATTTTTTAATCACATATTGAAAAAAATACTTTCAATTAATTTTCATACTTGAATTACATATTTCCAATAATCCAAATCTAATATTCGATAACAGAGTTTAATAAATAGAATTTTTATTTTGGATAAATTTTTATTAAAATACATTTTTTAAGTTTATTCTCAAATTATTTTTATTTTCAAATGATTTTAAAATTATACAGAATTTATATGGGCCTCGTTTTTTAATATATTATATAAATTTAAATTTATTAAAAAATTTAATGAATACAAGTTCCATAAGTAAATGCAAAACTTTTTTAAATTATAGATTTCATTTTCAGCAAAATTTAGTGTCAAAAAAAATGTTTAATAAAAACTTTTATATTATTATTATAATTTGTATTTTTTACAATATATTTATTTATAAAATTTTTTTACACACATTATATTTTATTCGTATAGAATAGTATATAATTTTTGTATATAATAGTATATAATTTTGTTTTAATAAGACGAATATAATTTTACATGGTTCATCCACGAAGTATCGAGTTTTTTTTTCATTTTGCGCCTATTCATCGTAATAATTCGGGAGAGGTTTTAAAATGTCGAAAAACTCTTTCCGTATTTTCCCCCCTTTTTTTTTGTTTTTTCAATAATTAGATGCGGCAGGATATTACTTAGCGCGAAGGGTGTTTTTCAAATTTTTCACACGGCGCGCTGAAGCGATTAGCGGAAAACCACTACGCAAGAATGTTTTGTTCAAAGATTAAAAAAAAAAAAATTCTTACCTTTCTTTTTTGAAAAATGATTTATTGGTGGACTTATAAACAGGCTAAAAAAAAAATTTTAAATTCTTCAAAATAACTTCCTCCTGCATCAACATATTTTTGAAAACGTGTTTTCCAAATTTCAAATGCATTTCAAACTCTTTAGCCTTGATGTTTTTCAAAAATTTTCACATTTATAAATTTTTTTGCACTATATTGTACACTGAAGATCGCGTTAAATTCAGTTTTTCCTAAATTGCTTAATCTGTTAATCGACAGTCCAAATTTTAAATTTCTAACACGCGCCGGGTATTCCTAAACATTCGAAAGTTTTTTGGGAGCCACGATCGAGGTTCGTCGATGATTCTTTCTCGGTCCTCTTTAAAAGCTCTGTGACATTTTCCACTTTGCGATTTTGATATGAAATTATGTTCATACGCTTCTTGCAACATTTTATACGTTTCCACACTGTTTTTTTTAATTGCAAACAAAACTTTCTCTCGTAACGCTATTAGAGTAGTCGCTTCAAAGCGCCATGTCAAAAATTTGAAAAACACCCTTCGCGCAAAGTAAAATCCTGCCGCTTCAAATCATCGAAAAAACAAAACAAAAAAAGGGATAATCGAGGAAAAAGTTTGTCGATATTTTAAGACTCCTCCCAAATTTCCACGACCAATAGTCGCAAAATGAAAGAAAACTCGATACTTCGTAGATGAACTATGTATATGTTTTTATTTATCTGACTGTAATTTTATTTATTATTTTATGATTATGTATCTAAAACTATTTTTATCACTAAATTTATGTTCGAAGATTTATTGAGTATTTGTATTTCTTGTAACGCAGTAATTATTTATAACGTTACTATTTTATTTTCTGACTTAAAAATCATCATTCAATGGAATTAAATATTGTAATAATGAAGTTTAATATGTAGTTAGTATTTTATGAAAAAAAAAAGGAAATCTTGAATAATAAAAGGTTCTTCATATTATTTAGTATTTTATTAAATTAATAAAATGAATATACTATACTCTAAATGTAAATTGCTATTAGCGGTAGATGGAAGTAAAAAATTTTGTGGAACAAATAGTAATCATTAATATTTAAAAATTAAATTTTAAACATGAAGAATAGAAATTGTGATGATAATATTAATTGTAGTAATAATAAATTTTCAAATATTTTTTTAAATATTAATGATAATTTAATTTGTTAAAAAAAACATTTTTTAGGGGAAATATTGGTGAAATAGTAAAAAAAGAAAAGGTTATTAAAATATTGTATTTGTTTTTTTTGGTAATATAAATAAAGGTAATACTCTTTTCAGGCCTTTTTCCAAAAAAAAAATTTTGTAAAAAAAAAAATTTATAACTATATTCAAATACCATAAATATACATATAAATATATATAATCACAAAGACAAAGTACTGGAAATAATAGATTATTTTAAATTTTATACTTATGTATAAATATATTATATGCGATATTATATATAATGTCCTTAATTATTTAGAATATACATGTAATTAAAGAATGATTTTTTCGTATTTAATATAAATGGCATTAATATATCAATACAATTAAGAAGCTGTGTAAATTTTATTAGTCGTCGATTCGTCACTTTTTGTATTAAATAACTATATGTGGTACTTGAAACTTATGATTCTTACCCATAACATTTTTGCAATTAATTTAAAAATGGAGTATTCCAGTGATTCAACGAATATGTACATTGATTTTGCTATTAATCAACTTGAATGAAATATGTACAAAGAATGTTTTTAATTACAAAATATGAAAGTTCATATTATATTTAAACATACCCATATTTATTATAATAAGAAATTTGCACGGTTTATTTTTTTAAGATAAAAAATGCACAATGAATCGTAGGGCAGTTTGGATGGAGATACACGTGGAAAGCGCTCCTGGAGAAATTTCTCTGAATTACAGAAATTCAACCCTTGGGTACCTAACTAGAAACTTGCAATTTAGTAATTCCAACTACAATACTATGCAAAATACTCACAGTGGAATACCAATATATATTCAAAGTAACAACGTTAGGCTTGTGCATTAACACAATAGAATTTTACAAAAACAAATTTAAATTTAAATCCTTCGGATTTCTTTTAAATTATTAAATTTTTACATATTTTATATTTTTATCTAACGGAAAATTTATAACAGTCAGTTTTGTCTAATTAAAAGAACAATTACTTATATTTTGATTTGATTTTCAGTTTACAAAGTATTTGTTTAGAATTATTTAAAATATTTTACTTTTAATTATATTTTGAATCATTGCGTTTATTATAAAAAACATGTTCAACTTCAATAAGAAGCTATAAAAATATGATGGAAGTTTGTAATTAGTTAAGAATTTATGATTATAAATAAAATGTAGAGATAATAATAAAAAATATTATGTTGGAATTAAATATAATTGATTTATTTATAATATTTTTTTAATAATTTTTTGGTTAAAACATCTATTAAAAAGTTAAATTTATTATTTAGATAGTCTGTTTTTAGAACGTCAATCAGTTTCTTTACAATGTATAATTTTATGACGCAGTAAAAGTTGTGGTAGATTATTATTTATTTTTAATTTTATATCGTGCAAAAATTATTTTATCATCATTTTATCTTAGATATATAATAATTGTATGTTATATTTAGGTTTTAATTTATTTTAAAAGTATATTTATCCTACTGAAAGAGCATTTTCATGTTCAATAATGGAAAATAAAAATATAAATTATTATCTTGAAGAATATATAAAATACATGAATTGAAAGAGCATAAATATCTGATACTCTAAGTTATTTTCTGTTATGAAATAGATATTATGTCGAAAGGATTTAAACATCATCGAAATTTTGTTGCGATTATCGCATATAAATAAGAACGTTTTAGTAGATTGTAATGAAGATATTATGTTAATACCTGTGATAAATTTTGTCGATTAACTTAAAAGTATGATGCATCCTTGCAAAACTAAAGAGCCAAATTATTTATATTTTTTATTTATGTACTTGTTATATGCAATTTATTGCTAATCATTTTGAAATACTATTTTAAAAAATGTCTTGTTATTTAAAATTATAATATTTATAGAATAATATGTGATTGTAGAATTGTCAGATATTGAATTGTTTGAAACCCACACCATTCATAATGTCTTTTTCGTTTAGCAAGGCAATTTTACAAATAGTTTTAGAAAATTGAAATATTTATAATAATAATAATCATAAATTACGATTTTTATATAAAAATAGCAAAAATTGAGTAGATTTAAATGTAAATGTGCACATGCAGAGAATCTGTTGAATGTGACATTGAAATAAATATTAAGGATGAAAAGTTTTGTTGGTAAACTTGACAACTGGTGCAGATGGCTTTTGACCAGATTTTTGGTAAATTATTTGACAGGAAAGACGGGGGAAGGTGTAACAGCTGGGGCGCATTGCGTAATATGCAATGCACAATCATCATCAATTATCGTGCAAATGAAAGTAAAATGTGCACAAATGCGACGCTTCAAATAACTCATCCACGCGCTTCCACAATCCTACGCAACAACAAGCACGAGCAACAAACTTCAGGCATCATAGTCACTGGTGTTGTATTCCTACGGGGATCAATAGTGATAATAACGTGCGCACATGCAAGTGCTATTAAGAAATCAGAAAAAAAAGTGGTATTTGCGGATGATACGCCGCTTTGGTGAATCGAGAGCAGAGATTCTTTCTTTGTGGCGCTTCTCGAGAAGAAAAGAATCATCTGCGCAGCTCCATAACCTGTGAATTGTTCCTTTGATCCTTGTTCTTATTTTGCTACCCTCGAAAAATCAGTTGCTTGCATGAAATGGAATTTTTTGGTTTACTTCTCTCCGAACCCTCAACGGACAGAAATATCAGCTAGAAATTTCAGACATCAAGCGTGTACAATCTTATTCTGTAATACAGAAGTTGGAATACACAAGTTAATTGCTCCGCCGAGATAAAATGAGTGATATGTGCAAATGAGATACATCGATAATGAGGTGATGTGTTATTCACGGGAATGCATTATGCATTTGCATTGCGCGGTTAACCACTAATGTTTATCGTTAAAAGTCCCTTTCAATCCAATAAATATATCGAGCTGCCAAAGTCGGAGAGATAATGGGAAGAGGCACAAAATGCAGATAAAAATGTGAAAGGGTGAAGATAAAAGGAGAGCGGGTGAGGGAATTTACATGTTCGCGTGTGTGCATCTGGTCGAGCGTAGGCTGAGGCTGAGGCTAAGGCTGAGGCTGAGGGCGAGGACGCGGAGGGATGTAGGCACGGCTCTGGGAGGCACTCGTAAGCTGGCAGAAGGTGAGGTTCGTTGCCATGGAGATGGTGCCCGTGCCTTGGGCGCAGTTCGCACACGGGAGAGGAGGATCGATCTGCCAGTGGCGTAGCATCAGGTGGTGTTTCCCTCCGCGCGTCCAACAAGTGGCCGATGCTCGACGGGCTGTTTGTGGTCTGGAGATTGTTGATACCGCACCAGCTGTGAGCTACACGACATTCGAGACGGACCCGACTCCCTCCCTTTCTTCTCTACCCCCCAAAAATCCATTCCTGCTCCACGTCACAGCGAAATTCTGTTCTAGCTTCACTTCCAAAGTTGCACTTTATTCTGCAACCCCCTGAACCGCAGTTTCATCAGTCACGAAATTATGATTTAACATCTACGAGTTTAAGTACCTATCACCTCCTCGTGGCTTAATTCTTTCGGTTAAAACTGATGGAGTGAACATCCGACGACTTGATTAAAATCATTCTTTTTCTTATTAAAACGAATCCTTTACTCATTTACAGTTTTAAGAGCTCAATTCAAAAGTATCCTTGCTCTTTTACAAAAGCAGATCGTGCTTTTTATAAATCTACCAACTTGCCGTTTTTAATCGCTTGTTTTCTTTTCTTTTCCTAATTAAAAATATTTTCTTACTTAAACAAATGAAGGAATGATAATGCTAAAAGTAAAGATTAAATTACTTGATGCCTTTGCAAAATTAATTTTTCAAAATTATAAAACACAATTTTAGCATTATAAATTTATAATTAAACGTATTTAATAATATTTGAAGATTGTTTGCATTATTATGTAATCGAATATTTTAAAGGAACTTCTTAATTTTTATAAAAGGGTACATTCACTTTATTAAATTAAATGCAATGTGTGCAATTATCGCGTAGACATTACAGTTAAGTAATAAAAATTTTTTTAATCATAATTTATGTTTGTGCTCAAAAAATATTTATTGATAACTTCTTAATATAAAAAGGTTTGCCTTTTTTAAAACTCTAAATATACCTAAGATTTAAATTGATTATTTATGAATAAAAATAGTGTTCTTTTTTTACTTATGTATTCAACTTGAATATTTCAAAAATAATATAGTGTTTCCCTTAACATTCTTAGCCTAAACATTTTAATTGAATCTTCTAATTTTCAATTTAAAAATTTCATTTTATAATGAAAATTATGTTTCAAGTTTTTATAATAGGCTTTTTTCAATTATAAAATTGTACTGCAAAATTCTTTTAAACCTTAGAAATTTTAAAATTCACTACATCGAGTATGAGTGTATGTGTTGCGTGTTCGTATGCGTGTAGCGCTCGTGAATACATGAGTTCGTGAGTTATTCCCTCTTTTAAAGAGAAAGACATAATTTTTTTTATTTAAATATCATTATCCAAATATATTATTACATCTTGTCTGCATTTTCCATTTAAATCGAAAACTTATACATATATTAATATGTATTAAATGTAGTTTTCCGTTTAATATTTCAAGGCCTGACTTGATTGATTAAAAGTATGTTTTTTTCATACTAAAAAACTCATGAGGCTTTTCAAAAATTTCTTTATTTTATCCTTCATTTTCTTTTGTTTTTATTTTAAATTTTTTACCCATCAGAAAATTTGTTTTCTTTACTCAAGAGTTATTACGAAGTTGACAATTTATTAAGAGAGTTACTTTATTAATTTTAGCTTCTAATCTTTTTTACAGTATACAGTTTTCATTGTTAAATTGAATATTTATAAAGATATTGGAGACTGACATTTTTCTAATTGATCTTGTGCATTATTTTACAACGTTTAATTCACCAGTGCTAAATTATTTTAACGAAATTTGAAGTACATCTTTTAACATCTGTATTTGCAAAAATTTTTTGCTGCATATATAATAAATAATAATAAAATAATAAAATAACAATAAAAGATATTAAAGGAGTGAATGATAAATTGCAATATTTTATCAAAGTCAAGATTAGAATTTATAAACCCTCTTTTTTTTTATTGTGTTAAACAACTTCTTTGGATTATATCAAAAAGTTTAATATAATTCTTTATTATTGTTTCACGAAAGTATTTAAAATTCCTATAATAATTTTGTAAATTTAAAACTACAAACTATTGTCATCGTATTATTAATGATTGTAGTTTCAAAAATGCATTACAAATTTATAGTATTTTAAGTGTATAATGTATAATATATTTTATGAATTGTATATTCTCTATCCTCACTGTATTAGAAGTCTAGAATAAAAAATATTAAGCAACAATACTTATATTGTATGTAATTTTTTTAATTTTTATAATTTAACGTTTTTTTTTTAGACATTATTAATTAGAATAAAAAATTTATTGAAATTTATTTATTATACTTAAATTATATGAATTTTTATGTTTAAGTTTCACATTAAAAGAATTTTATATTTCAGTATTTATTAATATCTAGATTGATTGAATTACAAATTATTACGAATATTATAATATGATATGTATTATATATTTTGAATGTATTCAACTATTCTTTATCTTTATTAGTCATGATATATAGACTAATCAATTTAAATTTATAAACACAAGATTAGTTGTTGTACAAATTAAAAACTAATTATTGTAATGGTTATTTGTTGAACTTAAAAGCACTAGTAAGATTTTTAATAAAATTAAGGAGAGGATTATTTTTATAATAAATAGATGTACCGTGAATAATAATTCTTTGATTTATGTCCGTTGTTTAGTACGATGAAATCGAACCAAAAGATGTTAAAAATTATTATTTTTGAAAGGATCCATTTCTTTTAGAAAAAATTTAATTATTTTGTATTTTGTAATGACTGGATAATGAAATCTGATCTTTTCAATAAAAAAATTACTATTCGTGAGATATATTTGTTAAATAGTAGTTTATATTGTTAAACGAAACTTAGGGCTAAGTTAATACATGAAAAATTTTAGAGGAAAAGATAGCTATTGTGTATTGTTCATCTTCAATTATTGCTTCAAGGTTGATCAGATCTCATTTCATTATTTCAACAACACGTTTCACATCTGAAGGTACCACAATAATGTAACAATAATAATAATAATAGCTGAAACATGACTTATTTTCATTAGCACATGCGAGTTTTCCTGTAAGTTTTCCGGTGCGTTGAGTCCGAAATTGGGCTCGCACGTTGGTGTAATGCAATAAACCGCATCGTAGGTTAGGATGTCAAGGACTTCAACAAGTGCGCCTAGGCATCGATTTTTCTTGCACTTGATTGATGCCAGGCAGACCAACATATTGTTTTATCGCCTAACTTATGGTGCGAGATTAGGAAGAAGTAGAGTAACTTGACCGATATATTTATTCCTTCTCTTTATCGTAGTCCTCCTTATCCTCTTACTCTTCAGTTTCACGTGATTCTATTTTATTATCGTACGAGGTCGATCGCTGAAAACAGAGAGAGAAAGGGAAAGAGAGAAAGGGAGAGAGAGAGAGAGAGAGAGAGAGAGAGAGAGAGAGAGAGAGAGAGATGATATTTTTATTGCTCAAAGAATTTTTATAAGCACTATATTTTAGTTTCCGACGATTGTTCCAACTCAAATATCTCTCTTACCTTTAGTGCACGTTACTGATGACATCTTTCAATTTTACATACCTCTATCGAATGCTGTATATATCCGTCATTTCATTAAAAACTGGCTATCTTAAATTCATACGATGAATAATATATTAATTATATATATTTTTCATATGACATCTAAAAATGTAACTTGAGAGGTAGTAATGTTAAGTAACCATCAAAATAATATATTGACATTATTAGTGCTGTACGAACATTCAATAAAATATCCAAAGCGTTTAAAAAACTTTACAATATAACCAAAAATATTGAGATGTGATGGTAAATTAAGTCATAGTAATTTATTGTACTGTTCATTTTCTCTTAATATTTAATAACATTCTATTGACTTATTATGTATTCAAGACATACACGATATAAATTTCAAAAGCCAGAATTTAATAATATTATTGAGGAATTTTAAGATATAATATTTAAATTTGCTTTAGTAATGTCAGAAACAAAGAAATGAAAATGGATACACATGATGTTATACGGATTATATATTTATATACAGATATATGATGTATTAATTAAATATGGTTTATAGAGCATGTATAATTATATTTCATAAAATTGTTTATATACATTAATTTTAGATACAATATAAATCCATTAAAAAATTCCAAATATCTGATAATTGTTGAAATATTATTGCAATATTGGCATAATATAATACATGGATTTTATTATTTATCAAATTGTCATAATATAATACGAAATACATACATATCTATTTAATGTACATTTTATTTTGTAAATATATTATTTTTAATAAAGCCATACCAACAAAGTCAGAGTTAATATCTTTTTAAATTAAATTTAAATTTAATTTAAATAATTAAAATTTTCAGTATATTCGAATAAGATAAAAATTTTGTGTGTTTATTTATATTTATCTATATATAGGTACGTAATTATTATAAAACGAATGATTTCAGAATTACAGAAAATTTATCAATACTATTATTTTATTGTTATTATTGTTAGATAAGTCAGTACTCATTGATAAACTAATTTTACGTGAAATAAAATCTTAAGATTCTATGTATTTGAATCACTTTTTACGTATTTTTGATGAAATTTCTTTTTTCACATTATCATATATTGCAATTTCAAATTGATTACTCACAATTTCTTGAGAAAGTAACTTATTTCTGAAGAACATTTTAATGTTAGTATAGATATTATTAAGAATCTACTATTAATCGATTTCCAAGCATTAATCAAACTTTCCAATCTTGTATGCATGTAATTATTAATAAGATAATTTAAATAAAAGTAAATATTAAAATTAAAAAAATTAAAATAATAAATTTTATGTTTCCAAAATAAATAAATTCTTTTAATAATTACTAATTTTAACAGTAATCATTTGTATAACTTGATACATAATTTAGTTTAAAATAAAATGTTATATATTTTTTGTCTTCAATGTACAGTACAGTGATTTCAACAGTAAAGTAAATCAGTACAAATAGGTACATAATTTAAAATTTATTTTTTTTCATCAAATTAAAATTATATACCATTATTTTTTTAATTAATTTACAAAAATAAGTATAATAACATACAAATATTATTTATAAAACGATTCCTATTCATGATAAATGTGGAATACACTAATAAATTGAATATTTGATATAAAATAATCATTTATATCGGTATTTTCTATGATTTATTCAATTATAAATTTCTATAAAAATCTATTTAAAAAAAATGCTATTAAAAGTCATATTTAACAGAGTAACAAATGTTCAAAGAGTTCAACTAGATTGAGAATAATGTACAATAATTAATGAACTGTGACATATAATATTTTACAATAACAAATTGAATTTGTAAGATAAAATAAATTCAAAATCATTAACAAATTATATTATGTTAATTTTAATGTTTGTTCATATACCCTTAACATTTTTTTATATTTTTTTTTTTACTACTTTAATTTTATAAAATTATTTGAACTAACAAAATAATTTATTACGACTAAGTCGTATATTGCTTTTAAGTAATTTAGATATACTTATGAAAACTTTAAATTGTACTTTTTTTTTTAAACAAACTGCGCGATACAAAGCAGTATTATAAAAAAATTTTTTTAATTTAATATGATTTATCTTTAAAAAAGTATTTTTTTAAATATTAAGAACTGTTTTAATTATTGTATATAAATGCATAAATTGTGATTTATTTATATCAATCCATGTAAAAAGTTATTTATATGAATTTATTAAAATTTTAAATTGTGTAGAGATTTTTAAAAAAACCAGTACTCCTCGAGTCTACGTTGATAAATTCAAATAATCGTTGAGATTGAAGGATATTAGAAATAGGTGAACGTTAACTTACGCATTAAATCTATATGTAATGAAAAATTGAACTTTCATAAATATTATTTATCATTATTAAATCAAAATAAAAAATAAAGGTTTATATCATTCACTAAATTATTTATGAAAAACAGATGTAAAGTTGACAGGTAAAAAAATAGAATATTTATAGTTGTAGTTATATTGTTGATCTAAAATAATTGATGTTTTTTACAATATATTTAGTTATTTTATTTTACTTTTACGATTAATTTATAGATATAAAAAAAGTGATTTAAAAATAATAAAATTCTAAATACGTATTCGCGTAAAAATACGTTTTAAGTTGAATGGAATTATTGTGGTAAAATAGATTATTAGATTATACATCAAAATAGATTAACAAAATTACATTAAGAATATTTTTTAATTTTGTTTGCAAAGTTCGTATGTACTGATTAACATTTATAGATTAATTGATTGAATTATTTAGTCATAACCATGTATGAAATTCTACAATGTTGTATAAGTAAAAAAATAAAATGGCCACTAATTAATAAATTGGTAATATAATTGCATGTATACAACTTATAACGTAGCGCTTCTATTAAATAGTTGAAAAACATAATTCTGTATTTTTAAAATATTACAAAATCTATAAAATTTGTAACTATTTATTTGTATTTTATTTTTACAATAAAATTATTATAATAAATATTACACATAATTTATAATATAAATTTTTTGTGAAATATAATGAAAAGATATAATTCACTTAGTTAAGATCGCTGTGCTGTAAAAAATTTTTGTATTATTTGTTTGAACGAAGTATTATATCAAAGAAATCGAAATTCAAATATATGTATTCTTAAATATAAATATGTGCGTAGAATTAGAATAATTGGATTTTATCTGTAGAAAATACTGAAAATTAAAGACAAGGTTTGCACAGCGAATGACAGGGAACAATGCATTTCAGTCGTAGTTAAATTTATGAAAAATAAATAAGACGTTAGAAGTCTGGGATGTATATTCAGTTATTTTGTCAAACATTTTTTAATAGAAATGCATTATACTATTTATACAGATATTTATATAATTGTGATAAAAATTCTTATTTCTTTATTTCACTATAATAACTCGATGTATTAAATATTATCATTGTAGATTAATGGAAAGTTTTTCGTGATATTACGTTAAAAATAATATTTAATATTCAATTTTCTCGAAAAAAAAACAATTAATATATTGAAGATATTAACAAGTGTATTAATTGATTCTCTGTGTACATGCGTACGTGCGTGCGTGTTTGTATGTTTATGTGTATTTACAAAAAATTTATTATAATATTTTAATGATTTTGACTGATTTTAAAAACGTTAAACTACGTTTTATTGCTTATAATAATTTTATATTTAGTTAAATGTATCATTATAAACATATTTTGTGATAACACAGATTATTATTTATTGTAAAGTTAATTGTGACGTATTATACTTGTGATTTCAAGGCTGTATTATAAGTTAAGTAATTTGGTTAGTAAATTCCATTTAATTGCGTGCATATGATTTACAATCGTTTATTAAATTGAAGTAATATTTCTAAATAATACAGTGTAATCAAATAATTATAATAATTTAATTAAGTAAAAAAAATTTTTAAATATAAAAAAAAAAATATGTAATTAATTTTAATTCAAGATTTACAAAAAATATTTCAATAATTTTATGTGTTTATTGATAGAAATAATGTTTATTATAAAATTGACATATAAAAGGGATAAATTATAATTTTACTATTGGAGTATGGATGCACATTGTCTGCGAATAAAAGTATAACGCAGCATACGAAATAATTGGACAAAAGCTGTGTATTTTCGTTTCGAAGTTTTTGATTTATCAAGAAAGTTATAGTGACGGATTGTTACAGTTGACCAATCCATCTGATAACCTAAACCGAAGTCTTTGTCATCGTAGGAATGGGACGTTTAACTGATAATCGCTTAAAAAGCTGGCAACCATGTGCTAATCTTTTCCTTACTCTTTCAGTTAAACTTTTTTGTCCCTGTATTTAGCGAGTAAATTAAGCGTAAACTTATACTGTGTTGGTGTGAAAGTTTGGTTAATAGGGAAAGTTCGAGGTGATAAAGCATAAGTTGGAGAATGGATGAAAACGTGAATGATCCAATGTGTGCCTGTTATGTAGATATCCATAAAAGGTGTCGAATTAAATTATAATTATAATGCTCAACGTGCGAGAGAAGCAACTTAATTATTACTTCTTCTTTGAAAGAGATTTTTTAAGTAGTGCACTAATGAACATTACAGTTTTTGAATTTTTATTATGTATTTAGATTATAAAAATTATGAAACATTATTTAAACGAGGTATGCATCTTTATTAATGTTAATTTTTCATAATTTTTTCAAGTATAAGTAAATTACTGATTAAATAATGTAAAAACTAATAGAACGACATACTTTTTTATTTATTAAAGTCTATGATTAATTATTACTCAAGAAATATTTAATGAAACGTTACTTGCACCGGGTGTATTGCAACTGAAACGTTTTGTTTGATCAGAAAAACATTTTCGTTTGCATTATTGATAGATTTGAGTTTGAAGGGCTACATCATGCAGCATTTTTTTAAAATTTATATGAAATAAATTACCTCGTAAAGATAACGTTTTTACGTCGTAAGTGATAAATGATCATTTTCTTCCTCGAGACAAACTGATAGCAACTAAAACACTAGTCTAACCTGTTGAAGTTTTTAGATTGGCGGGAATTTCAGTTAATTGTTTGTCTGTCAGTAGAAACAATGTCACATTTGCTTCATCTTATGTTACGAAAACTACTATGGAATAATACGATCACCTTATTGTTTGTCTAGGCGTTGATCTTATTGCTTTTTCTCTGGCTCCTAAACAGTTGACGCCTGCTTTCCTTGTATATTTTTGCATCTATTATTACAAAGTTTACAAGATTAAGCGCAAAACCATATTCTTTTTTACTTTGTATTAGATCAAAGTTTTTATCTATAATATTACTAATTTTGACAACGTGCATTCATGTTCAAATATTAATTAAATACAATATATTTAAAAATTAGCGTATTCGTAAAAGAATTTACATTTTCCAGAAATACTTTAACCATAATATTCAAACAATTTACTTTTAATAATAATGACTATTTTTAATTTATATCGTTTAAATCTTCTGTTGTATATCCTGTAAAATGTTGATTTTATTATATTAATTTATATGAAATATTTATAAAATTAAATTAACAATTCACCTATGGAACTAAATTGCAATAATATTTTTTATAAAAAAGCCTAGTTATTCTTGAAATAGTTGTGCAGCCGTAGCAAAAATTAGCCAACTGTTAATTATAATATTGTTAATTTCATTGTATAAATTAATTTCAAAAGTGGCCATTTTTTGTCTTTTTCTATTTAACATTTATTGAATTGTAAAGATTAAATATTGAATTAAAAATGAAAAAGTATGAATCACAATATATTATTTTTATGGCCTATAAATTGAAACAATTGCTCTTAGACTATTATTCTTTAAGTTTAATAACTCACAAGTTTATATTATCATATATATATATATATATATATATTTAAATATATTTTTTAATTTAATTTAAGATATAATTAATACACTCTTCTGGATTTAATGGATTTTGAAAAGTAAATTAAAAAATAATCATTTTAATCATTAAATATGTATTCATTTAGAAGGAAAATGTTATTGTTTCTTATTTTTATTGATTTTTAGAATATAATGTTTCATATTATAGTATAATATAGTATAGTATAATATAGTATAGTATAATATATAATACCTATTCAGAACATTTCAATTATTTTTTTCATAATATGAATTGTAACTTTTGTTATTGATTCATTATAAAACTTATATAAATCCAAGGTTGTACTAAAACTGAATAAAAAATTTCAAACCATTATAAATTTGAATACTGTTTAAATTATAACTTTGTTCCACCATAAGTTTTTCATATGCTTATTAATAAAAGTAATTGCAACTGTCATGTTGAATCAATAAACTGTACAAATTAGAAAAATTTCGAGGAGAATCATATAGAGTATACGTTTCCATTGATTTTAAACTAAAAAGGTTTTCACTAAATTTAAATTTAATTTGGTTACATATAAAAAACCAAAAAATTTTCATAATTTATCACAAAATTTAATTTAAAATACTTAAACATGATGCAAAAAAATTATATTGTTATTATAAGAAATTCTATTATCGATTTTAATTTAAATTTTCATGCATAAAATTTTTAGTAAAATAAAATAGTTATATAATAGATTAAGAATAATAAAAGTAAAGATTATTTAATTATTTAAGTAAACAAATTAAAAAAAGTGTTAAATAATAATTTATATTTAAAAGTTATGAAATATTGTCTATGAATTTGCAACAATTAAGTAAGCATAATCATATTGAAATAAGATAAACTGTTTATTTACAAATTGTATTTAACATAAAAATATTTTATAAAAAGTAGTTTTGACGTCACAAATTATGGTATATGAATATAACATTAAAATAATTGTAAAAGTTGTTTCAATGTTAGTAATAATATTCAACTGGCTGATACATAATAAAAAATAAGAGATGATCGCCATAATTGAAGAAGCTAATTGTCCATTTTTTTTTTTTTAATCCTATTGCCAATTTAAATACAGGAATAATAAAATTATCAATAAATGATTTTTTTATATGTTATCTTAAAAAAATACTATTGCATTTTTAATAGCTTTTTTTAAAGTTTTAATATTCGCTAATTATTAATTTTTTTATATAATATCTTTCTTCTTATTAAATGAGGTGAGTAGATAAATAAAACTATACAATGTTTTAATATCAATAAAAAATTGTTATTATTATTAAAAATATTGATAATTGAGAAACTTTATATTTACAATGGTAATTAACTACTTGGAAAAAGCATGTAACAATAATAATTACTGTAATAATAAATAACATAAAAATTAACTAATGAGAAATTGTAAAATTAAGTAAAATAAAAATAGTCTTTATTTATAAATATTTTTGTGTATTGATTGATAATTTACTTTTATTTTTATATTTTTTTTTATTTTATTTTTATGATTTAATAATCATAAAAAATTGAGTAAGAATTTTAATTTACACAATAAAACATACGACAAATTCAATGAGCTCAATATTTTTTTTTGTTAAATACATGTAAATTGCTTATTATTATTGATACTAACAATTCTAAATTAAAATTTTTTTACATTTTAATAAATTTTACTTTATATTATTGAATAGGAGCCTTATATGTTTTTTGTTTAGCCGTAAATTGAAATTTTTTGGAAACTATCATTGTCATACTTTCAAGTATTTCTAAAGATTTTTAGATATGAATTTTTATACAAAAAATAAAGTAATGATAAAATTATTTTAAATATTGCTTACATTGGATTATGATTTTCTTATAATATAATTAAATTGCTAAACAAATATTTAATTACATCTATCTAGAGATGTTTATCTTTAAGACTTATCAAAATTAGATAGGTACAATAAATAATTCATGAAAATTAAATTGTTTATGTTTTCAATTTTTGTTTCTTGATTAATCAATTTTTTTTTTTTTTGTAATTAACATATTAACACTTGCATTTACTTTTTTCACATTTTAAAGTTTATTTAAAATGTTTGATACTATAATTTTCTGGATTATAAATGGTTCATAAATTGTTTTCATGAATTTACTTACTATAATATTTTAATTATTTACGATTTAAATTTATTGTATATTCTAAGTATCTAAATAAATTTTTAAAGTAATATAGATGATAATGAAAAGGCTGAGTTGTGATTATATTTTGATGTTTAGTCAAGAATTATATTGATACAGTGTAGTCTTTAGATAATTTTATAAAATTAATATAATAAATATATTTTTTGCTTCAAATTTAAATTCATGTTTTTTTTATAATTAAACAAATAGAAATTATTACAATACATTAATACAAATACATCATTATTATTTATGTTTGGACCTAATATTTGATAATATTAAAATGTTGAATTCCAATATATTTATTTATAAAACATTAATATAAGTACTAATAAGGTATTGATAAGTTAATATTTTACTAAATTTTCATCATTGAATTTTTTATTTTTTTATTTATTTTTTAGACATGAAGTTTATGTATGAAATATAACTATGATTGTATATTACTTTTCTATTCACTTTGACTAAAGGGGTAGATAAAAATATTTAAATAAAGCTCTTTCAAATAATGAAACTTATAATTCCAAAACTTTGAAATAAAGTATATGAACATTATTATTACATTATGAGTTTGTGGGAGTTAATAGCAAAGTTTTATCATTTAATTAATGAAATTTTTATCGGATTTCATCATTAGTAAAAAATAATAAAACGTGGACAAAAGCACTTTTTTGTTTCAACATTGATGTTAAATTAAAAATCAATGATATTTTCAACTGATTTAATTTGAAAGTACATTCAGTTTTCCAAATGAAAATAAAATAGGTACAACATTTAAAATTTGAAGAACGAATAACAATGAACCAAGTTTTTAATGAATTTATTATTACGAATGTTTATGATTATAAAAGGTAAAACTCAAATTTTAATAAATTTATAAATATAACGAGAATAAAAACCATACAATATATTCTGTAACTTATGGTAACTAAATGTAAATTAAAAAGTATTTCAATTACAACAATAGATACACGTAGAATGTTTAAAAAGACAATGTTTCCCTAAAACACGAGATAACATAATTGAACTTTATAAAAACATAGAAAGTCGATAGGATTTGCTGTGACACGTCATTGTACATGTTACCGTGTAATATATATAATGTCTATTTAAATGTGTTTGATTTAAAAGTGCCATTAAAAAATCATCAACGAAGAAATTAAAAATCTTGGCCATTCTCCTCCTTCTTACAATTTGCTGATACAGCCGGAAAGCGTTTGTATGATGAAAACGAAAAAAAACGATATAAGTGCAAGTCGAAAATTAGAACAAAAGGATGGGCTGAAGGAAGCCAGTGCGTCTGGGGATGAAACATGAAAAAAGAGCAATGAGTAAATACGGGAAGTTCTCCTCTTATACTTAGTCTAACTTCTTGTGCAGATAAAAGGGAAAAGATAAAGGAGAAAACGACGGTGTCGGGGAAGGCGAAATGGATGTCTACTGATTAGTCGATATCCATTTCGCCTTCCCCAATGGTTAATTCGGGCTCCAGTCGTTGAGGTTGGAACTGGAGATGCCCCGGGCAAGTTCTTGGGTGTTACAACTCGAGGTTAGCGGCGAGTACAGTCCGCTTGCGTCGAGCGCCACTCGTCGATATATCCCATAACTTCCAGCTGTAGTACGACCTCTTTCCTTCTCCGTCCCTTGCCCTCTCGTTGCAATCGCCCTCCTGCTGTACTCTCAGTTTTCTAAGCCGCGTGCTCAGAGTTGTGGGGAACTCTCACGAGATGCCGACACGAGTTCAAGTTGGTAATACTCCGGAGGTGGCGCGCCCTAGCTGCTAATTTACAAAACCGGCTATTTTTAGCTTCAAAATTATGAACTTTTATAAGAGAAACAAAGGAGGGTTCGGCACTCAAATGAAGAAGTAACAACATTAAAGCTTCGAAATGATCAATTATACTTTATGCAGAGGTCTATAAAGACTGACCATTTGTGTATTAGAAATCCTACATCGACGTTATTCATTCTCTTTTACAGCTCTTTCATATGTATTAGTAGGGCGTTCCACCAGAAAATGAAATCAACTGAAATGAATCAGAAAATAATCTCAAACAATAATAATTGCATCATCGTTTAAGAATCCCATAATTTTTTTAATTTATTTTAATTATTATCAATTTTAAATTCAATCTTCTAGCTTGATAATCTTGCAATATAGTCTGATTCATAACTTTACTTTTTACCATTTTTTAAAATTATTTGAAAGATACAAATAATTTTTGGTTAAAATAAAAGTATTTATTTATAATTTAATCATTTATATAAACAATTTTGATTATCATAATCAATTTTTACTTAATTTTACTTAAATTCATTCAACCCCAAAATTAATTTTTTTACATTTCTAGTAGTTTAAATAAATGTAAATATTAAAGTTTTTTTTGTGTTTTTTTGTTACAGGTAAGTCGTACTGTACTCTCTACATCTTTTAAAATTTTCTACTAAAAATTAATAAGCAAAAAAGTCACTGGTAAGATTATCTGTTTTAATAATAATTATCTCGTTTATTGGATAATAACAATATCAAATTTAGCGAATTGATAATAGTAATTGATATTATTTGTTTTTGACTGATATGTACTGAAATTAATATTTGAAATTACTTTATTAAAAATGAAACTTTTATTTTATGTTGCTGTATAAAAAATTCGAAAAATAAATTTCTGATAAATAATACAAAGATACTATTTATTGTCTTTTTAATTTTCAAGAGTTCAAGTATTATTTTTTAAAATTTAGAGTAAACTCTTATCTCAATTATTTCTTTAATACAATAACACCAATAGATCAAATGTAGTTTTTAATGTAATATTTCGTATAATACCGTTTTTATATAAAGTTTGGAGTTAAATTTAAAAAAAAAATATAAATTTATTATATTATAGCTCACTCTGTACTATAAGTTAAATTTTAACAATTCAGATTATTATAAATTTTAGTAAAAAATATATATAATTCTTTTTTAAGAAATTAAATAATAAGCTGAAATTTTACGGCATCATTTTATATTATTTGTATTTTAAGATGTGAACTAAATTCAATAATCTTTTTATTAAAATATATACACATTGTAAATTTTTATTTTAATGTAAAAGTTTATTCGATTTATAATAAAAATATTCCGTTTTATAAGAGGTTCTGTACACAATATACATGCAAAAATTTATGAAACTACGTACAAAGTATTTATTGAATTACAGGTAAGAAATAAATAACGGATTATTATTCTGTATCGTTTCTATAAAAATGTCATTGATTGTATTTTAAAAATATTAATTCGAAATTTCTTTTACTTTAACTTTTTTTTTTACAGCTAGAAATAAAGTTAGCAAAATTTATGTTAAAAATTATAATATATTTTCATATGCATGAAATAAACCAAAGTATCAGCAGTATTTAAAACTTTTATTATTATTTTTTGAAAATAATTTTTGCTGTTTTAATTATTTAAGTATATACCAATTATAATGTGTTGTTTGTAATACATCTATTTCTAAAAAATAAAAAAGTAATATATTCTGCATACATGTATGTAAAATCATGTATATATATATCTACCTCAAATTATATTATAAAATATAATAAATTTAATAATTTTATAGATTTAAAGATTTATCCAATTAAATGTTAAATAAACGTATATTATTTTATTTATTGAAGATTAATGATTGACATTAATTGTATGTCATTGATTCATTAGCTTCCAAATATTATAAACAAATTTCGTTAAATTATCTTTATCATTCATTGAAATTAAAAATACCAATTTGATATTTTAACAGCAATTAAAAGTAAAATCACATTATTTTTTGACAAATTCGTAATGTAATGAATTGTGTTTGAGCTCTATGATTCAGAGATCATGGTTCCACGTCTACTTAATAAAATTAAGGAGAAACGTTATGCATTATGCGCCTCGTGAATAATTGAAGCAGATAAATAGGTGAAAAGTGTGCTTTATTTGTTAAATTGCACAATTGGCTAGGGGGATCACTCCCAACTGAATGATTTCACGAGGACTGCGAGTGAACTGACTGTAGAAAATATATAAGCTCTTAATTTAAACTTTTACAGCTTTTGTACTGTTTATAATTTATCAATTATTATTATTATTATTATTATTATTATTATTATTATTATTATTAAGTAAAAGGAGTGAGGGAATAGTGAGAAAGGTGTTGCAATAAATTACTCATTACTTGAGCTGTACAAATATTGGTTTAATCAGGCTCCACGAATTACGGCATAAAAACCATAATCTCGAGCGAGGTGAAAAGCCAAGCATACAAAATATAAAATACAATACTAACAATACGTTGGCGCTGCGGAAGAGCCTCTCGCTGTCGTCGCCTCCCTCGGCTAGCATCTTCCGTTCCGGCACACCGGTGGAGGAGTCGTCCTTGGATACCTCACTCGGCGGCGTCCCCCACGTCGCTCGCTGGTCACCTAGTGACCAGGCCGCTGGGGTCGATGATTCTCCCAGAGCGTGGATCTGCTGGGGAGACGAGCCTTGTGTTCGTGAGATGATCGCCGTGATCACACTCCCAACACACACACACACACACTCGCGCACACACGCACAAACACAAACTCACCGGTTCATACAAGAGTGATTCGCAGATCACTGTCTCGTATAATTCGCGTGGAACGATGATCCGATGATACGCTGCGAGATGCGAGAAATTCGGTTTGCGAAGAAAGAAAATGCTGAAAGCGCAACGGTAAATTCTCGATGAAGAGTGTGCGTCGCGTCTCTGAAAGCAAACGGTTCCTCTCGAAAAATCCGACCGTAATAAAATCGGAGACCGCCCTTCCGATTGTCTTTCGTTTCGCGCGGTCACTCTTTCCTACCCTCGAGACGTTGAAGGAAAGAAAAAGCGTCGAACATATACATTTTTCGAAAAGTGGTTCGCTCCAATCAGTTGCGCATGCCGTGGTGAGGGTATTTTGTTTTAATTACTCTACAATCCTTTCTGGGTATGCAAACGGTCGCCAATGATTTTCCCGCCGAGGCTTGCCGAAGGTTTTCCCTGTGCTTCCTAATATGACTTTTCCGCAAACCCGTGCCGAGGGTTTTCTCTACGGTCATTAATGTGAGGTTTCCGTGAACCCATAAGCTTTCGTTTTCCCACTTGTTTATAAATGTGGAATTGCTCCAATGTCTTTATCCCTTACCTTGAATCTTGATATTCCGCCTACCTTATACTTATCAAGTATAACAAATTTCATACGACACTAATGCATAATAAATTAATTAACATACTTACGATTATTACTACAATTATGACTACAAATATATAAATTACAATGGCTACATCGAATTATTGTAATCGTAGGTAGCAACGTTATTCGTGTAATAGGTCGTTTCTATATTCCTGCTTGAGTTTTTACATTGGCTTCGCCGATTATTCCATCATGTCCCGTAATAGCGTTCATTATGTGGCCAACAGGTCAAGGAAGTAGTAGAATATTATTCTCCTTTAAAAGTACCATCGTATCTGGTTTTATATTAGTGTAGTTCTTCGATTGCCATTTAGATCTAACCTAACTAATCTAATCTAACTAAATCTATCTAAAAATATGTTGAAATACTCCTTTCGCCAATAGTTCCAAAATTTATTTTTGATATACTGAATATACTGCCATGATGATAAACGATTTGGATTTACATTTATTTGATTATCGGGTAAACTTGTCAGCCGTTCTTGGATAAAGTAATGAGCAGGAATAAGGAGTAAGGGTACGCATATCATTGGGATCATTGGATAAAGGAGTGATTGGTCGGGAGTTCATAATTGCCTCTATTTCGATTACGTACGTATTTGCTCTTCCAAAGTAAATAAACAATCTTCCACAGATGGATAAAAATAAAGCTTGAAAACGTTTATAGTAGCTTCCCAAAGTTCGCCGAAATACGGCGCTCGGGGAGGAATAAAATGACAATTTATTTCTTGATACGACAATGTGTGCTTAATCGCGTGCTCCGCATCTTCGGATTTGAATGTTTCAATTAAAAGTCTCAACTCATTTTTCGCTCCAACGAAATTTGTTGCATTATCGCAATATAATATAACTCTAATCCGTGTCTACCAAAAAATCTAAATTTAAAATATGCGCTTCTTTCATAATTAATATTTTAACGTGGTGATTCTTTAGTAAAATAATGGCATGTTTTGTAGCGTACGGTTATTCGGCATTTTTTAATCGGCCTCCAATGCGAATCAATACTTTCTCGTCTAGAAATGGATTTAATATATATAATGAACTACATTTTAAAACTTTTATCATTTTTTAAATTATTTATTTCTTCATCAAAATTTTCCGCTTGCACAATTTGTAAGGTGTTATAATGCTCATCATTTAAATTTGAGATTGTCAGGTCATGGTACTTTTTTTCATCTTTTCGAATGCTGTTAATGAATTTATATAGTGCCTTAACTTCAGATATCGTGTTGATTTTTAATTGCATTTGCGGCTATGCAGGTGGAGGCTGTTATAATCACGATGATTCGGTTTTCCAATTTGGATTTTTCATCAAATCTTTCAGTAATTGTCCTCGTAACAATACACCGGTTGCATTCTCTTGCAAAAGTACATGCTTCATTCCATTGACACCATGAGTCTTCATATTAGGCATGAATGTTTTTAATAAATAAGAATCCGTTTGAATCCACTGTAGTGTAACCGTCGAATCCGACCATTGAACTATTTGTTTTATTTTATTAAAATTAAAAATTGGCAAAACTTATCTTATTAATTTGGATAGTACCTCTACAACACACAATTATAATCTTGAAAGAGTTATTACTTGCAGCAGCGCTATTTTATTTTTTAAAAATAATAAATTTGTGAATATTTCACCCCTTTTACTTACTGATTTTACATAAACCCATGCTCCATATACTCTTTCGTTTCCATTGCAAAACCCATGTATCTCTAAATATTTTGCGTGGCGTATAATTACTTTCCTATTATACTTAATCTGATTAAAAATAGATAATTGTTTAGTTAGTATTATCCACTCTGTTTGATCGTTTTGTAGAATTTTCTCGTTCCAAACGACTTTACTTTTTCACGATGATTGCATTATTATTTTGGCTTTCACGATTACAAATCATATTGATCCTAACGGATTATACAACTTTGCGATATTTGACAATACACTTCGCTTCATGTATGTTTTTTCTAACGGTTCAAAGACTTGATACTTAAATATATCTTCCGACCTATTCCATAAAAGACCCAATACTTTGGTTTCCGCGCTCTGATCCGGGATGATCTTCACCTTGAGAGAGCTTTTCTTAAAGTCTTCCACAACGCGCGTATCATTTGAGTTCTATTTGCGTAAAATGAACCTTCCCGCGTGGGTTAATTTAATCAAATCATAGCGTAACTTAATTGCCTCCTGAGTACTTTCTCCTCCCGTCATTACATCGTCTATATAATAGTCATTTTTTAAACTCTTGATTGCTTCTGGATATTTTTAATGTTTGTTATCTGCTAACTGTAGTAATACGCGCTTTGCCATGTATTCAGCAGATGCCATGCCGAATAGGACCACAGGTATTCTATAGGTTTTTATCAGTTCCTTTTCATTTTTATGCCACAAACTAATTGATAATAACTATCTTCTTCATTTAATTGTATTTTTTGTACATATTCTCTATATCCAATGTCTTTACAATTTGATGTTCTGCGAAATTTAAGCGGTATCAAGAAACTCATTTTTTACACTACAGGACCGATTTTTAAACAATCATTTAAAGATATACACGAGCATATTTTATGTACAATTTGAATCTTCGTCCTATTGCTTGGTTTTTTTTTACAACTGGATGATGTGTTCAAAAAAATGGTGTTTTTAACTTCTATCAAAATAATTCAACGGATTCGCGCATGTTGTCACGGAACGTCTCGTTTAATTCATTATTTTTATTGAGCTTGCGCTCCAACGCTTTAAATTGTTTTTCCGCATGTTCCTGTGAGTTATTTAAGTTTAAGTTTTTAATTTTATCATTTAATGGTAGTCTCGACGCGTATCTACCTGTAAATTTATCTCTGTTCACCGTTTTCTGAAAATGTTGTTCGACCTCAAATTGTTCTTCGGGTATGAATTTCGGAATCTCTACTTCGGCAACCTCTCAAATTTTTTTCACTGCATTACGAAACGTTTGCATCGACATAAAGCACGTTTGTTTGTTTATTAACTCATCTGATTTATTAATTTTTCCGGAAATAATCCATCCCAATTTCGCTTCTTGTAATCGCGCTTGATGACCCGGGATTTCTAATTGACCTTGTTTTATTAGATTTAAAAATAATTCCGCACCTGGTAATGCATTTACTGGTCGTGGTTCATAGAAGTTAGGATCGGCTAATGCTATGTACGACAGAAGATTTATCTTGCTTCAATTAATGTATTGCTCCTGCAAGCAAGCGCTTATTATGGGCAATACAAGAGACTTTATCTTTGTCGAAAAGTCAGATGATCGCGAAGGGAGTTCTACCTCTATTATTTCTTTTACTCATGTTTCAAATTGATTTAAGCCCTCGACTGGCAAGTTTATCACCTCAGCCTTTATTATTAGAACATCAGCAAGTTGCTTTGAAATGAAATTACACTGGGAGCCACTGTCTAACAATACTCTTACTTTTCGTAATTTACCATTTTTGCCTTTAATTTTAACATCAGACGTAGAAAACAATATCACATTTGCAAATGCCGCGTTGTCCGATTTTGCGATCGCACAAATTTTACTCACTGCAGTCTCATTTGTTTCAAAATGTAGGAGACAATTGTGTTCTTTTCCACACTTCTTACAACCTGTCCATCCATATTCTGTTTGATTATGTTCCGGATTCAAACATTTAAAACATAATTTAAATGATTTTAATTTCCCTATACGATCTTTTACACTTAGAACTTTTAATGTCTCACACTCGTAAAGTTTATTCTTATCGCTACATAGTTCGCAGTTTTACTTCCGCGTTACATTGAAAGCATGTTGTCTTTGAAGATTATTTGAATATTTTGATTTATTTATTGAATAGGCATTGTCATTGCTACATAGATTTGTACTAATCGCATATAGTATTTGATATCACTTTTTAAGAAACTCAATGAACCTTTTTACCGTCAGAATTTCAGTATCAGATATCGACTTTTTCCATTCTTTATGCGTATTTGTATCAATCTTCATTGTTAAGATAAAAATTAATAACGCACCCCCGTTTTCTATACACTGTCCCAATTAATTTAAAGCACCCAAATATGTTTTCACCTCGTGTATTAATTGCCTCAATAATGTTACAGATTTATTAGTGCTAGTTTGATGTTCTATCAATTCCCTCACATGCTTTTGATTTATTAGTTTGTTATTATCGTACCGGTCTTTTAATAAATTTCAACCAACGCTATAATGGTTTTTCGAAGTTTCTAATGCATTTATGATAGATAATGATTCGTCTACTATACAAGATCTAAGATAATATTATTTTTATACATACGATAACTCCGAATTGCTATCTACGATCGTGATAAAAGAGTCTTTAAAGCTTAACCATTTATCGAATGATAATGATCGAAATTCGTTAATTCTATACCCAGTATACGAATATTTGCCATCCGGGTGGTATTGGCGGATCAGAATTTGTCGCATTTCATGTGCATTATCGTTTGATTCGTATTTTCTTGTATAATTTTTTTTGCATAATTAATTATTTCAGAATATTTTTTTTTAAATAAATCGAATTCAGTCGTAAATTTACCGGTTATAGATTCTAACTCAATTTGAATGTTTTTAAACGAATTTAAAACACTTAATAACTTCTAGATGTATTTGAATTTCAATAAGGTTTGCATGATTGTCCCGATTGTTGATGTAATTTTGGAATTTTGTTAGTTCTGCTTTTAGAAGCGTTCTTTGTGCAGTTAGTTCAGCTACTCTTTTTTTCGAACATGTTAGATCGAAATAAAGGCGGAAAGAGTTACAAATAAAGGACTCACAAACTTACTTACAATACAACTACGATGATTTGCTTGATAATGTTTTGCTGAATGTTGATTTTCTTGATGATGATTTTCTCGATAAGGATCTGTTGGATGCCGATCTGCTCAATGACGATTTGTCTCTTGGTAAAAGAACCTTCAATTGTAATTGAATTTCTTTTAGTATACTTTCTTTGTCCCATTCTTGATGATGTTTTCCTTGAACCATGTACAACTTCCTGTAGTATTTCGCAGCATGTATAGTGCCACTGTAATAAATTACACGTAACTTATATATAAACTTTTGGTTTAAAATTTTATACTTTTTATACATTTTACAAAACTTGGTTTACTCCAATCAGTTGCGCATATCGCAGTGGGGGTAATTTATCTTAGTTACTCTACAAACCTTTTTGGATATGCAAACGATCCTCGAGGGTTTTCCCTGTGCTCCCTAATATGGCTTTTCCGCAAATCCATCCCCTATATTCATTAATGAATGAGGTTTCCGTGAATCCATAAGCTTTGGTTTTTCCACTTGTTTATAAATGTGGAATTGCTCCAATGTCTTTATCCCATACCTTGAATCTTAAAAAATTGTAATTCATATAAATATTTATACTTAAACTTAAACTTATACACATACATACAAAACATATATATATTTCATATTTCTAATAGACATATTTTTACAGTAAAAAATACAAGAAAAATAATTATTCGAGAAAGAGCTTTTAATTTAATAAAAATTACTTAAATAATGTAAATGAAAATATTTATGTAATTTAAAAAAACTACAAGGTTAGTGATTTAAATAATATCAAATATTTATTAGAAAGAGAACTATGCAAAAAAGAAACCTGAAAATATGTAAAAAAAAATATTATAAACATGTTAAAAATCTTTTATACTTAATTTAGAGAATATTTGTATCTAATTATAAATTAGTTGCAAGTTTACATGATAATGCGTAAAATTTTAAGTGAAAGTGAATAAATTAATTATTCTGAAAGGTATGTCATCAATTACTAACATTTACCTAATCTATGATCATATACCACAAATGAATTAGATACTACAAATTATTATAATAATAAAAGTGCATAAATTAAATTAAAATAGTACTATTTTTTCATTTATATAATTTTTAATTAAGTATAAGTTAATTTTTAAGATTTGTTATGTCCTTTTGTAATCAGATTCATTAATTCTGATTACTTTCAATTTTTAATTTAAATGTTTGTTAAATAAAAATAAAAAATTTATAATATATTTTTGTATCATATAGTTAAATTTTAGAAAAATTAATTAAATAATTACAGATCTCGCATTTCTAAGATTTACATTCATGAAAGTTAATTTCTTATTTAATTTATTTAAACAGTAATCAATATAATAAATTGTATAAATTTAAATTAATATCAATATTTTCCAATTGATATTTCAAAAATAAATTTCATTAGAGATAAATTATTCAATATGAATCTAAATTTTATAAATTAAATTAGTCAAACTTAAATTAATATTTTCTGTATAACATTAATCATTTCTCATGAAATAAAGAGAATATGATGAAGCAATGTAGATTAAAAAGATATTTATGGTTTTTTTTTAAATTTTAATTTTTTGAAAAATAATAATGTGAATTTATAAAAATTATTAAATTTTAATTTATTGTTTATAAGTTATGTGAAAATAAAGTTTAACAATTGCTGTGTCAAATTTTTGCATTTCTAAAAAAAATTAGAAATGCAAAAATTTTTCATAAATATCAAAGCTGAGGAGATTTAAACTACGTTTGAAAGCTGGAAAATTCATCTTCGTAAATGCCTTGATATAGGAAGAAATTATTTTGAACAATTTAAAATTTTTATTTCATACAGTTTACAAGTTCAATAATAGATAATATTTCATTACAAAAGGTAAGTGTTTTCTTTTTTTTTTTAAATCATTAAACCAAACGTTATCGCGTAGTGTTTAGCCACTAATCGATTCTGCGCGCCGTATTAAAAAATCGAAAAACACCCTTCGTGTGAAGTAAAATCCTGCCTCTTCAAATTATCAAAAAAACAAAAAAAAAGGAACAAATGGAAAAAGGCTTCCTCTGCATTTTAAGACACCTCCCAAGTCGCTATGACCAATAGTCGCAAAATAAAAAAAAAAACTCGATACTTCGGGGACAGACCATGTATGTATCACATAAAAATTCTTAAAGTGACAGAAATGGTAAACATAAAATATTTATTGTACAAATATATAATAATTTTTGTGATTTAAAAAATTATAAAATAAAAAAATGATTTACATCATAAATAATAATCTACAATCTTCCTAATCAGTGCTTAATTTATTGATTTATTTACTAGTTATTGATTTATTTACTAGTAGTAGACTTGAATTAGTTAAATTTTACAATAATTTTGAATTACACACCATTATTTTTTTTTCAGCTTAATACAAAAAAAGTTTATAATTTATGTTTTATTATTATTGACATTAATACTTGATACTGTTCGAAATATTTTTCAATCACTTATCTATTGTCTATTACAATGTCTATTTATAGAAATATTACATTCAAAAAATAGTCTTACGTATCTTGTTAAAATTAAAATAAAAATTATTAATTATTATGAAATATTAAAAATGCAACCTTTGTTATTTGAAGGTTAAAAATAAATTTTTTTTTAATTATCGTTCTAAGTATATGTTGTTTTTAGCTAATATTTTTCATATAAACACTTACAGTAGAAGTTATTCAGGGTTTGTTTGTACAAGATGATAGTAAGAATATTAAGTTTATTATAAAAATATATGGCAGTTTGATATAAATAACATAATAATGGACTAAAAATATTTACGTACAATATTGCATTGCATAGTTGACGTTTTATTATTTACTAAATATTCGATAAATATACCTTAAATAATAAAACATGAATGTGAAACAGTTGTTTGTTTTTTAAGATGTAATACATTTGTTTGCAATAGGAGAAACATTTAAAAAACACAATAATATTAAATTATATCATCAGTTATTTACTTAAGGAATGAAACATTTTGATTATTTATTTTATAATATACTTGAAGATTAGATTTTATGAAATATATTCATTTCGTTATAAAATTATAGCAGAGTAATGTTCATTCATGAACTAATTACTGGATAAACTTTTTATAGAATGAAATTATTACGTATACATGGTATATGTATATATGGTTATGTTATGATCCAATATTAAATAATGGAGTAAATGTAGTTGAATTGGAGTAATGTCGTATTAAACTAATATTGTCGCTTAACCTAAAATTGGAATGACATCGAAAATATGGAATAAAAATAAAAGGTGAGTGCAGTGTAGGCGGAAAGATTAAATGGAAAAAATTCATGGAATAATATTGAATTATAAGTCGAAGTACACTTATAAGAACTCAATTCAAGAAAGAGTACTTCTCAAATAGATAAAGTGACTCTTCCTTTTAATATAAAAACTTTCGTAACAGTCAAATGGTTTGAGCAAGAAACATATAAAGAAGTCTCGAGAGGGGTGAAGAGATGTTAAGATGATAAGAAATGCACAAGAGAAAAGAAAACGAATTTTGCTAGAAAACGGAGAGGGATAGGCAATAAGTGCCAACCAGTAACTGACAATAGATAACAAACGACAACGATCAGCAGCCGACAACCAGTTCCAAGGCCTGGAGCGTTGTTCGTGTTCGTCGCCAAGAAGGAAAATCTAATATAAACGCATGTCGAGCGGCACTTCTCTTGGACCATCTTTCATCTCGCCCCTCCTCCCTCCAACTCAATCCCCCTCCGCTCAACTCTCACTAACTCCGCCCTCGCACCCCACGGGTGTGCGACACGTGAGAAAAGAGGCGCATCGGCCGGTTCAAAATAATCCGGCGACTCTCACTCGCGGGCTCTCCTCTATAAATACAATACAAAAATTCAGTTCGCCACTCGGCGTCGCGATGCTCGGCTGCTGCTAGGGTTGGCACTCTTGCCTCTGTCACCCCCGGATGTTTGTCAGAATTGAGGCCCCCGGAGGTCGACGGAGGTTTTGAGCCTCCAGGAGTTAAGACTCACCCCTCGCAGGGGCTTGCGTAAATGAGTCGTGACTCGTGACTCGGACTCGCGCAAGTGGCACATTTTTATGAGTAATGCTGACGTGTTGGTCGATACGAGGCTCGTCTTGGCGATTACTCGATTCCACTTGGCCGATTACAATGACAAGTGAAAAATGATTTAAACGCCTAATGATGCAATTGGCGCAGCGTTGTTCAAACTTCTCCAAAGTTCCGATGCACAATGCACCGACCGATCACCAAAGTTTTATCTGTGTCTTCTCGAATAAATAACTCTTTCTGGCACAATTGAAAATATTTCGACTCAAGTGAATTCCAAACCTGCCACTATTTTCCCATTTCTCCAATGAAGTTAAATTGGTTTTTTTTATCAGGCTTTTGCTGATGGAGTCGATGTTCCACGTCAACCGAAATAATATATTTCAAGTTGCATTGAGTGCAAACGATGGCGATGCCCAGTGAAAATTTTCTCTTCCAATTTTTCGGATGTGCACAGGTTGTGTTTCGGTGCCGCGGTGTGCACGCTGCACCCTGACCTTACCTAGGACACAGGAAACATTACAAATGTAAGGAAATGCCTGGACGAGCTCCAGCCTCATTCCTGAAAGTTGGAAAAAAGTAGGAGAAAAAGTTTTATTCTATTCCTTCGCATCCAAAGCCCAAAGACACGCATGTTAAGCAGCGAGTAAAAATAAATTATGCGGTCGTTGATAGGCCCGTAAAAGTTCCGTGTTGCAGAAACTTTAAATCACCGAGAGCGCGTAACAAACATCAACGTGTTCTCACTTCAGTAACACGCTAATTTCGGATTTCGCAGGATCCCTTTGTAATTTTCCATTTGCTCACCACCAATTGACACGTGGATTCAGATGTTAACAATGCTAAACTAGTCATCATTTTTCCAATTACTTATGCGTAAAATGTATTTTTGCTGAAAGAACTAACTGCTCGCGTAAATGTGTGTAGAACTCGTAATCGAGCTGGTAAAAGTTCGTGAGCCAGAAAAGTGACCATGGATAAGTACAAAGTGGACACCCTCGAGCAGATGCGCCGAAAGGACAAAAGACGCCGAAGGGGTTGGACTGTGGTCGTTGGCCACGAAGTTCGGTGAGTAAGCGAGGATCAATCGATCGATTGGTCGATCGATCATCGCGGGATCGAGGGAAGCGTTCCAGCTCTCGAAGATTAAAACGCGTCCGCTTCGCTTCCTCCGACCTGCTCAGAGTTAGAAAAATTCAATTAACAAACACTTACTGGAACTTGTTTTTAATTAGAACTCTCAATAACGAACGAGGCATTTTTATAAAGCTACAAAATTCTTTTATTCTGATTGATTTGCTTTTGTTTTAAAAAGTGAATTATATTATCGACTACTGCTGAAATACCTGTGACCCAAAACGAAGCTTGCTCAAAAAATTTATTTAAAAATAGGTGAGATTATGCTCACTTAACACGTATTGCTTTAAATTAAACTATACTTTTTTCAAAAAAAAAATTTTCGAGTTCATGTGATTTCAATTGTAAAATAAGTTACTAGAAACCATCATTTTATAATATAAAACGTAATACCTTTGATGTATTCGTAATGAATAATTCATATTATTGATTTATGTGAATGTTGGTAGCATACCTAAAATTGTTTTTTAGTTAATCCAAATAAATATATTAAAATAATTATAAAATTAGATAAAACACTTTTAATACTTTGTTCATTTAGTGTTTTCTATTCAAAAAATGGTTTTGTTAATTGCGACATGTACAAGAAAATATTTGGAACAAATATGTAGTGTTTATTTTTAGTTTTCCTGATCGTGACTTTCGACGATCCAAAAATTTTTTAACAAGAAATTCAAACGAAAATAATTTATGAAAAGTAGGAATTCTTGGATTAAAGACTAAAAACCTAATTACAAGATAAATTAAAAAGTGTAAAATATTCCATAATAAATTTGGCGAGTACACATATGCAATGACAATATCCAATATCATATATATTAGCTCAATACTTTTTATTATTTTAATATATATTATAATTTAAAATTTAATTTCAAAATAATTAAATTTAATAATATATAAATTTATTAATATAAATGAGATTTTTTTTATTTTGAGCAATTTTTCAATAGGTAGAAATGTTTTCAAAATTTTTTTAGTTTTAAATGAAATAAATATTTTTAATTTTAAATAATTATTGCTGTACTTGTATATATATCAACTTGCATCATTCGTTTAAAAATAATTTCAGTCTTCACAACTAGGTAGATCCTATGAATTTGTCAGCAAAGTATTAAATTTTAAATAACCATTTAATTCATAAATGCATGAGTTTCAAATATCTATTATGATATAATTATTTATTTATTACATCAATATTACAATAGTTTAATTAATATTTTTTTTTAATTTACTATATATTTTATTCAAAAAAATTTTTTAGTCTACTAGAAAATTTAAAAACGTGAATGTAATGTAAGTGATAATATCTGCATATTTACTTAATCAACAATGAATGTGAACCAATAAAATTGTTATCTTTGTAAAAGCGAGAAAACTTTACATTATGTTGAAAAATTATAGTATAAATTTTACATACCTCAAAATGTTAAATTTAAAATTAAACTTAAATTACTTAATTTGAAGGAATACTATAAAAATAAATATACAAATTAAGAATCACGTTAATGAATACTTTTTCATTAAAATATATTCACAGAATGTTCATAAAATAATATATATTAAGTGAATAATATTTTATAAATAATAACGAAATATTCAGTAATTAGGAAATTTAAAATTTGATTGTCCACTTGAATTATTCATTTTGTGTGTGTTTTATTTTTTATTTTTAAAGATTTTTAAATATATATTGCAAAACATATGTGTTATAAAATTAAATAATGTTAATTTTTATATTGTAAATAAAGATTATTTTTATTTAATTATAATTATTATTAATGTGATTCGATTAATAAATTAAATATACACATATATACACATATTTATTTAGATAAATTACTTTAGAACTTCTTGTATTATTTTATATAAGAAAATTAGTTAAAATAATTTAATCTTATCTGTTCTACATTTTAATAAAACTTATATTTTTTAATGTAAACATGTATTTATTATTCATTGTTTGTAAGATTTCAGCAATTTTATTTTTTTTTGTATGTATGAATAAATTAAAAAAATTAAAACAAAATTTTTATAATATATTTTAATAATAAACTACATTTTAAAGACTTTTAAATAATTATATTGATGAAAAAAAATATTTTTTTAATTAACAATTTTAATGTATTTATATTTATTTATTGCAAATAAAATATATTATTATAATAAATAATTAATTGAATTATATGTTTATATTATATTAATAAATAATTAATGAATTATATATGTGTGTTTGTGTGTGTTTGTACATAAAATATATTAGTATTTATATACTTATCTTTAACTTTTTAAAACATTTTGTACTGAATTAATAAATTAAATTGTATTAAATTGAATTAAAACTTTTTTACCACACCATAATGAATAAGAATTAATATTTTAAATTATAAAATTGCATTATATTTGAAAAAGGATATATATCTTATTAAACGTTAGTATAAAAATGAAAGCTGAATTATCGAATTTTTATCATTACATTACTGTGATAAATATACTACCACTAACGATATTTTGAATTGTAGATAAAAAGGCGAATTTGATGTCAAAAGATTATACGCACAAAATTTTTGAAAACTTATACATACAACATTGCAAGTATGATATCAGTTATGGGAAAAGTAATTATTTTTATGTTACGTTATTAATCTATCTAATCTAATTTCGGTCTAATGTAATACAATTAAAATAACAAACATGATTAGTTTCTCTGTAAATAATAAGCATTATTTGTATATTTAGTTTCAGATTATTATTCTGATAATTAATCATTAAATTACTTATATTTAAGATTTATTCACATTTGAAAAATCGCAGTAAATGCGTATTCATGATTTTATTGACGCGCGAGCTTACTCAGCTTAAGCATTTACGGCCAATGATGAAGTGTGGAGATGCAATGTTGATCGGGTTAATAAACATTGGACTATGGCCAAATAGAAAATTGTCATGAAAATAAATAGATAGATAAATAAAAGTTTGAGCTTGAGGCGGGTCGACATTCGGTTAACACTGCGCGCAAGAACTCTAATTCCAAGGGTTAACTCGGTATTTAGCGATTAAGTTTGTCAAGGGCCGCCCTTGATCGAATCAACCGAGGCTTTAATGCACGCCCACGCGATACTCGGCCAAAGTGCCGCCGATGCAATGTAAGTTTGTCCTTACGAAGCGGCACTAGACGCGATTTGTGTGGCGGGTGTAGAGGCCGTCGTGGGAGGCGAAGCGTCCGAGCGAAGAAACCTTGTGCGTGCGTGCGTGCGTGCAAGCGAACGGGTGGGTATGCGCTTATCCCACTGAATAATTCAAACCGATGATCAAATCAACGAGGAGTTGCTCGGGTTGCGGGTCTCCGAAGAGCTCGGGTCGTTGCGTCGGTGGATCAAGTCCATTAATTAAGAAAGTGTAGTCGCCGACCGAGTTATCTGCTGCTCCACTTAGCACAATGCAACTCAACGCAACTATTCCTCTCGAAGCGTGGCTTTTACACTGATCCAGCGCTTTTTCTAACTGCAATCAAAGGGAGGATCGCTCCATCAGAGGAATTCCTGCCGAATACAGGCGAGGCGATGATGCATCCATATCTAATTGCTCGCTTTGACTATTAAGCCAAAAGAATAAAACCAAAGTCAATTAAAAAGCTTTTTTTAAACCCTTCTGATGAATGACACACTCTAAAGGGCGGAAATTCTTTGGAATTTGAATGCCTACTTGCGCGGAGCTGAAATTGAAAACCACCTTTTCGGATTGTAAACATTTGGAATAACCCTTAATTAAAACCCATTCGTTTACAAAGATTTATTATTTTTTTGTCCGTTCATCTTTTGTACTACGTTTTGTAACCGATAAAATAAATTAATAAAAATATTACATGGAAACGTTGTTAATTGGAGAAAATTCTACGTAACACCAGAACTAAATATTGGATGTCATAAATTAGTTCTTAACAAATTGTTGTAACTTATTGAAATTGCACGAATCTTCCGCACCTATTGCGACAGCAAAATTTGTCAATTTTACATAAATTTTTAAAAATTTATTTATAAAGGTCTATTCCTTTTTCGAATATTATATAGTTTAACTATGTTTACAATAGAATTATATTTACATTAATATTAATGGTCAATGTGTATAAATAACATTCATGTATAATGGATAAATTGGATTATGAAATTAGATAAAAATTTATTAAAGTAGTCAATTAATTTTTATATTTTAATATGGAGCTTTAATAGCTTTATATAAGTATCTAACTAATTTATTCAGGAAGTACGAATTACCTTATACCTTTATGATAATAATATTATGAAAATAGAGTCGGTTCTCAATTCAACTAGTGGATGGCGAATAATTGTCTTCTATAAATAATAAATCTAATCCTACACATAATAGAACTAAGAAATTCAAGAAGAGGTCAAGTACAGGTGCTCGCAATTTTTCATTAGGGTTTCCTCAGTTGAAAGAATAACTCTATTTCCTGTTGCATTGATGTTATTTTGTACTGCTTGATATTGAAACTAAGTCTGTGGTTATTGAAATAATAAATCTTGACCAAATTATCTAAAGACTTTGTGTTGCCGTCTATTCAATCACTTTTTATAATTCAAGATGTCTCTCACTTTACAGTATTTAATGTTACCAATTAATAAATAATCAAAAAATATCAATTATATGTTTTCTTTTATTTTTTTCTTATATTTATTAAAATTAAATTAATTTGTCTTCGATGTAATATCCATCTGAGTTTTAATTATTACTTTTTTATCTCAAAACTATTCTATTATATGCACTAAGGAAATTAACTTTAATAAAATTGTGTAATTTCTAATACTTACAATGAGAAATTCAAACAACATAATAAACTTCAATTGTATTTTTAATAGCTTCGTAGAAAAAGAAATTTTACATAAATTATTTAGTGACTAACGTTTTCATAAATTTAATAGGTACAATGAAAAAAAAGAGCAATCCGTTTGTGCGAATAATAATTATCTCAAGCTTCACTTTTGTAATCTTATTTTGTCAAGAGCAAGAAAATTCTTAAAAATATAAAAAATCAAAATAAGCTTGCATCATGTTCAGTTTAGTTACAGTTGGTCTCATTTTTATAGCTTTGGTGCCCGTCATCTTGTTGTGAATATAAAAGATTATCTTCACTGTCATTTTTTCAGCCTTAGAGACATCTCAATACAGTAAATTACTTAATATTATAAGTACTTATCCTCGGACATCTTAAGAGACAGAAATAATCACATTCTTTATCATCAATAGCCTCTAACTACAGATAACAGACCAACTCAACATCCACTGACATTAACAATAGAAGCCCAATGTGTTGCCAAACACCTTTGAACATATTTCTTGACATCTAAATATCTGAATCCAGAATAAAACAGTGTATAATAATTTTCACGGCATTTTTTCAATGAGTATTTAACTATCTATTGCGCTTTTCATGGCTGTTGTTTATTTATTACGAATACTTAACCGTTTTCCAATGAAATAAAAAATATACTATACTTAAAATATTCTAAATGAAATGATGATAGGATTGAAAATAAATGAGATAAAATAATTAATTTTTAGCAGATAGTGTATTCTAAAAATGATATAAGTCTTTGGGCGTATTCGCTTTCAAACAATTTTTGAAAGCCTCGCTCGTTCGTTAATTTTTATAAATCATCTGTCTGCTCCCCTTATCTTCACCTATTTTTTCCGCTAATTTTATTAATGAATTTTTATTTCATTTGTTTCGCACATGCGTAACTTTTTCGCTCCCTACTTCGGATTTTACAAAAAGCCTCAGTCCTTGTCAAAAAAAACCTTCTTTCTGCAAACGAAGAGAAAAGTCAATACAGTCTAATTAATTTATTATTCAATGCCCTTTAGTTATTTTATAATTTATTTTTCCCGTGTTCTAATTCTTTCTATCTGGGGTGCTGGATCATGCGATGTCTCACCAGCATTCAGTCTGTAATTTCTATGACTCGATGCGTTTTTGTTTCTAGCCAAACATTTGTAACAATGTTTATAAACAAATTCTTAGGGAAACCTACTCTTGGACCATAAATTCAGCCCTTTTTTTGCTCTATTAAATTCCGACGACGTTATTCAATATGCTCATGGGCATTGATATTACAGTATTGCAATGGAACAATGTGTGTGTGTGTGTGTGAGAGAGAGAGAGAGAGAGAGAGAGAGAGAGAGAGAGAGAGAGAGGGAGAGAGAAATAATAAGGAAGTGTTAATTAGAAATAGATAGTAAAAGATATCAATATAGAAGAAGAGAGAGAGAGAGAGAATGCGCATTTGATTATAGTGAGGTAGAGAAAGTGAGATAGCAAGAGTGGGAAATATAGAAAGAACGAGAAGAAAAAAGAGAACAAATAACTATGATACATCGCGACTAAACCAAAGATTTCTATCGCTTGTTATATTTTATACTTTTTTTTTACAAAAAATACATTATTTTACTTAAATTTGATCATTCATTCTTATTACTGTATCAGAGTACTAGAAGCACAAGTAATATTTATATTTTGGTAAGTGAGGCCCAGCTAGCCGTCGTTGTTTATTGCTTTACAGTGGTTCTTGTCCTTCGACCGCCGTTTACTATTACAGGTTCATTTTAATCCGCAACTCGATTAATACTACTGGTATTTTTTTATACTTTCTTTCCTTCGAATATTCCTTATACCTTCTTTGATTTTCATTATTTAATTTTTGTAAACTTTTCATGCTGCTAACAATGGCAATAACTTCCATAAGTAAGTTGGTCTTATAATTTGAGAATTCTTGATGATAAAGTTTTTCTTTATTTTAAAGATAAATTTAATTATGTTCACTGAAACATTAAATAAATTAACAGAAATGCTCTTGTAAATGAGGCCTCAGAAATTATCCTTTTTCAATTGAGTTTATTGTTGTTTGAGCACGATATTGTTAAAACGAATTTCTCGTGTAGTTTAGATGGAATTATAAAAACCATAAATCTTAAAATTTAATGAGCCTTCGTGGTTTTGACCATGTCAACAAATGAATTTATAATTGATGAGTAGTGCCTTTCTGAAATGTAATCAGCAGGGTTTGATGTACTTGAAACATGCTTCCAATAAAGCATATTTACAGAGTACTTCAATCTGAGTTACTCCGTTTCTCACAAAATCGTTTTATTTTGATGGATGATTCTCATTAATTCATTCTCAAATACTAACTAGATAATTTAAAATTGCATCATTGAAATATATTTTTATATATAATATTATTTTACATTTTTATATTTAAAGTAAAATGTTGTTGCACATACAAGTACAAAACAAGTTTAATACCTAAAATGGATAAAATTATTTTTTGGTGTACTTCTTTACTAAAATTATTACAACAAAAATTTTTAACGATTTTAATTTAATTTTTTAATAGATTTAAGTATTTTTATGAATTTATTATATTTATGAAATTTTGATTTTAAACATTTTTTAAAAGGTTTAATCTAAAGATTTTAATATTATCATAAATGTATGAATATTGGGAAAATTAGTTCCTTTCGGGCGGATGTAGATAAAATTCAAGTTTTAAACGTTGCCAACGTATAAAACTTTATCATAAATGTTTTGGTTGTAATTTAAAAAAAATATGTGAAAATTTAAAAATTTGAGTAATAGCTTATATTATAATTTGAATCCTTAGAAAAAATGTAAAAATAAACGCAAAGTATGGAGTTCAGTATAAAGATGCTATTAAAGATAGAAATTGAACTTAATTTCTTCCGAAATCTCTAAATGAAGAATTTAAGCTTCAACTGATCAAATGTAATCTAATAAAAAGTTTTATTGATTTATTATTTAAAACTTTTAAATAAATATTTGCATGTAAAAAATGTTTTAGGTGTATACAAAGTTGGTGATTATGTTAAATATTTATTCAAATATTTAAAAATTGTTTTATAATTTAAAAAAAATAAAAAATTTCTTATAATATTACATTTTGATAATCCTTATCATCATTTTTTAATTTATAATAACGAATAAAAATATTTAAAATAAATTTAAAAATTATTTATCTTTAATAACGCTATTTTTATGATCAGTGACCAAAAAGATATATTAGTATTTAATATAAATATAAACAAATGGATAAGTAATTTTTGTTGATGTTATTTTGATTATTGAACTTTCTAATACATATTGAATAAAAAGTTTTTTTCTTTGTAAATAAATTTCTTGTTATTAAATGTAGAATATAAGCTTCTAGATTGGAACAAAAATTATTTTATTTATTTTTAAACAATTTAGTGCAATTGTTACTTGCAATATGGTAGTGATCTATTTTTTTATTTTATATCAGTATCAAAATTGTTTTGTACAGATTATAGAAATAATAAATCTATTGAAATTTGTTTAACGTTATAGAGTAATATGAAAAATGCAATAATAGCAAAAGGATCGATTATTTTTACAATAAATTATAATTTAACATTATGATGTAAATCATACATAATATATATGTACATAATACATGTATTTGTGTTATTGGTAATAGGTAACGCAGATACGGAAGGAGGAAAAAAAATTCTGACGTAAGGCTACTGCGTTTATTCCGATATGTGAAAGCACTCTGGTCGTTTAATTTATTAGCATTAGCGAGAACATCCACTGGACAATAATCACACACACACAAACACACACACACGTGTATTTACGCTCGCGCACACACACATATAATGTAACTTCTTCTTCCCCATAAGAAAGCATTCACACGAAACTCGTTAATAATACACCTATGAATTAAAATTAAATTTGTGAAAAATCACAAAACATCGATGGCTAATTATAATAAGAGATGATAATTTTTTAAGAGGTGCTGTGCATCGATTGCCATTCAGAATTTCGGGTACTGTCAAACTACTTAGCCTCTTATTTTATCCTCATTGAATGTAGACTTGCAGTTACTCGACAATCGCTGAGGGGTGCAAACTTTGCCGTCGGTTACTGGAAACCTCATAAGTTCTCACGTATCATCAGTAGAGATGAACGAGTATCACCGGCTGGTGTCGGTGAGTTCGGTATTGCCTCCGCAGCTACACAACGCTAGATGGCGCGGCGGACCGAAGGAGCTTATGTGAATGTGTGTGATGTGCTGGGCTATAGAGAAACTGGGCTATAGGGCCACTGACTGATGATGCGTGACGTAACTGCTTGGATGTGCACCAGACTTGCTTTTGTAGGTGAGGATCCACATATTCTTCTCTCCGCCAATCAGAATATCAGCTCATATCTCGAAAAATCATTGCATTTACATGCCCGAGTGCAATAGTATGCGTGCGTAAACTTATGCAGACAAATGTATTCTCCTATTCAAAATCTACGTGCGGTTACAACTTGCTTATGGTAGGAAATTTCATTTCGGATGCAAAATGAAACTTTTCTATTACAATTTTATATTTATTGTAACTTATCAAACTATTTATTCTTTTTTTTTACATTCATTAAAAATTCTAAAGTATGTTTGGTACGTGATCTAAATTTTTTCAATTACCCTGTCAATGCTGAAAGCTGCATACAACTATTTTTAATTATTTTCACTAAATATATATTTATGAATGCTTATATAATGCTCATTTACGTACCATATAATCAAATACTTCAAGTGCATATTCCAAAAAGCTTAGTGAAATTCTTGATAAATAATTACAAGAGTTTTACTTTAATTTTCCTATCTTTTTTATGAAGTTGTAAAATCAACTTTCATATTTAGATAATAAAACATTTCATATATTTGATATCATTGTAATTGTTGGTGTTTGTCTTCATCTTCCAGTTATTCTGAGTTTTCTAGTTTCTTAATTATTTTTTTATTTATTTAGACTATTTATGAATCTTCCACAATTTATGTTATGATAATTACTATTAATTCTATGTTTTAATGTAATAAAAAGTAATTTAAATTAAAATATCTAAGATAAATTATAAAAAAAAAAACTTTTCACACTTTTTTATTCTTATAGTTTATTATAACATAAATCACGAAACCTCTCTTAATTTTTTCCATGCCGTGTCTGCAATATAGTTTGTTACTACTCAGCGCTTTTAACGGAATTATGTACGATTGACCAAAAAGCTCAAAACTTTAAAAATTATATGACATGAGTCATGAGAAATAACGAGCTGAGTAGTTTGAGCACACAAGAGCTCGAGTTACTGTTAAAAACTCAAATTTTCAATTTTAATAATAATAAATAGTTATATGAACTTTTAAAAAAGGTGTAAACTGTTCAAGCTCCTCACCTCAACTTGCTTCGAGAAGTATAAAACTTCATCTTTCTTTCGGTTTTTATTCACATGATTCTTACTTTTAAGAAAATAAAAATAAGAACTTGGCACGTAACTCTCACCGAGTTATGCCCACATGCATTTTTCAGTAATATTTTACGCAAATCGTCTTGAGGACATTCTCGAATCCAAGAAACGTGTTTTAGATTCTTACAAAATTGAGAATCAGATACTTTATTTGAAGTCATTGTGTCGACTTCAACTTTCATTGTTAGTGTACTTAGAGCTTCAGTGCTCTCGTGTTTATTTTATTTTATGTACATCGTTCGCATTACTTTTTGTATTATTTTTACGTACAGTACATATATTTCAAAACGCGTCAACTTATAAGTAAAAACTTTATTATTTTTCTTAAATAATTTGGCTTTTCATTAGAGAATCACTGAAACAATTAAATACTTTATAAATGATATTTAAAAACTTTATTATCATAAGAAGCAATATAGTTTTGAATATATATACAAATACATTTAAGCATATGTAATGTACGAGTACTCTCATGTACGTATACAATGTTATATACTATATCTGAATACTGAGTACTTATTGTGGTTATACTAGAAGATTAACATGTATTTCAAAGTTCGTGATATCTACACAATGTAATTATGGTTAAGACTTTTGAACTACTTTTTACTATTTCAAAATTTAGAATCTCCACTTATTTTATCTTTTTTTTTACTCACATTTTATTCTACATTTCCTTAAAAAATGATATTCAACTTCCGGCATTTATCTTTTCTAAATTAACAAGTAATAACGAATATTATAATGTAATTAAATGTATGATTATTATAGAAGAAATTATGTTTTTTATTGCACCAAATTTTTATTTATTAACAAGAAACTATTTAAAAATTGGATTTGTTTTTGCTGTTATTTATATTAAATAATTAATTTAAATTAAATTAAATGAAAAACTTATATGTCGTAAAAACTTTTGCTCAAGTCTAAATGAGAAAAGTATATTTTACTTTTGTACAACTTTGAATGATTAAAAGTTTTTAAAATAATTGAAAAGAATATTTACAAAAAAATATTTTAACACTAAATAATTAATAACAAAAAAATTGAAGCTAATTTTATTATATTTTCAAGTTATCTATAACTGCGAGTAATAAAAATTATTATTTAGTATTTTTATTTTAATTATTTAAACATTATTATAATAAGAATTTAATTAATGACATGGTGATTATTTCGTTTTTATATGTATTAGATTGAAAAAAATAATATTTACAATTATATTAGATTTAACTCTTAAATGTTTTAAAGGTTGAAAAAAATGAAGGCAGAACTACATTTAAATAAAAATAGGAATGAAAAATGAATTAAATAAAAATCAAATAATTTATTTGAATATTATTTACAGTCGTTATTTTTAAAAATTTTGGTGATGTATTGAAAGCCGTTACCGTCAAGGAATACTCGATATGAGTTTGCAACGTCGACGGCCTACCTAAAGTTATTACATTTTACTGATATTTTGCTTCAAATCAAAAACCATGAATTTTTATTTTTTATATTTATAGGGAGTAGTTGCGTAGATTTAGAAAAGTAGGTGAAACTTGGAAGTCATCGTCGTCAATTATATTTTCGACAGTGGAGATGAGGTTGGTATAATTGGCTGAAAATAATGGAAGATTGAGGGCATTCGTCAGCCAGGGGTCAAGTTTAAAGGATTATTTCGAAACCGATTCTCGCGAGATTCACCCTCGATGAATTCATTCTCGGTATTGGGGAATGTGAAAAATTCTTCGTTTGTTTGAGAAGAAGAGGATGGAAAGCTGTAAGGGAGCGTAGATGTTATGTGCAATCGTCTCGCGGGGTGAAAAACACGTTCTAGATGAAATTCACACTTTTCATATATTTTATAAGCACATTTAGAATGGTATCAAAACGTAGAATTTAGAATTTACCTGTAAAATCATTGGTGGAAGCCACGATTGAACCTCCAGAGAGTAGCACGTGGAAATAAGTAAGTAACAGCCTTGAAGAAATAGAAAAGTATTGTTTTGAAAAAAACAAATATTATATTTAGCTTTCAAGAATTAAAATAAATTATAAATTTTCAGATGTCAAATGTTCCTTTAATCGCTATTACTTCTAAAAAGTGGAAGCTATTTTTATTAATTTCATATCTGTAACAATATTAATATATAAAAAAAAAAATAAAAAACTTATTTGTGTAATAATGCACCGAAAAAACGTTTATGAATTAATTATTCTTGAAATTTTTAAGTTTTCATAGAACTATTGCAATTTCAAGTTTTACTGTATAATAGATAAAAAAATCAAATTATGTAGTATTTTTATAATATAAAATAGTGAATAAAAATTATAAAAGCTATAAGAATTTGACATAAACTTATAAACTTTTAAAATTATATAAATTCTATAACTTTTATGATTTATTTAAATTTTCAAAATACCAATAAGTTGTTTATTTTAATATAATATATTATAATTATAATTATAAGATAATAGTTAACAATTGTCTAAAATATTATTTATATTCATATACCAGATTTTGCGAATACATTTTACATTATATTTTTATTCCAAAATAAAATTACTCGCTAAAAAATGGTTATAGATAATTCGACACGAACAGCCATGAGGATCTCTTCATAAAAGAGTTAATATATAATGTAAAGTATCACCTTAATTACACATTGTTTGGTTAGCTTATTAGGTACCAAGCTATTATTAGCATTTAATAATTCACTGTATACATTTTAAAGCTATCGTCTTCTTTTATTCTTACATTATTATCATAGAATAATAGTGGCTATAGAAATAATTTTCATATTGTATTGTTATAATGTAAATGGTAAAATTGGTTTAAGTGTGATTATTATCTGTTGATAATTGGAAACTAATATCTATTCAATTAATTAATATTCTTGATTAAATCGATATTCGTTATTCATATAAATGCGTATAACTTCTTAAATATTCGTACAAACGCGTATAACTGCTTAAAAATGAATTAAGGTGTGATTAAAAAATTTAATAATAATATCGTTAACAAAAAAATTACAAAATTATTTTTAATTTTAATGCTTAATTAAATTGGTATTTATTTATAATAATCTAAATTGTTTTATGTTGCTGAAAAATCTATGTATTAAAACAAATTATTGAATTAAATACATGGGTGGATTACATACTGTTACGTATATAACAAAATAAGTTAAATCGATAGTTAAACAAATCTGCATACCCAATAATTAAAACTAAGCGGATTGTGTAAAAGAATTGCAAAAGATGATGCACAAGATGTAGCGCAAAATATTGCTGTTAGTCGATTTTTTAAAGAATAGTAATTGTTATAGATGCGATGATGGTTACAATACGTTCGATATTAGCCAAGATATTGGGAAATAATGTCCAGGTGAATAAACTGAATGCGACGAAATGGCGATTAAGTATAAAAAGGGGAACATCTCCACCCAGAAGAGTTAGCATTTTTTCATTATAAATACGGCAGCAAATAAACTTGAATCAATTAAGAATGTGATTATCAAGAGTAAAATTGAAGTTCCGAGTAATTCACACGAAGGCAACGTAGTAAATCGATCCTGGTCGTGAATTCTTGTAGTTCCAACATTGCGACGCTATCATACGATCAGATGAATTCATGGTAAAAATAATAATAATTGTAATTTATGGACACACGTAGGAATTATTTAATATCACGAACTTATTTTACACACATATAATCTCTTTTTTGAGTTATAGAGAATAAATGAGTAATTAACGCGAATCTATGAATTGTTTATTTTATTTAAATCCGCACCTCACGAAGACAATTTAACCGAATCAGCTACGACAGAAGAAAAGAGCTTGATAACGAATAATATAATAATAAATAAATGAATAATATAATAATCAATAAACGAATAATATAATAATCAATAAACGAATAATATTATAAATAAATAAATACACGAATAAAGACGTAAATAAACGATAAATAAATAAATACGCGAATAAAGACGTAAATAAACGATAAATAAATAAATAAAAAAAATAAATGTTACGCGAGAAATAAAAGTCGTAACAATATTGTATTTAAGAAAAATGGCATTAGTTAAATTTTACAAAAGAATTTTCCTATGGCAAAAGTATTATTTTTTATATTATCTGCATTTTAAGATATTTTTCAAAATAGTTATACAAAAAGACTTGAATATTTCGGAATATCAGAATATTATTTAATTAATTTATTCTTATTTTAGATAAATTAAAAATATTGATATTAAGAAGTTTTTATTTTAATTTATTGATTAGGTATAATTTTCACTGAAAATATTTTCATCAATATGTCAATTAAAATTTTTTTTTTTAATTTAATGTAAATGTATAATGAAAATATTTATAAATGTATTTTGTAATGAATATATGTTTTTATACGTCAGTGGCACGAGCCACTTATGTCGAAATGCGGAGGCCGAATTGCCCCTTTGCACGCGGGGTGCAGACGGGGCACGACAATCTCTGTATCCCCCAGCTCGGAAAGCTGGACGCCAGGATATAAGGGTTATTTGGGATGGGGGTAAAATCGGAATAAAAGAAACGGTTAAGTGTGCCAAAGTGGAGTTTAATGCGGAAACAAAGGTAAGTATAAATACACTGTGGGCTATGGCAAAATATTAACTCTTTATCTCTATTGCAGATGGCGGATTAAACAACTAGATTGATGAGTTCCTGTAACATAGATTTAGCGTGGTGAGAAGTCGTGGAGAGGCGGTAAATTGTGTCGGTGTCTGGTGTGTTCTGGAAGAGTAAGCAGGACGGGGTGGGTGTGCTGCCGTGGATAACGGTATGCACGAATTTGCTGCTGAAAACAGCCAGCCGCTGAAAACGGCTTGCCTTGGTTTAGACTACTGAAAATAGTTTCGCCAATGCGGGTGCTGCCTGAGCATTTACCCACTCGGAAAAAGGTCCCTTTTGCTCGTTCTCGCGGCCTTTTATAACCGCGAGAGAAATGGCGGAGCAACGGTGACAGCGATGTGTGCATCGTGTATGCGCATTCGTTTGCGCTGTACTGGAAGGTTTAGTTCAACCTTACAACCAGTACGTGGCGCTGGTATCGCTCGGTGTTAGTTCACGGCGCGAGCCCTGACGTGCTGTGACCTAACCCTCGAGACCCGGCGTGAGGTTAAGCAACATGTTGTGTGACAAATATTTCATTTTTACAACATCGTTGCAATTTTTTCGATTGTTTTTACTAATTGCACGTATAATCATTTTTCTTATGATAATTATGATATATATAATTTTCTACATAGTGTAAATGATATAGTATATGTAAAAAATGGATGTCAGACACCCAAAAAAATTACTAATAATTGTACAACATAATATATCTAAATTATTGTAGATATTAAAATAAGTACACCATTGCAGATCTACTTCAACTATATTTTTGATCCTTTACCAATAAAAAAATTAACTTTTTTTTACGTAAAATTTTAATAATTCTTATAATCGATTTTTGCAAGGTATCATATTCTCAAATTCTGTAATAACCTTCATTTAAAAAATAATTTTAAGTTGTAAAATATTTAATATTTTAGATAATTATTGTGATATATAAATTTTTATGATTTTTTTGTAATTTTTTTATGTAGTTAACAATATATTGTACATTCTATATTATTAAAAAGTTTAATGATTTATAGTTACAAAATGAATAATGTGAATAAAAATGGAAGAAAGAAAAGTTTACATGTAAATGAAAATTGGTAAAATTGTTTTAATATGTACACAATTGTGAATGAAAAAGTTATTATTATGATACAGCTTTACAAATGTAATAGAATAGTCTTAAATCAGCGTGATTAATCCTTATTTTATCAAATATTAAATATTTGTTTGAAATGTTTAGAAATAAAAATTAAGTATAAAATATTTTATCAATTTTTTTTTATAATTGTTTTAGAGTAGATCATCATACCTATACTTGTTAAACATTAAAATAGTATTTTATTCTTGTGCCATATTTATAAAAAAAAGTAATGACTTATACAAAGTAACATAATGACTGTATTCAACTTTGTTTATTTGTTTCTTCTAATCATCATTACAATAATAATGCTCATTTTTATGAGCCATTGCTTTTATATAATTTATTTATATATTTAAACCTTTGTAGGCATGGAAAATGTACTATTATTAATTATATAAATTTGAGTTTGAATATAATTTATTTTCTTAAAATAATTCTTAAATAATTTTCTTAAATTAATTTCTTAAAATATATTATTTCTGTAGAGTAAGTGTATCTACGGTTTAAGAAAAGCAATTTTTGAATAATAGCATTGCTGTGTTCTAAAAGCTTAGATTTAATAAAAATTCTTTTGTTGTTATTACCAGTACTACATGTATCGTAGTTTTACTTAATTCAATCAGTATAATTAAAAAATGTATAAGAAATTTTTAATTAGAATGAAGCAACTTATATGAAAAATATAATTCTGTCAGCTATTGAATGTTTATTAAAATAAAATAATTCTTTTGATTATTTTCAGATAATTATTTTTAAATTCAATTATTAAAAAATAAAATATATATTTCACAATAACATAGATCAGCGAGAAAATTATTAATAGTAGTATTCATAACTTTATTTCATAATTTACAGAACCAGGTTAAATCAACATTAATGAAAAATTTCTTGAGTTTTTTTATATTATACCAAAAGAAAAGAAGATAAATAATGTACGACATTATCGAGTATTTCTACTGGATTTAAAATAAAATATTTTTTGAAGAATTTTATCATTATCCACATATAATTGTCGTCTGAACTATCATTAATGATTCTTGATTGTAATCGAAGTATTATTAAGTATGATACAATGTTTAAAAAATTTTCCTAAATATAACCTAAATCTAAGGTAAGAAGATAAGACACAAAAGCTTTTTGTTGTAATAAATTATAATAATAATTAGATTTAAATTATATTTAAAAACATTTATTGAACATTGAATAATTATATTTTTGCAAAATATTTGAATATTCATATTTTGTAAATTTATTAAAAGTTATTTAAAAGTCGCTACAATAATCAAAGTATATATTTTTAATATTAATAAAATATTTCTGCTAAGTTTTTTTGTTTATTTTAAAAAACATTTTTGTGTGTAATTATTTTATGCTTAATTTATTTTTATGAGATGATATAACGTTTATCAAGTATAAACTATATTTATAAAAAACCATAATATTGAAATGATTTCATAATTCATTGTACGTGCGTATTATCAAAACAAAAATTAATTAAAAGAATACTATAATTTAATTAAAATTTTTTAAAAAATGTTATTTTGTATTATTTAAAAGTATTCAGTACACTTTTTTTCTATTTTAATACTTATCAACAACATTCATTGAACTATAATTAATATTGTTAATAAATAAATTTAGCTTGATTTATTAAAACTTAATTTATTGATAAAAATAAGATACAATATGAATGCACAATTTGAGACGCTGTCTTTGTGATAGTTAGACCAGAACTAGAAAACATCGAGATTACAAAGTTCTTCTACCTGCTTGCTTCATAAACAAAATAATCCATACACGCAGAAACTTGTATGGATTAATGCCCTTTACCTGAGCAATAAACGAGGAAACTGAGTTTTCCCAAATGGTTTTTTCACAACTATAAAATACTATAACCGCCCCCCAGCTCCAAATTCAACAAATATAAGTTTTATTTTAATAATAATTCTAATAAAATGATTGTAATTAAATTTATTTGTAAAATGTTTAAAATTTTATTTAAATTCTTTAAGCAATAAAAACTCAATAAGATTTTCACTACTTATTATTGTGAATATATTCCATCATACTGTAGACTTATGAATAACCCGATATAACTTCTAAAAGTGCAAGCAATGATTGTACTACAGATTTAGGAAGTATCCCATTTACCTATTTAAAAGTATATATGAAGCAAAATATAATTTTAATATTAAAGAATTTACATATAAAATTATCTTTGGCGAAGGATTTTACTTCTTAAAATATAATTCCAATGAAAAATCAAAAACTTGGTTTCATAATAAAAATTCTTATGAAAATATTGTAGCCATAATGATGAAATCCATCGTAAATTATGGTGATTATGTTGCCTCTCTCAATAAATAAAACGAGTAGGTGATCCAAGATGCTAATATCAAGGTTATAAAGAAGATCTAGATAATGTCCTCTGATAATGCCGTCATTGTAATGACAATGTTAAAAAACTATATAAATTGAAATGAGAGTTTCCGATGAAAACAATTTTTATATTAACTAAATCAAATGTACCAACCTCTAGATGTATCGTGTTTTTTAATAAAAATTAAAATTAGGTATTATTAAGAATAGTTATACATAGTTAATAAATTTTTATTTCTGAGATTAAAATGCTTTATAAATTAAAAAATATGATGATATAGACTATGATGGTAAGTGGTGAGAGATGATATATCTCTACTGAGTAGAATTCTACCATCAAAATGCATGAATGTAAAGTATGTCGGTATATCAAATAGGTAGAGTTGGTAACTTCTATAAAAAGCAACGGGTCAAAACATATCAGAGGAGTTTGGAGAATTAATTTCAATTCGACATGGCTGCTCTCAAATCTTTTTCACCATAAATGATAAAAAAAATTTATGAGCAAAGAATTCAAAGACTTCATCAGAAATTGCAAGATTACCCTTAAAGAACGTCTTCCAATACACAAAACTGGAACTCCGTGGAAGGAACAAATCAAGCAAAAAATACTATGATCTTCCAGTACATAGACAAAAATCTCAAAAACTGAGATTAACATCTAACGGAAGGGAGCTAAGTTTCACATTCATTGTCGATCAACCATAATGTATGGGGTACATTGGTTTAAAAACCAATGGAAGAGAAGCGGTGCATCCGGGTTTCCTCCACCAGGAGATTATACCATCACAAGGCACCAAAAGACAATATTCTATAAATCTTGGTCTTTTAGTGGTGATTCTTCATAAAATTATGAATTTAGTTGCAGCTGTGGATGTATATACACAGATATTGTATAGTAAAATTATTCGTATTTTCATTGAAAAATATTCATGGAGGAGAGATTAAAATGTTTACAAAACGTTTCAATATTCAATTATAACATCACTTTTAAATTCAATATGATATAAAAAAATAGTATTTTTATGAATGTTAATTCATTGTATTCATAATTGTTGACGGACTTTGGTATTTTAGGTTTCCTCTTAGAAATTTTTTTGCTTTGGTCATTTTTAGTATTGAAAGATACTGCATTTTTATCTTAGGAAGAATAATTTTGAGATATATTGAGTTTACTTCATAAATCATTCAACTAATAGGCGTGCAATAATCTCGAATGATATCAAGAGCTACATGGGTTTTCTTATTGTTTACCTGTTGAACGCGCGCTAATTTACATTCTGGTAGACATCATTTACGGAATTATAGATAAATTATCTTGTATAACTACTAGTATGTTGGTTTCAGAAAAAGGCCAACTTTTATTTCAAAATGAAGGTCTTTTGGTTAGTAGCTACGATGAAAAAGTTTTTAATTAATTTAAAATTTTCTGGTTTTTTAAAAAGTTCTATATTTCAAATTTTTCTATTGTTTCATAAAAAAATGAATTTTTTTCATAATTATATTAGCTACAAATCTTGCTTTGACACTATAGTGTTAAAATTACGATTTTTCATTTTATAAAAAAAAGTTAAAAAAATGCATTTTTTAATAAAAATTGCTAATTAAAAAACCTTGAATATTATGTTATATTATTAAATATTATAGAAAATAATCTAATAATTTTTTACAAATTTGTTATAGATCACTAGATGCTTTTTTATGAACTTTAAAGTACTTTATTGTTTGGTCTATTTTGATATAAAATATTTATATCAAAATATTTAAAAAGTATGTTTGATGCATAATAAATAAATATATTAATAGTTTCTTTAATAAAAAAAAAAAATGTATTATAAAAATATAATAAAATTTAGTATTTTATAGAATGAAATATATATTTTTTTATACTTTAATAATGTCTCTTATATCAAATTTTGTCACTCAATATATATATATTTCTGATATTCTATAAAATACTACTATATGTAAACATTTATGGATATAAGAAATTTTATAAACAGTTGTATACATATATGGTCTGTCCCCAAAGTATCGAGTTTTTTTTTTATTTTTCGAGTATTGGTCGAGCAACTTGGAAGGGATCTTAAAATGTAGAGAAAAACTTTTTCCATTTCCCTCTCCATTTTTTTTGTTTTTTCGATAATTTAAAGAGGTAGGATTTTACTTCGTGTGAAGGGCGTTCTTCGATTTTTTGACATGGCGCGCTGAAGCGACTAATGAAACAGCGTTATACGATAAAATTTTATTTGCAACTTAAAAAACAGTGCGGAAGTATTTAAAATGTTAAAAGAAGTTTATAAAGATAATTGTATGTCAAAATCGCAATGTGGAAAATGGCACAGATCATTTAAAGTGGATGGGGAAAATATCTTCGATGAGTCTCAATTTAGGCGCCCAAATAGATGTCGAATCGTTCGGAAAATTCGCTGAAAGCTCAAAATTTTAAATTCGAATCGCTGATTAACAGTTAAAGCAACCGCGGAAAAACTGAATTTAACGCGATCTTCAGTACATAATGTTACGAACATATGAAGTAATTCGACGCTCAGCCCCATCTAGCTGTCCGGAGTTATTGTTAACTCCTCGGTGGAAGGTGAAGGTCGAAGGAATTAAAAGAAAACATTTCAATATATGGGTCAATGCATATTACTATTCAAAAAGAATTATTAAGAGGACACGCGGCGCTTGTATTTTTAAAGTACCGATATTTGGGATAATTATCGATGTTCGCGTCGCAAAAAACAAGTCTATCTCCGCGTGAATTTAAAGTTTTGAAGTAAGTATTGAGCGATCCGCGGGTCCGTCACGAATGATTCCAAAATCAGTTCGCGAGAGTCACGGACGCTAAGTTCCTCTGATTCTGGTGCCGTCAGCGGGATTAACCGTGGTCCCACGATCGCACGGTCCAGGTGTAGAGTCCGTGGATTCTTCAGGCGTTCGCCGTCGGCGTGCTTTTTCGGTTCGACGGCAACCGGCCCTGCGAGCCGCGTTGACTCCAAGTGCGTGAAATGTGCGCACTCAGCAAAATTCGGCGTGAGGACTGCCGAGTGCCTGGACACGCTGTTATCGATGTTCTCGCGGCATCGCGGTGTTTTACCGAGAATAAAAGGTTATATGTTGTCATGCAGCGGATGTAGCTGCATAGCGTACGTTACACGTCCGTGGCCGGTTCGTCAACGACTTCGTTAGCGTCACCTAAGAATGTAATTTGATCTATGTGTGAATGTACGTGTGCGTGATTTAATTACAATATGTTTATGTAACTCATCTCCTCTTTTTTATAATTTCTTAGGTACTATTTGTTATTTTTATAAAAATTTAAAATACAATAATTAATATTTTTAGAAATTATAATTTAAATAATAATTATTTTTTACAGTTAAATTACATTATTTAAAGAGTAAATTTATGAAATTTACAATTATTATAATATTTGAAGAGAAAAACAAAATTTTTTTTTTGGATTTACAATAATTTTAAATTATTGATAGAATAATGAATCGATTATTATATACTATCTTGATCCGGATTCATCTTGAATTGGTCAGGTCAGTGGTATTTTTATTTCCTTGATTTGTTTTGATAATTATTTCCAATAGTGTGGTTCAGTGGTATATTATGTTTATTTTAGTTGATGAATTAGCTGAAAAAGTCTTTTAATATTAGTTAATTGGGGGACCCCCCTTTTTCATATTTATAAGGAAAATTAACATATGATCTGCGATTCATAACTTATTACTCTGCAGTTTAATAGCCCTTCGGCATTTGAATATAATAATAAGCATATTTATCGTCATAACTATAACAGCAGTGGCTATTGTTATTCCTGTGAGTTTTATTGATAATGTGGTAGAAATGTTTGTATCATTAATTTCGCTTATCAATTGAACCCTTTTCTCAATGTTTTTTAATTTTACTTCTTTATGCGATTATGCGATTGCTATATGCAGCTCAAATTTCATTGACGAGTATAATATAATATAATGTAATATAACATGGTAATTGAGCATAGAATGCGAGAGGATTATTTTTCGCAGTTTAGGTCGATATAATGAAGGATCATGTACTCAAGCAATCACGATATCTGTGTCTTTTTTTGTCTCGGGTACTTAGTCCCTTCTTTCAAGCGACGCACGCGCCCTTGGCCTACAATCTCTTCCAATGATTTTATTTATATCAATTAGTTATGCTTCATAATTTCCAATACATCGTATATATTTAGAGTGCATATACATTTTTGTTAATTGCAAACCTACGCCATCGCAATAAGAATTTGCTGTTAACAATTTTCCCGTGGGAATTGAATTTAATAAAAAAGCTATAACTATGTTAATGATTGTTATTATCATTTATTTTGATGAATTAGAATTAAAATTAATTAATGAATTAAAGCCAAAATAATTAATGAATATGCATCATGGATTATTATAGTTCAATCATAATAATATTTATTATTATTATTATATTTATTAGAATAGGCAAATAAATATAATAAAATAAAAGATTTATTTTATTTTATTTATAAAATAAATATAATAAAATAAAAATTTATTTTATTTTATTTATTACAATAAAATATTACAATTTTCGTAAGCTTAATTCCTACATAATAATTGAAGTTTCTATTTTTATATAAATATTAATATTTTAATATATATATATATATATTTACTTATATTTTTTGGACATATGTTAAATTTATTTGCATCAATTTATAATTTAATATTTCAATTTCTTAATATTATTATTTTTTTTAAAATTTATTTTTAGACCAACACCGTGGTATTTTGTGTAATTATCATATAGTTAACCTAAAGTTAGTTGTGTTATTTGTTTTTGTAGCCCGACCCGGAGCCACGCCTTTTAGGAGGCCACTACAAATAAATAAATATAACCTAACATATCAATTTTTTTTATTATATAATTCATTATAATAGTGAAAATTTAGCGTATTAGTGACTATCTTGTTAATCTCGGTACTAAGTACTATAATTTTGAGTAGGTGTCATAAGGTCGACGGCCCTCTTTAACTTGTCTATGTGGACCGTCCTTGTTTTATTATCGCGTATTATAATCGCATTATTTGTCCTGTAATCTAGCTTTATTATTTCGTAGGGAAAGATATACTGGCCGTATATTTTGCCTGAGGTAGGCTCCTTAAGCAAATATACTTGCTCTCCTTCTCTAAAGAGTCTCGTGTTCAATCTGCGATCGAAGCAATACTTCGATCTGTATTTGGATTGACTGAGATTGAGGGCTGCCATTGTTTGCAGTTGGCTAAGTACGTCACGCAAGCTGTCATACATCATAAGGGACTCGCGTGGGGGGAACTGTGACGAAGTTCTCGCCCAATGCAAGCTCGTGTGGGGTGAATCCCGATGTGTCATACACCGACGTATTATACGCATGTTGACATAGATCCAGCCATCGATTCCATTTATCCTGGCTGTCCACATACGCTCTTAGGTACTCCGTATGTATGTATGGTGCATTCTTTCTATGCTTCCATTTAACTGCGGGTGATAGGTTGTCGTTCTATATGTATTGATTTGGAAAAAAGCAGCTAGCTCTTTTAAGAGCTTATTTTGAAAATGTCATGTCTGATCTGTTAATATGGCAGTGGGTGGTCCAAAATATGCGATAAAATACCTTATGAGAGCTCTGGCCACTACTTTAGCGGTGTCATGCTTTACTGGAAGTAGTATGTAATATTTTGTTAAAATGTCTTGCATACTTAGTACATATCGGTATCCTCGCGACGTTACTGTCAAAGGTCCATAAAAATCAAGCGACATTTGCTCAAAAGCCCTTGAAGGAGTGTTCATAATTATCATAGGTTGACTGGTTTTTATTCAATCGACTTATGGGTCTGACATTTAACGCAGCCCTTGACGAACTGTATTATATCAGGCCGCATATTTTTCCAATAATAATCGCGTGCGATTTTACTATAAGTTTTCTTTATACCCCGATGCCCTCCAATTTAAGATTCGTGATATCGATCTTCGGCCTTTGGTATCGATAAATTATTTTTTAAAAGTGCTACTCTAATTTCCATACCATCGAATAATTGATTACACGTCTTTACGAAGGATTCCCACTCACGCTCCGTTAGTATACCCAAGTAACGTGCAATTGAAAGGCTATGTAACTCATGATCGATACAAAAGTTCTTTATTGATTTTACAGTTTTCTTGACATTTGATCGCAAAGGGCGGTCGTCAATATATATATCGTCAATATATCTTTAGTGACGACTCCCAATACCAGATTGTTTCAAACCGTCGAATGTATTGTATCGCCTATTTCTTTGCCTATTTCCTGTAATCGATCTCCGTTGATATATCCCCGTTCAAAATATCCATCCGTGGATAACAAAAAGGCTGTATTATCCTTATACCTAAATGAATGTTCATTTACAGTGCATACATGTGTAAACATCGGTGGTTTCGCGGCTGTCCATGGTGGAGAGTCCTGCGAGTACCGTGGTATCGTTATTCGGTACCGCTCGAGCGCCTTCGGTGTCGACTTTGACTCTGTCGGATTTTTGGACTCCTCAGCGGATTTCGACGATTGTACTTCTGTGACTTCCGGTTGATCGGCCTTCGGAGGGATGTCGCCTAAATTGTGATACGATATTGGCACACTAACGGGACTGACCGGTAATCGCGTGTCGTCTCTAAACAGTTGGCGGGGGCCCACGTTATTTATGTTTCTCGAGTCTGCATGTGTAATAGGGCCGTCCCAAGGGTCTTCGGACTCGCCCTCATTACCCTCTCACGTAGAAACTCTTGCCGACTTGTCCCTTTTCATGTATGGCGTATAGTGGTTATCGCACAACTTCAAGTGTATCGTTTCCCAGTAATTGTGTATTAGAAATTGGCATTAAACGACCGGGTGGGCACGCGAATAATTTAAAGTGTACATATACATTAAAATGATATTATTTCGCGAAAATATAAATACAGTCGCTAGTTTCGTATTGGTGGTCCAATCTTAGGACTTCGATAAATTCATCCTGATCCTCGCATATTTGTATGGCCTGAGATCTTAGGAGTCTTCTTCTCAGATCACGAGGGGTGGTGTCTAAGTTGGCTAACCTGGTTAATGATTGAAACAAGCAGTTTCCCCGAGGCGTCGTCGGCATGTCCCTTACGAGTTTCAGGTGAACGTCCGGTTCCAGGCAATGTATTTGAGTGTCAAAGGCGCGTACGTCCTTGTCAGTCCCTCCTTTGCAATTTGAAAGTGTTGGGTCCTTGTGTGTCCCCCAATCTTTTCGCTCCTGTTTGGGGGCTATTATAAGGTCATCATTGTCTACGTCTTGAATGAATATTGCCAATGACGTTCTGTGGTCGTGAAGGCACCTCCTTCTCAACGTCTAATCAAAAGGTGCCCTTCTTATACAGTATTGCAATCTACATGGGGCTGTCGTGTTCTATAATTACCTCATTTTCGACTACGGACGGTAGTTTCTCGGACGGGTACCTCATACTCGTCGGGCGTTTCCGCGGCTTCCTTAATTTGCAACATAACAGATTTATTGGCGATTCCGGACGATGGTAAGATCTGCTCCCTTGGGTTAAGGGACGTACTTGCAGCGGCTACACTCTGATCCATACGTTCGTCGCGTCTTATGTATGCAAGATTTCCGTCCGCCTGATCTCGAGCAATCACGGGTTCCGACTCCTCTGTAGATTCGGGAGTCTTCTCGCGATTTCTCCGTTTTCTTAGTGCGTACGGACTACCGGCGTTCCCCTGTCGGCTGACGTTGCCATCATCCGTTGTGGCTTTATTCAGTTTTGGCTCGCGGGGATTTCGCGATCCGTCGAGATCCGTGTTCCTTTTCCTTCTTGCTTGCGCCATCATGATTCGAGCCGGTAGATGCTCGCCTTCGACATTGTTATCGATATCATCTTGCTCGTTGGCTACATCGTAAAGTTCAGCCCTTTGCGGTTTGCTTAACATCCCCTCCATCTTAACGGGATTTCGGGATAGAGCTTCCGCGTTGGCGTTTTTCTTCTCTGGGCGATATACGATTTCAAAGTTGTACCCGCGTAACAAGGCCTTGAGACGATTGAACCGAAGGTCAGGCTTTTTGCTCGAGTAAAAATGTTTTAATGGTTCATGACCCGTTACAACCGTGAATTTTCGTCCGTGCAGATAGTGCCTAAATTGGCCCTTTGCAAATACTAGAGTAAGTAGCTCTTTATGATACGTTGGATAGCGTAGTTAGCTCCCTCTTAGACATCTAGATGCGTACACGCAAGGTCGATTCTTTCTCAACGGGCCCCGACTAAGTATCGCTCCTATAGCGTAGTCTGAACCGTCCGTTATTACTATGAAAGGTTCTTCCAAGTTTGGCCATATTAGGACGGGTTCTTGACACATTTTGTTTTTGAAAGTGTGAAAGGCTTGTGGATGTTCGTCGGTCCATACAAATTTAATTTTTACTGACGTAAGCACTGCTAATGGTCTTGATATTTTAGCATAATTTTTTATACATCGGCGGTAGTAGCCGGTGAACCCTAAAAATTGCTTGACCTTTTTCGCCGATGTAGGGACTGGATAGTCCTTTACCATGGTTAATTTGTCTGGGTTTATTCATTCATTTGACCGCTGCCAACTATGTGTCCAAGAAGCTTGACTTCATGTTTCAAAAACTGGCATTTTCTCGGTTCTATTGTTAAATTTGCGAAAGCTAACCTATCTAATATTCTCCCGAATCGCCCTCGGTTTTGTTTTAGTGTTTCAGAGAATACCATAATGTCATCTAGATAGACATCCATCTTGTCTCGGGATAACCTGGTGAAGGGTAACTTTATGGCTTACATAGATTTATTGGGTGACTCTTTTAAACCCTTAGCGATTCTCTTGTATTGAAAACAGCCCCTCGGTCCCGGTGAGCCGATAAGATGTGCGGACTCGGGATCCATTTCTACTTGGTAAAATCCCGATTTTAAATCCATTATCATGATGTAATTTTTCCGCGCCTAGCTTGTATATTAAATCGCTAGTAAATGGTAACGGGTGGCATCTTCCTAAGGTTATTTCATTTAATTGGCGAAAATTCGTTACTAGTCGCCATTTTTTATTTCCTTGATAGTCGATGTGCTTGGGCACAATCCACGTGGGGGAACAGTATGCTGACGTAGAGGGCTCTATTATCCTTGCATTGTCGAGTTAGTCTATTTCGTCTTGTAAGCGGTTTGCTACAGCGGGGGGATATCGATAGCGTTTGCATTTTATTATTTTATCTTCCGGACGAACAATTTTATGCTGGATCAGTGGGGTCATGGAAAGGTACTCGCCGTCTAATCCAAATCCTCCTGAATATCGATCTACTAATCCCCTTATCATCCCGCATCCCTCTTCGATCGCGCCGTCTAAATTGACTAACTTCAAGATTTTATTAACCCTTTGTGTTCTTAGCTTTGGAATGCGTATGAGCTGGTCATTGAAGACTAACACTTCCGTGTGTTGGGTAGATTCCTCGTCGGAATCTTCTTCACGATTTTGTTCTTACAATCGTCTAATATACGTCAGATTTATATTGGCTCGGTCATCATCAGCCTGATAGTTATTATTACTGTAGGGTCTTATCACGTCTTAAGGTTCGAGGGTTACTTGTGACATAGGGATGACCTTGTCGTCATCCGTCCCATTTATGCAATAGGCGTACACGCTTCCGTTGCGATTCGTGCCAAAAAAATTCCTGAATATTATTCCGGGGCCTAAATCCTGCAGTGCGGTCCATCCCAAGGGGGTTTTTCATTTGTACATGGGACTGCTATTACTTTACGCGTTCTACGAGGCAGACTGATATAACCTAAATGTTCTCACGGCATCGCGGTGTTTTACCGAGAATAAAAGGTTATACGTTGCCATGCAGCGGATGTAGCTGCATAGCGTACGTAACAATAATATAGTGCAAAAAAATTTAGAAATGCGAAAAGTTTGCGTTAATATCAAATCTAAGACGCATAGAAGGGGTAAGTAGATATACAGACTTTACAAATGGACTTATATAATACAAAAAATAGATTTGCATTTTATTATCAAAAGAAACTTTTTCAGTAACTAATTATTCTGAGAGCTTTTCCATGCATATTTCACGTATCAATATTGCTATAAGAATGTTTATTATAAATAAAATCCTCATTTAATCATACATGCTTGTATATTTAAATATAAGTTAAAAAATATTTTTTTTTTAAAAGATAAAATCAAAATAGTCAGTCTAAGAAAATAAGAAAAATAAATAACAGAAGAATAGAAAAAACATTTTGAGTTTTTACGAAATTGATGAAGTGGTAATTGATCCTACCGAAATTCATTTGATTGCAATTTAACTGACTTCTGAACTTGTGCATCGGCAAGCTATTGCGACCTTCACAATAACTAATTATAATTTTCAATATTCTCCTATAATATATCAAATAGCGCAACATTAATTTATACATTATATGATATTAAATTCAATTTCTTGTATATCAGTTTTTAAATGGTTACATAATTGTATATTATTCGTATATTAATTATTTGTATCAATCATTTTTATAATAATTTTATAAATTCAATACAATTATGAAACAATCAAATCCAATAAAAAATAATAATTTAGAATCCGGTAGGTTTCAGAAGATATATCGGAATTACATTAATAAATATACATATTTATAAATAAGCATATTACAATTAATTAACAGAATAATAATAAAGGAAAGAACTAAATTTATCTATATAATTGTAGAAATAAAAATTGTACTAGAACAAGTAGTTACAGTTAAGCATTAACCAGACATATGTACATACTATTAATGATTAAAATATTTTAAATAAGTTTTTTGTGAGAAACTGTGAAATAAAAGAGCTTTTGTCCAAATAAATATTTGAAAGCCATTTATTCAGCCTTTTCTTCTTATTGAACTTCTTATTTTTCTGTATAATTAAATTAATATTTAAATACAAAAATTTTTTTTACACTTAATAATATTGATATGTGGTCCTATTTTATTATGTAAGTTTTATATGGATTAACTAATTTTAAGAAAATTTAAGGACATAAAAATTGATATATTGTGTTAATAACGAAACGGCACTGTTCCTCCTTTTTAAGGGAAGGAGAGATTCAAGCGCTCATTGAAAAAAAATACAGAAGAAGATGACCAGTATTACCGACAGCAAACTTGCCAATGTTTTGAATCGTTGCTTACAGGTAAAGTGAATAATAACACATAAATTAGCTTTAATAATTCACCTTGGCAGGATTATATTAATGTAGATCAGCATTTTTTTAACAAAACAAACAAGGGAAGATACAATTAGAATAAAAAAATTTACAAGCTAAAAGAAATTAATGTAATAGTAAGCTGACACATGAAAGTAATTTAAAACTCGTATCAAACAATATAAAGCTACTTTGGATATTATTTACAATAACGATGTCTATTCGACTCGGTCGTCGCCGAACGGGTCACCGACCCAAACATCAACAGAGCGACAAGAAGACACAAGCTTACGAGATATCTGAATTCTCGAGTAATTATTTCGAAAAAATTATGTTATAGAAAATTTGCCTATGGCAGAATTGCAAATAGCTAATTTTTTATTTCAAATACTTGCGAATTAAATTATAACGAGGCGTGCTCATTGCTAGAAGCTTCGAGATGGTTTCTTACCCTCCTCGAAGCTTCATCAGCGTTTGGTCCACCATATTGGCTCGTGTAACGCTACACAACGAGTTACATGAATGCCTCGGGAAAGGGGCAGATGACGGCTCGGGTAATTCCGTTGCAAGCCCCCGCAGCATTCCTCGCAGACCACTACTTCGTGGCGAATTATCGTGCGTGGCCGAACATCTATCAACGTACGAGCACATTGCGCTCCAAGTAATCGAGGCGATATCGCACGTCGGACTACTCGGCTCGAAAGCAGAGTTCCTCTAGCTTCGATCCCGACCACACCATCCTTTTCGCCTACCTCTCTGCACACAATTCTGTATCAACAAATATCTAGCCGCCTCCGCTTGTACGCTTCTTTAGCAACAATCATTCAGACCATTCAAGTTTACATGGCGGCCCAATCCTGAAGGGTTTGACTGCTTGCAGTCTAACCATGCCATCTGTAACAAGAAGTATTCTGCGGTGAATGTATAAATTTACTTCCGTTGCAAATTTACCTTTCGTATCCACTGTCTACAACCTTGGCTCGTGATGAGTCTCCTTTGTTATACTGGGGGTTTCATTTTTATTAACTACTTCTAAGGCACGGTCCCCGTAAATCGACTTTCTCTATTCCTCCCTTTACCCGTTGATTCAGTACGTCCATCATTTGTTGGTTTTTTTCTATCGCGTCGTCTTGATTCCGGCTTCCATTTTGTTTTTCCCCGACGTCGAAAATTATTTATTTTCCCGTATTTATTAAAATAAAAACGAACCGAAAGCAGCTCACTATCCGAAATGTCTTCGCGTGTATAGAAATGTATAGTAATTATGTAAAGTACTTATTTCAAATACTTACCTCGAATTTCGGATAGTCCGCGAGCCTTAGTGTACCCGAATCTATATTATTATTGTTTTCGATCGCTGGCAGAACGGCTGCCGCTGATTATTTAATTTTAAGGTTAATTTTTCTATGCTTCAACGAGCGCTCAACTTTGCCTTTCACGGGGAGCTTTTTCGTTACAAAATAAATACAATTAATTCAGAAATAACACGAATCGATCGGAAAGTTGAACATAGCGGGAATTTAACGATAATGATATCGTCGGAAAAGGGAGCTGCGGTGCTTTTAGAACGTTTAAAGAAAAAGTCTTAGTGACAATGGGGAGGGTTAGCTCGAGTTAAGTTTCGGGAGAGCGGGCGCGAGCATAAATTCGACGGATACTTTTTGCCCATGGCAGATCACTCCTATCAGGAAGGATAGTGTTTAGTTGACCAGCATTTAAATATTTCGACAGTGGACCGATACAGAAGCGTGAGCAGACCGAAGGTATGCTGACACAGAATCGTGAACAACAAAAGTGGTGGAGAGGTTTACTTGCGCGGAATCACGAGAGTAGGAAAAAACAAAAATCGATCGGTCAGGTATCATGTTAGGAATGATCTGTTGAAAGCAAGTGATCGCGATGACTTTTGTAGTCTCGATTTGTTGGCGCGTGACTTGCGCAGAATTTCGGTGCGTAAGCCATGGGACACGATAATTAGACAAGGAGTAAAAAGGAAGGTTGGAATTGGTCGAAAGTCTTCAGTCTGCGCGGACCGACCAAGCTCTCGTGTGGACTATTGTGGCGGTCTTCTATTACGCGTCGACCCGATTGGACGAGACTTGCGACAGGCCCATTATGTGGCACATTACCCACATATACGCCGACATGGTTACATTAAAAAAAGCGTAAACTAATGTAATAGTCCATATATGTTTAAATTTGAAGATATTCTTAATAAAAAATTATTAAATAAAAATTTAAAGAAACTATCTATCGCATTGTAAAAAAATTTGATACTATTATTTAAGATAGAATGACATTGAAAATGTATATTATATATAATATATATTTAAAAATGTCTATATTTTTTTAGTAATAATAATAATAATAATATGAGTTATAATGAGGAAAAGAAATCGATATACTTTTATTTTCAGTTTTAAACCACTATAGGCATGATGCTTTAAAATAAATTGAAGGAAAAGTCATTTTAAAAGTCAAGGTCAAGTATATATTCGATATTTTATTTGTTGCCTAGTATAAATTGGGTGAATTGACATGTCGATTCAGTTTCAGTATAAGAATTAATATTTTAAAAAATTTATTTTTATAACCGTTACTTCAATTTATACAATATTTTCTTCACTTTAAAACAATGAAAATTAAATGAGTCACAATTTTCACTCACATAAAAAACATATTGCTTAAATCTTTCAATAGATTTTTAAGGCTGTTTCTGTAAAAATATAATATAATATTATATTTTTACATATATTATTATATGTAAAAATATAATAAGTCTTTGGTAGAGCTAAATACTTTATTTGGTACAAAATTTTGAATAAATTTTAATTAAAATAATCTAATAATCTTGTGGATATCAAAAAAATTTATAATGTCAACAAAATAAGTTATAGAAAAATAAAAAAATTACATAAATATGATAATTGAATAAGACGATACTTTATTATTTAATTATTAATTTAAAACAATTTGTTTCTTGTAAAAAATTTATTTAAATTTTTCTTTCAATAAATATTTCACAATTAATATACGCATAAATCTATTTGTTAAAATTTAATATTTATATATTTAAATAACATATATGGTATGTCTGGAAAGTAATGTCTTTTTTTTTTAAACCACTATTTGTCGTAGTGATTTAGCAGAGGTTGAAAAATGCACGGGAACTTTTTTCTTTTTTGATCACAAGAAGAATTTATCTTCGCGTCAAGGGGATTTTTTATTTTTATAACACGTAATGGACCGTCTGGTGGAATATCGTTTCACGATAACAATTGTGTGCAATTTGGAAAAAAACTCTGTGGAGATGCTTAAAAAGCTTAAATCTTAAAAATGGTTAATTAAAAATAGATAACTGTATGCAAGTTCTGATAAATTCAAAGTGCCACTGATTACCTGATCTTTAAATGACGATTTAAACTCAAAATTTTGTGCACACTTTGGGCGTTAGAATCGATTCGGGCTGTTTTTTGATACTGACGATAGGCATAATCAGTGTCTTTCATGAAAGCCTTATATGATTTTTTTTTAAGATTTATAAGTCTCTGTAGTATTTTATCAAGTCGCGAACAAATTTTTACCAAGTAAAGCTGCTTCAGCATCCAATTCATCACGTCATGTTATAAAACTAAAAAAATATCTTTTGCACCAATTTCAATTCTGTTACTTTTAATGATCGAAAAATAAAAAAAAAGGAACAAAAAGAATTTGTTCGACCGAAAATTGTTCGATTTCTGCGAAATCGCTACGATAAATAATGTCTTAAAAAATAAAAAAAAGCATTACTTTCCGGATACACCATGTATATATTCAACATCATAAGTAATTAATTATAGCAAATTCTATTTCAAAAATAAATGTTTCAATCTACCTTGATAATATTACTTCTCTAAATAATTAAATTCATATTATTATTAAAATTTTTCATTGCTATTGCGTTTTTTTATATATAATTTTAATTTACATTAAAAGAAATAGATAAAAGCTTTACAAATATTTACGTTTTTTTTTATTAACATTTTATTATATTCTTTATAAATGTATATTTATTGATGATAATTGAATTTTTCATAAAATAGATTGACATAAAATTCATTTAATTATCATTTAATACTGGTCTAAGATTTCATTAATCATATTAGCTCATTCGTATTCTTAGTTTTGGTTAGTTTTGAATTCTCCATTTATCTATATTATTTAACAGTTTTTATACCCGCCGACTTTCACATCTTATTCTTTATTATAGCTTTGGTATCCTACTTGCAGTCTTTCTGCTCACTCATTTATGAATTATTGCACCACTGCAAATGCTAAAAAAATTATACAAATTTAATTTTTTCTAATTATATTGTTTTTTACATTTTTTTTTACGTAGGTACAAAAAGATTATTGTAAATTCGGTTTTTTTAATATAAAATTAATTACGAAAATCTGAAAATACAAAATAATAATTTACTGTAAGATCGGAAAAAATGCATTTTCTGATTGTTCGGATACATGTACTATTGCAAAAACATACATACACTATAATCATATTCATATTTAAATAAGAAGGTATCATTGTACAATATATCTCAATAACATACATATTATATTTTTAAAAATGTTCAATGTTTATTAATTTGTATTTATCATGTAATAATGTTTTAATTCACATACTTGTGTAAAGAACTGTAATACTTATTTCATAATTTAGTTTAAAAAATTATCTTTTAATTTAATCGAATTAAATTTATATGAATATATACAAATTATTATATAATTATCTCCAAAAAAATTTTTTTTATTATATATTTATTCTTAAGAAATAATGTAATTAATGAATAACAATATATAACATATTTTATATATAAATTGTATAATATAGAAAATATAATATATTTTTTTCACTATAATTGAGATTCGCTGAGCTATATCAGTAAACTGATTTCAATGTATCATACATTTTTTTATAAGAATAATAGTAAGTGACAAATACATTGTGATCGAGAATAATTAATTTTACGATATTAGAGTAAGGTTCATATTTTATAAATTTGATAAAGAAAAAATGTCCATAAACTAGATTTAATGTAATGCAATATATTTACTTCGTATTATATATTTGAACAAGAATCCAAGTATTTAACAATATTTGATACTGTAAATTTCTCAATTGGATTTGGGATATAAAATAAGTACACAAGCTTCTTTTACGGCAACTCGTCACTTTATTCACAGAGAAAAAAAATTTTTCATTAGTGTAGAGTCACGAAGCGTCAGAGAGAATCTGATCACAAAATCTTCTTAATTCGCCGCTTGTCGCTTTCTACCCCCCCCCTCTCTTTCGCAACCCGATTTTCATATGTTTTTCCAATAATTAAAGAATGGTTGAGCTTATCGGTCTAATTATTTAAACTTCTCGCGCGGCACCCGCGTACACATACACTTCATGCATATCCCCTGGCGTAAAAATTTTTCGCCTTGCCAACGAAAGAAAAAGCCATACAATCTAAGCATTTATATTTATTTCTAAGCATCTATACAAATCGTGTAAAAATCGACGGTCGTCTTCATCTCTAGGAAAACCCTTTTGGGCAAGAGAAAGAGAGGAAAGATATCACGTCATGCAGCGAGCGATAGAGAAATAGAAAGAGAGAGAAAGAGAGAGGGAGAGAGAGAGAGAGAGAGAAGTTGGAGACGTTGACGGGACCGTCTTTTCCCACTTACACACACATATTTTCTCCATTCTTACACAACCCCCTTTCATACATTTTGCCTAATGTGCGTCCTTTGAGTATTTACTCTATATCTTGGCTAGGCGCACTCGTATTGCGCATTTTAATAGCGGTAAGGTACCATCGACACGGGCGTCTCCGCTATGCGAAATTCTGAACGTACATCTTTGGGATAAATCCCAATCCGTCCCTAACAGATACTCAAATATATAATTTAATTATAACTCTAATTTTATTCATTAAAATATTTTTTATTTTGAAGACTAAATTAATTTAATACATTGAAACATATATATTAATTTATCAAAGCTGCATGGAATATGTTGTAAACTTGGTAAATTTAAAAAATTTTTTATATGATTCCAAAAATGTATTTTAATACTATTTACGTAGGTATATTACTTAATCATAAGATTGTTTTAAATAAAGTTTTTTTTTGCCCTAATTTTATTGATTATTAAATATATTTAAATTTATTTAAATCAATATGTAATCGATCAATTACATTCCTAATACAAAAACAGTAAAATAATTTACATATATTCCAATTATGTATTGCATTATTACGGTAATATATTAATCAATTTTTGTATATGACAATAATTATTATTTTTAAAAAATATAAAACTATTAATTTAATTTTTTTAATATAAGTACTTAAAATAAAAGTCTACTATAACATATAGTATCAATAAAAATTTAGCAGAACAGATGAACAATTATATCTGTCGTATAAAGTTTGTTATATTTTTTTTTTTTTTTAAATTTATTTTTACAAAAAGTAATTGTATTTCTGGTATGTTATTTATTTAATTAATTTTATTAAAATTTTGATAAAACGTTGAAATAAAAATTTATAATCTACAATTTCGGTTTTTTAACAAAAACTAGAATATCTTATACAGTAATGAAATATGAATGATTAATATATTATCATAATATATACAAAACATATAAACATTAAATGTCCAATTATAAATTTCAAGAGTATAGTTTTTGTTAAATAATAATTTATAATTGATTTTTTATTTAAATAACTGAGCAATTATCCAGATGGAAATATGAAAATTCAAAAACTACTTTATAATATATCAATAAACACATAAATATAATGCATGGTCTAATGATCCAAATATCTTATTACTTAATTTTTATTTGAAAGATTAATACATTTATTGTATAAAATAGAACATATAAAGATATTGAAAAGACAGAAAAATAATATAATAATTATATTAATATTGAAAGCTATTGTTTATATACAAGTACATAAATATTGTGTTAACTTGATTATATTTAATGGAAAGTATGGATAACTGTTTCTACATAATAATTAGTATGTTCTACACAAAAATTAAAAATGCAATATAGGAGAAATCTTGATTATTTCAATAAGCTATAATACACAGAGATAACATAAAATAAATCAAATATGAAAAACAGTAAAATATTAAACGTATTATTAAAATAAGATATTTATTGGATTAATCAATATAAAAGTAAAACAATTTTCTGACTACATTGTTAAGCAGGATTATGTCTGCAAGAGTTATAAAAACTCTTGTAAATAGTGTAGGTAACACTATCAAGCAATTTAAAGTAAAATCCTTAAAGGATAAGATTATGTGCATATATATACCATAAATCCGACGAAATGTTATCTCAATTAAATGTAACGATGGTAGATATATATACACAAGTAAAATAACGAAATACTTTTTATAAAAATTTATTTTAAAAAATATTGAACCTAAAAATTATATGTATTTAAATTAATTATCAATTCATTTTAAAATTTATACATATTTCTTTAATAAGTATACATTTTTATTTTCTATAATTTTTTAGACCTATCGATTTTATTTAGAACTTATGGTTATTATCAAAATAAAATATTTGTTTTATTTTTGTACTACATTTTTTCTTTTTTTATAAAACGCTAGCTATTTAATATACAAAAATATTACATAATTTTTCTTATATAAAGAAAATTTTGTTGAAGCATATACATGTATACATTTTACATATAGACAAATATACGCAAACATAAATCTCACATATATTATTCAATTATTGATGTTTATAATTGTTATTACATTAATATTACTTTTATAATTGATGCAAAGGATAATTTCTCATAAAATATATAATATTTCTTTCATAAATTATTATGAATTACTTAAAAAATTGGATTATGATTATAAAAATAATAAAAATATTTTGCATTTATAGTATTTAATTTTAATATTTTGTATTGATATTTTAAAAATTTTTATAATATTCTTTAATTTATGTAATGAAAAACAATATGCACAAAATATAAATAAGACGATAGAACAAGAATGATGTTTTTATTTAATAAATTTCTATTCGATTATATATAAATATACACAAAACCTTTTCATAAAAAAATAAAATAAATTACACAGTATATTATTATTTGACTTACGTAATTCTGACTTTTTTTTAACATTTGTATACTTAAATATGATTTAAATATAAATAAAATGTTTAAATTTGTATATCGTTGTAATACAAATATTTTTGATTTAATGTGAACAATGGTTTTGTCTAAAAACATTTATGATTAATTAAATATTTTTTTTAAATACAAAAATTAATTTTTTTGGTTATCATAACTAATTATTTTTCATTTGGTCTAATTATAAATAAATATTAATGGAATAATTATAATCTTATTATTCGTGTGTAAAAATAATTTCCCATCTTAAGTGCATTTTCATAATTTATTTTTATATACTTACGCATGAAAATATTAGTACTAAAATAGACCTCTTTTCAATTCATTGCATTTTTTGTACGCTGATTTAATTTGATACCTATTAAGGAATAATTTTTATTTTAAACATTGTATAGTTTAAATAACTTTTTTAAAATTTAGTTTCTTTTTTTGAGAATAGTCTACTATAAGAAGACAATTACATTAAAATTTTTAAATATTCATATACTATTTGTACAATTTATTGAACTTAAGTATAGAATAATTATACACATTTTATTAGTGTACAAAGTAAAAAGTGACAAAATATAGTTTATTCCTTGATTAAATATATATTAAATTTTATGTAAAAATTAAGTTTATTTAAAAATGTATATATAAATTATTGTCAAAAGTAAGTTTTACTCAATAATTTAAACACATTATAATTACTATAAATTTGACATAAATAATTGTTTTATTCACACTGATATAAACTATTGATGATAAAAAATTTTAAATAATTTTTGTTAAAAATGTTAATTGTAAATGTTAAATGTTAATGAATTATTAATTGTCCAATAATATATTATTTTTGTTTTCTTAATAACAACATGAAAACGTATTCAATCATCATAACAATGAATAATAAATATATATTCATTATTGCATTTAGAATGATTAGATATAAAATATTAAGAGTAAACAGATCTATATACAGCTAAAAATTATAATGTAGAATATTTATTCAAGAATTCATTAATAATCCTATTGTTATTAAAAGAGCCAACTTAAAAATTAATTTATTGTAGATTGTAGTGATATATATGATTTTGATTATATATATTTGCTGTTAATAAATATATCAGAATAAGTAACTTTATATTCTTGTAGTATGTTTAGATAAAACATGAATTTCAAATTTTACTTTCTTACCAAAACTTAAACATCAATATTTAATAATAATATTGTATTAAATTAGATAATTTTATATCTTATAAATAATTATTATATGTTCATTTTTTAATATAATTCGTACTGGTTTTATGAAAATATATGTTTTACTCAAATTTATACATTATTTTTATATAAAAAGCTGACAATAATTTAAGTATAAATTATTTTAGTTTACAGTATTTCAAAAGCTACTTAAGTATATTTACAACGCACTTTGTGTTTATTTTATACCTATGACTAAAGTATTTTTCATTGGGAAATTTTGCACTTATAAAGTTAATATTTTATATTTTTATAATGTGTATTTTAGATTATTTTAGAATTGATTAAGTTCTAATACATAAAATATTTTAATTTCTTTGAAAAAATATTATCCATAATTTATTACATGAATAAAGTTTGTACAAATAATATACATGCTAAGTATAGTATACAGCATTCAAAATATTATTACGGAATTTATAAATACGTATATTATTTATATTTATATAAAAAATTGTAGTTAATTAATCGATAGTAATTAATTATTACTGAATAATTATCTCAATGAAATCAGGCGTATTAAAAACCAATAATTTAAAAAAATTATTTATGGTTAATGAAGCTACTAATGTAATACATTAAAATATAAAATATTTGAAAAAATTCTTTTAATTTATAATATTAGTAAGAAAGTATCGCTATAACATATTAGAAAGAAAATATGTTTGCTTATAACATGTAAGTGATAATTTTGTACTAAACAAGCTTTAAAATTTAACTAATTTATAAATAAATTTTGTGTTATTATGTAATGAAATTTAACCATTAATCATTTATGTTTCATTTTATCCTTAAGTATAGACATAAATTATGAGCATTAAATCGTTTATTGAATCACATTTAATGTGTTTATTTAGAGGTATTGTTGATTACTGGTCATAATGTTGTTTAAAATTTACTTTATAATTTTTTTATTGAAATAGAGATTATAAAAAATTTATCGTATAGATATTTAAGGTGATTAATTTGGAATTTATTTAATTTATAATAAAATATAAATTTTTTAATAAATTGTTTGATAATGGTATATAAATAGGTTGTGTATTATTATGCAGCGGATGAATTGGATAAAGAAATATCCAATCGATGGGATTGTAATTTTTTGTAAATAGTATGATGTAATGGTATGAGTAAACAGTGACACTTCACTATAGTCACAAATCTTATACTTCTCTACCTTAATGCGCAGGAAGCCGATTTAAAGTTTTAATGTATTCTAGTTTATCAAATTTTTATGACTCCTAAGCTCTTTTATTTTTACAAAGGACTATGATGTATAATTGACTTTTTCATTAAAAATGACCCGTTTTTTTACCTTCTGAAAGAAGAGCATTCATATAACAAAAGTCACAATTATTTATCTTTCGTATGCATGTGATTTTTTTAAATTTTCCTATAAAAAAAGAAGTAGCACTTAGAACTTAAAACTGTAAATTTGAGTTATTAAGAACAGATAGGTACAAATTTCTTTCAAGGTATATTTAATGTATATATTTTAAGTTGTAAATAAAAATAAAATGTTTATTTATATGGATTACATAAAATTATAATTGAGGATGATTTAATTACTCTACGTATGTAAGTTAACGTTCGTTTAATATGATTGTGGTCTAATTGTTCTAAGGTAACATTGGTATTGTTAATAAATCAACTCCGATTAGAGTTTATAAGAGTTTAGTGGGAAAATAAATTTTAAGAATATAAATAGATGTACGAAAATATTATATTTTAGAATTTTTTTGTTTTAATAGAGTTATCAGATTTAACGCAATGATTATCCACGTAGTCAGTGTGTTTTGTATTCAAGATGTCACAAAGTAAATTGATTAAGTAACAAAAAAACTGAATTTATTGTAAACAAATCTTATTTTAATTTTCTGTCTTTCATTAAATTTATACATGGAAAATGATATAAGTGTGATTGTATCATTTTCAAAACAGAAGTGAAGCTTTTTTGGAGTTGCATTTATGAGAAATTGTGTTTGTGAAATTTGTTTTCAATGAACATACGAAGAATAAAAATAAAGGCAAGATTAAAAAATGCATTTACATTTTTTGACACCATGAGAATGATTTTGCGAGCTATTTATAAGAGTTAAAAATTGTAAGTCAGCTCTGATGAAGACGAGAAAACGTCTTGACGAAACGTTACTTATAAACAAACAATTAACGTTTGTATGGATCCAACACTTACAAAGAATTTCCTATGTACCATGTAAGGAAAATAAAAAAAAATATTAAATGCTGTTATGTAATTCTTACGGTTGTACACTAATTTTAATATATCTTTTTAATATATATTATTAAAATTTTTAAATATTTTTTATTGATCGATTAATAACTGTTTCTTAATTGAAAATTTAATTTCTATTTTAATTTATAAATTTATTTTCAAGAATAAAATTATCAATAGGATTAATTAAATAAATGCCAAAAAGTATGATGTAAAAATTTATTGCTGATTCAAACAATATTGGAACTAGCTAAAATTTAGATTTATTAAAAATGCGAAAAATTATCTTTTTAATAATAATTTTTAATAATTTTTTTTATAATTTGTTGAAACATATAATTCATGACCTGCTTTTTTCATTTTTCATCTATATTTTTTATTTATTTTTTTTCATTTATTTTTCTTTAACTTGCTAATAATCGCTGAATGAATAAAATGATGACTTTTTTTTGCTATGCGAAAGATATTTTTAGTTGATATTTAATGAGATTTCAGAATGCAGATCTTTATATTTATGTGTATAATTTATTATTATAATAAAATATTAATATGATATAATATTCATATAATAATATAAATATTTATTTCGAATGTATTTTTAGTCAATGCATACATTATATTATTTTAAAACATTAACCAATTGTTGTGTTTTTATTGATAACTTATTCATTTATTGACAAAAATAGATATACTTTTATGTTTACAAGAGAATAAATTTGAGCACAGTTTAAAATTTCTGATGTTTTCAATCCGAGTTAGGAATTATTTGATCAAATAAGGATAATGCATTATAACTTTACCCAAATACTGCATTCAATGTAATTTAATCGAGTTTGCATCTAAAAATTTCGCATAATGAATTTTTATAGTAGTATATGGATTTTAAAGTTTCAATAAACGAGTGAAATAATTAGTTAGTTATAATTGAAGCAATTAAATTTAGTTCGTACAATATACTTCCGTTCGACTAATTCATTAAAGACAGAAAAGTAAGAATCTGAATGAATGCGAGCGCGAATGAGGGATCAGAGGGAATGATGACTTGAGTGGCAGAGATAAAAGGAACAAGGGATCTAGTGGATTAATTGGTCCGCGGGAATGTTCCCCGGGTCTGCGAGGAAGTATTGCGGAGGATCGGCAGGAGGCGCCGGGACGTGGTGTAAGGGACGGCGACGGCGATAGCAACGGCGACGGAAGGTAGGAATGTTGGCTCAGTCCAGCAGCAGCATGCGCGACAGCTCTACACTCGCTCGGACTCGGGTTTAGTCGAGCTCGGGCACCCGGACGCGGCAGTCGCTCCGACTTGTTCTCCCATAGCCACGCGACGCGAGTAAACGCGCGCTTTGTCTCTCTCTCTCTCTCTTTCTCTTTCTCACTCACTTTCTTTGTTTCTATCCTTCTCTCTCCCTTCCTTCCTTCCCTCATTTTCCGCCCTCACTGTTTTACACTCGTGTAATCTCTTACCTTGGACACTCTAGCGGTCGTACCTCGCGAGTGCCTCACAACTTGTAAGTTTCCTTGATGAACTGTCAACGATTCTATTCAAACATATCTCTAATCTCATTCTTATTAAATGTTTCGATATTTTAATCTCAATAGATACTTTTTGACTTTGTAATTCATTGCACTCTTTCTCGTCCATTTTTAACACTTGCTCCCTGACGATCTGCACATCGATATTCCACATAAATTACAAAAAAGATTTTGAAATTTATACTTTATCTAATTCCTAACGCTCTTATCGAAATTTAGTGCATCCTTTACGATCTCATTAAGTGATACCGAATTCTTACGTTTTTCTTATTAGCACTTTTCGTCTCTATGTGGGTAGTTCATTCGTGTAAAAAACTGGTTGAGTGTTCATTTATCGATGACTCGTCTTTCATGCTTCTAGTGCACACGTGTACATTTCTTTCAAAAAACATTTTCGCTCATTGTTTTGATTATTAAAACCTAGATCGCAAGCTAATTTAAATTTAATATTGCCCTTGTGGTATTCTAATCAAGTTTTTTTATTCTAGTCACAACACTCGATATTCTCAAATTCCAATACACATTAATTATTTACATTTATAACAATATTTTTTAAAATATTATTTTAAATATCACTATATTTTAATTATTCTTAATAAATCTAACCATGAATGGTTCTTCCAATTATATTTATAATCTATAAATTAAAATTCATTGCAAATGAATTTAATAATTAGTCAATTCAGATTATTATCAAAATTAACGCCATAATTTAATTTTCTATAATATATATATATATTATAGATAAATAATTAAATTAATGCCTATTTGTGGTATTTAATATTCATTTGAAATTATCACTGAAATTTAAGTGCATGTAAATATTTGTGCATGTCTTTATATCTCTAATTAAGTCATCAATATTTATTCTTTCAAAAAGATAAAAAATTATACTAAAATTACAAATTTAATTTTATTTAACAAATAAATGTTTAAGTAAGGTCAAGTTTAATATTTAAACATTTTTTCAGCTAGTTCCGATAGTTAATTAAATAACAATAAAAGAAACGTTAAGCAATCGTATCTTTAAGATTCTATGTACTAATAATAATAAATACACGTTATGAAGTATCACGAAGTAAAAATATTTTTATTCATTATATCTGATTGTTTTATAGATTTTAAAAACATATTGTAATTTAAATAATTAATTTAATGTGCAGTAAAAATAAAAAATAAAGTATTTTTAACTTTGACGAAGATAAAAAATAATAAATTTAGTATTAATTATTATTAGAACCGATTTTGAGATACTAAACATTTTCTTATTCTAAAATATTACAAATTTAATTTAAAAAAATATAGAATCACTTATTACTTTGTAGAAATTATTAGACAATAAATATTTTTTAAATGCTTCTTCATTTCAACTTTCACTCATTTTTACTTATCGAATTTTTATCAAATTGTGTTTCGAAAAATATATTATATTTGGCAATGGATTTCAATAATTGAATTTGAAATACAATGAGAGAGAGAGAGAGAGAGAGAGAGAGAGAAAGAGAGAGAGAGAGAGAGAGAGTGAAGAGTCAATGATGGACATATATGCAATGAGCGTACATTCTATGTATGTACATTTCATTGGAATTTAGTGTACGGTCACTTGCATTACTCGCGTGGAATGCTTACCTTAATTTTATGCAAAAATTATTTCCAATAAATGTTATTTGATGAGTTCATAGTCATGTTACCCTTAAAATTATATATTCTACAATAATGTAAATATTTAAAGCATCTTTATAACTAATTTATAATATTATTGTACAGTATCAACAGTTTCAAATCACATTTACATGGTGAAATCAAATGACATGTTAAATTGGAATTCACTATTACGCGTCTAATATCCGTAGTAATTAGGGGTTTATATAAACTTTTTAATGACACTTAAATTTCTTGAGATATCCACAGTTTTTTTATCTATTGCCTTTTATTCCCTTTGCCAAAGAAAACATTAATGTAAAAAACTCGAATGAGTGAATGGGTATGTGTGTATAATTTTTAAGTTGATACATTGAATAAGACGAAAACTCTTATAGAAATTAGAAGGAAAACGAGACAAAAAGTGTTCAAAACAAAATATGGCAGTGTAAACTTACAAGTATTTTAAAAGTCTACTACGTTTGCTATAAAAACGTAAAAAATGCAAGAGTGCGGATCGTATCGCGGAACTCATTTTGGAAAAAAAATTTTAACGTTACTGTGAAAGGAAAAAAGGGGCTGAAAGAGAAGGAGAAAGATAAAGGAAAAGAGAGAGAGAGAGAAAGTTTTTTTTTTAATTTTTATTTACAAATTTTTAAACTACCTATATTAAGTATTTAAGTTGTTTATTTTTACTCAAGTTTGGTTGTTTATGATTTTCATTCAATAATTTTAATTCATATTAAAATTTTGCTATTAAACATAACCCTGTACGTTCTTTAGGCTGAAAATTTGGTGTGCAAGATAAGTTGCAGAATTTTATGATATAGTTTAATCTTCAGTTTTGCAAGTGATTATGATTCATATTTTGATCTATCATTCTACAAGTGACTTATAATCTACGATTTTTTAATACAGTCAATAAAACTGTTTTATGCAACGTGAATTATAAAATACATTAATGACACCTTTAAGTGGCAATTGTTCTTAGTATTATTGCTGTTGTACATCCTGGTAATCAGATAAATTTGGAATAAATTTTAACCACAATTAAAAATATAAAATTTAATTGAAAATATTATGTAAAGAAATTTATTATGTTTTTTTAATTTGCAAATTTTTTTAATTTTCAGATTACCAATATACATATATGTGCTTGAAAATTTAATAAAATTCTTTTAAAAATATACGATGAAAGTTTAATATGTTGAAATTATTAAATAAAGTATTAAATTAATTTACTTAAACATTAATTTGATATTTTAAATAATTTGTAGCTTTTGTTAAAATCATATTTTATTTATTTACAGTATTAAACACTGTTTATAATTTTTGCTACCCCACAGAAGCTTAATAAATAAATTTTATCTTGTTTTCATGTGTACTTGTTTAGAATGTTTTAAATTGTAATAATGATGATGTATTCTTAAATTTTGTTGACTTGTCTTATAGATAGAGTAAATTTTGCGATGTGCAAATATTTTATAATTTCATGAATGAAACTGACAATATTTTTTTTTCTAACTTTAATCAAAATTTACTTTTCCACAGCTGTTTTCAAATGTTTTAAAATTGAAAATTTTGAGTGAGTAAAATTTGCTTGATATAAGAGAACAAATATTAAATTTTTATTAACTATTTTAAAATAATCATCATAGCATTGATCATTTTCGATATTATTATATATGAAAACCAAGTATAAAATTTTTCTTTTATAATACAAAGAATAGTTACATTATATTAATTTGGCACTCAAAATTGAATGCCAAAAAAAGAATAATCATTTATGCCATAAAAAATCGAAAAATTTCTAATGTCATTCGTGACAAGAAAATTCCTCGTTTTACGCATTTCTATTAGTTGTATAGAATATTTCATTAAAACATAGTTTCTAAAATAGCTAACTAAACTCACATTTTGTGCATCATAAAAAAAATTTAAATTTCGTCTAGAGCATTAAAAAAAAAAAAAAAAATAATAGTCACCTTATATTGAGAATTCGGAGCGAATCACGATGGAGCAAATATATAATTTAAAAAAGAGTACACATGATACATACGAAAGATATGATTAAATAAAATACATGTTGAGATAAGATTGAATAATAAAATCAGATAAAAATTGACTTTGAATTGTTTTTCTGTATTACTTTTATAGAAGTACTTGTCTTGTAAACAATATGAGTTTAATTAAAAAATTAAAGCTAAAAAGATGCGATACTATTATAACATGAAATCAATTGTACGATTTTATAAAAAAATTTTGTAAACATATATTGAGTAAAAAGTTAAAATTGATGGAATAATAATGTGCATTGAGAGGTAGAGAAAAAATATATGTCATGTTGATGTAAAACGATACATACTGGTTAACTTGATATTTGAAACTCATTTTTATTATACTTTCGAAAATTTTTGCAGCTCATTTGATATTCAAAGTGTACTGGAATTTCAATTTAAAATGAGATTGTGATATATTGTAATTGCAGGTATACCATAAAAGAGAAATAGTTTTCATTTGTTACATATATTGTTCATACTATGAACTATTACGAGAAAAATTTTTATCATCGTTTTAGATAATATTCTGTGATATTTACAGTAGCTCACAACTTTATATTATAACTGAATTTGATTAAAAACAAGATTAAAGAGATTACCCCAGTTAAAATTATACCAATTATCGATAATGAAACGGCAAAATTAAGAATATTAGATTTCAAAATTACGTAGTGCTTCCTTTATTCATTTTAAAAGAAAAATCTTTATTAATATAATTTTATATTAACAATATTTGTCAAGCTTTATTGTTCAGTAAGACCTCAATTCTCTCGGCAAGATTTAATGCTATTTTATTTAGTCACTTTGTCCTAATCTGCCCTCGCATAAAAGAGCGCCGAACATCACAGAGAATTGGGTGAACACGTCCACACATCTGTATTCATTTTCTTTTCTCATTACAGCTATACATATAATCGAATATATTTGTGTGTGCGTAAAAACTTTGTCGGCAAAAGCCTTTAAAATTAGAACAAAAGCTTGAGGTGCGCTGAAGCTCACTAATGGCGGTCGATCGTTTGCAAGGTTGTCGCCACACAAGTTCTTCGTCTTTTTCTCGTTTGTATATTTGTACGAGAATATCGAGATACTTGGATGCAATAAACAATGAAAAAGAAAAAGAGAGAGTAAGAGAGAGTATGTAATACTTGATCAATACACTACAGAGGCGTGAGGGAAAATATGATACAAGATACTTGTGGAATGTTCATCTTTTTTAATAAACATGTATTATGTATGAATATAATATATAAAATCTGAATAGGATGAACACCAATATTTTATTTAAGAAACGTACGTACGCACTGCGACTCTTGTGATTATAAAGATTTTTTGATTTTTTGCCTTTTTTCGAATATCTACATATTCTTTAAATCGAGCTTATTCTTAAAAAAATTTTATTGTTACATGTACAGCATCATGTATATACATTATGTAACTCTACATTTTTTTTTCAAAGTGTTTCATGTTCAAGTAATCATCATAATATTATTTTATACTCCAAACATTTTTGAAATTTTAGCATTTATTTAATTTAATTATTATTAGAATTAAGTAAATGTTATTCATTAAATTTAATGACCTTGCAGATTGGTATTGTAGGTATTGTAAAGCATTAAAAAAAAAATTTCATTAATTAATGAACCATCTCAATATTTTATTTATATATTTTGTTTTAATTACTTTCAACGTTCGTAAAGATTTTTACAATTTCAATTCAGTTAATTGTATGAAAGTATAGAAAATAAAAAGATAGACACAATTTTTACTTACTTCAATACAGCTATTCATGTATTTTGCTAATTACAATTTTAAATATTCAGTGCTGCAGTTAGTTGTACCAAAAACTTTCCAACTTCCTGTAATTATCTTAAAAAGTTGTGTATGCACAAAAATGCGTTTTTTATATTTGAAAAAAGTGATTGTTCTTTGATAAAAATGTATTCGAATCGAGAATGTTGTTTAATATTCAAAAAACGTTATTATCACATAACTAATGCTCACGTATATTTTTTATCATACTATTTTAACTGCTCTGATAATTAAAATTTAATTCCAACAATGTAAAGCTTCACTATTATTTAAAAATATATATTTTAAAGAAATAGAAATATTACAAAAGAGTTCTGAGAGTACAGAGCCCGAACAAAGGAATATAAAAGCATTTATGAATGCGAATGTGAGAATAATGGCAAATATTCTTATTTTAATTTCTGATTTCTTTTATTAAGCTTAAAAACTTTAAATATCCCTCAAGAGCTATAAAGCTCTAAAAAAATTCATCAATTGAAATGGGATGCAATAGGAAAGAAATTTTAATTTATAATGTCAAATGCCGGTCGGTCTTTTTCTTGTCGCACTTTCTTCTCTTGAGCAAAAAAAGGGAAAAAAGCAATTTCTCCTTCCGCGTACGTGTAAAGTAGCGCGTGTTGGCGCATTAACTTTAAAGGAATTTTTTGCCTTCCTTCGGCAAATAGGAGGCGGTGCACTAAAAACTGATTCGGATTTAGCTCTTGAGAACCAGGTAAACCAGGTGAACCACCTTATTTGTCGGAGACGCGCATTCCGATTTTTTTTTATGGAAGTGCATTCAATCGAAGAGGAGAGCTTTTCTCGACAAGTGCTGGAGCGAGAATATTCGCGCGACAATTACTCGCGGAATTAATGAGGACGCGAAAATTTCCTTTTAATTTCAATCCCCTCCTCCATCTCCATATTCTACCCATCACCGATTAATTTAATTTTAATTTTTAGCACGTAACTTTAATCAGGGATTTCCTCTCAACATCACTCCGAGCTATCGCCCGCTCTTCGCAAGTCAAGTTTGGAAATTTTCAGAATATTAACTCGCCTGAGACATTTGCCCTCAAAACCTTTTTCACTCTTTCAGTCTATACATTACTGGAACATTATTTTGAATCTCGATCAACTAGCACGTAATTGAACCCAATTATATAACACTCAAACTAATTAGTTTGCAAAAAAACGTGGAAAGCTTTGTACATTCTCGAGCCGATGTTGAGTAACATGTTAAAAATTTTTAATGAAATTTCAACCTTATACAAAAAATACTATTTTGATGAAATTTTTTACAGACGAGATAAAATAATAAAGTTCAAAAAAAAAAATATTCATAACTAAGTTGGCTAATATCGCATTTTAATTATAATATTCATAAGATTATACAACTTAAAAACAAGAGAAATGTTTTAATAAATCCTTATGGAAATTTATTGAAGATTAATTTATTTTATATGAATAAATAGTAAAAAAAAACTTTTGTTATGTCTATCTGTTTATTTTATGAGAGTTTTTACAAAAAATTTGATCTGAATATCTATAATTCTTAACATCATAATTTCTTCTGTTTGTTAGCTGTTAACGTGCACTTTGAGAAAATTTATCAATTATTTTTAAAAATAAAATACAATTAATAGATTTATTACATATTTTTGTATTAAAAATTTGAATAAATACAAAATATTAGTTAAATTATTAATAACGTCACATAAGTACTTACCGTAAATCCTTAAATCACGGAATAGTTTTTTTTCCAAATAATTAAAATTGTAAAAGTAAATACTCATTTCATTTGTAAATTTTTTAATTTTTTAATAACTCAATTTAAAAAATAATAACCATTAAAGTGTTTCATCAAAGAAGTAGTAAATATGTAACAATTTGTCATTAAAATTGTTTAACATTAATTCTAGTTTTATCTTTTTAATTGTATTATTAGCAGTTCTATATAATTTTTTTTCTTATATTTTAATATTTTAAAAACATAAAATTAAAAAAAAATAAAATTTTTTAAATATACATATAATACAACTTAATTATATTTTTATTATTTTTCTATAATCAATTCTATCAAATTTAATTCAACAGAATTCTTTAATTATATAATTGACTAGTAGTCGTATCGCGGTTTTTCACACTAAGATTAACTTAATCCATTGATCAGCTTTATCTACTAATTTAGAAGTACTATTAATTAAGTCTATTTCGTAGAGAAACATAGTTTTCAAGAAGTAAGATTTTTGGATTATAACTTGGTATAAAAGTAAGTTTTTTTTTTAAGATCTGTGATTTGATTTAGTTTTATAAAATTTTTTTTTTAGCGTTATTCATTATCTTTGAACATAAAAAATAAAATATTTTTATTTAAAATGTAATTTTTTTTTATATATATAAATAAAATTATACAGCATAATATATATTGAAATACTTTATAAAAATTAAATTTAAATACTTTGCTTTCCAAAAGCTGTAAATGCATTTATACTGAAATGCAATTTATAATGAAAATAAAACATAATCTTATTATTAATTACCTTTTTTTTAATGAACCAGATATGTATCTCTGGAATTTAGCGATGCTGTGTCGTTTTTACATTTTTTACATTGTATTTGATCAAATTTTCTTTTGAAACTCTGTATTCTTTCTTTTCAGTACTTTGTCTTCCCTTCTATTTTTCTGAGTCATCTTATATTTGTTAAGAGAGGAGCTTTGCTTAAGAAAATAACCGGCAAAATATATTTATGTGATCATCTTTAAAATTATTTTTGTCGACGGGATGAAATTCCACGGGTTATTTAGTAACACATTGGTATCGTTAATATCATCAATTCTTTGTCTGTAAAATATAAAAAAATATAGAATAATTGAGAATGAGTTATTATTTAAACATTATAAAAATTTTTGTTAGTATGAGATATTAAAAATAAAAAATTTTGTAAAATCATTATTTCAAGTGATTGATGTATTTTTTATATTTCTCAATAATAAATTAATTTAATTATCAGCTTTATTGTTTATAAATTTATTATTATGTGAATAATATTTTTATAAACAGTAGAATCTTTTATTGCAGAGTAGTGTAATTGGTAAGTTTTTTGTTATCTAAAGTAATTTTAAATATTTTTAATAAAATGTTATTCAAAAATTAGAAATTTATCTAAATTTAACTTATAGCAATAAAAGCGTAGACTTTGTTTTTTTAAAATAATATTTATGTAAATCTCAATTTTGAAAACTATAGAAATTTGAACGCGTAGGAAGTTCTTATTTTATTGAGAACATGTTAGGTGTTAAGCTTAATAAGTATTTTAAAATATTTTCACCAACAGTTTTTAATTTATCAATTGAAACATTTATACAATAAAAATTTTTAAAAAGTAAAGAATAGTATAGTTTTTTTATGTATAAAAAAATAATAAAATTTAAATGGTACTGTAGAAATATATTTTTTTATAATTTTTAATTTTAAAATGTTTGCAAGTAAAAACTCGTCTTTGAAAAGAAAGAAAAATTAAAAATATACTGAATAATAAATCTTCAAAATAAATATATTTTAAAGAATTAAAAATGGCATTTGTATTGTGCAATAAGTAGTATTATTAATGTTAATATTTCGATAAAAATATTGTACTGTATTTTAAAATATTTTATTGAAAGATAACTATGAAGCATGTGCCAAAAAAATCGATCTCGAATATACAAACGAGTAGTTGGTAATTAAAAATATCATACTGTTTTAACTTACGTAAAGCGATTGAAATGTTCAAGATAGGTTTATACGGATTTTTATTTTTTGTTGATTAGAATATTTGAGATTATATTTTTGGCATAAACTAGATGCATCCGATTATCGCCGTACAACAGTGTTGTTAAACAATGATTTGAAAATTGAGGCGAGTGCGCGAGGGAATAAGGCACTTTTTACGTTGTGAGCTAGAGGGTCGAGTTGTAAATTAGGAATAAAATGAGTAAATTTAGAAAATTTTACGAAAGATGGATTTATAATAAGAACGAGTAGTAGGCGCCATTATTTGGTGCTGTCAAGGTGAGTAAGGCGGGGAAGTGAGTGAGTGAGTTTCAAGTTAAAATAAGCTAGTCTAGTCTGGTCTATCAGTCAAAAATGTCATTTGACGAACATCATGAATTATGAATAATTCTGTGGAAATATTATAATCCAAGTACACGCCTTGACATCGATGTACCCTTGAGTTACAATCTCTTGCATATAAAGCAACCCAGAAACGTATGCTTTGAATGGCCCTTTTCTTAAAAAATTGTAATTTTTCAGCTCGTTGATTCGATTTGAAATCTCTCCGCGTGTTTTTTCAGAGGACATTTGAATTTTAAAGCGCTGGGATCTTGGAGAGGCAGTGGACCAATGCGTAAAGCTGTGAGCCACCATCCACCTATATCCATATGTATCCATACACATCCAAATTTATCCGCATTTATCCATTGATCCACAGTTAGAAAAACTTTCGCTCATTCGAAAGCATTTGCAAAATCCCAACTATCGACCATCGCGATATCGCTAATCTTCTTCACTGTTTTCCATGATAAATTATTTATGGATCGTAAATTATCCAGACTTATTGCGTGTGAGATACACATGGAACTCGAATTGGAAAAAGACATTTCCTACTTGAAAAAATATCTGCCTGCCCTTTCTTTTCTTTACGAATATCATTGAAGAATTATGCTATTCGAGTGAAAATAAAAAATAAAAGAAGGCCTCTATGATTTTTATGGCAATTTCGCTTATTCTAATATATGAAGTTTTATTTTTAACTTTTTTTTCTCTTTTCATTTTTTAGTTTTCCTTTATTTCTTACAAGTTTTGAATCTCTTGGATAATAATTATAAATTTGTAATATTTCTTAAATACACAATAATTAATGAATACAATTACAACTTTAAGTGGCTTTATTATGTAAAATTTTTAATAGGATAAAATAATATGTAATTTTTTAAACTCTAAGTTAGTAATATTGTGTAATTTTAATTTGTTTTTATGAGGATAATTGAAATTTTCAAAATACTTTTCTTGATTAAATTATATTTTAAAAATTTTATGTACTTGATCGAGGGACATATGTGTCTTGTGCAACAGTAAATGATATATTTTTTTTGTATGATTTAAAAATATATAATAATTATTTATTCTGAAATAAATATAAATATTATTTTCAATTTTATCCAATTAAAGAAAATAGTAATATCATAATAAAACATTATTATTTATTTATCCATAACATGTAATATCTTAATAAAGATAAAACAATCAATTACATTTGAGCTAAATATTTTTTCATATTTTATATTTTTTATTATAATTATAAATTTTTAATAATATTATATAAGTTCATCTTTAAAAAAATATATTATTATAGGATGAATAATATGTAATGTACAATGTTATATTTCATTATTACTATTCATAATTTTATTTAAAAATACAATTTTATAGTTTCGATTATTATAGTTGATATATATATATATATGAATAATATTAAATGTTGATTACTACTCGAATTTTTATTTATTCCAAAATAGTACTTATTCATAAAAATTTAATTGACTATTTTGTATGTATTTAATTTCTATTAATGTTATTATACTGTTACGTATGTCATAAAAAATTGACATACTTAACGAATCAAATAAAATGCATTGGGTAAGCTAATTTAAAGGAGCACAAAACGCAGCATAAAATATAGCTGATAGTTAATTTTAAATGAATTTCAAGCGTTATAGCGTCGAAAAGCGATTTCAATATTCGCAATTATTAACCAATATATTGAGGAATATTGAAGTAATGCGAATCAAGTCTAAAAAAATGAGAACACCTCTACGGTGGAAGAATCAGAGAAGTTGACAGATTCTCTCTATAAATTGGGAGGTTATTAGTTATTGGAGGCTTTTTCCTTAAGCGATCGGAATTGTTTAGGAATTCGTTATTGTATCATTGAGATTTTGAGTAGTTCAATCCCGGCCAGGAACTCTCGTCGGTCAACAATACGACACTCACGCGATCAAGTAGATTCACGATAAAGTAAGAATTGCAATAATTTAAGGACACACGTAGACGCTAGATTTGTATCACGAGCGATATTAACACACTGAAATCTCTCTTCCGATTTATTATCAATAAATCGGTAGTTTAACGCGAATTAATCAATTTTATTTTATTTAAATCCTAAAACCTAACAAAGGCTGAAACGCTTCGATCGATTCAGCTGCAGCAGAAAAGAACCGGATAACGTTAATACAATAAATACGCAAATTAAGCAAATAAACGAAGACGCGAATAAATACGTAAATAAGTCACACGATAAATAAACGTGACAATATAAATAAATATATAATTAATTAATTAGTTACGATAAATAAATAATAAAAAATATAAATCGTAACAATACCCATAAAATATGGTAATATGTTCTAAAAAACTTTTAAAATTTTTTAAAACCATAAAATTGCGAATTGATAAGTAATTTATATAACTATGATTTTAGTCACATACCACCTAATGTCGGAAATTTTCTCTCAAAGTAGTACAATTGCAACGAAAAAATCTTTTACAATGCAACATTATAAGCAAAATATCAGAATAAACGTTTTTTAATAGACAAAAAATTGAAGCTTACACACGTGTTATAAATAATAAACAAAAATAAATTTGTACCTAAAATTTAAAAATAATATTGTATTTCCTTTCATTAGAATTCTTGTAACTTATTTTAAAATATAATATTAGATTTAACACTAAATAATATAAAAATACACAAAGATACAGTCAATCAGAAAGAATTATGTATTTCTTCATCGGAAAATGTTATTAAATTTATTTTCCTTCAGAACAATGTTTTTAAATTCTTTATCATTAAATCTAGACTATTATAAAGAATAATTAAAATTCATAACAAAATAAATAAAATACTGTTATAAAAATGATATTAATTGAATAAAGGACTGTATTTAATAGTTATTTTATTAACTTTTAGGTTCGCCCATAAAATTAGTATATTTTTTATGTGTTCAAGACATTTATCATTTAATATTAAAATAAAATTAATTTTTGAAGTATCTAATATAACAAAAATAATATGAATGAAAATATATTATAGATGTACATGTAAAATTTGTATGAATATTAATATTATTATTAAATTTTTAGGTAAATAATAATAAAAATTTTAAATAATATTTACTAAATATAAGAAAATTTTTGTTGTTATATATTACTTAAGTTTAATATTAATTTGTCAAAACATTTGTTTCAAAATAATTTTTGTTATTATTTAAATAAAATTTATATTTATTAATCGTCCAATACATTTTTCTATGTATAATTTATCTTTATATATTTTGCTTATATATATTGAATACATATTATAAAAGTGTACTAAATTTGGAAAGATAATTTTATAAGGTTTAATATTTATGTTGGATTTGTTGATTTATAAAAAATTTTGATTAAATTTATAAATAAAATTATTCATGTTTTAATTTGCAAGTGTAATAAAATTAAAAATATAAAGAATACGTAATGATTAAATTTTTACAACTTTTGAAAATAGTTAATACTAATAGTATTTTAATTTATCAACAAATTTAATTAATTGTCGTGATGAAAATGCGATACATAATTGGTATCTCTTGTAGAAAATACTTCAACAACAATAAATTCTCTTACAAAAATTTTAAAGAATTCTAAAACATGTTATACATATAAAAGATTTACAAATAATATTATTTTACATGTAAGTAAATATATTAAAATGGTTTATCTTTGAATTACAGTATGATTTGAAAACAATAACTTAATTATTCAATTAGAATGAAAGATTATTTAAGGGTATTAAAACATAATATAAATTGTTATTAAACGTGTATAATATTCTGATTAATTTTTTTAGTCTTTCATGAACTAATTTCATAGAGAAATATTTTAAAGATACATTTAGGAAATAATTCTATATAATTTTTATTTATTGGTAATGTTTTTCTTCGCGTGATAAACTAAATTTATTAATATTATTTTACATTCATTATTTAATCATTTAATATTAACGATTATAATTGTTTTCAATAAGAATTTTTTACAGTATTAATTTTTTTTATAATTTAAAAAGGAATTTTGACATGTCGTTTTAGAATTATAGACATAAAATATATTTATATACCATCTTGTTTTAAACATATTTCACTTGATGAAATCATTAGACTATATAAGATCAAAAAAATTAAGTATTGTCAAATAAATTTCTGGAATTACAATGGAAAATTTTTTAAATGATAAACAATAATATTGAAAAATATTTCATTAAATCAATACTTTTTTATACACATTTTTTATACACATTTTTGCACACATATAAAAATTTTTTTATTTTTATTCAAAATATTTTAATTGCTTATTTTAATAGTAAATAAATATAAACATAAATATTTTGTTGAAAAAAATCAATAATAATTTAATACTAAACAAAAATAAAAAATTATTTTAGAAATTTGTACATAATAAAATCATATCCTTCAAAATAATGCTTTACAAATTGTTTTTATGCATCCCTATTTGGACTTTTGTCGTAAATATAATAAAATAAGAAATGACTATAAGATTAAACATTGTAAAAATCATATTTACTTACAAATTGATTGTGATGAGAATTATATATATATATATATATATATAAATAAAATATCAATGGATGTAACAAACCTCCATGCACGCGGATATACACAACATAATAATAAGAGCTTCTCCTACTCATATCCAATAAATCGAAAAGAAATAAGCAAATTGTGTATTAAGACCAGGAACTCTAATTTTTCAAATAAAATTATACAGTTATATATCGCATCTTTGCTTTGCAGTTTTTGTTTTGTTTTTTTCTATCTTCTTTGTTATGCATTATATTTGCACTTGCACATGTGGAGTTGAAAATATTACATCTTCTCATTTTATTTCGTTTCTTTCTTTCTGCTTTTATTCCCTCCATTTATTATTTTATTAGATCCTCGTTTGCTTTTTGTTCCATCTGTCATAGTAAATATAATATTTTGAAGGCATACACTTTTAGAATTTGAAAAAAAGCAAACGATGCTCATTGACTAGACGTATCTTCAAAAGAAATAGCTCTGTTTTATTTTTACTTTTTTGGATTTAATGCACACGGATGGAACACATTCCACAAATAAAATTGTACAAGACTTATACCTGAATAACAAGTTTCTTTTAAGCTCATGCTTCATTATTTAGGAAAGGAGATCCAAAAAATAGAGGTTCAAGTCATTCGATGATCGAGTTAAAAATAAATTATCAAATAATTTAGAGATAATAGATGTATTCGTTAAAAATTTTAATTAAGAAAAATGAATGAAGAGAAATAGAAAGAATACTATATCCTATAAAATTACAATTATTTCATTCTATAACACATTTATCTAAATTGAAAAGTCTTAAAATGTCTACATTTAACTGGGACATTTAAGAATTTATAAATTCCTTCTATTAAACGATTACATAATTTATTAAGCTAATCTTCTGGAAATAATTATTAATTTATTTCTTAAATAGAAATATATTTGAATTAATTATCACTAATAATATATAACTTATCTATAAATTTAATAAATACGAAATTAATTTTTTTTATTATATATGTGTAAAACAATTATGTAAAATAATATCACATACCTCTTTTTTATAATTAAAAAACATATATTAAAAAAAACTATTATCCATTTACTTAAGTTAATAATAATAATTGGTAAATATTAAATAAATATTTAGAAAATATATTCGGTTATTTCTAATTTGAAAATTATCATTGCATACATAAAATTTTACTGCACTTTTTTTCTGTTCTATTACAATTAGATGTATAGTTTAAACGAGAAATAATTCTTTTCTTCAACTAATTCGTATTTTAAAAGAAAATTAAGAAATGAGATTATTTAAAGATGTAAGAAATATCAAAAATTTCCAAAACGCAACAACAATATATGTATAAAATATATATAAAATATATATAAAAAGTTACAGAAAGTATTATAGCTTTAGTTATCAAGATATAATATTTTGTTCTACATTTCTTTCTTATTTTCAAATTGATAGCAAATATCAACGGATTTCGATAAGATAATTTGCTTGTAATAAGATGAAACAGAATATAAATATGCATAAGAAATATTCATAGAATTAAAAAATATGATAAAATTTGTAATATTTTCATCATCTTTCGTTAAATTGGTAGATAAATATTATACAAGTACTGAAATAAAATCAAAAACAAATTTTAATATTATTTTATATTCTTTTTATTACATATAATATCAAAATATAACAATAACCTATTGAATTTTTTTTATAATATATTATTTTATTATTAATTTTATAGAGGACTTACACAGAAGTATTAAATAACAAATATAATTATTTAATAACTTTTAATAAAAAAATATTCGTTCCTTTGTTCATTTTTTATTTATATATTTTTAATTTTTTATTTTTATAATATTATTAATAAGATATAATTTTATCATTTTTATTTAATTAATACATGTATTGTATTAAAAAAATTTATTTTAAACGTCCACATTAATTACTATATTGTTTTCTTTAAAAAAATTTATATATTTAAGTAAAATTTATAAAGGAAATAATTTTAAATCCTCATATTTTAACCTTTGTTAATAATAAAAATTTTTAATATTAATCCTGTCCTCGTAAAACTTGGAATTATTAGTATCACATTATTTTTATAAATTTTTTTCAAATAATACGTTATCATAAAAATTGATTCATAAAAATATTAACTTATCTTAAAAAGTTATTAATACGTATTATTATAAAGTTTTAAAAATATATTAATAGTTAAATAAAATGATCTAAACGGCATATCATTTTTAATAATAAAAAGTACCTTTAGTATGTATTTATAATTCAAAGTATAGGATTTCTTAATTCATTTTTTAATATGCAACAAAATTATTTTTTACAATATAATAATATTTATATAAACTCACTGAAATAAAGTTCAGATTATAATACATTAATTATATGAATGATTTCAAAAAATTAAAAAAAAAGAAAAAATTTCCACTATAATCTTTGAATTTTATTTATAAGATAATAATTAATTAAGAAATAACTAATATTTAAAAAAAAATTTTGATAATATATTTATATTTATGATCATTTTATAATTTTATAACTTTTTTTATATTTTTTTATATAGTCATATTTATATTTTAAAGTCATATTTGCTATTATAAATCTTTTATCAGTAATTTGCTTTTCATACGTAAATATCCATGATAATCAATCTTTTATGTAATCAAGACTATAATTTTTGCCTTTTGATATCTAATACTTTTTACGTAAATTTTAGATAGAGGGATTCATTATTAAATGAGAATAATTATATTAAAAAAATAATAAAAAGGGAAAAATAATGGAAAATATATATGAATATTTTAAAATTCAGAAAATAGTTGTAAAATTGATTGTTAAAATCTTAAATTTTTTATAGAATAAGAATTGTCGATATACTATAGTATGCATGTAGTTTTTCAATTAATTGAATAATTTTGATTAAAATATTTAAAGTTTTCACGTTACAGTTTCGAAAGATATTTTTCATTTAATTTAATAATTAATTATAATTAATAATTTGTAATAAAGAAAAAATTTATAAAAAATATAATATAAAATATTGATTTTATTAGTTAATTCTAAATGATATTTTATATTAAATCTCGTGTAAAAATAATGTAATTCAATATTACAGAATATTATAAAACGACATATTTAACACTTTCAATATGTATAAAAGTTTAATGTATTGATGAAATCTAATGTAAATAAAAGGTTTATAATAATAAAAAAATATTCTTTAGATAATATTAAAATAATTATATATTAAACAATATTAAAATTAATTATATATTAAAAATTGTTAATGAAGGACTTTAAATTTATGTTGTGCATTCATTGTAAAATGAATTGTAGTTTTTCCACACATTTCATCTGTCCATCTAAAAGTCATTTGCGTTTATAGAGATTCATATGAAATTTATGTGCCTTAAATTTATAAATAAAAATTGATAAAATTCTATTCGGAAATGCAACTATACATATATTTAAATAATAATAGTGTTAAATAATATAAAAATAAAGTGCATTGCATATATTATGTATATAATTTATATTATGCACATAGTTTGTTTAAATATAAAATAAAGTATAAATGGTATATTCTCTAAATTTATAGTTTATCTAAAGTAATATTTTATCAACGTAATTTTAAATAAAAATAAATAAAAATTAATTATTTTTAATATGTGCATACGTTTATAAGTACATGTTTATCTGCGAGTCAATGGGCTTTTGAATGCAAATAGATTGCGCAATTAAAATAAATTTTACTTATATAATGATAATTATATTTTATATTTAATGTTAACTCAATAAAATAATCATAATCACTTCATTAACTTGCAAAAATACATAAAATTCTATGAGCCTTTTAAACTTTTGAAAATATATATTAATTTTGATTACAAAATATATTATTGATTAAAAATCTATGTTTGTTAGGTTATCGATTAAAAAGTATTTAAATAGATTGTATAGTACATATCAAAATATTGCTTTGTAGTAAAGCAAATACATATTCGTGTAAATAATGTAATTTTAATTAAGTATTAAAGAATTCTATTTCAAGAAATATACCATTGGTTTAATAAATTTAAATTTTATAAATTTTCAGTAAAAAAAAATTCAGTTGGAGAAACTAGTAATCTGCTGGATATATTTTAGACTAAATTTTATAGAATAATAAAATCAATATGTAACACATTTCTTAAGTGTAAGAAAAACAGAAATATAGATATAAAGGTAATGAAGAGATGATGGCGGAGGGTTGTTGAGGGTGAAAATTGGGTACTCGTGAGAATTCCACTAGTGGCCGCCGGCGGGTAAGGAACTGCAGATAAAGGGTAAATGATATAGGATGTAGAAAGAAGAAGGAAGACTTTCTTCTAAATATCAAAAAGAGTACTTTCTGTGTGTGATAATATAGATAAATTTAATCCTGCTAACAGATATAAGAAAGTTATTGATATTGGTGAAATTTATGAGAATGAAAATTTGTGAATACGAGAGTCAATTTTAATACTATGATATTTTCTATATATAATCTTATTAATTTATATCTTAAATTTTTTTATTAAATAATAATATTTTAGTTACTTTAAATTCTACTGATGCACTTATAATCCATTATTAATAATATTTTGAGTATAAATTTAAACGAGACAATTATTAGGTTTAATAAAAATAGAAGAAAAAAAACATTGTATATTTATAAACACATTACTTACAACTATTATATTAAAATTTCTCTGCTTAAATTTTTAATTTCAATTAATTTTACGTAAATATTTTTAATGAAAATAAATTATATTTATTACGTAATAATCATTATATTTAAAGGTATCAAAATAATATACACATGGAATAATAATTCTAATAGGGGTTATACTTACTTTAAAATATTTTAAATTGCTTGTTTTTATTTATTAGTATGTATAAAAATATTTAAATGAATTGTAAATTTTTATTTTTTGTAATTTTATACTAAATTTTGCACATTTAAATATAGATTATAAAATTTAATTTATATGTATATTACATGTGATTCTAAATATATATGAACGTAAATTTATATTTCTATAAGTATGAAAAAATAAGTGTCCCCTGTATGATTAATGTAATTAAAATAATATTCAATATTCTGATGTTTACAATATCTATATAATACTTTCTAATATGTCTTGTAAACATTTGTAAAAATTTTTATTTAACAAATTATTATTTAGTATTGCTTTATTTATTATTCGCTATTAATACTGTTGAGAAAAAAGTAATTAATATTTTAAAAAATAATACATATTTTATTATAACAATTTATGTTAATTTTTATAAGGCATTGAATAATTACTGCTAATAATTTAGTTAAACTTTGATAAATTAAGAACTATTTTATCTTTTATAATCACCAGCTTATTCGTAATAAATATTTTCTGTAATTTATTAACTGCACATATAATATACGTTACTAAAAATAAGATTTTATATAATTTTATTTTTCATATATTAATAATATTGAATAATACCTTAAACTGTTTCATTATTTATGTATCATAATTTTAATTAAAAATAAGTTAAGCTTCATAAGACAAAAATGAAAAAAAAAATTATTTTTAATTATACAAATAACTGCAGAATCTAATATCAACATTGATAAAAAACATTTCTATATTATGTATTTAAATATCATGTATTGAAATACATATTATTATTAATAAATACCAAATCTGTTTGAAATATTTTATTTTGTTCACGACTGAAATATTTCGTAATAGCAATGAATATTAATTATAATAATTAATAGCAAGATTTAATCATAATTCTAAATATTAATAAAAAATAATAAAATATGTGTGTTATAGCTAGTATTAAACTTTCCTTTTTATTTAAAATAATTATATTCTTATTCATGACACAGACGTATTTTATATAAACATTTTGTTGTGAACAGAAAAGTGCCATTAATAATATTAAATTATTGATTAGTAAATTTAAAATTTTAATGAATCTTAAGTTTTTGTAGCAAATATTAAAATACTTTTAACTACAATAAATTTAAAAATATATGTTGTGAAAATTAGGTAACAAATTATCTAGAGGCTATAAAAAAACTTTCTAAATATTACAATATAAATTTTTTCCAATATATCATAAATAATATTATGAAATTATACTTAATACACAATTTCGTGTATATATTAGGACATATTGAAATTTATTCTAGTAAAAAAAGCTTAATCAATATCACTTATGTACGATTAGTATATCTATTTATATAGTATAGAGTTAAAATAATAGTAAAATACATGGTGCATCCACGTAGTATCAGGTTTTTTTTTTCATTTTGTGCCTATTCATCGTAGAAATTCGGGAGAGGTCTTAAAATGTCGACAAACTCTTTCCGTATTTGTCCTTTTTTTCTTTTGTTTTTTGATAATTAGGCGTGGCAGGATTTAACTTCGCACGAAGGGTGTTTTTCAAATTTTTGACACGGCGCGCTGAAGTGCTTAGTGGAAAACCACTATGCGAGAACGTTTTGTTCAAAGATTAAAAAAAAAAATTCTTATCTTTTTTTTGGAATGATAATTTATTGGTGGACTTATATACAGTGTGAAATAAAAATTTTAAATTGTTCAAAATAATTTCCTCCTGCGTCAACACATTTTTGAAGGCGTGTTTTCCAAATTTCAAATGCATCTTTAAACTCTTCACCTTTGATGTTTTTCAAAAATTATCACATTTATAAATTTTTTTGCACTATATTGTACACTGAAGATCGCGTTAAATTCAATTTTTCCTGAATTGCTTTATCTGTTAATCGACAATCCAAATTTTAAATTTCTAACACGCGTCCGATATTTATAACCATTCGAAAACTTTTTGGACGCCCAGATCGAGGCTCATCGACGATTCTTTCTCGGTCCTCTTTAAAAGCTCTGTGCCATTTTCCACTTTGCGATTTTGACATGCAATTATCTTCATAAGCTTCTTGTAACATTTTATATATTTACGCACTGTTTTTTTTTAATTGAAAAAAAAACTTTATCGCGTAACGCTGTTCGAGTAGTCGCTCCATCGCAACGTGTCCAAAAACTGAAAAACACCCTTCGCGCGAAGTTAAATCCTGCCGCGCATAATTATCGAAAAATAAAACAAAAAAAAGGACAAATGCAGAAAGAGTTTGTCGACATTTTAAGACCTCTCCCGAATTTCTATGACGAATAGGCGACAAATGAAAAAAAAAAAACTCGATACTTCGTGGATGCACCATATATACCATAATATTTGCGAAAAAATATATTACGGTGTTAACCCTTTTTGTTGGAATAAAAAGTAATAAATTGATAATGGAATAAAAGGCAAATTGATTATATTTCTCCTAGTTATAAATAAAGAGTATAATAAACCTTCCCTACATATTACATTATATTTAATTAATATTAGTAAATAATAAAATTAAACATACTAATATTTTATAAATCAAGTATAATACTATTAGTGTTTATTTAAGAATATTTAAATTAATAATCATAAAAATTTTACCAATTTAAAAAAAAATAACTAACAATTTTTTTTATTGAAATATTTTTTTTAAAAAAACATTTAAATGTAAGTATATATTGAAAGAATTTTTATTATATTTAAAAATATTCAAATAACGTTATTTTATAATGAAATATTCGTAAAAATTGTATCTTAAATTTTATGTGTAAGATGGTATAACCGATTAGAAATCGAAACTGTAGTTTATTGAATCTTTAAATGAAAAAGTATTAAACGTAAAGTTTAAAAGTATATGGGTAGATAATTAATTGATACATTTTTATGAAAACATTTTAGAAAAAACATAAATTTATAATATAAATTTACAAGCTTCAAAAGGAAATTTAAATATCACCCTAAATAGTTCTTTATAACAAGGTTTTAACATATAAATTATTAATTACCTAATGATTATTAGCTACTGATTTTGCTATTATATAAACCAAAAAACATTATTAACATATGAAAATATCTTCAATGGAATTATTTATACAATATAAAGTTGGATTTTCTGGTAAGCTCCTGGCTGAAAATTCGCTCCGAATGCGTGGCGTGTGTGATGATATCGAAATCTTCTTGCTAAAATATCGTCGGTTAATCAGGTTTAATCTAAATTTTTCGTAAAAAAACATCGAACATCGTACAGAGTTAATTTCCTTTCTAGCCGTTAACAAGTGCAAGCACATGTAACCAGAACAGCTGAAATCTGCGAATAGCATACCTGGGGAGATTAAGATAATTATTATAAGTGGTATCTTAGTAATGCTTGCTTTCAAAAAATTGAAAATTGTAATCAATCCGATCAATAATGAATTCTGCAAAATTTCTCATCGCTTGATTCGGTGAAAAAAGTCGGAGAAGCAAGAACTTGGATAGATAATCCCTGAGCTAGAAGTCATTGGATATTAGTTTTTTGCATATATTTATCTCACATCTGTCATTATCTACTTAAATAAGGAGACAAAGTATGGAAGACGAAGAACCGGAAGAAGCAAATGGTAACAAAGGCAGTGGAGAGACTAATAACAGTAAAAAGATCTTGAGTAGGTATAGTACTCGAGGTAATAATTCAGCAGAGGGGTCTGACAAAATTACCTCGTCTTCAGAAAATGAAGTTGAGGAAATACCAAAAGACGAAGAAGTACAAACTAATGCCCTAGAAGTAAACCCGGTCTTTTCTCGCTCTCGCACTTTCGATGGCACGATTCGTGAGTCGCCTTGCGAGATATCTCACTCGATGGTACATCACATTTCTGATAATCGTGAAGCCCAATCCTTTACTCTAGTCAAATACCCTGGAGGCAGACCTGGTTTATTTATGATGACCACCAGGAGTCCACACTCGAGTTCCAGTCAGGAGGAGTATGAGCCCGAAGTGAAGTCGCTTCATGCTCAAAACAAAAAAAACCTATTGGTAGCCACGGGGAGTCAGGCGACTGCTAGATCAATGGAATCACTAAGGACATCCCGGAACTTCCTCGATCCAGAGGCCGATTATGTAGAGGATTCGCGTTCGCTGGAGTCTCTTTACACCACAACAGAATCTCAAACGACGGCCACCTTCAGCAGAGCTCATCACCGCAGCTTCTTAACATCTTCCAAGCTGGACGTTAGGAGAATCCACGCGGTTGAATCCAGAAGCAGCGAAAATCTGCATCGAGAGGAAAGTCTCAAAGCCGAGATTAGGAGGGGCTTATTTGCCGCAATGGACCGTAATAAGCTCCAGCATTTGAGTCTTCCTGGAGCCAACAATTTTATATCCTTGACAAGTCCCGGGGGTAGCGACCGCCGAATCACCATATTAAGTCCGCATTCACCTATAACTACACCTGACCTTCAGCAAGCATTCGCAATGGGCCAAACTTTGAAATCTCGTAGGAAGAAAGCCATCGTCTTGCCGAGGTTGGTGTTGGTACAAAGCGAATCTTCGGCTTCTGAGTGAGTAGTGTTTATAGAATCACACTTTTCACACCTAAATCTTAGCATTTCTCATCCTATCCGCATTTCATTTATCTTTTGCTACAAACATGTATTCGTGGAAAATTTGTTGCCAATATTCATTGATAACCAAATGGCATAGGACGTATGGAAAAAATTTTTTCTCTAAGTAAATTGGTTTTAATTGACATTAGAATTTTATTTATACAATAAGTAATATTTCGATAATAACAAACCAAATAATACATTAAGATTTTTCCACTTAATTTGTATTAAATACTACATAAATACATATATTTACATAGAGAAGTATTTAAATATATTCAAATTCTATATATTTGAAATATATAATCTAAAATAATAAATATAATGGATTGAAACAAGTTTCTAACAACATAAATAACAAGAAATATTACGTTTAAACTTATTTTATATTCAATTTAGGATTATGTTTCAACTTTATAATACACATGATTATATATTTATTATTATAAAAACTTTGCATTCTCAAATTTATACCTCATATATTTATCATAAATAATGTTTATTAAAACATATGTTCGAATTTGCACGAATTATTACGAAATAATAAAATATTTGTAATAATACATACAATTGTGATTACTTTAATAATGAATTTTTTTTACGCATAAAATAAGAATTATAAATTACTCAAATTAAAATTGTTGGTACTCATAAAAACAAGCATTAAATATAATAATTATATATGTTTAACATATAAAATTTCTGTAAGAATGATTTTTTATATTTAATTAATTCCGTAATTTAATACATTAAAAAAATATAACCTTCTCAGTTTTGCTTAAAGTTGCATATTCTAGATTTTATCAAATTTATTTTATAAAATTGATAAATAGGTAAAGGTATAAGTGAATAGTTCTTTAAATTTTTATAAAATCTCAGTAAAAATGTTTATTATTAAACAAATATTATTTATTGAATTACTATATTCATTTATCGAAACATAGTTTATTCATTCCTTGATAAATATTCTTAAAAATAACATTTTAATTTAAAATTCTAATTTTCACACCAATAATACACGAAATTTAATTAATAATGGTAATTTTAAATAAGATTTCAGATAATACCTATTGTTTTATTTATATCTAAATTTTGCATGTGTATAGATACAAAATTTGATAGATACGTATGCAAAGGTAAGAGTGAATCCATTACTCTGTGTAATTATTGATTTTATATAATCAAAATCCTTATCTGATGCTCCTTTCGTCAAAATATTGTTTTTTTACACTTTATCCTAGACAAGTTATCCTACTATACTTTAACATTTACGTTCTATTCACTATAAAAAGCACTTTCTATATAATAGATTTTTTGTTATAAGTCTGAAAATAATAGTACGGAGCATGTTACTCACTAATTTACAGTAAAAATTAAGAAATTGTCAAAGTATGTTTATCTGCATGTGACATAATTTTCAATTTTAGTAATCATTAAAATTAATGTAACTATTTTTCTTCTATTGCATGTAACAATGGTGCTTGAAAAATTAAAAATATAAGTTATTAATATTTTTTAAGGTATTACTATTCAAAGTATTATCAATTTCATAGTATTAAACAATTTTTATAAAAATTATCAAAAAGTACGAATCGATTTTATAAATTAAAAAAAAAACTATTTAATACAAGTAATTTATATAAATTATACATAATATAAACTGCACATAAAATAAAAATTTAAAAAACAAAATATGCTTGAATAAAAATTTGTACTTTTGTTTTATTTCTCAATTAATATCTATACTACAAAAATATTTATATCTGTATATGCATGCATATACCTATAATTAAAAAATGTTTTGTGTATGTATAGAAAAAATAGAATTAATACTTAAAAGAATAATAATAAAACTTAAAAATAGAATAAATTAATAAATAATATAAATAATATAAAATTTTACTTTTGAAATATTTCATAACTACATAATAAATTTTAATATTTTTAATAATAATTTAATATTTTTATAATTTATTCAAATTACATTGAATATTATTAAATATTAATTGAAGATAAATTTTTGAAAATCTAAATTTTTTATTTATTATATTATTGATCATAAAATTTTTTTTATAAATTTAAATTTAAAAAAAAATTTATAACGATTTTCCTTTACGCTTCATATATGGATATATTTAATTAAAATATTATCATTAGATTCCAAGAAAATTTATATTTAATTGTCTTATATTGTACACAAACTTTTATAATTAACATTTTTTAATTCTAAAGTTATAACTTTTTTTAATGATATATAATATATGCTCGTGAAAATTTGAGAAATACAAGCCCTTATATATTTCAATATGAACAAAAATAATAAAGAATCTTGAATATTTATGCGCTTCTTTACCTTCTCTTTCATATGTTAGCCATATTTTAATTTTTTAAAGTTATATCAAAATATACACACCCATTAATTGCATGTACATACATGTATATTTATAATTTACAGCATCATGTGTAAATTCTATTCAAATAAAATTTCAAATTTTTTCAATAAAAAATATTTTTACTTATAAATTATTTTATCATTTATAAAATTAAAAATTTAGCGATAAATAATGTTATAAAAAAATCAATGCAGTAATTAATTTGTGTATATCAGATTGTTACATATGTTTCTTTATATTCACAAATTAAAAATAATTTTAATGATTATTTGTACGTAATATAAATGTGTATTTATTAATATTATTCTTTGTTTTTCTAGAAATATAAACTTTTTATTAACATATAGTTCAAAATATTTAATTATAACGAATTTATGTATTCTTATAAACTTTAATAGATAATATTTATTAAATTGCTTTGTTCATTTTTAAGTATTATTACATTTTATTCAAACGTAAATATTTTATTCATAATTTAATCAGTATACATTTAAATATTCAAATTTAAATAATTGAAAAGTCTATTCTATATTATTATTCTTTCAATTAGATTTTATGTTACATATATAAGATTACATATATTACATATAAAGTAAATTTAATACATATGATCTCCTTTATTTAATGAATTATATATGTAAATTTACTATAATAATTTATATTAAAACTATTTGTGTTCATTTTGTTATGATACAATATTAATATTTGATTTAATGATATTTTTGTTCCTATAATATTCTAGTAAAATTCAGTATACAGTCATTTATCCATGCTTTATGAATTTTTTTTTTTTATTATATTATAATGTTTTCTTTCTATTATTATGAATTATTATTTATTTAATGATTAGAATAACTAAATTATAATATGTAATTATATTATAAGAAATATTCCATTCCATAAAACAATATTTAGAATTTAAAAATCTAAAGATAAAAATCAAAATATTTTTAGGACAATTTCTTCTTAAAAATATTCAAGTTATTTTAATATGTCAAAATGTTCATTTTTTGTGTATAAAATAACTTCACGAACTTTAAAAATTCTAGATTATGACAATATGTTTTTAAGTTAATAATTTAGATAAGATTGATTTTAATTCAAATGACATTCGATATTGAGAAATTTAAACTTATTTTATCTATTTTGTTATTCACAATTTTCAAATAATAGTTGAAATATTATTATATTGATAATAAATTTATTTTCTATAATATCTTTACTTTATGCAAATGCCTTATTTGATGAGTTTTTCTTTTTTACTATATTATATTAAATTTATTTTCTGAACATTTTTCAAGATTTAACGAAAGAATCTATAGCTTTTAACTGAAATCTTTTTCATATTTTAGCACAAAGCTTGTTCATGATAATATTCATGCGAAACAATACTAAAAGGTTATATTAACACACGTATAAGTTTTTCAACTCTTACTTTTACTCTTCGATCTATCAAACTGATTTTATACAATTTTTACTATGGTTTTGAAAACAATCACTTTAAAAAAATGTAAATTGTTTGACTCATCACTAGTATGTGTTCAATCTATTTGAAATTCTGCAAACTAAAGTTTAACAATATCAATATTGTATTAGAAGGATTTTTAAAATATTAAAATTACTTATAATTTATGATTACTTTCGAAAGTTTATGATAATTTCACGAATTTTAATTTATTTTAGATAAATGTCCAAATGTCTGAATTTAAATTACTGTCCAAACTTTAGTAAATTATACAGTAGCTTTGAATTGTAATATCGACTTAACTGAAGGTAGAGTAATGTAGTATGTCTCGACAATTCTACTATCGAAGTGATATCTGTATATTCATCTTCTATAATTTACCAAACTTTTTCAATTACGTTCTAAAACATATTACTGTTAATTAGGAATAATTTATTTTTATATTTTCTGAAAGCCTTATTGCAGCTTAAATAATTTAAATAATTTAAATAGTGGAGAAGCTCATGATGTTAAAAATACTATATTTTTAAAAATAATTTTTTGTTTAATATAACATCAATACGTAATACTAATTATTATAACATATTATATGTCTGTTTATAAAATTTTATTTTTATGTAAATAAAACACAATTATAAATATAGAGCACCTACACACATTTATTTGTTTGGTACTTTAGTATAATGTTAATTATCTGTCAACTCTTCGCTGTGTGAAATTGACTTTCAAAATGCGCGTTTCATAGAATATATATGTTTAAATGTTCCCTCCGAATTCGTTGACAGACATTGAGAATATAAAGAAAGAATAGATTAATGTGCTTTTTTTAATAAGTGCATTAAAATAAATGTTTATGGAGTAGTTATTCATTGTTGAATTAAATAATGACACCGTATTACAATAGATTCTGAGCAACATATTTCTGCAAATAATATTTTGTTTACCCATGTAGAGTTATTAAATAAATTCTAATAAATACTTTCAATATACAAAATATTTATAATTCTTCTGTATTATTATAGTAATATTCAACAATATGTTTTTGATTTTATTTGTATACCAGAAATATATAAAAATTTTATAAAAATATTTTCAATATAAATAAACGTTTATTATGCATATGCTTATGTATTAAAATACATTATATATTTATTTTTATCCCATGAAACTCTAACATTTTTTTAGCAAAGACAGTTCTCAGAAAAATGGAGTGCATTACAGGGGAGAGGTAGTGGTGTTTAGAAAATATGTTATACCTCAAGAAATGGAGAGTCGAGAATATTATATGATAGGATATTTCTAACGAAAATATCAATCGAGTTTCTGGTATTATTCAAAAGCATTTTCTAAATCAAATCAAACAAATATAATTAGTGTATCTTTGTATTAATACTCCCACTACGACAATTACTCTACCGATATATTAGCCGTGACTTCTTTCAACATACATTTTTCAACTTTGAATATTTTACTGATATTGTTAAGAAATTTATCAGAAATTAAAATTTGTTTATGTAATTATCAAATACAAAAATTATCGAATAGAAATTATTCTTTGCCATTATGCAAATGAAAATTCTAAATAGTATAGGATCTTTGATTATCATTTTTTTTTACATAAATATATTTTCTTATATCAAATGTACATATGATCGTATATTGCTTTTTACTTGTAATATACAATAGTATTTTCATGGTTCATCCACGAAGTATTGAGTTTTTTTTCATTTTGCGACTATTGGTCGTAGAAATTTTGGAGGGGTCTTAAAATGTTGACAAACTGTTTCCTCATTTGTTTCTTTTTTTTTTTTCTATAATTAGATGCGGCAGGATTATACTTCGTGCGAAGGGTGTTTTTCAGTTTTTTGACACAGCACGATGGGCGACTAGGCACGAAGGCCTTACGCGATAAAGTTTTGTTAAAAGATTAAAAAAAAAAAATTCTTATCTTTTTTTTGAAAGATGATTTATTGGTAGACTTATAAACAGTGTAAAATAAAAATTTTAAATTCTTCAAAATAATTTTCTCCTGCATTAAAACATTTTTGAAGGCGTATTTCCAAATTTCCAATGCATCTTTAAACTCTTCACCTTTGATGTTTTTCAAAAATTTTGACATTTATAAATTTTTTTGCACTATATTGTACACTGTAGATTGCGTTAAATTCAGTTTCTCCTGAATTGCTTTATCTGTTAATCGACAGTTCAAATTTTAAATTTCTAACACGCGCCGGGTCTTCCTAGCCATTCGAAAGCTTTTTGGGTGTCCAAATCGAGGCTCGTCGATGATTCTTTCTCGGTCCTCTTTAAAAGCTCTGTAACATTTTCCACTTTGCGATTTTGACATGCAATTATGTCCATACGCTTCTTGCAACATTTTATACGTTTCCACACTGTTTTTTTTATTTCTGAACAAAACATTCTCGCATAGTGGTTTCACTAAAAAAGTTTTCCATTAATTGCTTCAGCGCGGCGTGTCAAAAATTTGAAAACACCCTTCGGATGAAGTAAAATCCTGCCGCTTTAAATTATTGAAAAAATAAAAAAAAGATCCATCCCAAATTTCTACCACCAATAGTCGCAAAATGAAAAAAAAACTCGATATTTCGTGGATGAACCATGTATGTATAATATTAAGTATTTACCAATACATTTATTTTATGTATAATCTTTCAAAGTTAAAATTTCTTTTATATTTTCAATTCTATATATTTATAATACTACTTCCTCAATAGTAAAATTAATTATAACAAAATTCAAATTCCATATACGATCTGATTAGTGGAATAGATAGAGACTACGTAAATTCAATGATGGTATTGATTATTTAAGTGGTTATTAAGTGATTATTTAAGTGATTATTAATTACATATGGCATAATACAATAAATTTAGATATTTTTATTCATGTTTATGTATTGTGTTAATAAATAATTAATGAAACATTATAGTTTTAAATGTTTTAGAATATAAATGTCCATGAAATTATTTTAATTATTAAAATGAGATTAAAAATATATTGAAGAATTTTTTACTAATTATATATAAACAAGCCACTAAAAAATATAAACTATAACATAAATGGAATACAAAAATTACTTTATATTTACATAATTTTTTTTTATATAACAAAAATATAAGATTTTATATTTCTGTTTTTAATATATTCTTATCTGATAAATACCAAATAAAACTGTATACAAATATATTTAAATATTATAAAATAATTTGTTAAATATTTGTTTATTAAGTATATTTTTCAGACATTTTATTTCTAAAACATTTTTTGCATTGGTATTAAATGACTAATAAATTAGTATTATTCATTAAAGTGCAGTTAACCAAAAGTAAAGGTTATGAACAAAAGTTAAAAACAATTACTACAAATATATTTTTGTTTTAAGTGCATAAATAAAAATAATTTTTATTAATATAAATTAATTTTTCATATAAATTACTGCTATAAGGAATTAAATATATTAAATATTTTAATTGAGTATACTAATTGTATTAGAATATTTCTATGTTCAGAATTAAATAAAAAGTGCTATGTATATCAACAAAATACGTTTCTAGTATAATCTAAGGAAAGAGTATCTATTTTTTCGTGTTATAGATGTAAAATATAATGTTTTTATGAAATACTATATTATATAAACAAATTATTCATAGTTTTCAATTTCTATGCTTTGTTTCTATTTTATTCTTAATCTTAAATCGTTGTTTCAATTATTTATTTACGAAATACAATTTAAACTATCCAACAATTTTCAAGATAATTTATAAGACATAAATATTCAATAAAAAAAAAAGACAACAGAATCACAGTGAATGCAAAGAAATGTTTTTAAAACAAAACCAATCTGTTCAACCAGGTCACAAATCGAATCTGTGAAAACTGGATTTAGAAAAATTGATCCACGTTATCACAAGGTTAGCGCAGATAGGCAGAATATAATTTTCGAATGAAAACAATAATTTAGGTTACTAGAGATAATAAGTAGTCTGTATTAAAGATATTGATTTGCAAAATAAAAAAAATATTAGTATAAAAAATTTAAAATTAATCGAGTCAGGAATTTAATTTTTAAAATAAGCTTTAAAGACTCATTTTCCATTGAGAATTCTATTCCTAGAAAATTTAGCCGATTATTTTAACAATGCAATTTTTGTATCTAATTTCTGTATTATAATTTTTGTATTATAATTTCAACAGACAATGTAATCAAAAGACAGAATGTGCATCGATTTCACGTGCACGATGGAACAGTTTCAGGTGACTTGTATTTGTGTGTGTGTCCATGTGGAGCTATTATGTGTAGATATTCATATGAATTCCCATATGGATATCGTATTTGTGCAAACACGCTTATCGAGTATTAGTCAAATTTTCCTACTTAATCATGAGAAAAGATCTAAAAATATGTAATAATGTAAGACCACTGACTTTTATGTTTAATTCCACTCAACTTCAGATTCGGAAAGATGACATAAGAAGAATTATCTTTTATCTTGTCAACGAGATTTACTTATTTTTGTTTTAAATTTTGGAATTTTTTGTTTTGCAACGTTGACATCACACTACCAATTGTTGTTAATAATTCAATATCCGGTGTTATCAGCTTTATCCTCCGTATGTAAACATCAGCAGGAATAAATAGAAAACGTTATGAATGAAAATAAAATTTCAACAAAAATTAATAAATTTTATTGTATGAAGTTTCCTTTTTAATTCGTTATTGTTCATGATAAAAATTATGCCAATATTTAACCCAAAAGTTGTTATCTGATCCAGTGAATAAAGTTATGGATTTTAAACATTCATTTTTTATTTGACCATTAATAATATAGGTAAAAATTTAAAAATTATTCGTTTAAAAATATATTTTCTTTTAAATTGTATTTTAGAAAATTTTTTTTATTTATTTATAGTTTTACAATATTATTACATCATTGCGTATTATGTAGTTCAATATATTTTAAAATCTGTAGTATTTATTCTCTAAAGAATTTTTATAAAATTATATGAATAAAATAAATATTAAAATTATATTCCATTTTATTTTTATTAAATTTCCTCAAAGAAGATAAATATAATTTGCTATTGAACATGCAGATGATATATTTGTAAAAAGTAGTATTGCTCGTTATAAATTAAAATGAAAAATATTTAATGAAGTTATAATACAAAATGTAAAAGTAAAATACAATGCATCATATTTTAAATAATATTTAAAAATTTATTGAAATATTCAAATACTTTTTAAATTATTGTTTGAGTGTACGTATTAGGAGGGGGGGGGGTCCGATGCCTTCACCAATTTATAAAAAACAAACCTAAAGATAATGGTTTTTCGAGTCGGATATTTGAAAAGTATTTCGAAGATCTAGAATTTCATCCAAATAGATACCAAAAGTTGGAATCAACCATCGGAAGTCATCATGCAATTGCTGTGAGAGTGAAGAAAGCCATTTATGAATTTACAACATATGCAGTTATTGTAAGAGTAAAGAAAATCATTCGTGAATTCATCAAGTATGCAGTTGTGTGAGAGTGAGAAAAATATTTGTCAATTAAAGATCATCTGGAGATCATCGAGAATAGAAAGATATAGCTGATAAGTTGCTTTGTTATTAATCTTTAATCTGCAATTGATTGAAAATAAAGTCGTAAGCCAAATTAAGTAGCTTAAGTAAAACTCGAGGGGCGTTAAAAGGAAATCAAACTCGATTGATAAAATTTATGAATAAAAATCTTGGGCGGACAATTTTGATATTAAAGCGAATAAAGAAAAATTAGAAACTACATATACAGAATTTCAATTGGTTCAAGAAGAGCTAGAGAAACTATTAGATGACGTTAATAATCCGAACTTGATTATTTTACAAAAAAAATGAAAGAGCGAATTTTGAAGATACATACTTCAAATGCGCAAAATTACTAGATGTACGTCTTGAAGCATTAAATCCGTGAAATTCTACAGCGACTAATCCTTCATGTAACAAAATAAATGTAGTTGAGAGTCGCAACTCTTCAGCATTGGTAACAACGTATATACAACAAAATAGCTCAATGATTCCGCAAATTCAGATAGCACTATTCAATGGGAATCCATTTCAATGGTGATCTTTTAAAAATGCATTTCAGTCTGTGGTCCATCAATTTGAGAATAACTCCGTTTGTCATAAATTTTATTTATTAAAGACATTACTTCGTGGTGATATAGCGTCAATTTTAGATTCATTTGATGGGTCAGATTAAGATTATGAAGTGGCTTGCTTGGGGCTTGATTAAACAAGGTTGTGAAAAATCTCGCGTAATAATTAATGCTCAATTGCAAACTATTTGCTATGTACCGCCGTTAGTAAAAGAATCTCCGTCAAAATTGCGATCTCTTCGTGAAACTATAGAAAAACATGTAAACTCTTTAAAATTACTAAAGGCACCAGTCGAATCATGGGATTCAATCCTTATCTTCATGATTAGTCAAAAATTAGATAAGACGACGTGTCGTGGATGGGAAAGAACGCTTGAGGATTCAGAAAAACGAAAATTACAGAAATTAATAGAATTTATATCTAAACAAGAGCGAGGTAAAGAATTTTCTATATTAAATGAAACGATTAAGCAGAAGGGTCAATAAAATAATAGTCAGATAAAAAATAACAATCGTGTGCAAGCATTTATTAGAACACAGAAAACGATAATGTGTTTGTATTGTAGTTCAAATCATTCCCTGTTCGGATGCTCTGAATTCTCGAAGTTAGCGCCGCAAGAACTTTCATATTTTGTAAAAATGAAAGAACTCTGTTTTAATTGTCTTCGCGACAATCATCGAATTGCAACATGTTGAGTTTTGGGTTGTAAAAGGTGCAGTAAGATATATCATACGTTGTTGAATTTTTCTGGATTAACAGCGTCAGTCAATTCGATAGGCAATCAAGAAATAAATCAGAAATCTAGTGGAGAAGCTGTGATAAATTAAAATAATTTTGAAAGCAATGACAATCATCAAAGAGAAATACCAGCACGCGCTCATGCTTTAACCTATGAGTCTGAAGTCTTGTTAGGAACGGCAAGGGTAAAGATACTAGATGCGTTTAATAAAGAACTTAATTGTCGTGTATTACTCGATAGTGGTTCGCAGTGTAATTTTATAACAGAAGAATTAGCAAATAAGCTTCAGTCAAAATATGAAAATATTAACATTCCATATACTTGGTTAGCTCAAATGAGTTCAAGTGAAAAGTTTGAAGTCACAACGAAATTAAAATCAAATTATAATAATTATGAGAGTAGTCTGAAATTTGTAGTGCTTCCAACGATCACAGGCACATTACCATCGTTATATATAAGTTATATATAAGTAGAGATAGAATGACAATCATAAAAAATAAAAAAACTCGCAGATCCAGCATTTAATATACCTGTCAAGATAGATGCTTTAATAGGCGCGACTTTATAGTATCAGCTGTTGTGTAATGGTTAAATTAAATGCAAGGAATCGACTTATTTAAAATTGCAAAAAAACACTTCTAGGGTGGATTGTAGTAGTCAAAGTTGATTCAATACAAGCAAAAGATATTAAATGCCATTTAATTACGGGTTTAGAGTCTCGATTGTAACATTTTTGGGAACTAGAAGAGCTGCCAAGTATTCGATATCTGTCTAATGAATAAGAAAAATGTGAAAAATTCTATAATGAGTCAACATCATGAGACGAAGACGAAAAATATGTAGTATGATTGCCTTTTAAGAATAATAAAAATTAAATAGGTGAGTCTTATGATATGGCATTAAAAAGGTTTTTAAATGTGGAACGAAAATTCAATAAAACTGAGACATTGAGACAAGACCACAATAACTTTCTTCGTGAATACAAGGAGTTAAGACACATGACAGAATTAAAAGATGATTTTAAGAAGAATCAAGGTTATTTTATTCCACACCACGCAGTGATTAAAGAACAAAACTTAACGACAAAGGTCCGTGTAGTCTTCGATACTTCAGCTAAAAGTACAAGTAGTATTTCTTTAAATGATACATTATTAGTGGGGCCGACTATCCAACCGGAATTACTTGCAATTCTATTGCGATTTAGATTTCATAATATAGTCATTGCAGTAGATGTGCAGAAAATGTATCGTCAAATCAAAGTGCATTCTGAAGATACAAAATATCAAAGGATTTTGTGGCGAGAAAATCCAAATGATCAGATTTGTGCTTACGAACTCACAACTGCTACACAAGGAACTGCTTGTGCGCCTTTCTTAGCAACCATAAACTATTTCAATTAGCTATATATGATGGAGAAAATTACAGCTATTAGCTGAAAAATGTTTAAAAAATGATTTTTATGTAGATGATTTTCTCTCGGGAGCAACTAATATCAAGCAAGCAATACATTTAAAGAAAGTTATTGGCAGCAGGTGGCTTCAAGTTACACAAATGGGTATATAATAAACCTGAAGTATTAGATGGTGAAATTAGTGACAATAAACAGGGCATTAAGTTTGACGATGACGCACACAAATTATTGGGAGTGTAATGGAATACCTATAATGATAACTTTAACTACTTAATAAAACCTATTAACCTAGTAACAAAAGAGCGCATTACAAAACGGAGTATTTTATCACAAATCTCTCAATTATTAGATCCAATGGGGTTGGTCAGGCTGATTGTAATAGTGGCAAAAGTAATTTTGCAAGAAATCTGGAAGTTCAAGATTCATTGGGATGAAGCAGTTCCTCAAGAGGTAAATTATAAGTGGCAGAAATTTCGAAACGAGCTACACTTAATGGAAAAGTTTAATACCGCACGAAAAATGTTATTACCCGCGACTGAAAATTTACAACTTCATGAATTCTGTGATGCTCGTGAAAAGACGTACGGCGAATGTGTATATTTATAATCGCGACTAAATAATACGTGTCACGTAGTACTAATCAGTGCACAATCATGGGTTGCACCTGTAAAAACTGTAACGCTTCCCCGACTAGAATTGTATGCGCACTATTGCTCGCTAAATTGATGAATAATTTAACGAAAATCCGGCAGACGCACTTTCTCGTGGTGAGAATGCCATTAAATTTTTGAAAAATAAACTATGGGTAGAAGGTCTGCAATTGTTAATTGAAAATAAAGAAAACTGGAAGGCACTTCAAATCACAAGAATTGAAATACCAGAGAAGCGAGCAAAAATTGTATTGATTGCGGCTATGTAAGTCAATGATACATTCACGCATTTTTTATGTATAAGAGGACTAAGGAAATTTGTCGCAAGATGTCTGACAGTTGTAAAAAATCGAAAGTTAACGGAGAAAATTGAAGAAGACATTACGCTGGAGGAGATAAATAATGCACAAATGAGAATCATTCACATAATTCAAAATCGGCATTTTGCCGAAGAAATTCATGAACTGAAACAACGGGAAGAAATTAATTCTCATAGTAAATGATGTCGTTTTTCCCCTTTTGTTGATGATAGTGGTTTATTATGAGTCGGAGGTAGGCTCACGCATGCGAATATTTCTTACACTCGTAAATATCCAATTGTGCTGCCAAAAAATGAGCACGTTACAAAATTAATAATACAAGAAACTCATGAGCGATTATGGCATCCTGATGTAAAATCTACTTTACATGTCGTAAAAAATAAGTATTGGCCTATAGACAGAAAAAAATGTCACAATGCAGATAGTTAAAGCTGTATGCGTTGTGCAAAATTTTCTCCGAAATTAGCCTTTTATAAAATGGGGAATCTACCTGCACATAGAGTAAATGAAGCACAACCCCTGTAGGAATTGATTATTGTGGCCCTTTTTTTATAAAAGAAAAGAAATTTTAGAACAGAAAAACAGTTAAGATATATGTTGTAGTATTTGTGTGTTTTGGCACTAACGCAATTCATCTAGAATTGGTGTCTGATTTATCTACCGAAACGCATCTTCAAGCAATCAAACGATTTAGCGGCAGACGTGGAAAACCTAAAAACACATATTCCGATAACGCCACGAACTTTTTAGGTGCTAAAAATGAATTAATTAAAGTTCGAGCGTTCTTATTGGCTAATGAAACTAATGCAAATTTTAGAGCATATTTACAGAATGAAGGTATATCGTGGCATTTTTCGCCGTTAAGAGCATCTCATTTTGGAGTTTTGTGGGAGGCGGCAGTTAAATGTTTTAAAACTCATTTTTATCGCACGCTTGGTGATCTACTATTGACTTATAAACAATTCAATACATATCTTGTAGAAATTGAAGCCATTTATATTCTCGCCCACTAACTCCCATCTCCAATGACCCGAATAATTTTGCCGCGTTATCCTCAGCACATTTTCTAATTGGATATTAATTAACAGACATTCCCGAGTACGAATACACTTCTATGCGAACAAATATCTTTGTCGTTGTGGCAAAAAATACAAAAAATTAAACAAACTTTTTGGAGAAGGTGGCCCAAAGAATATTTAAATAAGTTGATGACTAGAAAAAGGTGGTATCGGAATGATGGAAGAACTATTGAAGTTGGAACATTGGTAATGTTAAAGGAAGACAATCTGCCTCCAATGCATGGGATATTGGAATGTATTATCGAAGTACACCTGGACAGAATGGGATAAAGCCTGTAGTGACACTGCAAACACGTGATGGAATTTATAAACGAAGCTTAACTAAAGTAGCGCCATTACCAATAGATGTAAAATAAAATAAAAGAAAATATGTAATTTAGTCTTGTTGGGTAATTGCAATATTTGAGTATTGTAAATAATTCATCTCAATATTTATAACATTCGAAGGAATTGAATTTAATTGTAAGTATAACTGTGAAACATTGTAATTATATGAATGAATATACAAGATTAATTAATGTAATTATTGAACGTAAACTGTTCAAGGTCGGGAGTATGTTTGAGTATGAATTGGGGGGGGGAGGGGATTTGAAAACTTGATGGAAAAACCCACTAACCACCCTCCCCCTGGTTCATGCCCCTTTTGGACGATAAAGACGGGGATGAGTATGAGTACGTTGTGTGAGAGCGTCAGATGGTGTGTGAGCGTCAATCTGTGTACTTCAATTTTAGTCAAGTGATTAAAAGAGTTAAAATAAAGCCGTATGTAATTCAATTATTTATTTCCCTTGTATTTTTTTGAAATAAGGAAATTAAAATTATACCAGTCGGTAGTATTGAGAGGATATACTATAGACATAGGCTTCTGTAAAAAGGACGTTCATTGCCTTCACCAATTTATAAAAAGCAAGCCTAAACAATAATAAACCATTCAAATTTAGATTATTTATATACATTTTTAAGCAGATATTTTTTAGAAATATATGAATATATATACTATTGATAAATTTACGATTATACCTATTTGTTCGGGTTTGCAGCCTATTATTTGCTAGATCTTCCCGAGAACATTGTTTTTTCGGGAAGGCCCAAACAGATGTTGTTTGGGGCATCCCCGAGAACTCTTCTGGACATTCACGTTTACTGTCCATACCGATGAGTAATCAGGTATCTGGACCCCTATCGCGTGGTCAGGAAGTCGCCATCGCCTACGCGTCGCTCGAAACGGTTACTTTTACGTAGACTTCGCTTACGTTTACACCTGCGTGTCTTGGGCGTTTTGATGCATTGTTTAATACGAGTGAAAATTGTACGCGGGCATAGTGCGGGCCGAAAGGAGGCTTGGTATCTTAGAATTATGTTCTGAACGCAGACCACGTGGGCCTGTTTTGTAACCTGTACGCGACTACCCAACCGATGAATCTGCTAGTTTCCAGAGCGGCCACCGTCACACTCCAGCCCACCCCACCTTTACGTAAGGAACTTTTCTTGTACTGTTGGCTTTTTTCCTCCAAAGGGAATTTTTTATGCCTGGTGTGCGTATGCATATGGTTAACGAATAACTGTGTGTCTCTTTTGTAACAAAACGATAAATTCCAATACCTTTATTGCGTTTACCTAAGCATTATTCATCCCTATCCTCTAAACATACAACTGTAATTAATTAATATAATTCATATCTAAATCTAAATTATTAATCTTATCTAAATAATTATCACATCAGTATTTGTTCTCTTTTATATTTTATTATTTTTTTGAGGTAAATTAAAACATTATTATTATATATTTCTTTTTTTACCATTAAATTTCATGTATTACTAATTATGAAATTTTATATATGCTACAAAAATAAAAGTTAAAAATTGTTAACAGTTAAATCATTAAATATTTTAATCCTGATTTGATCAAGTGTAAATTTGAATGAAAATGATTACTAGGGCGTAAAATTAACCAAAATAAAATGCAGTATATCTAAAGCAATTTCAAGAAAACTTATTCTTTATCTGAATTTATGGAAAATCTAAAAACTAAAAATAATCAAGTATTATTAAGTAAATAAATTTATTTAAAAATGTTATCAAAAACTTATGAAATTCTTAGTCTTATTAAGAATTCATAAAAAAATCTTTATTTATGTAATTATACATCAAAGAAATCTGAAATTTCACACGATGATTATTGAATAATATAAAAATGATAAAAATAATTGATGTTTATTTTTCATACATTAGTAAATATATTGCTAATTTAAAGACCACTACTTTTAATTTGTAGAAACTGAATGTATGGGATTTAGAAACTTTTCTATGTTTAATCCTTTATAATTTATTGATATTATAAACACTATACAAACTTACTAAAAGAAATTTTAATTATAGAAGCATGATTTTAAATAATAATTAAATACTTATGGATGATAAATAAATTTTTCCTCAAAATTAGTAACATTAGTGTTTATTCTATCTATTGATATAATTGATAGGAAAAATTTTTATAAGATACCAAATCTTAATAAATGTAAACAATATTTGTTCAATACACATCCGCATTCAAATTTATTTTTAATATTTTCAAAAATGTTATTTTCATATTTGAACAATTAATCAAAGGAGATATATAAATTTTTCAAAAACTTTTCAAATAGATCCAAATAAATTAATCATAAATAATTTTTAAAAATATATATGTTTTAATTTAATTAAATCATAAATTAATGTGAAACGTGTTCTTGAATGAGTCAACGATCATATATGCAGTTACAAGTTATTTTAGTCCACCTTTTTTTATTGTTTCCGGAAATTTTATACATAGGTTATTAAATATTAAAATTATTTATTTTACTTATAATTTTATTTATAAAAAATTATTATTACATATATTTTTATATAAATACGATATAGTTTCAATTTAAGTGTTTTAATTATTTAAAAAATAATGTTTTATTTACTTACACATAATATAAGTAGTACAAATAAACTACCAGTGACTTCCAATTAAGCCGTATAATATATACGCATTACATTATGATTAAATGTGTATGAATTAGTTTTACATATTTAATTCTCATTGTAATTTTAAATACCAAGAAAAAATTTACAGTAAAAATAATAAATAATTAAAAAGGAAAATTGCACATGTATCGAGTATTAAAGTTGAAAAATATTACAATAAAATTAATGTTTAACTTTTATTTATTAAAAATCTGGATTTTTAAATAAAAATTTTTAAATATTAAACCAATTAATATAAAACATAATAGTAATTTGATAAAATATTAAGATGCTTATTTATTGTTACTAAAAAGACTACATGTAAATATCCGAAGTATGACGCTTTAAGTTAAATCTATTAAAAATGCCAAAATAAGTAAGGAAGGAAGGAAGGTTGAAATGAAAGAAGGAAAGAAAGAGGGAACGAGGAAACGAGAAAATGGAATGCATACTGTCTAATCGTGGATTTGGTTCTTTTGCTGAATTGCAGTTTCGATGTGGAAAATGGTGCGGGACTGGACGGGGGTGCAGGTGGAGCTGGTGGTACATCCCCAAGCACTGGGCTCGTGCTCCAGGCGATGCCTCAGAGGCGCGAGAGTTTCCTCTACCGCAGCGACAGCGATTTTGAGATGTCCCCGAAATCGATGTCCCGGAACAGCTCAATTGCTAGTGAAAGGTAAGCCAAAGACAACATACGTTCGACGCTGATTAGCAAAAATTAATCGACACCTATCTCAATTCCCAGCCATTTCATGTATCTTCCATATTATTTTCATCAATATTCCTCTCCTTGTGTATTTTTGCTATCAAACTACAAAAGGCTGCTCAATCGTTTATATGCCAACTTTTTGAATTTCAAATTTTTATCCTCTTTTCCACATTGCTTCGTGCCGGAAAGACAAGTGCCTCAAATATTCTCTAGGATCAATGGAATGCGTAATTGAAATAATTGGTGCAGATAAACCAGAACTAGATTATCTTCCAGCGAGAGATACTCAGAGCAAATTTAATTTTTCAGATATTCGCTAATTGACTAAATAGATAATATTCCATTGCGCAAAGAATTCATAAGATTTTTCATTTCAAAGTATATGAATAAAAACCTAAATATAAATAATTAATAAACATATTTGAACAAGAATATTAATTGTACAAATCTCTTTTTTATAACCATTTCTTACATTATTTTTATATACTTTATTTTCTACATTGGATAAATAACAATATCATCATTTAAATTTCTTACAACTTCTGTAATTTAATTATATTAGTAATATAAAAGTAAAAGTAGTTTTTAATTCAATAATTAAATATTATTTGAGTAATTAAATATTAATGAAATGTACATAATAAATTGATAAATATTCCAATTTAAACAAGACATTTATTCTTCATGTAGAAATATCACTAAATATTATATGAAGAAATGAATGTAGATAAATTTAACTTATTTTGATCATAAATTTAGCTTAAATTTTAATCCAGATAAAGTATAATAATACTACAGTAATCAATTTATTATGTACATTTCATTAATATTTAATTACTCAAATAATATTTAATTATTGAATTAAAAACTACTTTTACTTTTAAATTACTATTAATTAATTGTTAAAAAAATATATGATGATTATTTAGCCAACCGTAAATGTAAATTTTATTAAATGAATGAAGTTTTAAAATAAATATCAATTTTTTTTTCAATTATAGATGCATTACGTTTTAAAATAATTTTTGATTTCATCGCAAAATAGTCGTCAAATTATTTTTATATTTTTTTAAACTATGCACATACATACATACATACTCGAATTTTTTCTTATGAAATATAAATTAATGTTTGTTAACACTTTAAATATAACAACATAAGTATAATATCACAATAAATAACAATCAATTTAACGTAATAATTAGATAATTGATTTAATTACTTTACGTAATTAATAAATTATTGCATGTCTATTGAATACTTAATGGAAATTTTCAATTCTTTTCTAATCAAAAATACGCCATATACATATATATATATATTAGATATATATATATATATATAATTCTATTTAAGTTTATTTTTTGTTTTAATTGAAAACATTCATTCCATTTGAAATACTATTTAAATTATTATACCACACTTAAATGACAATAATAAACTTATACATTATTAAATGTGAAATAAACTTGTTTCATATATCATATATGAAATAATTTTAAAATATCTATTAATTTTTTTACAATTTTCATCAATTCAAAAAAGAAATTTTTAATAATCATAGTATTATATTAATTTATTATATTATAATATATTATTGACATAATTTTATGATATCGGGGTTTAAATATTTTAAAAATTAACTATTTAATAAATATTAGAAATTATCTATTTAATTTCAAGATAATACTTATTTAAAGATATCTATAATTATATGTATAAATTACATATAACATACGTAGTTTTTTACTATAATATATGTGATTATATAACATACACCTAATTTTCTTTGTAGATAAATAAGCTTCATGAACTTTAATCTTTCATTTGTTTTGAATAAATAAAAAATAATTATAGATATCTTTAAATAAGTATTATCTTGAAATTAAATAGATAATTTCTAAATATTTATTAAATATTAATTTTTAAAATATTTAAACCCCGATATCATAAAATTATGTCAATAATATATTATAATATAATAAATAATATATATTTTAATACTATGATTATTAAAAATTTCTTTTTTGAATTGATGAAAAATTTTTAATAAGATATGAATATAAAAAATTTCATTTAAGTTTCAAAAATTCTAAATTAAAATCCTTTAATTTAACCTAAAGTATATTGTATATAATTATATGTAAATATGTCATTAATAAATTAAACATGTAGAATGTTAATTTATATTCGAGTAAAATATAAAATATTTGGAAAAGCTTGTTGAATAAATATTATTATTATAAATTTTGTTTTATCTACATTACATATTAATAAATTATGACTATTTTAAATATAATTATTATTTTTAAAATGCGTTAAAATGTTTATAATATAAATTACAAAAACATTTTTAAAATAATTGAGCAGCCTTAGTAAATAACATATTTCTTTATATAATGATTAATAAAAATGAACGATTAATATCTCATTTGAAATATTAATAAGGAAAAAATAGCACATTTAATTAGTACTTTATGTGTTATAAATGGACGAAATATTTAAATATAATTAATTGTAATTACAATACTTAAAAGAAAATGATGATTTCGGAATTTCTTTTGTGTATGTAAATGTAAAAAAAATTTAGTAGTATCATTACCGTAATACAAAGAAATAATCAAAATCTTCATTTGTATTGATTTATGATGTGATATATGTTGAAATTATATTTCCATCATTTTTGAAGTTTATAGCCATCGATAATACTTTCAATAAGTCTGTGTAAGATAATAAATATAAGTTAATTTCCATACAATATTAAATCTATTTCATAACATTTTTTAATTAAAATTATATCAAAACTATATTAATAACAGTCAATTAGTAATATTAACTTATTTAATTAAATAAAATCTATGAAATCTTTCTCAAAACAGGTATCGGCATTAACTGGGCCATTATCAAGTATAAGAATAACATACCTGAAAATTATAATATTTTGTTTTAAAATACTTACAGTATTTAAAATAATTACTATTTTATATTTGGTGCACTATTGGCGTACTATATAAAACGTATATTAAATTAAATTGTATATCCTATAAAATTTAGATTATTAAAATTACGCTATATTTGACAATGTAATATTAAATTATTTAATGTCGACTGGGCAACTTTTCTTAATACGTTGATTCTTTATTCGCCATTTAAGAAAACATACATTGTGTTCAGTAAAGTGTATAGTATTGTTTTTGGTAGAACTCTTGTGGGGGGTTTAAATGAATGTTATGTAGCCCTAGCTGGGAAAATATACGGGAGAGTATAATAAGAAATATCTAAACAAACTTTAGTTTATATTGATACGTACACCAAATCGCGAATAGTTCTCTTTTCATAAAGTGTATAAACTGAGAACACAATAAAAAATTATACTATAAAAATTTGCAATAATATAATTGAAAAATAGTAAATAGTATTGTTTTTTAAAAGCAATTGAAGTATTAATTGTTTGTTTTTAAACAACCGTGTTCAAATGTATGCAATATGTGTCAAAAATTTAAAAATATATTTTCTCTTAAATTCATGAATTGAAAAATCTTTTATCCTCCGATAGAAAAAATTCTTTACTCAAGAATAAAAATCCGTCTAGATAAGTTGATCTGTATTTATTATGTTTGCTTTTATAAATATAATTAATATGAGTGAAACATAATATCTACAGATGAATAGGTAAATTTAAAGTTTATTTGGTATAAAATTTACTGTGTGTAATGTTGTACTGTCTGCTTGGATTTCTCATCCTTACGCGTCTGATCTATCCATTGCAGGTTGAAAGAGACCGAGCCACCCGTCGAGCGAGCGTATGTACTCGATCATATTATCTATTAACCTTTTTTTTCTACATATATATTTCCTCATTTTTTTTATTAATTTCGCCTCTTGCCTATTTTGACAAAAACTGCATTTAGTATAGCTTTATATTTCTTCTTATATACTTTACATGCTTTATATACTTAAAGGCTTTATATTTTATCCTGACACTCCCAATATGCATGTGCATTATCATTTCTATTTTGTTTTTCTCCTTGCTAACCTATATACTAAATATGATTGCTTTGAATTCGAGCATAAAAAGCTTCAATTATTTTGCGTGCTTATGAGTTTTATAATGCTCAAGAGCTTGGCAGGTTGTTTTGGGCTTGAAATTCAAATTTTATACAAGGTATTCTATATTGAAAATTCTTGCACATTTGCATCTGCTTGGTAATCCAAATGTTATTAACGTTTATATTTATACAAGCTTTTACCAAGATGAATTTATTTTATGTAATACTATAATTTAATGCATAAATACTTTATGATTCCTTGAGTGAAATTAAAATATACTCGATATAATCGATAATAAAATTTTCATTTCAGTGACTTTGTTACTCGATTGGATTAATGTTTCGTATAATGTTGTAAATTGAAATTATTTATTTCTCGAAATTCTTATAGGAAATATTAAAATATATTGGAAAATATTTAATAGAATAATAATATTAATTTAATTAATTAAATTTCATAAAATTAATATTTTATAAATATCGTGAGACTTGATGTACTATAAACATTAAGAACTTTTAAATAGTCAGCATTCGTAAATTTAAAAAAAAAAAAAAATTTTATATAAAATAACTTTTAAAAAAATAATAAAACTACTTTGTATATTAAAAAAGTAATTTTTAAAATGAAAATTTATACACAATTTATAGGGAGAAATTTTTTACCATATTTTACTTTAAAACTTTTTTATAAATATTTTTAATGTTTCCTGTTGCATATAAATATAAATTAATTTTTAATTTTCTAAAAGACAGTTTCAATATTTGTTATTTTGAATATCTTTGCAACCTACTTTTAAGGAATTTTTGTAAGTGTAAAGCTTACATCTTCAATATATAAATCAATAAGGTAGACTGTATTGTAGACAGGTAGACTAAATGAAGTGATCAACTGCACTTTTATAAATGTCGAATATTCAAAACAGTGCTGAATATTTTGTCTTTTATTATCTTTTGCAACACTGTAATAAAGTTACTTTACACACAAGCCAAAATAAAAAAAACATAAAACCATAAAGAATTAGATAAAAAAATAAAATGAACAGCTGTTGTTATAAATAAATGATAAGATAAACGAAGATGGAAGTGCTAGAAAAAAATCAAAGGTAATGGCATAAAAAATTACATTGATTTTCTTATTTCACGAAAAAAAATAATCGATCGAAACACCTGACGGAATGGGAGAGGAAAAAAGTGCACATAAGAATTGGAATGAGTAGGGGAAGTTATCAGTGGCCTTTCACGTGGAGTTTGTACATCCTGCACTGTCGACAAAATTTCGGGTCTCTAAAAATCGTCTTGCAGTGCAACACATCCTCTTGTGCTCATGAGTATCAGGGGTATTCTGTCGCGACCTGTCTAACCCCGTTCCACCGCATCCTAGCCAATTGCATCATCCCTCTGAAAGAGTGTCTTTGTCCCGAAGAGGAAGGGGAATTGATGGAACAGGAACCCACAGCGAGAAACATAACTGAGAAAAAGGAAAACATATCATGGCAACTTTCACAGGTCAACGATTTCAGATTCAAAGAATCAATTGTCGATCCTCTTTGAAAATTTATATTTTTTTTATTTCAAATCAAGCTGGTGCTGATTTATTTTAAAAAGTTTCGACTAGTCAAATCAAATGTGTATAAATTTTCGTATTAGATATATTCATTGATTGATGTACCAAGAATTACTTATTTAATTTTTCTATTCAAATTTCAATAGTACAAGCAAAAATTGTTAAATATTAATTGATTAAATTATTAATATTAATGTTAAATCAAATCATAAAAAATTAATCGTAAATTGTTTTAGAAAATACATAAACACAAATAAAAAATTGAAAAATTAAAATGCTTAATAATAATACTGCTTGAATAATTTTATTTGAATTATTCTTGAAAAATACAATTTAATACAATAACAAAAAATATATATTCAAAGAAAAAATTTTTATATTATATCTAGGTAATCATTGACCCATTACAATGTCTTATTTAAAATAGTATATTAAAACTGATTTATACCTTTTAAAAATATTTGTTAAGAAACAATGTCTCTTTATTGTTCTGATGGATGGACATAATTTATTACCACAAGCTATTAATACATCGTTCGTTTTAAACATTCAAAAATGTATTTTTAAATAGATCTAAATAAAAAAAAATTTTTAAATAGTATGTTATAACGAAACAAATTTTGTATTGTTTAAATTATAATTAAAAAATTTAAATGCAATTCGTTTACAGTACGTAGATCTCAATATGGAAAAATCGTTGACCTCATTTATTGTCCTTGAACAAAGTTAAAGAAAAAACAACCTGCGTTGAATCACGCAAAATATAATGCAAATAATATATCTATATATTTCGGTAAATTAGGTATATGTGGTAGGCACACATTACCAATGTATCTTCTGAACCTTGGTGAATTTTTTCATCAAGTATTCCAAGGGTACATAGCAATAGAATAGAATTCTATTTCAAATTCGTGTTTTCGTGAAATTTATATAATTAAGGTTAGTAGCCAAGCTTACGTTTAACTTTACTATTATTCGGTTATAATATATATGATTGTATAAATTTAATAAAATTAATGTCAATTTATTTATAAATTTAATAGTTAAATTAATTATTTGTAAAGTCTTATCTCTATTTATAATACCTGTTCAATGATATTTGTTATAATGTAAACAAAGTGTTTCTTAGGTAAAATTTTTTAACAAAATTTGAATTCACAGTCTTTATTTTTAACACACAAATGGGTATTATTCTTATACCATATGATGCAAAATCTTATATTATTTAGATAGAGATAAATAATTAATTATTTGAATTTAATGTAGAAATTGTAAAACAAAAAAGTATAATTATAAGGTACATTTTGAAGTCAAGCGAATACATAAAAACAATGAAGAATTAATACCATTTTAACTTTAACAGTATAGTTAAGGCTCTAAACGAAATTTCCAATTAAAAAATGAATTTTTTCATCATCTTATAGAAGTATAAAACAAATATGAGGAAAAGTAGTGAATTTGTTTTTAGTCATAAATAATGTAACTTGCTACATTAATTAACGTATATAACTTTTGTAAATTAGATTAGTATTTAAGAGGTACAGTACATAATTGTACAAACAGTTTAACCAACAAATTTTTAATGATAAAAGAATATTATGGTGCAAGTATTTGTCAAAAAAAAAAAGCGTAACCTAATTCAAATTTATTTTATGAAGCTTATTTGAATGAAACCGAAACTATAGGATAATACCATTAGCTTTCATGAATAATCGTTGAATAAAGTTGGTAACAGTAACAGCCCTTAGCTGATTTGAAAGTGGCGTGACGTAAGCATCGACTTTAAATAAGCATACATTTGTGTTTTTCATCGTGTGCACGATTTCCATCTGCCAAATGTCAAGGTATAATCAAGAGCAAGTACCTCCGCATTAAAATCGTGTTACGTGAGCTATTTAGTACATATTTACTCGTTTGTATACTGGTAAACCAAAAGATGATGACCACACTTGCGAAATCGGCCTTGGAAATTGGTGTAAGTGGAAGGTTAGAGTGCACCTCGATTTTGGAAAAGTTTTATTTTTGATCGTTGTTTATTTTCACGTACATTATTAAACTATTATACTCTCGGAGTCGATGGATAGTATCTCTATTAAATATTATTACGGATAATTACAGAGAGTTTAGAAATGTGCATTAGTTTCTTGGTGCCATTTGCATTATCTTTAAGCATTAACCTGATTTCCAAATAATATATTACAAAAGAAGTGTACCTTAAAAGTAGTTAATAATGGAATCATAAAAGTAAGAAATAGTTTTATAATCCTAAAGTTCCAAAATAAAGCCCAAATTGCTGGATTCGGTTAACACGTCCTTTTAACATATTTTAATCGTGGCACTTTAGTTGAATCAATATGCCAATCTAAAATAATCACGAATCTAATAATGCTTTTAAAATCTATATCTTTCAAATATCCATCGTTGGAATTACAGTAAAATGAAAATTTTTCTATATATCCTATACATCCTGTTTTAGTTGAAACTACTATTTTAAACTCAAAATATATAAAATAAAAATTGAAATAATTATTATCAACGTTTTAATCGTGTATTTAATGCGTAGTAGCATTGACAAATTCATTATCACTTAACAATTATTTTCAGCAAAATTTAAATTAGATTAATAAACAAGATATAATATTATATAATCAAAGTACACAATTAAAATGTTAATGTTATCGACTAATAAAACAATTAGCAATATGAGTAAATGCACTAATTAACTGCATTGTAAAATAAAGAAAAATATTAATTTCTTTTATTATAAAATCACTATAAATATTTTATCTCTTTAATTCAAAATATTTCATTTTATTTCAATTAAAAATCTATAATTAAGATAAAGAAAACGAATTGTTTTTATTTAAGTTGAAAGATGTTAGTAAAAGATAAAGAGACAATTCATAAATATAGAAATGTCAAAATGAAGCTTTAGAAATGACATTCGTATAAATTGTGTAACGGGAAAAATTTGAGTTGGAAAATTTTTATTTTTATAAGATAAAAAATTATGTAAAATATAATTTAATTTTTCAATTGAAAAATATTATTGATATTACATTTATAATAATAATAATTATTATTATTATAAAACCAAAACTACAAATTAAAAATGATTGGTTTTTCTAATATATTTTTGATTTATTAAACTTATTTTACTACATCTTAAAATAGAAAAAATAATCATATAAAAATTAAACATTAAAAAATAAATTTCATGTTGAAAGTATGAAATAATGTTGTTGTTTAACCTATTGATAAAAATTTTTGATCAGCAGAGGTTTTAAATTATGAAAACTAATATGAATCAAAATGTTAAAATTTGAACTTAATACACTAGCATTCAAATAATCATCACAAGCTACAGCAGCAATTTTCTAATTTAGCTACTGAATGTTAGTTAATTATTCGTTCATATCTTTGAATATCTTTTTAAGTTACTGATGATTACTTGTATTTAAAAAAAATAAAACATGTAAAATACGATATATAAATTTCCACTTAAAAATGTAACTTTTCGATAATAAAAAATACTAATTCTATGTCAATTTTAAAGACTAAAAAACACTTTTAGCATAAGTAACGATGCGCGTGCGTGGCTTGCATCGTTCGCAGGTCGGATTCATCTCCTTACTTTTTTAGTTCAAGCCTTAATATTACACCCCCCCCCGCCCTCCTGTAAATGGCGTGTGCACCACTTATCGCGTCTGTGTAAGAGTTTGTTCGGGTTTTCCGCGTGCGTTTGTGTGAATGTTTCGGGTGTGTAAATGAGTGCGTGCGCAGGCGTGCTTTGACTTATCGTTTCGATGAATCCACCACTGACGCGATAATAAGGAGAGACAAAAAACACCAACGAAAAACTTTGAAAACTAACGGCAGAGACATAATGCAACTAGCATTTTTCAGCATCAGATTGACTATATGATTACGCAGCTAAATTTCACAATGCCAAGCGTTTGTACTTCGATTATGGGTGCGATAATCGTAGCTTGCGATATCGTTCGTGAAGAAAATTATTGTTTTGATAAGTATTACACTGGTCACTACTCGTAGCACGCATTTCAAATATTATCATCAACTTTATGCTCATGATGACCAAATCTACGGTTTCGTACAAATGACACTATTTTTAATAATTTAATTTATTAACGATACTCTTTTATTTTATGTTGTTACTATAGTTTTATATTTTCACACTTTTTTCATAAACATTTAACAAACACCACGACTCATTCAATATTTAATATTTTGCAAATCTTAAACTAAGAATAATAACTTATTTTTCGTTTTATCGAATATCAACCTGCAATATATAAACGAACATTTAACATAATTTATAATCAATAAATTCATGGTAAAATAAGAGTAAAATATTGGGTTCCTCGCTATCAATGATCTAAAGGTGACCTTTTAAAAAAATAATATTTCTAACAATTATGCCTCGCTATATTTTCAAGATTAATTCGAGTTTATCATAGAATCAAAAATTATTTTAAAATTTTAATATAAATTATTAAAAAAATCCAAGTTTTATAAATATATAGTTATAAAATACTTTTATAACAAAAATAATTAAATAAAATCCAACATTTTTAAAAAAAATATTGATTGCTTTTACTATAAATAATTTATTTTCATCTTCAAAATTTACAAGAAGATTTACTTGCATTTTTATAAAAATAGAACCTAATGTGTATAACATATGCATTATACATTGTATATTATTAAGAAAAAATACTAGAACGTACTACAAAATCAAATTTATTTTGATTTAACTTGACATTATAAATTATTATAAAAAAATAATCCAACTTTTAAATAATTAACGAATAATAAATTTGTGGATAAAACTATTATTTCTTTATACTGTATTTTAACGATATATATTTCATAATTTATAAAATGTTCACAAATTTCTATATATTGAAACGAATTTTTTATAGTATAACATATTATTTTATAAAATTTGCAAAAAAAATATTCCTCAAATTTGTAGCCAAAAATATTTAAGGACTAAGTGCTGTATAAAAAAAAGTCAAATCATATGTATTTTAATTAAGATTTGTAGAAATAACGAGTAAAAATTAACTTGCTAATTTAGATATTGTAAAATTTAAATAAAGTATTTTTTAATTTGAAATATTATCTTAAAAAAGATGCTGGTCATTTAAAAATGTTCAACCAATACTTTATTTATTTTCTATTTGAAAATAAATATTATATTTTTGATGACAATATATTTAAATTATTTGCTATTTAAAATAACAGAAAAAGTTATATAAAAGGATTTTATAAATTAATAGAAAATTATCATACTATCAATAAAAATATCATTATTAATATTGAGATCATATCAATCAAATATTTAAATATCTTTGGGATAAAAAAATATTAAAATCTTCGTTTAAAATACCAGAATCAGAATATTTTCGTTTAAGGTACGAAAATTAGTTTATAATTTATTCATGTATTCAAATTACTTCTTTGTACATCATACATATCCATTATTGGAAACCTCTTGTTACACGTTATTATGATGTATTAGAATTTATAACATCGATATTTTATCAATCTTGTAAGTTGTATATTTTTAATAAATTTAAAAATAAAGTCCGAGCTATAGCAAAAGTTTACTAGATATCACAAAGGGTATAAATCAAATGAGATTGTTTGTCGCTTAAATTTAGATAATACATTATTTTTGTTGGTCAGTTTAATGTTCTGCACAAAATTACACAATTTAAATTTTGTATAATTTTGAAATGGTAATGCGATTTATTAATAATTCTAAAGGTCTGTGTCAATATATCGAGTTAAATGGTGCTTGATGAAATACTCATTTATTTTTCATGGAGTCATTTGTAAAGTAATACTGTTAAAAAATTGATATTATTTTATCCAATTCTCTAGTTTGCTTTACATAAGATAACTGATGAAACAGCCTGCCAATGAAAGCTTGTTATATACTTTGTTTATCGTTGTGCATTTGCACGTGACGAGAAATAATTTTTGTCGGGGAATGTAATGATACAATAAAATTTCGAGCTCGAATGGATATGGATATGGATATGAATATCAAGCCATAAAAGAAAAAGAGCTCTCGTTATCATCGCTGATGGAGGGAAGGCTTTTGACGATTGGCTTCGATAAAACGCTCGTTTAGTTTGCATCCTTTTGGTGTGCACCCAACCCCTCTCCACCGTAATCCAATATTCCGGACATAAATCATCTTCGACACTTATAGGAATGAATCGAACGCGTGGTGCTCGCGGCCAGGAACACAAAGATTTCGGCGAATCCAAGAAGCGATGGCTATAGATGCCAATTCAACCTTGGCACGGAGCCTTGGCGCCCTTCTCCATTGGCTACTTCTTCTCTCCCTCTTTTTCGCTCTCCCTCATCGATTTTCCCTCTGACGGAGACATGTATTTACGGGCTGTCGCGTGTGTGTCACCTACATGTGCTCACGCTTCAGTAATCGAAATCGGAACGAAGCTTTCGACATGTGGTCGCACTCCCATACGCAGTTTAGCAACCGAATTTTCATTTTATGGCACTGGTATTTCATAGCAAGAAATTGCTTCTTATTCAACCAATTTTTCCGAGAGATGTATAAATGCATTTCATGGAAAAGTTGGGAATGTCTCCTCTTTTCGGCTATTCCTCTCCATGTTCGAAGATTGACTGCGTTTTTAGAATAACACTTCCATTAATACGAGTTAAAATGAAAAATATTTCAACTTTCCCATTTTTTGTATCGTTACAAAATACCATCATCTCAATTTGCATGTGCAAAAACTAAAAATACCAAATTTTAACGGGATTTTCTTTAAAGACAGTCTTTGGTATATATTCCCATTCCATATTTTCAAATCTTTATATAAAAAATAAAGCGAGTACCGTAACACTTCTTCAAATTTAAGTTCTGCGTACTAATACATTCACTCTTTTTTGAAACTTATAAAAATCACAGCGTTTTTTGTGTTTATCTTTTTTTAAACATTTTAAAAAATGTGTATATAAATTCAAATTATTAAAAAAATGTGTATGTAAATTCAAATTATTAAAAAAATGTGTATTTCCACAAATTATTTCATACCATAAAAAAATGTGGAGTTACTAAATAAATTTATTAACAGCTATTCTGAATGCATATAAACCTTCACAAAGTTTTTTATAAAGTTTTTTACGTGTTTTTAAGTCACGTGCAACTAAAATATTTCTAACATATCTTCAATAAAATACACATAAAAAATATAAAAAAAAAAGTAATAGTTTTATATTTATGACCCCTTTTATATCCAAAAAAATTCTAAAAATTAGCTAATTATTATTATTTAATAGATATCTTGAATTTCTTTACAAGTACCAGTAAATAATATTTTTAATTGAGCAATAGGTTTATATATTTTTAAAATAGATTGGAATACACATTTTACATCCATTATTATCAATAATTTATTTTGTTATTTATTCATATTTTATTCATTTAATTAAATAATTTTTCGATTGCCTGGTTTAAAAAACTACTTATAATTATTTAAAAATAAAATATGTAAATAAATAATATTTATAAAAGGAAAAAAAAATATTTTTTATATAATTGTTATCATTAAAATTTTTTACAAAAGACGCAATAAATAAGTTTTGAATATTAAGTTTTATAAATATCTCAAAACAATGTTATTTATTACACAATCTTTATATTTATTGAAATGTCAACAAAAGTTTAAAATCTAGTTTTAATAATACACATAAATCCAATAAATTAAGATCAATTGATTCATTAATTATCAGTAATTTAAAGTGCTTGTTTATTAAGAAAAGTAGTTACTAACTATACATATAAATTTAGTGAGTATACTTTAAAGCATGAAAAATTATCATACAAAACTTTGACCATAAAAATATGTTTACATTCATTAGAACATGTGTATATACACATAATTGCACATAATTTTATGTAAAATTACATTTTTTATTACATAAAAAAATTGTCTAAAAAATGATCTATATAACTGTAAATGTATATTTTTAATAATGGAAAAAATTTAATTTCATAGGAACATATAGTATTATAATGTAGATTTGTTTCCAGTAAACTCTCATAATGTTTGTAGGAAATTTTAAATTGAGTTATAAAACAAATTGCACTACTTAATTATAGAAGGTATAAGGTACATTAAAAATCGATATTACAATAATTAGCTCTGATTCGACTCTGTATGTTAATTGGAAAATGTTTTTCAAAGTTTCCGTATAAAGCCGTATAATAATTATAATCGTTTTTTAATGTTGTTGAAAATATTCATGTGTATAAATTTAGTAGAATATGATTAAAAATGTGATTCGATAATGTTTACCTCGTTGTACAGATCTATAAGTGCATCTGTGAAACGGGAAATCCGATTAAAGCTTGGGATGCAGTGAATGAAAGAAATTATTTCCAAAGAATATATAGATATGGGTTAAGTGTAGATGTGCAGGTACGCAAAGATCTAGTACGACAAATTCTCGTGTGTGTCGATTATAATGAGGTAATTGATCGAAATATGATAGTGGTGGAGATCTAATGGCAAAGGCGTCGCTTTAGACTACAGAATGTGGAGAGCTCCAAGTTACAGAGAGGTTAATTGGGTTAGATACATCACTTTCGTATATGTGAGGCACCATTGATACCAACTTGAGGCATACACCCTTTAATGAGGAAATAGTAGATAGCCTGAGCATTCGCGGTAGTAGTGAACTTATTTTGCTCCTAAGCACGTGACGATTTCTGAGAACGATCGATGTCCACCAGAAACTAACTTTTCTAAACACCACTATATTTGAATGGCCCCTAAAGAAAATATAGGGGATGCAGAACGGCCGTAGTGCTTTTTCCGAGAGGGAGACTATGAGCTTGGGTGACCCTCGAACACATAATACTCCTAAAATTAAGTTATCGATGAAAACTTATTTTCCGTTCGAGCTACTCCTAATTTTTATACCATAATAAGGAGGTGTATTTTCTAACGATCGATCTCCATTAATAAGAAATATCAAATTTAAACAAACGTGTCTAAGAGAAACCGCGATTCTCCAAAACAATACTTTTAATTCACGAACGATAATTCTGTAAATATAAATATGATATATTTTTGTGGAAACAGATTATTGCTTTCTCTAAAAATTGGTATAATTCTTTCTTATTAAACATTTTGAAATTTAGAATTGCAAGGTATTGAAGCATAATATTGGATTATCATTATTCCGTTTCTTTTAAATTTCTACATTTCGATTCAGCTTTGTTATTAATTTAAAATTTTTCTTTTTGTACATTTTATTTTTTCTGATGCTTATTTCCAATGTAACATCTGCTCTTTACAAAAACTTTATATTTTCTTATAACTTTGTGCTGATACTGAGAACTTTTTTCGCAAAATTTTTCTAGAATAACAATTAAAACTGTTATTTTATTAATAAAGTTCTCTTATTAACAAATCAATAAAATTACTTCCAATGATATTTATTTTCTTCTTCAAAATATCTTATATTTACTGTTTTAAGTAATCATGTCCTTTCATTCAATTTTTTATAATCTTATATTTTTCTAAACAATTCTCAGAGGTATTCTAAAGCGTTCACCTTTTAGTATACGGTATAAATCCGGCAAAACAAGCTTTTTAAAATAAGAGAAAAAAAAGTAAGAATTCCAAACTATATAAAATAATTATATTTTGAAAATAAATTATAGAATTTTTTATATACCTTGTGCTTTAGTATAATATTTGATTCTCATTTTAATTCAGGCTATAAAAACATTAGTACAAAAATTTATTAATATATTTAGTCAAAAAATATGTTTCTGTTTACTCTCATAATATATTGAAATAGCTATTATAGCCAATAGCTCTAATAATTACTTAAATTAAAAATGTACTAGAGTCAGTAGCTTGTGAAAAGGTAAAATTGTTGTATCATAATGTACCTATTTTTGCTAATAAACTTCAATAATATAATAATTAATTAAATTGATATTACAAAGAATTACTTTAAAGTCCTACATCTCGAAACAATTGTTCTTGTAAATTTAATCAAAAGCTAAATGATGAGCTCACGTTTCATGTGCTCAACAAGGAAACATTGTTTCATTTGGTCATATTGTCTGTAATTATGATGAATACAATTGAGTAATTTTAAAAATATAATACCGAATCTCAACAGTACGCCGGAAGTATGTAGGAGACAAACTCATAAATTTCCACCACCTTCAATGAGCGAGTAATGTAAATTTTAACCCAGTTACGCTTTAGGGATTTGGAACAAGTACATATACGCAAATATATATCCTCGAAATTTCATGCGATCATGTGCGAAAATGAGACTAAAAATACATAATAGGCATCGGATTTGCCAAATAAGATACATGCTAGAATACTTTGCGCTTGTCTGTTGTTTTCCAATTATCAAGCAAATACTCGACAGTACAACCACATTAAGAAATAAAGATAAACAAATATTCAAAAATTTGAATATTTTTCGTCGATTTTAAATATTTAAAAATACTTTCTGTTATTAAAGGCAACTTGAAAAAGTTTATTCAATTATGCGATGGGTGTTATGGTTTATGATGAACTTCCAAATACATTTTAATTATTTATATAACTTATTGAAGTCCTGTGTGCAATTATTAATATTGAAATATTGTTAACAATGATAATTTATTTAAAATAAAAATAATAACAATGCTATATATAAAAATAAATAAAATTTACTGCAAAGAATAGCAAATCACTTAAAATTTACAAGATATTCAGAGTATTAATACTATTGAATTATTTGTTCTAAACGAATTAAGTAAATGTTATGAAACAAAACAGAAAAACGGTAAAGGTAAACTTAAAATTTGAAATATATTCAAAAAATATATATATATAAAAGCAGTGTTTTGCATTTAGTAACTTTTATATTCTAAATGTTTACTTCATTTATCTTGTTTGCGATAACTATTTCTCTTATATATAATAGTAATAATACTTATAAAATAATTAGCATAAATTGCCATTTTTAATATGAAGAACATTAAATAAATACATCTATATTAATAACTGTAATCATAAAAGAATAAAGAAGATTTAAAGGGTGAAATAAAACTTTTATAATATAGTAAACTCCTACTCTTTATTGTTACAATTAAAGAATAAATTCCTAATTCAAATATAAATTTTATTTTATATAAAATAATAATTTTATTAGTAATTAAAAAAAACATTTTTTATATTATTTTACTTTATGAATTACTTTAAAAAATTTAAATGCAGCCGAGGAAATAAAATATATAAAAATAAAAAAAATGTTATTACAATACTAATAATAATAAAACAATAAAAATAAACTATAATGTCTGAAACGCGCTTAGCAATATAAGAAATAAAATAATAACTGAAAATAAAGATATACTATAAATTTGTGTCATACAATTCATTGATATTGCTAAATGCATATTCACAATAATACCAAAATGAGTTTATGTAACGTAAATGATTTGACTGAAAAGATAGATTTTTTATGTGCATTGTAATATTGCTACTTTTCTTATTTCTTCAATACATATTTTTTTATTTTAATAATGATAATAGAAGTTTTTTTAATTACGGTAAATAGTATACAAATATACATCATATAAAAGAATTATATAATTATAAGTAAGTAAATAATGAAATATTATTTTATCAACATAAAAAATAAAATAACATTCAAAAATGTTAGATTATAAAAAAAAACTAAAATAAAAATTTGCTAAATTTTTTTAATAAATTTAAATTTATTTTTATGTAAAATGTCAAAATATATTGTAATTTAAAAGAGTTACATTGGCTAATATTACTTGTACTGTATCTAGAAATATTTACTCAACCTATTATCAAAACTGTGACTAATTTTTAACATAGCCTATACAATTTTTATTATTCTCTCTTTCTCTCCCTTTTTTATTTTTCCTTTTTATCCACTTTTTCTCTCCATTCTAATTTGTATTAGATATGCGAAGAAAAAAAATAATGAGAAGTACTTAGAAAAACTATTACGTCTAAAACTGCTGGAAATTTAAAGGAGTTAGTACGAGTACATATATTATAATGAAATTTAAATAATGAAACATATAAATAATAAAAATCAAGCGCGCTCTTTAAGCAAAATCGTTATTTTAAAGCATTTTCTGGGTCTGTCGGATGCGATAGACCGCGAACTTTTATGTTAATTAAGCAAAATGCATTAATATGAATAGGGTATTGAAGTGTTTATACGGATGCTCCAACAAATAGACTGGCGGATATTTTTACTCTTACACGATGTATTTCATCGATATTAATGATAATCAGACTTTTTTACGAATCCTAAATGAGAAATTGATCTTGCTTTTCATTTTGAAGTATTGATTAAAAGTTTGACGTACTCTTTCAATTTAAAAATATATGATTCTTACGATTAAGAAATTTTTAATTAAAAATTGAATCAGTAACTTAAAGTAAATTCTAGACACTGCTTATATAAGATAATAACTGCAAGTATATTTAATTAATTTTAAGAAGATTTTTACGTTTCATTATAAGAAAGTTTTGCATAATACAATCCAATAATCATAATATCTTTATTATTGTAAAAAATAAATTGCTCACTTATATAAGTCTGATTTTTTTTTGCATAAAATAAATAAAATAAGATAAATAAAAAATTAAATTAATAAAAAATTTGCATGAAGACTTAAGGAATTAAAAATTACGATACTTATGAAGTATGACACTGTATTTAAAAATGAAAAATATATGTCTATTTTATACAAATTATTTATAAAAAATATCGTGATAAAGTCTATAAATGCCTTGAGAAATTCAGCATAATAGGATCTTTGTAATGATTGATGTTGGTAATAGAAAAAATAAAAATAAAATAAATGAATAATTTACACAAACCCTATGAACATTTTATGTATAAAAATCATAATGGAGAAATTTTAAAAAAGCTAAGAACTCGCATACATAACAATAAAAATGTAATTTTTAATATCAAAACTATTAGATAATACAAATTTTTAATTAATTAAACTTAAATTTACTTTTTTAAAAAATTTATAAAAATTAAATGTTTATTATACATGAATAAGGGACTTTATATTTATTTGAATATCATTATTTTATTTATTTCATTAAAGTACATGTGAAAAATTATTAGATATATACATATATCGCATTAAAAAAAACAAATAACCAATGCAAAAATGGAAATAAATTAAAAGTAACATTTATGTGACTTATTAATATATTTGGTCATATTATAGATTTAAATTTTTAATCGGTTGATTTGCCCTTCTTGAGATATTTTGAAGGTATCTGGAATATTTCTATATTTATATAAAATTGACTTGTACATAATGTAATAAAGTAACTTATCAGAGGATTCCACGAAGCTCCAACAAATAAATTTAAAACTAAGAAAAGAAAGAAAATTGAAAAATCGATGGAGTGGGGGAAGAAGTCTCAGTCGACAGATGGGAGGTTTGAATCGAGTTGCGATTTCAGGCGAAAAGGGTCTGCAAATCGGTTCAGTGAATTTGCAAAAGCATCTGTATTTTCGCGCAGTTTATTATTGTACAATATACCAGGAGTCACGATCGATATATTCGCTCGAATCTCTGTTATTGCATGTGTTGAACAATATCGGTGCAAGTATTTTTCATCTGTTGAATTTGAGCAAACGTGCTTGGCTGCGTTACCCTCGGCACATGGTGTATGAAGATATTTCCAAAATATTATCACCAGTGCAAAAATAGATCGCTTGATGCGTCTTTATAAGACATCATGTGTGCGTCAAATCTATAAAGGATAAATCCTTTTTTCATATGTTTGTTTCTACGTTAAATCTGTGTACACGTACATGAGTGAGCTTTTTTTAGTTTGGCTTCTATCACATGGAAGAAATATTTTTTTGACATAGGGAACACGAAATAGTATGCGTTTTTACAAAAACACACTTTTTACCATTAATACAATTTATTTAATATCTTCTATCCCATACTTACTTTTAAACTCGGCTAAACACGTAATATTGGTTAATTGCTCAAGATCCAATACAGATGTTTATAAATGGGGCTTCATACAGCATAAAAATAAATGTAATTAAGAAGTTAAATGGAAACATCTAATGGCAATATTATTTAATCATTAATTGTTAATAAAATAATAATCCGTATTATTACTTGTATATTATTCGTATTATTATTAATATTTGTATAATAAAAAAATAATAGTATGTATTGAGATTTTATAATTAACTAATATATAATTAAAAGACAAAAACAACGAACTTACGACAACTGCATTATTAATCTTCGATTATCTTAATTGATGCAACATTAATGCTGACGTATATTATATTACTATTGTATATATATTTCAATATAATATAACTTAATTCAAGTTTCTGCACAAACATTACTTAGTAATCATACTTAGTAATCATGTGAATCAATGTTTTATGGATGTTAATTTAAAATAATCCATACCATCGTGGAAATCTCATGACAATATTATTAATAGTATTTTCAATGTAAATTTGTGTGTACTAACAAAAAAAACATCGTATACGTATGTGAAACTACCAATTATAAGCAGTTATAGTACGTTATGCGTCATATTAGTATTAACCGACCCTTTTTAACTTTTACCCAGAAAAAACGTTTAAAGTGAAAGCAACTCCAACCAAAACTCAATTCAAGATTTTTCCACAAAAACACTGATAATTCAAAATTTCTTTGACTGCATCCTAATTGAAACGTACACTACAATTTTTTTTTTTATTTCATATGCTTTCAATTTTAACTATCGGAATTCTTTATGGTTTTTTTCCTCTTACTGGACAGTGAAGATATTTAAATATTGATCGCTTCTTTTCGAGTTTTCTAAAAAATCATCTCACATGAATCTCATTTAAATACATAAAATTCCTGTATATACAATGACTCAATTTAAAATTTATGAAGCTTAATAAGTTTTATCTATATAATTATACTGAAGTGTGAACGTATTAGTAAGTAATTGTAAGAGATAATCCACAAAGGTATTCATAAAAAGAACAGTTTTTGTACAGAGATTGAAGAATTATTTATGTCAATGGATTCAGGAGTCCATTAATATAACTACTTTTCACTGTTAGATAATTTGAACTATATATATATGAACAAGCATCATTGATAATAATTTATGAAGCTTTTTCTTCGCAGTAATATTTATTACGAGTAATTCATGAAGCTTTATCTTCCAATTAAAAGGAATTATAAATTAAATAATATGGATAACTTAAAATATTTCGTAATAAAATTCAATGGTTGTTCAAAGAATTTTTTAATTTTAGTCTTCATATTAAAATCTTGTGCTTTATAAAAACATATTATGACAATATATATTCACATTAAAAAAAATTAACTAAGTTCACGTTGACAATATAAATTTATGAAATTTATTCATTTTCCGCATTTCTAAATTAGAATATTGTACTTTTTATATATATTGTACTTGAGTAAATAAATAGTATAAGTATTTGAATAATATATATATATACTTAAAATTAATTTAAAATTATGGAATACGATTTTTATTTCTTTTCTTTTATTCTAATAATATAAGGGCTCTGACCAATAATTTTGATTTCTTCTAAAAATAATTGTCCCGTGAATGAAAAGAAAATTTAGTATAATAATTACGCCCAATGTATATATATAAATATATGTATGAAAAACGAATATTATATAATGTTTAAACTTCAATAACATTATGATATAACTTTGCATTACCTCTTATTGTTTACATTTAAATGTTTACTAAATTTATTCTAAGCGTACCTATATTATTTCGTAATAGTAGTGCTTGATATCTTATTTTTTGATAACGTTTAATTTATCTGATGATATGCATGTTGATCAAGCATGAGCATTAATTTAATAAAAAATTATAAAGGTCCATACTAGTATAATGTGTTGCTACTTATAAATTTGTTTATATAAAAACAGCTGCTTATGCAATTATTAAATATCTCTATTTATTAGTTTCTGATCAGTACTGAGTGTATTTTAATTTAAATTGTATTCTAAGTTGAAACAAATTGTATTGTATTAAATATATAAAAATGTACTAGAAATCTATATTTTTTAATAAAAATTTAATTCATTCACATAATTTTGCATATAACATTATAAACACCAACATAAAAATTAAATTAGACTCATAACATGTGCATGAAATCTAAAATATCAAACGCTATACATAATAAATATTAAAATAGAATCAATTGTATATGCTTAAATTTAATATTTGAATTGATTTTCAAAAGTTAGCAATTAAAATAAAAATCAATATTTTAATTGCAATTACATTTTTTCATAATTGATAATTAAGAATTAAATTGAAATATGATATGCTATTTAAGTAAACATTAATTACATGTAGCTTAATATTGGAGAGATAGTTTAAGAGATTTATCTTTGATACATTTGCAAAGTTGTTAAAAATTTATGTCATTTAAATTTGTAGATTATATTCAACTTATTAATAAAATTTTCATTAATGTCATAAATGGAGAAGTTTAGGCTCTTTGATAAAGATGCATAAAATAAAACAGTATTTAAGATAAATTGTACCCTGCGAAAGCAAATACTATAAAAAATTATTTGTTGCATTGTAAATGTTGATTGTATTTAGAATTATTGCATTAAAATCATTTTATGAGTAAATACTGTCTCAATGCTTAGTTATTATAGTTAAAAAAAAAAATTGAAAAAAAAATTTATAACTATAATTAATTAAAATTATAATAAATCTGTACAATAAAAAATTCTCATAACATAGCTAAAAATGCAAAACTCAAAGAGCAAAAATTATTTGACATCATAAAAAAAAATATATTAATATAGCAACATTATTAAGCGCTATTGAAGAACTGGTTAGAGATATGCGTGTAAATTCTCTTCAGATATAGCGATTGTAAAACACCGTATCTTCGGATAATCAATATTTATTCATTCGTATTACATAGTTGTTAGAATTATAATTTAACATTTTCATATTTTTTTCCAGTAATTGATAATTATTAAGCTTCTAAAATACAACTGTTTTATATTTTATTTTCAAATTACTATCGAAAATTAAATAATAAATTAGAAATTTTTTATTTATGCATATAATTGTAAAATATAGTTTCTGTTATTGTGTATCAAATTATTCAAATCTATAGTGTTTAATAATATATATAAAATATAAAATAAATATTCATTTATGGTGATTTGAACTATGATATAATTATTAACGATTAAAACTAATCGAGTTTCTTAAAATGTCGAAAGTATATAATGTACTAAGAGAAAAATTTATTATTTGAGATTATCTTTAATAAAATGATTATTAATAAATGTAAAATCATTCGAAATAGAAATATTAATTTTATATTATGATTTAAAATTACATATCAATAAATTAAATATTACAAGTTTCAGTTCTTATTAATAATTTTTAACTTAAAAATGTAATATAATTAAATTATTTTAAAAAAAATTTAATTAAAATTTTGGCACGCGGGCATTACATATTAAATAAATCCAAAGAAGTTATATAAGATTGAGATTATCAAATATTCAAATTGATTAGAAGTCTACTTAACATGAATTAGCATTGTAATTATAACTTGTTATAATTTGGAATCACTAAATTACTAATATATAACTAATAAATTAAGTATTAATTAATGATTTCATATAAATTTATTACTTGCGTGAATTGTATGTTATAAGAACAGTTGACAAAGAGCCCAAGGTAAACAATATTAACAAGAGAATCTGCGACACTTACTCTGAATTTATATCTGCATGAATTAACTGTATACATACATACATGTACATGTGCAAAGCACGAAGACATTACATAACATATCCTACTTATAGATCGTTATCAACATATGAACAAACTTGGAGTATCCCCTTCTATTGCTTTACCTGCAGTAGATTATCCACAGAGATTTAATTTTTCTTAAAATATTCTTTTAATTACAGTCACGGCGAAGATCTCATCGTTACACCCTTTGCACAAATACTTGCAAGCCTTCGGTCCGTTAGAAACAACTTTCTATCACTCACCAATGTTCCAACAAACAAGTAAGTCTCACAAACTACCAATTATGCGTATAATTATGAATATTTTTATAGAAATATTTGCAAAAAAAAAATAATTGCTAATTAAAAATTATTGTAAAATTGAAAATTTATATAAAGTCTTACATTCTAAACGTCATCATTTGTTTTCGTTTATAAAAATATCAATTTATCTAAAAAAAGAATATATTTTTGTTCTACTTACATGATTCCGAAGGTTGTTTAATTTAGTTTTAAAAAAAATTCATGTACGCCCTCGACATGATAAAAAATATTAACTTACGAGGACTATATTATTTGTTAAAATGAACCATTTTAATATTAATTTTACTATAGTTTTGTGCATTTATATTATAATATCAAAGTTATAAGAAAACAGAAAAATTATAATAGTAATAATATTGTTTGGAAATTTTTAAAAAATCTTTGGAACCTTGTTTAAAATATTTTTGTTGTGTTTAAATATTGTTATAATACAAGAACTTTTTTTGTTGATGCATTAAGATTGGTACAAAATTTATGAATAGCAAATAATTTATTCTTCTATTCGACTAATATTTATAGGCGGATATTTTGTAAAAATGAAATATTCCGATATAATTTTAATAAAATATATTTAAGCACAAAAAAAAATGTATTCGAAAACTTTAGAAAATTCGAAATTTCATAATAAAAAAGTATTCTGATTTATAACTTTATAAATTTTTCGTGAATAAATAAAATGTTAATTTACCTTTAAATTTCATTTTTTTTTTCCAATTATTGGATATTTACAATATTTTGCAAAGATAATGTAAAATTAGCGTCACTAGAGGTGTGACACATTTTATTTCTTTACGATATACATTTTTCATTTTATTCTGTACACATATTTATGTTTTACGTATTTTTCTTTTATGAGTACAGAAGGCTAATTTTATGAGACATTGATTCAAATATAAAATTAGAGTACAATAGAAACTTAAATCAGTTTGATAGAAGGATTTTAAAAAATAATATTAAAAAATAAATAATAATATTCAATGGCAAGAAGGCTTGGTATAAATTTCAGCAAAAAATAATCCTTTTTGAAAATCAATATTTTAATGCAATAATTTTGCAGCAGCATATAATAAAATTGTGTATTGTACTCATGCTAAAGCTGTGTTCATAGAAGAGTAACATAATAAGCCATTCGATTAGAAATTATCCATCCTTGAAACTTTGTAATCGTTGCTATTGTTAGAAACAAAAAAAATATAGCTCTCTATTAATGTATGCATGTATATTTTTATATTGCCATTACTTATAAGCATTTAAGGTACAAAAGCTTGTACATTTGATGTTACAAAAGTTTGTGTAATTTGATATAATGATTGAGCTGGCAATTATTGAGGATGTAAAATTTAAATTTCTCGGATATTATAATGTGAAATTTGAAGAATGCAACCAAGTAATGTACAATATTGCAAAAAATGACAAGGATGCGTAATTTATGGCAAATCTAGTTGATTAAATTTTTGAATTTTGCGAAATAATTACTTTCGAACGTTTGTGGATTTAAAGATCACGGAGAAGCAGCGGGGCTCAGGGCAACAGCACACCGCAGTCGAGGATCCTTGCCCCCGGAGGTAATAAAATATTGTAATTCCTCTTCTATATTTCTTCCTCTGTTTGGCTGACTTCTTCGCTAGTATTATCGGACGACAACATTTTTCAATTCTCGGAAATTTATTTTTTAAGCAAACTCAAGACCTCTTGGCAGTCTCCTTTAGCTCTAATTCTTTTTTTTAATCCTATTAAAATAGTTCACAAATCTATCGTGTTTGATCAATTTTCATTCTTCGTCTACAGGTGTGTGTCATTGTACAATACTTGGACTGCCATGGAAGGAGATCGAGAAAACGATCTTTAGAGTACTGTAAGTTGTTGAGATACTTTTATTTTTTCATTATTAAAGTATCTCAACAAGTGACATTACTAAATAAAAGTCTTTAATTTAATATTGAGTGTTTGATATATCTATGATATAACTCTTCAACTTATTGCATTAATACTTCATTTATCAATAGTCCATTGTTTATTAATGATTAAATATTTGATTGTAATTTTAATCAATGGTTAAACGCTTCTCGCGTGCTTTCCTTTTCTTCCGATTCATTTTCACCTCGCTCCCTGTCATAATTAAGTTTTTATCATAATAGTTATAATAATTTTTTGATACTCGCAATAAGCTTCACTACTAAAGACTTAATATTTTTCCCTAATCTTACAGAGGAACCCTATATGAAACTTGCTGTGGAGACAATGGAGGAACTCGATTGGTGCTTAGATCAGTTGGAAACTATTCAAACTCATCGATCTGTATCTGACATGGCATCGCTTAAGGTAAATATTCCTTTTCCATTTATATCAGACAGTAAAAATCATCAGATATTCGAGTAAAATTATCTGATAACAATATATTACACATTTGTTTAAACGCTTCCTACAGTTAAATTTGTAAAATAATTCATGTTTATTGAATATTTGTAAATTTGTAAAAATCAACATCACTTTCCAAACACGTATATATTTATATTTAATATTAAAATACATTTCTAATTTGTTAAATTTATAATTTTAATTTTTTACTTATCTTGCTCGCTGAAATTGCATAATTGGTGATTTTAACAATATTAATTATAAAATAATTAATTTGTACAATATAAAAAGTAAAAATTTATGAGATTTCATAGAATTCAAATAAAATTTTTAAACGACAATTTTAATTGAAAAAATTGCAAATACTACTTAATAGTGCTAAAATTGCATGATTTTACTACATTATTATTGTAAATAGAAAAAAAATTTATAATGGACAAATATAAAAGCTTAAAAATATTAGGACAGGATTTATGTTATTTAATAATATTTATAATAAAATTTATGCATTTGATTTAATAATCATTTATATTAGTCATCTTTTGAATAAATTTTCATTATTAAATTTTTAAGTTTCAGACATATAATTCCATAATTTACTACCATTGAATTAGTATCCAATAGACATAAAATTGATTATTCTTGTTATTTATAATAATAATTTTATTGCGAATCCATAATTTGGAATAAGCACGTAAAAAACTATCACGTCAAACAGATATTTAGTTTTATATATATATTTATCATTAATTGTATAAAAATATCCTTCACCCCTCATTAAATGAATTTTTGTTTTTAAAAAATTAATAGTTTGTTTAAATAAAATTAAAATAATAAAAATATGACATAAATACACCTAAATTTATTTATGTAAATAATTTAATTTATATTTAACTGGATAAGAAAAAAAAAATAAAATTATAATTATAATTTTTATGTATATGTTCTTACATATGAATTCTATAGATTTAATGTCATGTACCTTATTTATGTATTTATAATGATATGATGAAGACGAATACAGGTTTCTATATATGGATTTTTTAAAAAAAATTTCTTTAATTTGAATAATATGTCTACAAAATTAAATAATTTAAGTAATTCTAAATTCAAAAAAAGAAATATATATGTATATAATTTATCAATTATTAGTTTAAAATTTAATGCCTTACTAATTTATAAAAGTCATATAAAAATATTACTGTAGTATTGATCGACTATGAAACAAGTCTGGAAAAGGTAAGCTATCCGAATAGATAGTTTTTTTTAACTAATCAAGGAGTAAAATTCGTGTATTTACTTATTCGAATCGCCTTTATATCATAATCAGACTTTAAAATGAGATATATACAATATCATTGTTATCGTGATTGAAAAAATCTCAAATTCAAATATAAAAAAATGTGAGGGAATTTAATAATTCTAAAATTCAATAATATTTCGATGAAAATAATAACGACTGAAGCTTAGAATGATCCCTTGGAAAATCTTTTTCGTAAATACGTGTCGGTTATCGTCGTAAACAAGTTTTGCCTGGATACTGGATTCCGAAGGTAACGCATGTATTGGGATATCATTTTTCTGTTACACATACATGATAACTCTCAGGCTCTAGTTCGAGTAGGGAGGAAAATTCAGGGGATGATGCACGTATCCACCCCTATCCGTAATATTTTGAAGAGCTGTCATTATTGGCATGAAACACCGGTGGTTGCACAAATGATACACACAATCCTTACTCATACATCAGTGTAATATTCGTTTTGATAATGCACCGCTTTCGATAATCATTCGTCTCTTTTTAAAGTATTACATTTAATCCAAATTCATTATTCACTATTGTAATTTGATTAAAAATAAATTGTTTCCCAACACCAGTGATTTATTATTACGAAACTATCATTTTTCGTTATTTCTTACTATAATGTTTTGGAGAATGCTTAGATATTTTGTAATCGGAGAGAAGAGAGTAATAATGCACAAAATGAGATTGTTTACAATTTTTTTTTTCGAATTCATTTTCGAATTTCTAAAACGTAGAATACGTTTTTAAAGTTGTGATATTATAAAATAAATTTTATATTCGGCTTTATGATTAAAATAATATTATACTAGATGTCATTAACATATTTTATAAAATGCACGATATTTATGGGCTTATATAAACTTATTAAGGTTTATATAAATATTAAACATTTTAACCTGTTTCATTTGTTGTAGACAAGACACATATTTACATTTTGTCAAAATATTTTATAATTTATATTTATATCTAACGCCAATCGAAACTAAAAAATGTATGTGTTTAATAAATAGTACATGTGTATATACTTGATATAAGCAATAATTAAATGACCATGAATATTGAAATTATAAAAATGTATGATAGAATGTTAGTATCAATAATAAAACAGTATAAATATTTAAAGTTTTAAAGTTACTTTGAGTTTTTACATTTAATTTAATATCAGTAATACGTTGTAAAATTTATTATCTAAATATTATAAAACATTTATAAATTTTCTGTATGTATAAATATTAACAAAATTACTTTAAAATTTAATAATAGAAGTGGAAAAATTTAAATCGTTAAGTATTTCATACGTTATTTACGAGTTGATTTTCTTGTTTAATTAAGAATGAAATCTTTTAAATGTAAAATTTCAACAAAACTTAACCTAATTTCAGATATTAAAAATTTTTTTCAGCATTTTATTGAATGATTCATTTTCCTATTTAAATAATTGTTATTATAAAATTTATAAAATGAATTTCATGAAATTTATTAATACTACAATTAATTAAAAATATGTTTTTAAATTTAAAAAAAACAAAGATCACCAGTGTACCTGTGCATCTGGTAATAATTTCATCATACATTACAATTATCACATCGTATTTATTTTATATGGCAAAATAAGAGAATATATAAATAAAATAAAAATTTTCAAATTCAACATACTTTTGAATTATTGATAAAATTGATACTCAAATGCATTATTTTTAAACTGGAACCAATTTTTCAAATTGAAGTATATTGCTTAATGGTTCCAAAGTATGTCGTCTTGTGCTTTTTTTCGTGAAAAATCAAAGCTTGTGAACGAAAAAAATGAATTGTAAACAAAAAAAATGAAGAAGGAAGGAAGTTTTGCATGTCCCCCCGATCATGCATCACAAAGTATTTGAAAAAGCATCTTCAGATTCGGAAAAATTCAGATAATATTTCAGCGGGAGGTGCCAACCAAATCTCCCGAGAAAAAGATTCTGCACGTGCAAAAACCGGTACTGCGATTACGAGTTTCGCGGGCAGAAACTTTTTACCAATAGTGGTGAAGCAAAAGCAATTATATTTATACAGTGACGAGTAAGGCACATCCTTTTAAAAAGTAAGAAAATGAGAGAGAAAGAGAGAGAGAGAGAGAGAGAGGAAAAGACGCAAAACAACACCTAATACGCCTGGAGCCCCACACAATCTCGGGATCTTGATCACGTCTTTACCTTATAGCTCTCGGGTCAAACCACCTCGTCTCTCTCTCTTTTCCTCCCCCCCTCTCTCTATCAATCTATCTATCTCTCTGTCTCTCTCTCGTTAGGTTTTCCCCTGTGGCCGCCTGCCTGAACTTTGCCCATTTGGGGCTACGCGACTCCGCGCTTCGCGGAATTCTCTATGATATACCTGTAAACACGCGCAGCTTCTCCTCCTCGAGGTTGAAGAAAATCCAAAGACCGATCAGCATTTGTTTCCGTGAAACATGGGATCCCGAACGTTTTTCCCCGTTTTTCCGCTCATGGCTTTGCGCCAGCATTTTTATCTGCTCGCTTCGATTCGAGATACCGGGCGTAGCCGATCTTTTTTAGTTCTCCTTCCTTCAATTTCTATTCAGGGAAGATCGTGTCTCTAATGAAATTTACTGTTTGCTGTGTTTTTCATTAACGACTATGTAGCTGTACCTTTCCTCTTTATAAGCGACAACGCTCCCGGAATATGCAATACCACGTTTCGCGATCAAAATCTTTCATAACTGCCCCACACCTCTTTACGCTCTTGTTAATTTGTCTCCGAGCGTTATAAATCTGTTAGATCCCTGCAAAATTACATTTTACCTTTCTTAACTAGTGATCCACGGGGCTTAAAAGATTCCGTTCAATGAATTTCGCCGTTTTATTTTATCAACCGACGCAATGGCGCGAGAGCAAACCGAATTAATCTACAAGGAAATAACATTACCTACCTCCACTCCCCATCCACAAATATTTTAAAAGATAATCGCTTGCAAATATTGAACTTTCTCTGTTCTTTTATTGTAAAGGTCTCTTTATTTCTTATGCTGTATCTTTGTGCACAACAATCAAGTGCATTCCAAATTTGAAACGATAAAATAAACAGATCTGAAAGTAATTTTCCTTTAAACTTTCACCACTTCTAAGAATCCTTTTTTTTCTTTTTATCAATTATAAATAATTTATTCATTGCAATACCTATTATGAGAATCAAATTTAAATTTGATAATGATATTACATTTCTAACATGAAAATCAATAATCAATTTCAAATATTTATTGCTCATTATATCTTAGATAATTTTCTGTATATAAAATTATTCATATAAATTTTTTTTCACATATATTTTTTTTAAATAGATACTTTATCTTTCTTTATTATCATTTTGAATAGTTACAAAATAAAGCGTAAGGAAGAAGAGATATTTATACGTTTATACATTTAATTAATTTATTGTGAAGTCATAATTAAATTAACGAAACATTGGTAGAAATAAATTAAATTTAATTTTTATAAATGACAATATTATATCATGGATATGAATTCATTCTCTGTGGTTTTTTTACTATTTTTAAATTCCATTACAGACATGAACAATGATTTATTTACAAAAACTTTATTTACAAATTTATAATGACGTTTAAATTTAAACTTAAAACAGTCGTATAGTCTTTGAATATCACTTGAAATCAATTGTCGACAAAATATATAATAGTATGTATTATAAATAAATATTACCTCATTTTCGAAACACTAATTTTTGGATACTTTTAATACAAGATTTTTTTGTGCAATAATTATATTTGTTAAAACCGTTGAAAAAACTTAAATCGTCAGGTGCATTGAGGTAGAAATAACTTCATAAATGTTTGCATAATTTGATTAATATTAGTATTACGTTGAAACTAATAATCCGATCGTGTTAAAATTTTGTACCAATAAAGTACATATTAATTCTTTTAATTTTCCAGTAATATAGTTCTAAATATTAAAAAAAAAAATTACAAATTTTTTAATTAATTTAAAAGTTTTCCGATTTTTGGAAAAATCTCAGCTTCTAATTTTTCAATCGATTTATAAAAAAATGAATTTTATTCACAATTTTATTAGTTATAAATCATCCTTTCATATTATAGTGCTAAAATTAAGACTTTTAATTTTATAAAAAAAAATAAAAAATAATAAAAAAATGTATTTTTCCTAAAAATTGTTAATAAAAAAAACTCTGAATATTATGAGTGTCAATTTATAAAATAAGAATCTACTAGTTTTTTTATGAATTTTAATATACATCACTAGCTGCTTTTTCATTTACTCCATGTTAAAAAACAAGTTTTCGTTATGAAAAGTTTACATTTTTTATTTTGAATAAAAATAAAAATGATAAGTATATACATTTAAAGCAATTCAGAAGTTAGTTTTAACAATTTAGAAGTTAGTGTTTAACAATATATAACGAAATTAAGAACATTTCGTTTAGTTTTTCTTTTTTATGCAGCGAAGTCAATTGTATGAAATTTATTTCTACAGTAAATTTTTAATTAATATATATATAAGTTGCACGAAACAAAGTTCTTGTTTTTACTTTTTAATATTGAACTCGAACATAGGAAAAACTAAAATCAACAAATACTTTTCAACTCAATCGCTTATTTTATTGATATTGTATTAAAAAAAGTCAATGCCTGTGAAAGATTCAATAATTTGAATCCCTATTCCTACTGCACTAATATTTTATCTGAATTAAAATTTATATAATATAAAAGTAATGTTTTTTATATAAATTCTAAACTCTTTATTTTAACTTTTCCAATTAAGTATAAAGTTTTTAATGAATTGCATGTTATAGCAATAAAGTTGAATATTAATTATGAAACTTATCCAATTTTTTATACAATATATATAAGCAAAACCTACAATACTTCTTTTAAAAATACTTTGAATACAGTATATGAGATTTAATAAAGTAAATTTTTTATTTATTCTTTATTAAAGTAAATGCTCAAAAGAAATAATATCTCTTTACTTCAAAAAATAAATGTAATTTTTTTAATGCATTTTGATTGAAATTTCGATAATATTTAGTTTTATTTAAAAAATTCTAATGTTGTAATTAATTTTATTACATCTATACTTAATTACATTCTAACAACTATATTCTCCAATAAGGATTCTTCATTTAATAAACCTGCATTTGTACAATGCTTTTTTATGGGCCATATAAATTACATTTTATTGTAGAATGAATTTATTTAATTAAAATTATTTTATAACTATTACATTATAACACAATTATTATATTTTATTATTTCTATTATGTTTGTATATAATTTAAAATTACTGTTATTAAAAATAAATTTGTAAAGAGAAAAAAATTTTATCCTTCGACGTTTAGTCTACGAAGATAATACCAATTGTTTTTTTCTCTTTTACACTTTTAATTTTATATTTTTTTTATAATATATAGGAAGTTATGTTTTCTTCAATAATTAAAAATTGAATTTATATTTTTCAAATTCAATAATTATATTTAAATGTACATTATATATTTTTATTATAAGCAGATTTACACATATTACATAGAATATACTTTATTAGAAATCCAAATTATAAATTTTACATCTAAAAATATTTCATTTTTAATTTAATCAGTAAATTGATTTCGATATTATTCAGTAACAAAAACTGACTAAAATTGGTATGATATGTGTATATATACGTTACACTCCCCCTACGCACATACCCAAATACACACACACCACACACATATATATATATATATATATATATATATATAAATACTAAGTCAGAGTACGAAGATACATATAATACCGTATTTATTATCGGTTTATCGATTGGAAATCTATTTCATTTAAATATTCTCTAAATTTTATGATCACTATAAACCCAAATAAAAATAAACTACAACTTTGCATTGAAATTACACGTTTACAATCTTACCAAATTCTTTTTTTTTCAGTTTAAAAGGATGTTAAATAAGGAACTCTCTCATTTTTCTGAATCGTCAAAATCAGGAAATCAAATTTCTGAATATATTTGCAGTACTTTCCTGGGTAAGTAGTCTGTATCATTCATTTTTATTCAATATTTATATGTATTGTTCAAATAAAATCTCTAATAAATTAATTAAATACTTAATACTCTATTATTACGCCAATTCTAATAAAATATTACATTGTTGAATTATTCAATTTCTATATTTCTAAATTATTTTAATAAAATTTAGAAATTTGATTTTTTCTTAATTTTTAAATAAAATTATTTAAATTTCAGTTTAAATAACTTTTTTGAATAAGCTATTATAAATTTTCAGTAAAAGAAAATATATTTTTTAAAAAAGAAATTTTAAATTTTAGAAAAAATCCAATTGATTAGAATATTATAAATTTATTAAAATTAGATTATGAAATATTTCTTTTTATCACAAATAAGTACTTTTATAAATATCAATTTTTTTCACAAAAATTATAAATTGACGAAAAAATATATAATATTAAAATAACTACATATTATTAAAATTTTTATGTTTAAAGAAAAATCTAATATAGTTTAAAAATATTATCATTATTTATGTATTTCTTCAAATTTTTTTTATAATTATAATTTAATAAAAATAGTATATAAATTACTATTCTGTTTAAATTTAAATATTCTATAAAACAAATTTTATCTTTTATAATTATTATTTTCATAATTAACGTTAAGATCTTCATTATTTTTAATATGGTGAATTTTTTATATCAATGTAGTTTTTTTACAATATTCTTCTAGGTATTAAAAATGATATCAAGTAATGATAATAATTATTCTTAACAGATTAAGTGGAATATTTTTATTTTATATATATTTTTTTTATTGAAAAATTATATTAAAAAACCTGTTTTATAATATAATGAAATATCTGGAATATAAATCTGTTTATTAAGAATTATTGCATATTATGAATATTCGGTCATTAATCTTATAAATAATCCGCATAAGTGAATTCAGTAAAAATATTATATTTCCCTAAATGTATGATATATTTAATACAATTTTCATGAAATTAATTCAACAATTAATGAGATAAGAGAAAATTAACAATAAAATATTTAATTATTATTTAATATTATAAAAGTATAAAAATAATGAAAATATGATTAAATTATACTTAGATTTCCATACATTTTTATTTAATATATATAATAAATATTAATATTCTTGAAACATATTTTTAGAATATAATATAAATTCGCTATTTTAGTTCTGAACTGAAAAAATGTAATGTTAATCATTAAAGTTTATTTTTTTTAAATTTAATTAATTATTTAATTAATTTTTTTGTATTTTTAAAATAATTAAACTGAATTTTTTGTCTATAAAAAAACATTATAAAACCTAATAATTATAACATATTATATAATTTTTATTATATTACAATTGATAGCTGTAAGAAAAAAAACAATATGCAAAATATATTGTTCACCTCTGTCGTTTCTTTACAATATCTTTGATGATCACTGATACATGAACTGAAGTTTCTTTTTTACAAAATCTGTTTTATCACTACCCATACTTCTTTTCTTTAATTGCGTACATAAAGATTTGATTTTTCAATCACCTTTATCACGTGGATAATTTAAATAATATAAAGAGAGTGCACTGTACTCTCTTTATATAAATTCTAGATAATATTTTAAGTTTTTTAGATTTTTATATAATTTATGAAGCCTTGTTTTATATAACTATATAATCAATTATAGACATTAAAAGGGTCAAATTAATTTCATTTACGTGTGAAACTGATTATTGTACATTAGAATTATTGTTAACAGAATATAATAGTAGCTTTTGGGACTATAAACTTAGTTCTTCTTAATTTATTTGCTATCATTATCTTAAGGAGATATAAATAATACTATGTATAAAGTATATTTATTAAATTCCTTAAATAATTTTATGTTCGTTTGATTTGATTAGATACAGCATATATACTAAATGTTTGAGTGGTATCTATTATTATTATTTTTTTTAAGAATTAATGAATTAAAATTAATACCGTTGTTTAAATTAGCTCCATTAAAATAAAAATCTAATTGAATAGTTATATATATATAGAAAAACAGAATGACAACATTTTTTTTTATGAAAATAACATCATTTTTTTTTAAATTTTGTTCTTATAAAAGTTGAAAAAATGAAGTAATATATTTCTTCTGACTTTATGGTTCTGACTTACCTTTTGTTTTTCTTAAGATATGTGGCTATAGGTAAAGCTAAATAAAAAATAAAAATAAATAATTAAAAGATAAAAAGTTATTTTCCGAAAAACAACAATTTACTCATAATAAATTTAATTTAATAAAATAAAATAAATTTGGATTTTTATACATTAGTTTATGGCTGACTGCGTAATTACAATTTTATTAATATAATTCCAAACTTATTTAAGTTAATTGCAAGTTTTATTTTATAACTTACGATTAACATTGTACAAAAAGTTTTTTTTATAAAAACGATTTCTCTTTCTTTATCAATTATTATTTTTCGTTAATTTTAGTCTTTTTTCTTCGATTTATCTATTTCTACTAACATTTTCTGACATATAAATGTGTTCTACTCTGTGAAACCAGTTTAGTTATATTGAAATTACAAAATATATACACACACCTTATAGCCATCATCAAGTAAGCATGCAATTTCTGTAATTTTTTTATTATTCTATATATAATCTTCCAAAATGTATCATTGCTAATGTAAATCAATACATTTATTTGTAAATAATTGATTATATGTTCTTTAAGATTCTATTAATATTTCTATCAATATTTTTCACTTTACAATTTATTTTAATATTAGAATATACGTTTAAAAATGATTTAAAAATGATTTAAAAATTAATGGTTTTAAAACCAAATATTTCGAAATCTTGTATTGTAAAAATTGATAAAAAAATTTTCAAATTAATATAAATTTCAATTTAATTTTTGAAACGCTATTAAATATTTTGTCAAAAAATATTATTTCAGCTAAATAAAATATTATTTAATTTTTTGTTCTTATACCAAATATCTGATTGTTAAAATAAAGTGCATAAGAAAGATATTTAAAAATTTCAAATGTACGAGTATCTAGAAAAACTTGCGTAGTACGAATATCTAGAAATCCTTCGAAACAAGCGGATAGTCAACAAATCCTTCTGAGTATGATAAAGGATTTTACAAGTAGATCATTAATAATTAACTCTCCTATTAAGAAATCTTAGTATATACTGCTTCGTTTTTTAACATAAGACATATGATTCACATTGTCTCGAGTCTGAAATATTATAATTTAATAATATATTGCATTAAACCTGCCAGTTTTATATTTTTAAAATCGAGAGATAACTAATTTACTCCACATATTAAATCCTATCAGAAGATTTTACTAAAATCCAAATGCAACTTTCAAATTTACTCCTAAACTAGGTTATATTTTTACGATATGTCTTATGTTTATGAAATTGTTTTCAATATCTTTATTAAATTTTAAAATAAATCTTTTCATGGAAAAGTCTATCATTTCAAAATGTTTAAATTTTCAAATATTATATTGAACATATTGGAAAAAAAATTACCATATGGTAACCTAATTTCTTTTTTTTATTTTAATTTAATATAGTATAGACAATTGTGCTAAAATTTCTTCTACCAACTTTATTTTTATGAAATTATCTTTTTATCCAAATATGTATTAATTCTTTATTTATATATTCAAATTTATTAGCTAATGATTATAAACTTTAACGTTATTTTATTTTGTTAAGAGTACAAATATCTGAATTTTTTTATTTCAAATACGTGACAATTGCGTTAATATAACTAAAAAATTTTTTTCCATAAATTACATTTTAAAGCATATTTATATATTAATTTAATTTTTAAAAAATGCTTTAATTGCTTATATTTGGATAAATTTTTTTAAAAGAAATTTTATAGTAAAATTGTATATTTTTTTAATTTTTCTTATAAATTTAACAGTTAAATACAATAATTAAATTTTTAATATTATCATATTTTCTATTAATATATATTGTAAAAAACTACAGAAAATGTATAGTATAAGTATAGTTAATTAAATAATATTAAATTTGACATAAAATTATCATATATTATAAATTAATAAAAATTGTATTAATATTATTTAAAATTCAAAAACAAAAAAAAAACAAATATTTCAATATTTCAAATGAAATAATATTACATGTATATAAACTGAAACTTTTACTAGAATCACGATCTTTACTTTTAAAGTTATAATTGAAAACATTAAGTTAATTATATTGATTTTAACTTTGTATCTAAATGAACAATAATATGGATGTGAAATCTGTTATTACCTATTATTTTATTTTAATTCATAATCTAATATTTGCTTGGTGAATCACAGTTTTCAATACATTCATTAATAATTAATTTTATAAAATTGATTAATATATCAATATTAAAAATTCTTTTAAATTCCGTTATAATTTATGCGTAATTAAAAATTAAAAAGAAAAATATTTCTATACTCTCAGCAATAATCTAATTGATTTTAATATAATTATTTTCTATAATTACAAGTATTAAAAAATATACAACTATAAAAACTTATATGTTCAAAAAATTATTAATATAAAATTAATCTGTCATATTTATTGTAAAATTCAGTTTATGAAATATTAATTTATGAAATTTAAATTTATAGCGTGATTTTAATAAATAAATTCAAATTACGAATTATTCCAAAATCAAATGTATTGACAATGATATAAAATGGAAATTATTTAGTTAAAGAATATATTTTACTATTAGATATTTGAGAAGTTTCATACACTTTTAACATTTTAAAAATACTTTATAACTTTTTATACTAAAATTATTATATTTAAATTATAGTTTATATTTAACTTCAAGAAAGTTGTAAAATAAATACGGTAGATTTAAATTTTTTCATGCAAGAATTTAGAAAATTAAAAATAATTTAATTAAATTTTTAAAAAGACATATGATTAATTTATATATATATGGAGTTAAATCATTTTAACTAAAATCTCGTATTTATTAAATTCTTTAATTTTTAATATCTTATAAACATGCCACTTTCAAACAATATTAAATGATTCAAAATATAAAAAAAGTAGAATAATCTTTTATTAAATTGAATTTTTATTAATTTAAAGTATTATATTATTTTATAGTTATTTAAAATGTAATTAAAATAACTTTAATGATAGTGGAAATAATTTCATAATTAAAAAAAAAAAAATAAAAAAATTTCAGCATAATTTTTAAAAATTCATATAAATAGATAGAGTTAAGGGCGCCTAAAACTTACTAATTTATTTACCTTTTCAGTTTGAAAGTAAACTTATATATTATAATAATCATATGGATGAACATTTATAAATAACAATTTATGTAGAATTAATTTTAGAGCTGAAAATTATGAATATTTCTGAAAATACAAAATAGAAAATACAAAATACCACTTTAGAATAAATATTTAATAACAGGTTTATGCAAATGTTTTATTTTCATATGGATAAGAGTTATTTTATATAATTATTGAATAGACTTGAAATAAATTAAATTGTACCTTTATAATTGCATGGCATCTGTATAACAAAAAAATTTTTTAAATACGTATTATTTTATATAAATCATAATATTTAGCATTGAGTAATTATTCACCTTACTTAATAATAATTAAAAATGTAAAATTATGATTTATTTTAATAATATACGCCAAGAAAATAAATATAGGAATAAATAATTAGGGTGGCTGGTGTTGGTTGTCGAGGCAGCGATTATATATGAAAAAATGCGATATATCAGCCAAGTAGGTATCTAAAAAGAATTTGTGAATGTGTAAACTGCGGAATATTCCCTCTGCCCTTCTATTTAAAAATGCAACAAGGTGAAACTCGATCGTTGGTTTTTCAGACAAACAGCAGGAGTTGGATCTGCCGTCGCTCTGCGTCGACGATGCCCTCGGAAGTGGGATGGACAATCGGGTAGCCAAAAAGAAAGATCGCGCTCAGAGGGGACCCGCGGCAATGTCACACATTAGCGGACTCAAACGACCTTTGACCCACACCAACAGCTTCACCGGGGAGCGAGTTCCTCTCTACGGGGTCGAGACACCGCACGAGGAGGAGCTCGGGAAGGTCGGTATTCTCGCATTCCCTCGGTCTTTTTGACATATTGATATTGTTCATCACCATTGCATAACACACCATCATAGTGCACTGGGATTTTTATTCAATATCAATTTTTCTCAAACTTTACTCACTTGTAAGCTAAAGTTTTACAACTGTATAAACCACAAAATTGAAACATCGCTTAACAATGCTTTTAGTAAATTACTTATATTTCACGTGCCTTGTAGACAATTAATAATTAAAAATTTATAAACTTTATTAATGCTTGTTAATATGAACACTCGGGAATATATTGTCCACATATAAAATTTACTAAATATACAAATTTAATTAAGTGTAATTAATTAATAGTTAAATTTATTATTTTAAATAATCCATACAAGTATTTATACAACAAAATGTATATAGATTACTTTTAACTTTTTTTTTTCTTTTTGTTTCCTATTTTTTATTTTATTTTATTTACTTCGAAAATAATAATTATGGAACTTTTACATCTAACATTTTACATCAAATTTTAAAGCTATGAATATACTTGTATGCTATTTCAAAATTAAAAGACAGTCCTACTGTAATATCATAAATGAATGCCTATTTGCTTTAAGATTTTATTTTATCTATTTAAATTGATTATAATTTGAAATTAATTTTGATGATTTAATATCGAATAATAATTACAAATAATATTACTCCACAGAATTTAAATTAATATAAAACTTTGACGCTCATCCACTACTGAACTTCATGTACTTCGTACATCAGACTAATAAAATAAAAATAATAATTTCAAAAAAGTTCTTACCATACTGTTTAAATAACTGATTAAATAATTATTGTAATTAATAACTCATAAGGAATTTTGAAATTCTTTACTATAATTAATTATCTAATAAGAATATGTTTTCAAAAGACATTATTTTGGTTCATTTTTTTAAAATAATTCTCATGAACAACCTATCGATAATTTTAATTTAATACAGATAATAAAGCGATTGCTAATTTTAAAATGTATAAGAACCATCAATCACAATATAAACCATGACCTCAAATTGAATATGAGTATTTTTAAATTTCGAAAAACTTGCATTATTAATATTCAATAAATTAAATATAAAGCCAATATTAAAATTAATTTCTATGTCACTTTATGTAAAATATGCGATTTATTTATATACAAATAAAATTGTAATATTTTAATATTTATTTTCATTTCAAAAAGTATTTTAACATTAAGATCAATTTAATTGTTAGGTAATGAAAATTTTTAAATTAGATTTACAAATTTAAATTGATTGATTTTTAATAAAAATAAAATAATTATATTTTAAAATTAAATTATAAACATAGAATTATTAATAATACAATTATGATAATCAGAAATATTTATTATAATTAAAAAGAATAATTAATGATAATTCAATATCATACTTCAAACACTCGAATAGAATTAAATGTAATTAATTGTAATTTGTGAAATTTAATAAAGATATAAATATTTAAAATTAAAATTGTATTATCTATTGAAAATATATCGTACATTAAAACCATTATAAATATTATTTTATATAAAGTGAAAATTAAAATAATGCATTACAATTAAGAAGTATAATATTTAATTATTAATAGTATGGCTTATTCAATTCTATCTTAAATATTTGGATTTAATTATCTTTCCAATATCAATTTTTTTAAAAATTGAACAGGAATATTTAAAAAATATATATAAATATATTAACTGTGACATTTACAGTTTATTCATAATTCTGCTAACAAATAAATTGTATATTTTTTAAACAAAGAATTTTGTTTTAATTAATTGTTTAAAGAGTGTTTAACATGAATTTGACCAATAAAACCATTTATGTGTACATATAATTTTATTTGCTACATCGAGATAAAACCAATTCTCGATATATCCTCAATTTTAATAGTTATGTATTTTTTACTAGACAAATAATTTTATAAAATTCATTTGAATAAAATTCAAGATCTTCAATTGGTGTTCATATATGAAGAATATATAAAATAAAAATTCACATATATTTGCTATAAACTTTATAAGCACATTATAAAATTTATAATTATGAAGACCTGATTTTAATCTGAAGCTAATTCATTTTAATAAAATTTTGAATAAGAGATTTGGAATACATATTTTATCTATGAATTCTATTTAAAATGTTGAGTTATCCTAAGTACTTTAAAAAAGTATAAAATAGTATTATAAAAATGTAACAAGTAATAATAATTCAAATAAAAAATAAAAAAGTTGTAAAATTTCATATATATAAGAAACTTACACTGAAGCGTCTGAAGAATAATAAATAAAACGTATGGAATAAAAATAAAAATATTGGATAAATATCTTTCAATGCGAAAATAAAGATAGTACAGAACCGAAAATAATATAGTTATTTTGCAGATATGATAACAAACTTTTAGGTTATGATAAATCATAAAATAAAAAAAAAAGTATTTACTTCATAATAATGTGGTAAGACTGTTTCGAATTTTTCTATTACACACTTCTATTGCATGCATTGTATTTATTTTTTTTTTCTTTATTCAAATATTTATGTATAAAATATATTAAAACATATATTATAAATAAACCGAAGTATATACTTATAATTGTATTTCACAAAAAGTATATAATATATAAAATCATAAAATTAATAGACTTTTATTCTTTTACGCATGATTTTGAGCTGTGTTTATGAAATTTAAATTGTCTTGAAAAATTTTTATGACGAAAATGTGATTTATTATGCAAAAGAATATCATAATAATTTCGAGAAAAAAATTTTATTAAAATTTTAGTAAAACCTAACCGATGTTTTATTGCATAAAAATTTTTAATTACTGTAATTTGTTTTGGTAAAGCATAATAATTAATTTTACCTTTGGATTTTAACTTAATAATTAAACAAAATAAATCTAACTAATTAACTACACACAAACTTTTTTAAGTTACTTTTCTTTATGAATCATATATTATTTAATTTAAAGCAGTGTGAACCATATATTTATTTAATAAAACAACATAAAAAATGAATTGGGAAATAATGAATAGAAAAGAAAAGAAAACTTGTAAATATTTTTTTCTATTCTGTTATTTACACCCCGATTTACAGGAGCTTATTTCAAGTTGATAATTTACTACAATTGAACGAAAATAATCTCATTATATTTTATTATTTTTCTGTGCACAATGACATGTTCTCTAACATAAAAAATTTTGCTTTTTCTCTACAGTTACTAAGCGATATCGACAAGTGGGGTATCGATATCTTTAGGATAGGAGAATTGAGCAACAATCGGCCACTGACCTGCATTGCTTACACCGCCTTCCAGAGCAGAGACCTATTTAAAATTATCATGATCCCGCCAAAGATCTTCGTCACCTTCGTAATGACACTCGAGGATCACTACGTCAAGGATAATCCATTTCACAACAGTCTTCATGCTGCTGACGTTACCCAATCCACACATACTCTACTTAATACTCCTGCTCTTGAGGTGAATTTCAGACCTAATTATAGTTACACCGCGCCGACAAGCCACACTGCGATTAATATAATCATTTTAACGAAGTGAAAAAGGTTATACAACCAAATTATACACATTTATTTAGTAAATTCGTATTAAAGAATTCATTGTGATTTCTAATTATTTTAATAATTCTACTTTTAAATACAATTTTTATTATTTGCGAGTGAGCATACAATCTAAAATCAGCAAATAAACTAAATATTAGTTCCAGTAGTTGATAATTTATAAATTTACTTATCGTATAAATGTAAAGTATAATTATTGTATCCACTCTTTCATTTCATAATTATTCATTATAACAACATTTATTAAAATACTTCACAATTTTTCAAATAAATTAAGTAATTTCATTTTCAAATACTTGTGGTAAAACAGCGCAGATCTCCGATAGCATTGGCGACATCAATAAATTACTCAAAACTATGTGAATCCATACAAAAAATAAAATAAAATGAACTTCATGTGCACCCTTTTCACTCGAGTAAATTCAACGATAAATTAGTCAGCGGAACATGATTTATTCCTTAATGTTCTCCTCCTAATCTTAAAGTATCCCTCCGTAATTTTTAGTCTTCTGATGGCTACATTTCTAGCAACGTGAACAGATGTCCTACACATAATTGAAATATTGTACATTATGAGAAACAAAATCACAAGACTCGTATTTTTAGCTTTTGGTTGTTTGAAATTTAAACGACATTTATAAAAATATCTCCACAATTAAAGAAAGTATTCGCGAAAAGAGATAATCATCTCAAATTATTACTTTTCATTTTTAATTAGTTTTTTCTCAATTTCTTTTTAATAAAGATTGCTCAATTTTTAAATGTCAATGAAACTTTAAAACTTTATGTTTTTATTTGTTTTGACATAATAAAAAGTTTTAAGGATTCTTATATAACATCCAATAAAAAAAATTTATTAGCTGCACTTAAAATTTTATAATTAATTTAATCATTTTTATAGCTACTAAACTTTTATAAAACTTACTATAATGTTTAACAAAAAAAGTCATTACATATCGCATTTTTAATTATATACAAAAAATCTTGTCTAATTAGCTAAATCAACTTGCACCATATCAAGAACTATTAAAGAACGCATGTTAGTAATAGAGCACAGAAAAATGTGGATACATATTTTTAGTTTCTAATCTATTTCTATGACGCGATTTTTTAAAACAAAATTCATTGTATACAAATAATTTAAGAATAGTTTCAACGATAACATATTAAAAAATAATCGATAAATCACCTATGTCTTTTTACAAAATATATGCAACAAATGCATATCTAAAAATTGAACTAATGATCTTCAAAATCCCTATATGAATAGATAAAATTAATATCCTATGTATTGATTGATATGGAATTTAAAGCAACAATTACATAGTAATATTTTTCATAATCTTATCTAAAATTCTATCATCATAAACAAATTATATTTTATTTAAATTGCTAATCAAAATTAGTAATGAACATATAGTTTGTTTTTGAATAATAATTGAATACTCAATTCGCACCAATCTTAATAATTCATAGTAAAAAATTCTGAAATACACTAAATTGTTTAAAACTGTAATTAGCTTATTAAATATTTATGTAAAAATTAGCAAAAAAAAGGAGTTGGTAAATAAATATTCACAGTCGTAACAATAATTTCAGGTGTAGGATGTAAGTTTGCAGGAATAAAAAACGGAAGCCGATGAACTATATGACCCTGAGCCATCTACATCCGAGGTTGTAAATAGCAATTTAACGATTTCCCTTTGTTGCCTAGACCTAAAAAACTGGAAAAATGTTTATACCTCTCAAAGTTTAAACCGTCCACTAAACAAAATGGTCGTGACAGGACTCACTAAAGTATTACCCCAAACTGCAATTCTTTTTTTGTATGTTTCAAGGTTAGCTCATACGCCTTTTCACTTACAACACAGATTTTGAATCCTTAAAACTCCAATATTTCCTAGTAATTATTTTTATATAATTTTTATATAATAAATATACAATGACATATGTATTAAGTAATAATGATAAATGACTATGTAACGAAAGGGCTCCGTTTTCCTTTCATCCGTGATGGGAAGAGTCGAGCGCTCGTTGAAATTGATAGAAATAGAGAAACACCAAGATAAGCGGCAGCCGGTCTACCAGGATTCGTGAACGTTGCTAAAAGGTGTGGTCAATAAAAAAAAACAAATTTATATAAATAAATTTCACCTGAAAGGTGTCCTTTAATGAATAGCTTTCTAAAATACAAAATCAATAACGCAGTAAGTACAGTCGATTGGAATAAAATTTGAAATACAATAATATAATAGTTTATTTCAATGCCGCTAATCCCTGGTGCAAAACAGTGATAAAAGTCTATTATTTATAATATTTAAAGTTCCGTCTATTTGCCGAGTGACCGCGGGGCAGGTCGTGGACATAAACAATAATAATAGCTTCCCATACCAAACTTACGAACTATCCGAAATGCGAGTAATTATTTTAAATAATTACTTTACAAAATCTTTATACGTGTGAAAATATTTCAGATAGTTATTTGCTATCGAAATTTTTTTACAAATACAGATAAATAAATATTGAGACACGAAGGGAAAACAAAAATCATACAGAGGCATAATAATGTCACAGCAAAGAACTAGCGGACAGTATTGATAACGGCGGAAATATCGAATAAGTGGAAAATGAAAGGAATAAGGAGAGTTGCTTTGCATGGACGCTGCCGAAGGGTGATCAATGAAAACAAAACCCCTAGTGCAAAAAGGGAGACTCATCACGAACCAAGGCTATTGATGGCGGATGCAAATGATAAATTTGCAGCTAACGCAAACTTACATACTCGCCGCAGAATACTTCTGGTTACAGAACAGGATGATTTATAAGAATTTATTGACACGGAATCGTGTGCACCGGGATAGGCGGAAAACATGGTGCGGTCGGGATCGAGCCCAGAACGATTCTATTCCTGAGTCTAGCACTCTAGGATGCTAAGTAGTCTTGGTCTCTCGGCGCTTGGTATGCACGGATGCTGGTGCGTCCTTTGCCGTGCGAGAGGATTCGCAGATTAAGATATATCCTTATTGCAGACCCATCACACGGCTTGGCAAGTGCCAACATGGCCACCTCCATGCGTCGGAAGTTTCGGGCGGCACACGCGACCGTATCGAAACTTCTAAAAACGAGGATGTCTTGTTACAACTATAATATTAAAGATCTTTTAAAAATATTTGTTCTGTCCAAAAAGTAATGCGTTTTATTTTTTTTTTTTTATTTTTTTATTAATCGAAGTGGCAGGATTTGTATTCGCATGAAGGATGTTTTTTTTATTTTATAGCAGAGTGCGATGAAGCGACTATCGAAATAACTTTACGTGGTATATTTTTGTTTTGAATTTATAAAATTCTGTGGAGACTTTTATATGTTCAAAACGGTTTTGAGGATAAAATTACGTGTAAATCGCAATTACAAAAATCGTATAAGGCTTTAAAGAAAGTTATCGATTATACTCGTCCTCATCACCCAAAAACAGTCCAAATCGATTCTAACGTCCAAAATGTGCACAAAATTTTGAGTTAAAACTGTCATTTATAAATCAGGGTAATCAATGAAACCCTGAATTTGTAAAAATATTTTACCATTGAAAGTTCTTTCAGAAGTCGATTAATCGTGCCGTGTTACAAAACTAAAATTTTTTTTTCATGCGAATACAATTTCTGCCGGTTGTAATGATTGAAAAATAAAAATAAAAAAAAAGACAAATAGGATAACCTCCCATTTACCAATCCTTGAGAAGATGCTATGGTAAATAGTGGCTTAAAAAAAATATAAAATGTTTTTAGACTTACTTTTTAGACTGTCCATGTGTATCAGGTCAAAAAAGATCAATATTTATTTATTTTATTTATTTAAAATATATCCCGACTACATGTTCGGGGACGGGTTCCGCTATTTACATTTGCATAGGATTTTTAACACATACATATGTTTTGCATTCTTATCTATTTACATTATTTACATCAGCTTACTTGCTATTTACACAGTCTTTATTCATTTTATCTGTTATTTATTTTACATATGTACACTTCACCATTATTCTTGTGTGTTTTGTCCCTATGCACCGTCGTGTGTTTCTTGTTTCTTGTCTCTTTCTTTCTTACTTTATTACCTTCTATTACTTCTCTGCTTTTTCTATTCTTTCCTCTAATAGTTTTATTCCTTTAAGTATTGTTTTGTTTGTGCGTCCGTTTTTAAATTCTGTCATTATGTCTTTATTCGTCCATGCTGTATTGTCCGTTCTTCTACAGTCGCCAAAAATATCTTTCGTTTTTTCGCATTTCCTAATATAATGCTCCCAATCTCCCTTCTCCTTTGAGCATAGCTGGCATATTCTTTCCTCTTCTTTAATCCAATACTTATTATAAGTCGTGATGTTGCCACATCTTATCCTTGCGATTGTTTTTATCGTCTTTGCCCCTTGTATATTTCTGAGGTAAGTTGGGAGTCCCTTCTCTTGTATCTCCTTGTATACTTGGTTATATTTGGCTTCTGAGATTCTGCTCTGTCTGTCTTGTAGTTGTAAAGTCTCTGTCTCTCTGTCTTATCTCGCTATGTATGTCTGTTTTTCCCATTATGTTCCAGTATTTTAACTGTTCCTTGCTCAGTCCTAGTCTACCTAGTCTTATACCCCTTTCATCTGTTTTCTGGTCCACGTGCTCTTCTTCGCTTTCTTCTAAGCATTTTCTAACTAGTCTATGTTTCTTATTTTATCTTCGTATTTTAACGTTCTGATGATCCAGTCTATTTCCATTCTGTACTCATCCGTTTCTTCATAGACTAGGCATCTGGGAGTACAGAAGTCCAAGTTTAGCGCAGATAATCCATTTTTATCTTTTCCATTTGTTTTTGCGGCTGTGTCCCCCAAATTTCAACTCCATACTCCATTACACCAATTACTAGATAGTTGAAGAGCATTTTTCTTAGGTTAAAGTCTCCTGGACACTTTCTTTCTGCCAGACCCCATGTTCTTCTTGCTGCAATGATGCCTTTCTGAGTTCTTTCCTTAATATGATTAGCCATTTCCCATCTTTTCTGAAAGTGAAACCCAAATAACTAAACTTATCTACCATCTCAATGCTTTTGTCTTGCCATCTCCATGTTTCTGCTGTTTTCCTTTTGCCTTTCCCTACTCTCATGATTTTGGTTTTTTCCGTGTTTAGCTTTAGGTTTCTCTTTTTCAGAAAGGTCCTTAGTGTTGACATCATGTCTTGCATAGCCTCTCGATTTCCCCCAATTAATGCCAAATCGTCCGCATAAGCCAGTGTCCAGAGTCTCTCCTCCTTTATTTTCGTACCTCCAATGTTTCTCCTCTTCATCTCTTCTTCTACTTCTGCGATATATATGTTGAATAATATGGGGCTGAGGCAGCATCCCTGTCTCAGTCCCTTCTTCGTCCAAAATTCCTCTGAGGTGTGCCCGGTCGCTCTCACTCTGCATATAGTTTCTTTATATATCATCTTTATATTCTCCCTCAGGTCTATGTTGTATTGTTTCTTCTCCATAATGTTCCATAAAGTTTCTCTGTTTATTGTATCGAAGGCCGCTTTTAGGTCCACGAACAATATATATAGTTCCTTCTTTTCTTTGATCGTTCTCTTTATTAAATGATTTATGATGTATATATTGTCTGTGGTTGACCTCCCTTTCCTGAAACCAGCTTGACCTTCCGGAAGGATATTTCTCTCTTCCGTTTCTTTTTCTAATCTGTTCTTCAGAATTGTTGTGAAGATCTTATATGCAGATGAGAGCATGGATAGCCCTCTGTAGCTTTCCGGGTTCTTTGGGTTGCCTTTATTATATATGGGAACAATTACTGCCGTTTTCCAATCTCTTGGTATTTTACCTTGCTCTGTGATTTTCTTGATTAGTTCTCTGTATCTCATTTTTATTTCATTGCCCCCATATATCCAGGCTTAATTTGGTATTTCATCTATTCCACTTGCCTTTTTCTTTCTTAGGCTTCCCCAAGCTTCCCATATTTCTCTGTCTTCAAACTTTATCGTGTCCTTCCTATGCTCCTGTATGTTAGTCGTTCTTGTTTCCTGTCTGGGTGTGTCTCTCCCGTGTAGTAAGTTTTTGAAGTGTGTGGTCCATTCCTCCATGGATATACTCTCTTCCTCTTTTTTTTTCTTCCTCTTGTTTAGGTATTCCCAAATCTGCCCTTCGTTTTTAATCTTTCTTAGTTCTATTTCCTGTTTCTTTCCCCATTCTTTTTTCTTATTTTCACATACACTTTTCCAATTCCTCCTTTGCGTCACATATTCTTCTTTTGTTGTTGTTCCTTTCTTCCAATTTTTTAATGCCTTCTTTGCCTTATTCTTTCCTCTTCTGCATTCCATGTCGTACCATGGTTTTTTTCCAATTTTCCACACCTTTGTCTCAACCGTTGTATATTCCACGTTCCCTTTAATTCTCTCTTTTATTTCTGTCCATAGTCTTTCTATTTCGGTTTCGTCCGTTAGTTCTTTATATTCCCTGTTCGTCCTGTCTTCGTATCTCTTTGCTTCTTCTCCCCCCTCCATATCATTCTCATTCTTTCCTCTCTTTGTTTTGACTCTTCTTCTTCATACTTATTTTTTTTCGTATCTATTGTGATGACCAATGGCAAGTGATCAGATTCTACCCTTTTTTCTATGTTTAAGCATTCTATTCTGTCTCTTGCTTCTCTATCTGCAATTGCCAGGTCGATCACAGTATTTCCTCTTGGGCCTATGAATGTGAAGTCGCCTTTTTCGTCTCCTTTTATTGTGCCGTTCAGTATACTGTATCCATTGGCTTCTATCCTCTCAACCAATTTTTTCCCCTCCTTGTCATGCTTCTTATCTCTGCTTTTTCTTTTTACCATCCTATACATCCCTTCCTCTATCATATAACTTTCTTTCTCCCCTGTTCTTAAGTTGAAATCACCCATTATGATCGTCTCAATGTTTGCGCTATAGCTCTCCTCCAACTATGACCTTCCATTTTCCTTCCATGTTCCTGTCGTTGCAGTATATTCCCCATATGTTTAAATTTCTTTTGCCTTCATCTATGTCAATTTTTGTTTTGATTATGCCTTCACCTTTATTTTTGCCTAGCTCTTTGACATGAGTTATCCGTTTTTTGTTCATACCTATGATGAAGCCACCTTTCGCTCTGCCTTTCTTTTTTTCTCTCATCGCTCCTATAATCACCCACTCCATTTGATTTGGCAGTTTTCTTCTGCATTTATCTACATCTTTCTCTTCTACCCTTGTCTCTGACATACATACATAATCCATCCTTGTTACATATTTCCAAAAATCCTCGTCCTTAGCCCATATACCTACAACGTTCCAGTACATCAGTTTTAATTTTTGATTTTCTTCTTTTCCCTCTGATACCTTGCTTTTGTGTTTGTACTTATTCTCTTTCGCTTTGCCTTTGGTCTGTCTTTGTTGTCTGTTGTTAGCATGTTTGCTGTCCGTCTTGTGTCTGTCCTTTTTTTCAGTTTCGTTTCTGTCTTTTTTGTGTTCTTTTTCGTTCTTGCCTGTTCTTTCTTTGTCTTTTGTTGTACCTGTCTTCTCTCTTCTCTTCTCTACTTTTCTGTTTCTTTGTCTGTTTTTTGTGTTCTTTTCCCGTCCCCTCTTTATATTAAATTTTCTTCATTTTCACCCATCTCTGTTTCTTCATTCCCTTCAGTAGTTTCTCTGTTTCCTTTTTCTTTGTTTTCCCTTTTTTTACTTTCTCTTTCATCTTTACTTCTTTTTGTTTCCTTCCTTTCTTTTTGTTTCATTTTCTCTTTTATTTCTGTCCATCTTCTTTCCATTCTTTCTGTCCCTATCCACCTTTCCCAGCTCCCTTCTATGTAAACTTTTTTTAATCCAACTTTTGCAAATATCCCGCTTACCTTTGCCCTTCGTACCCATTCCCTGATCTCATTTTGCACAGTCCATTCCTCATATGTCAAATCAAAATCTATATATATCTGTGTCCCAATCAACTTTTTCCTTGCCTCCCACACCCTATTTCTTGTTTCTCTGTCTTTCATTTTTATTACTATCATCCGGTTGCTCCACCAAGCGCTTCTTATTTCTTCTTGGAGCCCTAACTTTTTCCCCACGAAATGTTCCGCTCATTTTTTGACTCACATTTTCTGTGCCTCTTCCCTATCCATATCCTTTACAAGTACATTCCTCTCTGTCCTTTCTTTCTCTTTCTCACGTGAGTTTCCTTATCCCTATTATGTCCTTGCTTGAGATTCTCGAGCTCGTGGAGTTACTTCCTGTTCCACTGCTACTCCATCTCGATTTTCCGGATCTCCCACTTTCTCTGCTGCTCGATCTTGAGGACTTGCTTCTTTCTTCTTCCCTGTCGTCTTTCTCCCCTTTGCTTTTCCTTTCGTACTCCTGCTTATCCTTTCTTATTTACCTTATTATCTCCCCACTTTCTTTGCTCCTATCGCTTTCCCACATTTCGTTCAGCTCCGTCATTTTTCCTTCTATCTCTGTCATTCTTTCCTCCATTTTTCTCGCCCATGATCTTATTGCCTCCTCATTTTCCGTTGCCTGTTCCTTAACTTTTTCATAAAGCTTTTCCATCCTTGTCATTTTTTCTTTTGTCTCTTTATTGTCCTTTTCTATTATTTTCTCTATTTTCTCCATTCTTTCCGCTATCTCCTTCATATATTTTTATATTTCTTTTCTCCTTTCCTCCTTGTTCTTTTTTTCCTCCGTTCTAATCTTCCTTGCCTCTTCTGTTATTTCCTCCTCCTCCGCTGGACTTTTCCTTTTGAGGTTATCCAGTGTTAGCTAGGTTCCCTCCCTCTTATTCGCCATTCCTCTGGTCATCATAGTTTTGTCCGATTTTTGGCTCATTGTTATTATTTATTTATTCTTTGTTTAATTTTCTATTTGTTTATATGTTTTATTGTTGGTTGTTTTTACTGTTTTCTATTATTTTTAATTAATATTCTATTATATTGTTTATTATATTTTATTATATGCTTATTAATATTTTTTATTTTAATTTTATTAATTTTTTAATTTTATTAATTTTATTAGCCAGTTACTATTGTTCTGTTCTTTATTATGTTTTTGAATGTTTTCTTTATATAAATATGTGTTATCATATATTTATTTTACTTATTTTAGATCCGGACAATTTTTCTATGATTTTTACCTCCCCTCAATCACTGCTTTTTCTTGCCTTAGGGTTTCTTCACAATCGGCGGGCTCTCTGCGCGGTCCGCGCTTTTGCAGTTTTTTGACGTCTGCTAACGTCCGTAACTCTCGTCACTTTTGATGTTCTGTGTCCTGCTCTCCCGCTTTCTTCCCTAACCTCTTCTTTTTATCAAGAACTTTTTCACCTCACTTTCACTTTTAACCTCCTTCTTTCACTGTTTTTTAACCTTTCACTTGTCTCTGTACCTTTCCTCTGTTAGTCTATCTCGGAATTTCTCTCTTCTGTATGTTATTTCACTTTGTATTTTTGTCGATTTATCTATGCCTTGTGTGTGCGATGCATACAACACGACAGTTGATAACGGAATAAAAAAAGATCAATATTTAAACATGAAAACCTATTTACTATACTAAATTTTAAAGTAAAAGCAACTAACATATATGAAACAAATTTCTTCTTTATAAACTAAAAAAATATTTATAAAATACAAACAATAAAATTGCTGGTATAAGAAACACTTAACTTAAACTGGTAAACTATTAATGATTTCAATATATATATATATATATATAATACACTATTTTATTATAAATTCGTTGATGTAATTATTAAATGGAATATTACTAGAAATTCGAAATATAATTTAATGTTATAATTGTATTATTAACTACATCAATTATGTGAGTATAGAATAAGAATAGTTATTACTTTATTTTGTGAGGGTAATGATTATAAGGGAAAGGATTCGGAAAGTTCGGCAGACGCGGGTATTGGAAAAAATGTTGAGAACTGTTGGCAAACACAATTTATTTTGCATGTATAAATATGATTGCCAGTGCAGAGGAGATTCTCCTTTTGAAACTCGACTACCAACTGAACTCTATGAATCGTAACTTCTTTTCTTCTCCCTCAAAAATCCCCTCCACACTTTACAAATTTTCTTAAATTCTAAAATGAACATGAAAATATGCCTGGCATAAAAACCGCCCCTTGCCTTCGGGCGGAAAAAGCCGTACATATTATCTTAAATTCGGAACCCTAATTCGGGAAAGCCCGCTCTGGATCCGCCTGACCAGCCTTGCTCGTCGTCCCAGCTGGTCAGGATTTCATTTATTTCATTTTATTGAGGAAACACTGGGAGACCACGTTAATCTTCCACGCGCTCTTACATTTTCATCGCTTCCTTTCAGACATATTTTTTTTTAAATTTACAATAGTAAAGTAAAAATAAATATATTTAATCAATCAAATTTATTGCTTCAATGTTAGAAAAGTAAACTTTATTAGTTAGTAAAATAAATATATTTTTTACACTTATAGATATTTGCATTAAAAAAAATTTTTGTTTTAATGAAATGAAATTTAAAATTGTTTATTTAGTAACTGAAATACATTATAACTTATAGTCATATATTAAAATAAATATATAATTCTAATTTGAAATAAAAGATAGTAAATGACAAGTTTTAATAAATATATCACTACTATAAAATAATATACGTAGAAACTCACATAAACAGTGACTGTAAAATTTTACGAGAATAGTGGAGTCATTTCATAAATAGTGTTGTTTTTAATACTTTGATATTGATGTATTAAAAGCCTATCGAATTGATTCGTGAACTTCCTCAAGATATTTCTATTGTGTATAATCGATGCAAAATACTTAATTATTCAAAATCATGAAACTTACATAAAAAAAGGTTTATGTAAGTGTAATAAAATATGTTAATACAGAGTTTATATTAAATTTTTAATTTAAATAAATGAAATCCATTCATTTTACTTTTAAACATTTCAATAAATCATCTCTGTCTAAAACTTAGATATAAACAAAGTAATTTGTTTTTGTTGATATTATAATATATATATATAATACAGAGTATTATTATTTCTATATAGTTTTACAATTTAAACCTGTCTTTTTGAACAATAAGATTGTTATTATTTTAAAATGAAATATTTTATCAATTAATTATTTAAATTAATATAAAATTAATTTATAATTATTTATAATAAAATCTAATATTAAAAATAATTTATTAAGTTTTAGTAATTATATTCAATATGTTTCCATGTTTATGAATTAAATAATATTCTATAGTTATATCATAATATCAAAATTTACCATACTTCTTTTACGATGAAAAATAAGATTGTGTTAATTACACTCATGAATAAATAATTTGATTTAAATTGTAAATCAAACACTGCATTTAATTATTCGTTTACATGAAACTATAACTTAATATTGATGAATAATAAAGATTGATGAACGGTAATATGAAAAATAATTAGTATGGAAAAACTGAAATATTTTTTATCAAATTCTATGCCCATACTGTATATTAATAGTATTTTTATAATGCAAAGTGATACATATCTCGTAAGACTTTGTGAAATTATCTTTGCTTTGTACAATCATATATTTTATAAATCTTACAATAATAAATATATGAAAAGAAAAAGATAATTTTAAATAATTTTAATTTAGAAAATATTTCCATAAATAATAAAAAAAGAATCAGTATATTATATTAAATTATCATATTATAAAAAAGTATCTTAGTATTTATTTATTTACATTTACGTCCCAGCTCTCGCCGAGGGACAGGTTCTGTTACATTTCATTTTTTACAATAAGTTCTTACATTTTTATTTTGGTTATTCTAATATTTACATTTCTTATTCTCTAGTATCATAGTGTCTTATTATTTTTTCATATGTTCTTATATTCATATTATCACTTGTAATTGCACTACCTTTCCCTGTATTCACTTCAACTTTTCTATTCTCCTCTCAATTTCCCTGATGCCATTGAGAATTTCTCTGTTACCAACCCCATTAGCAAAACACATCATCGTCCATCTGTTTGTCCATTTTTCGTCGTTTTCATACTTTACCTCCTCAAATATGTCCTCCGTAATTTTGCATCCGTTGATCCAATGCTCCCAGTCTCCCTCTCCTTCCTTGCATAAAGGGCAGCTTTTTTCTTTGCTATTTAGCCAATATTTGTTGGATGTGGTTATATTGCCACATCTTATGCGAGCAATGATTTTCATCTCTTCAGCTTTTGCTGTCGTCCTTAAATACAATGGGAGTCCTATGTTCCACATCTCCTTGTATATACTATTGTATTTCGCCTGTGTCATCTTGCTCACTCTGTTCTGTCTCTGTATGTCTTCGTCTCTTTGTATTATTTCGCTGTATATGTTTCTTCCCTCTGTATTCCATTTATCAATCTGTATTCTGCTTAACCCTAATTTGTTAAGCCATTTTTCAATCTCGTCCGTTATGTTCTCAGTCCTGTCCTTCATGCTTTCCTCATAGCATATCTTTACCCATCTTCTTCCGTCTAGCGTCCTGATGTTGTTCTCGTATTTTAGTTTCCTGATTTTCCAATCAGTGTCCATATACCGTTCGTTAATCTCCTCGTACACCAGGTATCTTGGTGTATAAAAGTCTAATTTCAGAGTCCATCTGTAATAATCTATCTTTATTTTTTCCATTTCTTCACTGTGTTAATTTCCTCAGATTTCAACTCCGTACTCCAAGACACCTTTGACTAAATAGTCGAACAACATCTTCCTTATGTAAAAGTCCCCCGCACACCTTCGTTCCGCCAGTCCCCATGTACTTCTTGCAGCGACTCTTCCCTTTTGTATTCTTTCTTTCAGGTGGTCAAGGTGGCTGCCATCACTTCTGAAAATAAAGTCCAAGTATTTGAAGGACTTCACCATCTCGATTTTCCTTCCTTTCCACTCCTATTTCTCTTACACCTGTATCCTTCCTTTTTTGGCAACCATAATTTTCGTTTTGTCTGTATTTAGCCGCATCTCCCTGTGCTTCAAGAAGTTTTTCAGTGTAGCCATCATCTCTTGCATGGCTTCCCTGTTTTCTCCTACTAATGCGAGGTCATCAGCATATACGAGGGTCCATATTCTGGTGTTTCCTATTTTTGTCCCGCCTATGTTCTTATCTTTCATGTCCTGCTCTATCCCTGCTATGTATATGTTGAACAAAAGGGGACTGAGGTTGCAGCCCTGCCTTAGGCCTCTATTCGTCCAGAATTCCTTGGTCAACTCCTCTTTTGTCCTTATCCTGCTTTTCGTCTCTTCGTATAGTCCTTTGATTCCGTCTGTTAATGCCCTGCTGTATCTGTTGTTATCCATGATCGTCCATAGTTTTTCTCTGTTCACCGTATCAAAAGCCAATTTCAGGTCCACGAACAGTATGTACAGTCTGCTGCCACTGTTGACAGCTCTTCTTATTAGATGGTTCAGGATGTACACATTGTCCATGGTGGATCTTCCTTTTCTGAATCCGGTTTGCCCTTCCGGTAGGATTTTCCTTTCATCAGTATCCTTTTCTAGACGATTCTTCAGCACACCGGTGTAGATTTTATACACCGAAGTTAGCATGGATAATCCCCTGTAGCTTTCCGGTTTTCCACCCCACCTTTTTTATAGATGGGCACAATAATCGCTGTTTTCCAATCTGCTGGTATAGTCCCAAATCTATCAATTTTCTTAATTATCTCCGTTAGTCTCCTCTTAATTTCCTCACCTCCGTATATCCATGCTTCGTTCGGGATTTCATCCACACCGGTGGCCTTTTTCCTCTTGAGATCTTTCCAAACAGTTTCTATCTCCCAGCGTTCTATTTTCAGTTTGTCCTGTCTCTCTTGTTGTGTCTGTGTTTTCGTCTTGTCAGTTTTGTGTTCCCTAGTTCCTTTGAGGAGTTTCGTGAAGTGCTCTTCCAATTGTTCTTTACTTATGCTTGTCTCTACATTTTCTTTTCTCTTTCTTCCTCTGTTTATGTATGTCCAGATCTGACCTTCGTTTTTCAACTTTTTTAGTTCCGCAATTTCTTTTTCTTTCAGATTCTGTTTTTTTCTCGCACACATATCCTTCCATTCTCTTCTTAGTTTGACATACTCTTCTTTCCCTATGTTGCTCTTCTTCCATTTTCTCAGGGCTGTTTTAACCTTGTTTTTCATCCTTTTGCACTATGCGTCACACCACTTGTGCACCCCGATCTCCCATCGCTTAGTTAGCACCTCTTTCCTGATCATGTTCTCATCAATCACTCCTTTCAGTTTTTCCCATAACCCTTCGACATCGTTGTCTTCACCATGTTCTGTGTAATTTTTGTTAGTGTTCTCCATATATTGCTCTATGTTTTCCTGTTTCCATATGGTTATGTTTCTTTTCTCTGTCTTCTCTACCTCGTTCTTACTGTATATTTTTTCTTGCGTCCGGATGGTGATCTCAATAGGTAGGTGGTCAGATTCCACTCTTCTTCCAACGCTAAATTCTTCTATTTTTTCCCTTGTCTCTTCGTCTGTTATCGCAAGGTCAATCACAGTGCTTCCCCGTGCTCCTATGTAAGTATACTCTCCCTTTTCGTCTCCCTTGCATGCTCCGTTCAATAAATTCAGTTCGTTGTTTCGTATCTTCTCAATCAGCATTTGTCCTTCTCTATCAATTTTCTTATCTTTGCTCTTCCTTTTTTTCCTTGCTCCGTCGTCAAGCTCTTGCATATAACTACCTTCCTCTCCCGTCCTTATCTCTGCCGTTACTATATATGCCCCATATGTCCATTTTTCCATTGCTTTTGATTGTATGTATCCTGGTTTTTACAATACCCTCCTCCCTGTTGCTCCCTAATACCTTTACGTGTGCTTCCCAACTTTTATTTATCCCTAGTAGAAATCCCCCTTTCGCTCTTCCTTTCTTTTTTTCCTTCTTCGCACCTTTGATCTTCCACACCATTTGTTTCAGGAGTCTTTTATTACATCTTTCCGCATCTTTCTCCTCCACCCATGTCTCAGCCATACATACATAATCTATTTTTCCTATGTATTTCCAGAATTCTTCATCCTTTCCCCACATCCCTGCAACATTCCAGAATAGAATTCTCATTGTACCTGTGTCATCTACCTTTCCAGTCGCGTCCTTTTCTTGTGCTTCTTCCCCTTTCCTATTGTTCGTTATGCCAATTTTCGTCAATTCGTCCTTGGTTCTTCTTATTTCTATTGCTGTGTTATCGTTTGTCCTCTTGCTTTTGTCTTTTTGTCTAGTTCTTCTTTCTTTTGTTTCAGTCTTACTTCTGTTTCTGTATTTCTTCGTGCCGTAAGTCGTCCTTTCCTTTATTTTCTTGTCTTCCTTTCTCTGTCTGTATCGTCTCTTTCTGTGTTGTGTTCGATTTACCCGCCCTTTAGGCTAAATTCTGCCTATCTTCTCCTTGCGTTTCTGTTCTCACTTTTTTCTCCCCTTCCGTAGTTATCTTCTTTTCCTTTCTTACTTCACTTTCTTTCTCCTCCTTATTTCCTTTCTCCTCTTCTCTTTTTTCCTCTGTTTGTCCCACATTCTCTTCATTCCTGAGTCTGCTCGGTTTAGCGCTCTTTATCATTTGTTTCCAAATTCTCCCCATCCTTTCTGCACCAGCCCATCTCTCCCATCTTCCTTCCACAAAAACCTTTTTCAACCCCACCTTTGCGAATATGCCATTCGCCCGAGCCCTCCTGACCCACTGTCTTATTTCTTTCTAAATCCTCCTCTCTTCATATGTTAGATCGTAATCCATATAAATTGTTGTCCCTATCAGTTTTTCCTCTCTCCCCATACCCTGTCTCTGGCCGCCTTGCTTTTCATTTTGATAATGATCATTAAAAATTATCTTATTATATAGTATATTATAAAGTAGTATAAGTATAGTATATAATGGTATATTATAAAAAATTATCAACTTCATTTATATTACAAATAATCTCTGTATTAACAATAGTTACTAAATGAATAATAAAATTCTACTAAAAACCAAGAATATAAAATATAATTTTAAATCTTAGTAATTGAGCATGCATTATACTTTAATGCCTTTATATCTTGATTTAAAATAAAACTATAATTGTTTTTGTGTTATGTTTTAATGGTCTGAATTATTTTTTTATTTAGTTTATATGAAAATTTAAACTGGAGAATGTTTCAATTAATTACATTAATAAATAATTTTGAATGATGATTTTATAATTTTTAAATAATAAAATTTATAATTTTAAAAAAATATCATGTATTAAACTTAAAAAAACTTGAATTTAGTAGTTTTCCATTAATACAAGTTTCTTCTTATTTTGATTGGTAAAAAAAACTGAATTAACAGAATTTGCAAAATGTATTACAATTTATTTGTATTAATAAATAAAATCAGTACTTGAGGCGTCTATAGTATTTAAAATGTACATAAATTATGCATTAATAAAATTTATAATACGGGATATTAATTTTGAATTTTGAAGAAACTAATAACGATATTTTCTTGGAAAAATATTTTTTCATGAAGAAGACATTTTTTATTAATTGTTGAATAAATATGTCAAACAAAATATATGAGAAAACAAAAGATTATACAATTTATTACCTATGATTAACAGACAACATCGTTATAAATCATGAAAATGAAAAAATTTTTCTAAAAGTTGATAGTTTCTTATAAAATAACTACGAATACTAAACATTTTTAACAAAAAATAAAAAAAAAGTTTGGATGAAAAATATATAAAAAATTAAATTACAAGAAGCTTCAGCTCGTTCAAGAAAGTCGGATAAAAAAAATTGTGTGATATTCATCATAAGAATCTCTTTTGCATCGCTTTCCAGTCTACAAGTTTTTCATTTATTTATTATTTTCCATTTACTCATCAGTCGTTATTTTCAATTAAGCCTTTATAATCCTTTAATTTGCTTACAAAGTGAATAAATAAAAAAAAATAAACTTCAAATTATTATTATTAACTAGCTTGATCAAAAACTAATTTGCATTTAATATTCAAAATAAAAAAATATAATAAAAATGATAATTATGATGCTAAAAAAATATCTATAAAAAGATAGTCCCTCAGTATTTGTTATATGAAACTAAAAAAATGACAGGGTATTTCATACGAAATATGATAAATATTTCACTGAAGCTGTGAATAAAGTAAGACAACATTTTATGTGAAAAGTCAGTTTTTTCAGCAAACTGTCATATCAACTGGAACTCTAAAATTATATCAATAATAAATGCTTATGATTAGCTACAAGTGAAAAAAATAAATAAGAGATCCTAACGATATAAAAAAAATAAGTCAATATTTCATAAAAAAAATTCATCATAAAATTAGTTATCTATTTTTACGATCGCTTATTAACCTTAACTATTATCATAAAAAAATTTTAAATTCTTACATATTGTTACGTGGTATAAATCGCTATATTTATTTATTTATTTAGACTTCGTAACTACTTATTTATTATCGCGTGTATTTGTCGTGTTACTTATTTATTTCTTTATTTACTGGCTTAATTATAATTCAATGATTTCCCAGTTCTTTTCTGCCTTAGCTGAATCGGTCAAAGCGATTCAGCCCTTGTGAGGTTTTGGGATTAAAATAAATACATTTATATTATTTCACGTTTAAAATACCGATTTATAAATCATAAATCGGAAGAGAGAAGTATAACAGTGGCCTGTGATACGAATCTATCACCTACGTGTGTCCCCGAGTTTTTGTATTAGTTGCGTCTCTTATGTTATCGCGAATGTGTGAGTTTGTCGTGTTATTTTACCGACGAGAGTCACCGACCAGAATTGAATTACTTCGTATTACATTTTTCGTCCGATTCTTGACATTACTGTCTTAATTCACCGATCAGTCGAATCGATCTTATTGTTTTCGTCTCCTGATTTATAGAGGAAAACTGCTAACTCTTTCGGGGCTCACACTGTGGAGGTGTTCTCCTTTTTAGGCCTAATTCGCAATATTTTAATATTCGCTCATATTTTTCAATATATTGGTTAATAATTGCGCATATTGACATCATTACCTAATTTAACGCTTGCACATATTTTTCTTTATGCTGATTCTTGTTGTCCTTTTCACTTATTTTATGGCTTTTATTTAACTTTTGTTATTTTATTAATTAAGTATATGAATTCCGTTACACACGTAACAATATGTATGTTGAATATTAATAAAGTGGGTGATTGTTTTTAATGAATGTCTCGAGGTTCTATGTGATTAAGGGATGATGAGTTTCAAGGAGGTGTTTAAATAAAGGTGTATGAACTATGGGCAATTTGAAATTACCAGACAATGTTTTTATTTAGTTTTCAAATACAGGATACGCGACTTCGATTAGCTCAAAAAGAGAAGAGACGTCCCAACCGGTCGAAGTGCTAATCAAGAATGTTTAATATATTTTTCAAATTTTTACTGGTCCACCACGATCTCCCCTCTTTTTGAACTTTACAATACAATATGTTCTTACAATTATCTTAGTTTAAGTTATTTTTCGAACCTTTTTAAATCGATATTTTACGCCTAGGTTTTCAACGCGAGTAACTTAATATTTCTAAAATCGTTGTTTACAATTTGTTTAATCCTAACAGGCATAAAAAACCTTTCCCTGGTAATAGAAAGGAAAAAGCCACGCATATTACAATTCTAAATCGCTAATCTCGGTTTCTTGAGTTACAAGTATAATTCTTTTAATTTACGATATGAAAACATAAACTAACTTCGCTTAAAAATACAATTTTCAAAACGCGTCATACTTATCGTTGATTTATAATATAATACTCATATTTCGCGTAAAGTTCGCTTCTCACGCGGATTTTCGAGTTTATTTCGACTAAATATTTTCCAGGACCAGGACGGCTTGCACCGCATGTGTAAAGACTCGAATTTTATTTATGATAGGCGCGAAACTCTATCTTTTCGAAAGCTTTTGCGTTTTAATTTTTCAAACAACTGCTTATTCATTTGTTCAACTATGCCTCATTTATCTAATCCGAACCGTCGCCCATCAATATGTTCGTCTTTTAATTCCCGCAGCCTGATTTCGCGTCGGGGTGTTGTCTAGTGTAGGCATCCTATACAACATCCAACTTGGTATCCGAATCGCACGTCTGCGATTCTTTTTTCAAGACTCGATGATCTTTCGCATCGAGCCGAGATTGCCGAGCAATCTCACCAGCGCGTCTCGCTCGTCGTCCCAACGCGCTGGATTTCCGGACCCAAGCCTGCTCGTGGACCGCGAAATCAGCCTGTTTTGTCATCATGCTTTTCTTTCGACGTTAATTATAAAGTTGATGGACGTCGGTTCTCCCCGCGCGCCACTTTTACCGAGACACGCAAATCTATATCGGAATTATCGCATACACGAAAACGAGAGAGATGGAAAAAGGGAAAATCGTATGTGTATGCGCGAGAATGCACGAAAGCGAGAGAGATAGAGCGAGAATGTATGTATGTAAGACAGAGAGAGAGAGAGAGAGTATATGTATGTAAGATAGAGAGAGAGAGAGATAGAGGGTACATGTATGTAAAGATAGAGAGAGAGAGAGAGAGAGAGAGAGAGAGAGAGAGAGAGTGTGTATGTATGTAAGATAGAGAGAGAGGGAGAGAGTGTATGTATGTAACATAGAGAGAGAGTATATGTATGTAAGATAGAGAGAGAGAGAGAGAGAGAGAGAATGTATGTACATAAGATAGACAAAGAAAGAGAATGTATATGAGAAAGATACATCGCGAGATCATCGCGTATCCGCACATACGCATATATGTTCGCATCTTCGCCGCGTATGCATTTTTGTTGTTACAAATTTAATTATTTAAACTATTCCGCTGTTCTAAGCCTTTGCGGATATCCGGAGTTTAGGAGGGTGAGAAGTGCGCTTAGTGCCCTTTGGGTTCGGGGCCCGGCCAGCCGTCCCCCCTGTCCCCGGGCCGCCGCCCATCCCTACGGTCAACTTTGACCCACAGCTGGATCCGTCGGCCGATTTTCCGCCAACTCCTCTTCTTCCACTCGCCCTAATACCTATTTAGGATTTTTGTCCCAAATTGTTGTTAACTTTTTTCGCGTGTCGTTAACAATGTAGAAACTTCAATTAGCATTTTTTTAACGAATCTCTGTTAAAATTATATACAAATATAGTTAAGCTAAATTTATAAATATAACATTAGAAAAATGCTGTAAAGAATTGAAAATTTATTTTACGAATTATTTTTTATTTGGATTTTTTATGGTTTTGTGATTATATGTTACCTTGAACTCCCGTACTTTATTGTCATTTAGAAGAAAAAGAGGTTTTCCTCTCTAACTTCTGTCAATTCAATCGTTCATAGACTTTATAAACTTAAATTCGGTATAACTATTTTACACGTTTTATTTAATTGAATAATTTGTTAATTTGTTGACAGATTCAATTTTTCTAAGAAAATATGTTTGGAATGAAGAAAAAAATTAAATTACACCTTAATAAAAAATATTTTATTTACTAAAATATTACGAATTCGAATTTTATCTATAAAATGTTGATTTTATTACTAATAAAATAAAAAGTAATCATATTAATATTCATCTTTGTTTTTCTTTTTATTGAACAATGTAAATAATAATACATATCGATTCAGAAAAATATGATACATTAAAGCATACATTTAAAAACATTTATCTATACATATAATTTTAACACAAGAAAAAAACAATTGATAAAGAATTATATAAATATATGTTAAATATTATTACGTTATTGATCTCTGTGTCCAATAGTAACTATTCACTGTTAAAATATTATGCATATTAACAAAAAATTATAAAATTTTAATGATTTTCTCTAAAAGTTTTCTAACACAATCATTTATTTTATTTAAAACCATTTATTGTATTTTAAATGAAAAATTTAAAAACGTATTTGTACAGTAAATTATATTCAACATTATATACTTTTTAGCAATAATACATCTTTTATTATTGATTATTATTCACTAACAAACATACATATATTATATTGTAGGAAATTGTATAAGAAATTTTAAAGCTAATAATTTTAATAAATTAAATTAAGAGTATTGTACAATTAACTAAATTATAATTCAATTATTTTATATACATACTTGTATGTATATGTATATATACATATACATGGTTCATTCACGAAGTATCGAATTTTTTTTTCATTTTGCGACTATCGGTCGTAGAAATTTGGGAGGGGTCTTAAAATGTCGACAAACTCTTTCCGCATTTGTTCCTTTTTTTTTTGTTTTTTCGATAATTAGGTGCGGCAGGATTTTACTTCACGCGAAGGGTGTTTTTCAATTTTTTGACACGGCTCGATGGAGAAAATCTGATGTGCCCGTTTTATACTATAGACCCGATTATACTATATTACTGCTAAGATACGTTTACACCATTCAACTTTTATGCCCGTGTGCAACTACTAAGCCTCGATTACACTAAATTAGTAGTACCACCCATTTAACTCTACACAGCCGCTATCGCTAAGTATAAAATCCGTTAAAACCGAATAGACCCACAGAAATGCATCACCTTCCCCATAAGAATCCTGTCCGGACTCGAGCCATATGAGCTGGGGATTCACATCGTTACACTTTAATTAATTTAATCTAAATATTTAAAAGCAAAATTTTGTTTGAAAATAATTATAATAATATTTTATAAAATTATAACATTAAATGATTTATATTTATTGACTTTGTTCATAAAAAATGGAACATAATGATTTATTTATTATTGTACTAAAATTCAAAACAATCATACTACATAATCATCATTACTGTCTGAATATAAAACTATACTTCCTAGATTTATTTTCAATATTCTGGTTTCCATTTTTAATGGAATATTTAAAATACATTTGTAATAATTATATTAATAATGTAATTATTAGTCTATGTTTATTTTTTAAAACTATTGATTAAAACATTTAAAAATGATAAATTTTTTATTCAATAAAAAATGTGTAGATTAAACGTTAAGGGTTCGAGATTTATTATACTTTCATTCATTTTATCGTTTATAAATAATTAAAATCTTTTTTTAATGGAAATCGTTAAACTTTCGAGGTATTATATGTTATTGTGAATTACATGTACATTTCCTTTTATTTGCTACAAGTAATTATATGTTTCAGTCTGTATTCACACCTTTGGAGATAACAGCTGCCCTTTTTGCCGCATCAATTCATGACGTCGATCACCCTGGTCTCACTAATCAATTTCTAATAAATTCAAGTAAGATCATTCATTGGTTAAGATTTTCAAAAGTAGAAATGAAATTTAAAATTTTACGGTAACCGATTGTATTCGATTCTTGAGCAACTGCAATGTGCTGATTTACAGGTTCAGAATTAGCTTTGATGTACAACGATGAATCCGTGTTGGAAAATCATCACTTGGCCGTTGCATTCAAGCTACTACAAAACGAAGATTGCGATATTTTTAAGAACTGTACGAAAAAACAACGCCAGACATTAAGGAAAATGGTTATCGATATGGTATTATCCACAGACATGTCCAAACACATGTCTCTTCTTGCTGATCTCAAAACAATGGTGGAGACCAAAAAGGTTGCGGGCTCTGGTGTCCTATTACTTGACAACTACACAGATCGAATTCAGGTAATTTGATTTCGTTTTCAATGAAAATTTTTTTTTGTTTTTCTAAAGTTTTCAACTGTTTGTAATTTATATTACTTACATTTTCATAAAAATAATGTAAATTCCAGTATATATAGATAGATATTCCATATATACGTTATATATACAGTATATTCCATATATACATAGATGTCAATTTTTTTTAAATTACACTCGATATTTTCCTTAATTATAAACTGCAAGAGAATTATTTTCTAAAGCTATTTTAATGAAAAAAGATGTCTCACAGATTATTATATGACCTAAAAAAAAGTAATGCACAATCTTGTTTCTTTATCTGAGTATCTATTCTGAAAAATTAAAATACATGTAGTTTTTTACTTTGATTAATTTTATATCTTAACTGCTCTTAGATTCCCGTAAATATTAATTGTATTTTATTTTTAATTATTATTTTAAATGCCATCTCGTTTTACAGAGTTCTAAGAACATTAAATGTGACCTAGTGAGAATACTTATAAAAAAAAATTATTTTAGGTATTGGAGAATCTAGTGCACTGTGCCGACCTCTCAAATCCGACGAAGCCTCTTCCATTGTATCGGCGCTGGGTCGATCTTCTGATGGAGGAATTTTTCCAACAGGGAGACCGGGAGCGCGAGCAGAACATGGATATTAGTCCCATGTGTGACCGTCACAATGCAACCATCGAAAAGTCGCAATTCGGTTTCATTGACTATATCGTGCATCCACTGTGGGAAACCTGGGCCGACCTCGTACACCCCGACGCCCAGGAAATACTGGACACACTAGAAGAGAACCGCGATTGGTATCACTCGATGATCCCACCCTCACCACCCCCTGATTATTTAAATTCTGGCGACCAACCGACCGACCGACTACACTTTCAGGTAAATTCATAGCATTTTTAGGGAAAGTATTATAATTCCAAAATATGAATAAATAATACTGGTATATGTCGATTCACAGTCCAATAATAGTACTATGTAGTAGAAAAATAGTTCTTATCATAAAGTTATCTTGAAAAAAATGTATACTAAAATAAATTTTTAATTCATGTTCTGAATTATTAATAATTAAGATTGAATCATTTCTCAATTTCTTAATTAATTGCTTTAGTTGTTATTGAGCTTTTTTAATTATTTCATCTATGCGAAATAGTTCAAAATTTTTTAATAAAGCTAACAGCTTGTATTTTTGAACTTTATCATTTAAATCATATTTCAATATTAATAATTATTATAAGAGTACATAGTATATATATATATAGTATGTGCATGTACACAATAAATCAAAATCAAATGTTTATAAATATTTTTAAAATAATTCAACATAAAGATTACATATATATAAATTAAGAAAATATATTTTATATTTTATGATTTTAATAAATTAAAAAATATAAAATATGTTGTTTCGCTCATTATTTTAAAGTTTTAAGAAAAATTTGTTTTTACTTAGGTGAAAATTCTATTTATAATCCATTGTTTTCATATTACATAGTATTAATATCAATTTTAAATGAATATAATATAATTGCAAAAAACTTCTTCAAAATTTGACCAACATTTTTTTTATTTAATGTAACTATTACATTTATATCGTAGCAATATTAATCAAAATTTTTTTTAAATTTATTCATAACGATTTTTTAACTATTTCTAAAAAATAATATTAATATAATTAAAAAATTGTAATTAAAAAATTGTAACATAAATGACTGAAAAAAAATCAAAAATATATAATCTTTTATTCTTCTTTGAATATTAGATAAACAATATTCAATTTTCAACAAACTGTATATTTAAAATTTTTATAAGAACATGGAATTTTTTTGTTTTTTTTAAAAGAGTTTTTATATACATATGTTTTAACTATTTTAAAAAATTAAAATATATATTTATGATTTTGAACTAATAATAATTTCTTTAAACATATAATGCTAAAAGAAAATTGTTCGAGTACATAATTGTTAAAATTCACAAATATTGTAGAGTATGACACCACTTCTAAATTAATTAATATATTATATTTTTATACAAATCTTGAATAAAATTAATTTGATTGAAGAAATATTGAAATTATTACAAGCAAATATTCTACAATTTATTAATTTTTAAAACGTCAAATAATTTTTTTCTTAAAAATATGAAATATAATATAAATAGTGGTTAACTATGTCAAATATAATTTTAAAAATTTTATAATTAATAAAAATTTAATTATTAAAATTAATGTAAACAGAAATATTATTATTTATTTATTTTTATAAAATTTCAATATTGTAAAAATAAATAATTTTTAGCTATTATATAAAATCATTAATTGTTTATTTTATTATTATTATTCATTATATTTAAATTATTAAAAAATCAATCAATTATAATATAGAAATTCATTATAATGAAATAACATTGAATTTTGTGTATTTTTTTTTTTATATAAATCTTTTGAATATGTAACTGTAAATATTTTACACTGCAATGTTTTGTATTATTGAATAATTACAATAAATTTTACAATATATAAATTCATTTATAAATTATAAAAAATATATTTGTTCAGATTGTGCTAATAAAAATATATATCATATATATATATATATATATATATATAATTATACTATTTTAAAAATTTAATTAAAAGAGGTATTTCATATTATTTCTCGATATATAAATTAAAACCTTAATATTGCTCGATTATAATAAAACTTTTGATGGTATCTAGAAAATATCATAATACCTGAGTTATAAAATTGATATAAAAAAAGGGTTTTTAAAAAGAGTAAAAATTATTATTACAGTTACAATATTTTGCAAAAAAATATAATAAGTATAAATTCACTTTTCAAAAAAAGTTTATAAAAAAACTAAAAGTATAAATATTTAGTTAAATTCTTATTAAAAGATCTCATAGTTGCAAATCAATAATGTCGAAGAAGAATATGATTAATCTATTAAAACAAAATATATTAGTTCAGTTAATACATTAAATTTTAGTTCTTCTAATTTAATTAATATTTAATTGAATGTTATCCATTATTGATAATAAGAAAGAATACAAAATAAATAAAAAAAAACTCAGGATTAATAAATATAAATTCTGCAAAATATTGACATTTATTATTGTGGATAAATGACTGCAACATCATTTAAAGAAAACTACATATATATATATATATATTATTTATGATTATAAACTTGTAAAGAAAACATAAGATATCTTGAAATTGTATAAACAATATATAAATTTATACAAATTGACGAGTTTTAAGTGATAATTGTTTTCTGTTTATTACAAACTATATATATTTTATCGTGGATATTTTAAAATGCGATATAAAATATAATTTAAACATTGTAAAATCATGAAAGTGACAATTAATATAAAAAACAAAATTGGCATTGCTGACGTACTATTGTATTAAAATTTGCATTTTAAAAGTCGAATACATACAGATGGAGTGTTAAGGCATAAAATAATTTATTAAAGAAATGTTCGAAAAGGCTCTTGGTTATTCCATTAAATCTTCAAATTTAATTTTAAAAAATTTGCTTCAATTACTGACCCAATAATATCTCCATGCAAGCTTATTATTTAATATAATTTTGAATCTTGAAATTTAATTTATGTACAACCATGTTAAAGGAGACTTTTTAATCATGACTTTTGTAATTAGGTCTATAAAAAATATTCATATAAAAATATTTGAAAATTTTCATTTTTAGAGCGTTGGTTAAGGGATTTAAAATTTAAACTTACGCATGTATTTAAGGTTTTGATGCGTATTTACGGACATGGTAAATAGTCTTGTAATATTCAAATTTTTGTTTAAATTAATTTGTGCTTTTATGCGAATAGTAAGGAGGTATTTGTGTGAATAAATGAACTTTGAATAAAAGGAAATTAAATGTATAATAACAGCTGTAAGAAGGGATGTGGATAATCAATTACTGATGCTTGTGAAACCATTGGAATTGCGCAGATGACATTGGAGGAAGGCGAGGAGCCACACGGTGACATCGATAGCCCGGAACAGGTCGAGGACCAATCCAGAGACCCGGGGCTCACTGGCAGTGGTAACGGCAGTGGTACCGAGGCCAATGAGATCCTCGCTGACACAAGCATATGATCAAGGCTTACAGGCTTCCGCTGAAAGCTCTATCAGAAGATCCAACAGACTTTGTGGCGCATATACCAGTGAACCTGACCACGGGCTACCCTAAGCTTATCTACTCTCATTAGTGTGCGTTTTATATCCGCCCTATAGTCTGCATAACAACCAGCAACCCCAACCCTAACAACACCCGAACCTTCCCTCCCCTGTGCTCTCGATTTTCCAGTGATTCGCTCGCACGAGTCCAGCCAACGGCCATTAATAGTAACACGTGCTCCATTCGGGATAAGAGAGCCACCGGGAAAACTGACTACAACCATGCGGAGACCGGAAATTGCTTAACGATTATTAATTTAAGACTGTGCTGAAGAATCTTATTGGTTAGAGAATTATGTACACGATGACCGATCCTTTACTACGGATATGTATTTGCGAACACGTTAAAAGTATTAGGTACGCGTGTAAATTCAAGAGAAAGAGCTTAAAATTAAAACGAAAACGAAAAACTCAAAAATAACTGATAAAAGCCAAATGATGTTTTTGTTCTCCTTTAAGAGAATTCGGCTGGACCGAACATATAATAAACCTATATCGAGTATAACGTTTCACCATAACGTTATATTATTGTATTTTAATTAAGACATTAATACTCCGTTCAAGTTATTTTAGATGCACTGTGTTATTAGGATAAAATGAGCAATCTATCTAGTAACCAGGGAAATTATCTTATCGATAACGCTGTTTTTCCCTCATTTGCTTATTGTACGGAGTTATTTTCAAAAAATAGTTCGATTTCTTTATTGAAAAGAAAAAGACAAAGAGAAAGAGAGAGAGAGAGAGAGAAGCAATGAGATTAACATAATAATTACGCGTAATATTAATGCACAGTCAAGTTCTTTACCAAGTGTTTAGTCAAAGTTTTAATTTTAAGAATAAATAATACTGGCTCCACGTGTCGTGGAAATGACTGCTGACAAGAACTCTTGCCTTATCATCGCTCGTTATACATTTCTACAACCGGCTTGTATTACCGGAAAATATTTCAATATTGCTTTATGCTTATACCTGATTAGATTTATGTTTAACATTTAAAAAAAAAAAAAAAAAAAAAAAAAGTAATTTGATCTTTTCAAAAATAAATACAAAGTATTTTATTGGATAGGATCTTCTAATTAATCAGTATAATTTTGGAATACTATTTTATGTTAATTCAAAAGTTGCTATTATCAATGTCACATTTTAAGCCTCTTTTACATGTTCATTAAAATCATAAAATTAGAAATTGTAGTCCAACTTTTTCTAATAAAACTTATTGCTGTGATCTCTATATCTTCAAATAAGCATCTCTATATTAAATCCTCACTGTGAAGTGGTAGTGTGAATGTATAAAATTACATCAAGAACGTGTTAAAACCGGATTATTCAAAGATTACTGAAATTGATATCTTATACGAGAGATTATGTAAACTTTTTAATTTAATTCGTAATAAAATATTTTTCATTAATTAAAATAAGTAACATGGAAAACTGTTTATTTTAATTAACGTATAAAGTATTTTACAAAATTATCTCTAACTTAAGTATTATAATTGAAATTATTTAAATAATTTTATATTAATTAGTATTAATTTTAATAAATTATTTTTATTACAATAATTTAACGTAATATTCTATGAACAGTTCATGGAAAAGCTGTTTTTGTGATAGTTTTTATTATTTTAACAACTTTATACAAATGCGCACTTGAACTTATATTTAAAAATATTTTTTCAAAAATTTTCGCAACATACAAGTTTAAGTGATAAAAAATTAATTGATAAATTTATAATATTTATGAAAAAGATGCATAAAAATTACATTATTTTCATAAAAGTTATTTATTTTCATACTTTACATAATAAAATATAGGCCCTTAAGAGTTTATCATAAAATGCCAAATCAATGAGGATTTACATGCAGATAAAATTTATGAGTAATGGTAAATTATAATCTCATAATTGTGATTTTTATCGACCTACTTAAGAAACAGAGATAAAACAAAAAAAAACTGATCGAACGCATAATGTTAAAAAAGTGAAAAATTACTTTATCGTCAGTAGGAAAAGAAAAACAGATGATAATTAGCAAAGCATTATATTAATGTAGTATCACATGAATAAATAAAAAAAGAAATAAAACATTTTCAAGGGCAAAAAAATGAATTATCGTAAAATGCCTAAATTGCGTTGATTTTTTTTTAAATTCTCTATAGTTAGTTTCAACATAATTTATAACAACATATCACCAAAGAAAATTTATATTGCGAATAGTGTCCAATGAAAGAAACAGAAACTACTATAAGGAAATAAAATTTCTATGGCTTCTTCGTACATCAGAGTTCGGGATGTTTTTTCCACTTGATGAGGAACAAACAAACTTACAAAATTTCAGAAATATATGTACACACAAAAAAGAAGAATTGGGATATTTATAAATAAAAAACAGCATTTCCTACTTAAAAACTCTATATTATTTTTTAACTCATGTATCGAATAAGCTTTACTAAAAATAAGAATATCTTTCTACAATTGATCGTATAATATTTATGATCGTCTAAATTAATTTTTTTATTTCTTTTTATTTGTTTTTAATTAAAAACTTTCTAATAAATAATAAAAAAAAACATAAAAACAAAGACTATAATCTCAAAAATGAATAACTGCAAGTTTCTTGAAAGTATAAATAAGTAAATAAAAGTTATGTCAGGATTGCCCATTATGGTGCTTGATACTATGTAATTTAATAAATTACCCGATGCAACAAATTATTAAAAAGAAAATAGTAATTTATACAACATCTTAAAAGAAATAAGGAGAAATTCATAGTTATATGACGCAGTGATGCAATTTGAAATTCGTCTGTTTTATATTTATTTATAATTTTTTATCCATTTCTTTATTATCATAAAAAAAAATTAATTATAATACATAACTATATATAAGCTGGTCTTTGATGTTTTGTATTAAAATTAATTTCAAAAAAATGTAGCTATTTATTTATACGTACATATATATATATATAGTATCATAAATAAGTGCGATTCTCGTGCATATAATCATTTTTTTATAAAAAAATTTACCAAAAAACATTAAAATTAATGTAATAAGCAGTCCTCTCTCACATATTATATGTAGAAGTTACAAAAGCTCCATTGCTTCAGTTCTTGTAAAAAAAAGATAATAGAAAACATAAAAGAACAGTGTAAAAGTCATTGTGGCGTACCTATCTTTATTACAAATTTTTAATTATAGTTGGTTCAAAAGTTTTTGTTAAAAGAGTCGGACAGAAATAAAGTAAAAAATATAATTTTCTTTGCATTTTTTATATTAATTGTAAAATTTTTAGATATATTAATTTTATAAAATATTGAATTTTTCAACAAATATGTAATTACAGTTTACTTGATTTAATTGTCTAAATAAAAGTCCTTTTTTTTAGATATGCACAAAAATAATGTTTCCATTATCAATAATGTAGTAAAAAAAATTTCTTTTCATTTTATTTGATAAATATTTGATTAATCATTATTAATAAAATACTAATAAGTAATAAAATATGAAAAATATAGATAAAAGTGTTGAAGAATTATTGTTACAGTTTATTCCAAATTTTTATAAGGAAAATGTAGACTCTGTCACGTATCTCTCCACTCTAAACTATTCACATATATAATTTACCAAGTTTTTGAAGAATAAGTTTTAAAAAATAATATAAAAAAGCAAAAAATAATTATAAACAATTATTTAATAACTTTTCTTATCTAAAGTAAACGATCTTTTTATATTCGCTAACATCATCAATCATGGTTTAATAAAACGCTTAAAGTACTAACAATTGTGAATCAAGTAGAGTATCATTTATATATAAAAATAATCAAGTATTTGGAATGTTTGAGCGATGATAAGAAAGGCAATTCATAATAAAATGAGAAAGGTTGAAAAGTTAATTAAAGGAGTCTGTAGACATATTTCAAGTATAGAATTAAACAAAAAAATCTCCGACGTAATAGCATTATTTAAGAAAAACAGATACACGTTATTATCGAATCGATGTGCGTGTCATAGACAATGAACCTAGCGAGTGTGTGGTGCTGGTCACCAATATTTGATTGATAATTAAATCCATAGAATTAAATATAATTTTTTTTTTTTTTTTTTATAGGTTTTCATTTAGTGTTCTTTTTTTCTTTTATCTTGACAGATAAACAATTAGCGTTAAATTTAAAGAATAAACTATAATTAAACGAATTATATATTAAACAAAATTAATAAAGTGAAGAAACAACTAATTGTAATCCGTTTTTTAAAAGTTTATAACAATTTTCTGCTTTTTTTCAAAGAGATTTTTTTACAAAATTAATCGTAAAAAAATAATTCAATACCTGATTAATTGATTTTTTTTCACATTCGAGAAAAATGCAAAAAAAACATCCACAAGGTTCAACAGACTTGTAATATAAATATAACGGAAAAGTTTTAACTATTTATAGAAAAAAGAATTGCCTTTGATAAATATGTGACAACAATACTATTTATTACGTATACTCATTTTAAATACTGTTATTCTTGTATTTTTTATTTATTATTTATGCATCAAGTCTGCTATAACGATGTTTTACAAAATAAAAATAAGAAAGAAAAAATATGACAATTACAATTACTCAATAATACATAATCCTTTATGGAAAAAAAATAAATGCAACGTGTTTAATTGCTGGACAGTTAAATAAACATGTATTAATATCATGTAACCCTTGTACCAATATATGTGTAATAAAACATATTTATTGTCTGAAACATTCATTTATTTAATTTATAAATAATCCTAAATTAAACTATATTATAAAATATACAGGTAAAATAAGGTAAAAGTTTAATAATTACTTACAACTTATTTTATATAAATATTTCTTGATTTTATGCTGATTTTAGATGAATAAATAAATCCTATTTTATTTAATTATATTTACTTAATTAAAAATCAATTATTATTATAAAATATATTAAATAGTTATATATATTGTACATTATATATATAAGAAAAAAAATATATGTTCGTATTGAATGTATCTTCTTAATTTATTTTTATTTTTTTTATATTAATTAAACACAAATCCAAATATAAAATAAAAATTTAAAGAGCATTTAAAGTACAATTTAAAAAATAATAAATTATTTGAATGAAAAATAATTTAATAATTATAATCTTGATTTTTAAAATAATAAATTAATATATATCTTTTTTTTACACTTACTTCTTTCAATTTAAATTACATTTGTGTTGTTAGTCAAACTTCTAATATTGTTTTTATCTCAATCAATTTTGTAATGCTCAATTTTGCAAAACTGTGTTATTAAATAATTAATAATAGCTAATCATCATAAGGTTTTACATGATTCAATAATTACATGGAATACTTTCAACCAAATTTAATACTCATAAAACTACCACTTACATTTTTCCATTGAAAATACTATTAGAATATACTTAGTCTTATTCAGAAAAAATTTAATTGTTGGTGTTAAATTTAAAAATAATGTAATTTTATAAAATATATTAATGTTCTTGTATTATTATTATTATTATTATTATTATTATTATTATTATTAATTATTACATAATATTTACAATATTAAAAACTTACAATGATAATTGTATTTCTAAGCATATGTGAAAATTGAAACAAAATACCAAAAAATAAATTTAATTACAAATTATAAAAATATAATTTCAAATGTCTACCTTTTTTTAAAGCAATTTTGTAAAAATTTATTTTTGTAATTTTGGTATTGCCATTATTATATTATATATTATTATTATATTTATATACTAAAAAAATCTTAACTTTAAAATACGATATACTATGCACTAATATTATTATATTATTAATTATTTTATGCCTTGAAGTTAAGTAATAAAGTTAAATAAAATACTATAAATAATCTTTCAAATAACCTTGCTCACCTTATTTTTTAAAGATATCCAGTATAGCTTATAATTTTAATTTTTATCATCGTATATTTGATATCGTTAATTAACAAATATTTAATGTTAGTCAATATTAATAATTAATATTACAATTGACTAAAAAAATATAACTTTTGAAGCAAGTAGAAGTGAAAGCTGGTATAAAAAATATTATTAACATAAATCAAATAATATTACTTAAACATAACTTAAATTGGGAGCCGAAAATATAATGATTAATTCATTTGATGAATATTTGTACACTTGTTAATATTTTTTACTCAAAATATTAACTTTTATAACCATTCTTAAAATTTTTTTAAAATCACAGTACATAAATTATTATCGTTTATTTCTGTAATATAAGAGTGTAGTTTTTAATTAATTTGTAGTTAAATTAATATATATGCACACACACACACACACACATATATATATATATGTATATATATGTTTATATTTTGTAAGTAAATGCTTAGAAAATACAAAGTATAACAGAAAATACGATAATTTTTTTAACATCCCTATAAAATGCTCAACCGGTTTAACGTTCTTAAACAATAGTTAATTTTTTTTTCTTTTTTTTTCAATTTTGTATTGTATAATTTATTGCATATTATCACAAATGATTATTTTAAAGAGCATCTAATTATCAAATAACCATGTATATAGAGAATTATATATTAAAATAAAATAAATATTAAATCTATAAAATAATTTTATAGAGTTAATAATTTATCTATTCTCAAATTCGTATAGAATACCAATTTGTTTAACGTAGAATCTTAAATTTCCTGTTCGTCCAGCACGTTTACATGAACAAATCATTTAAAAAATTTTCATTGAGTATTTTTCTTTTCTTTTCTCTCCTTGAAAATTAGAATTTAATTACAAAAAAAGTTTTATTATAATTGCACTTTTTTTTTCTTTTTTTTCTTCTTTTTTTATCGCTTGCGACAATCATTTAGCTAAATCAGTTTGATCGGCCGATATACTGAATTCGGCATGAGTGCCATCACCCTTTTTCATGGCTACGGATTTAATGAGCTCGGGGGATGCTTGCTTCATATCATACGCCCATCCAATCAGAGCAAAGATGTGGATGAAATAAGTGCTGAGATCGATCATGGGGTGGCCTATTTCGGATGCCCTGTAATCCCATGGAAATGCATGATGGTAATTATGCCATCCTTCCCCGCCTGTCACGTAGGAAATCAAGAGATTTTCTGTAGGTGCAATCATTCTACAAGTAACAATAAAAGTGGTTTTTCTTTTATTTTTTTTTATTTTGTTTTAAATTAATACTTAAACTAGAATATTTATCCACGCATTTTCTGCAATTAATTAAATACATTGTACGTGAAAATTTAAATTTGTTGCTGTTAAATTATTTTAGCTATGTCTTTTAAAAAAAACTTATAACGTAACTTCGTAAAATATTAAATATTTTAATAAGAGATGAAATTTTGATATAATGAATTTATAAAAAATTTGTACGTAATGATAGCATATGTAAAGTATATTTTTGCATGAAATTTTTCAATTGAATAATTAAACATATATTCAATATGTAAATTGAATTTTGTTAACATCCTTATATATGTATAAAATTTTAAATAATAATTAATAAAAGATTTATTTTTAGTTTTAATTATGTCCATGCCTAATTAAAGTTTAAAAGGCTTGTGTTAATTATATTTACATAATTTTAATTGGAATTTATCATAATATTTTTCAAATGATTATATAGATAAACTTATATAAATGAATAAATTGAATGAAAAATTAAACTTCTAAATTTTATAGCAAAAGATAGAAAGTAAGTAGTAGAAATAAATTGTAATGCCCTACATGTTACATATATATTTGGTGTACAACTTAATGAATTATACAATGAATTCTTCTCGCAGAAATATTTACATACTCGAAGTTATTCAAATAGTAATAAAAATTTCGAAATATTTAAAAATAAAAAAAATAATATAAACTTTAGCATTTACTGCACACTGATCTAATTTGAAAAACTCACTTGTCATAAGGCCTCCAACCAAACATATGCGCCACACTATTGACACACCATGTAGCATTTAGTACAAATGCATAGCGCATAAAAATTTGACTAATAATTGTGTAATACCAATCTTCATCCCAAAAAAATATTGGTACTATTACAGGCCCAACGAAGCAAAAAAATATCTTCATCGGTATGAAATATCTTTCAACAGAAATTAACAGACTTTAAAATTGTGTATTTTTAAAATGTTATAAACTTATATTACTAAACTTGAAAATTCACAGTAATAACTAAGCTATATTTAATAAAAACAAAATAAATACAAACTTTTCACCAAAAGCAACAACAGGATCTGCAAGAATATCACTCATATCAATTTGGCGGCCTTTTTTTAAGACCTCGGGATGCTTTCGTAACATTAACCAACCTACATGGGAAAAAAAAAATCCTCTTTTGCTATTGTGTGGATCTGCATCAGTTTCAGAAAATTTATGATGAACGCGATGGTCTCTCACCCAATCAAAAATTGAATTCTGAAATACGGTAAGAAAAAACATTACATAATTTAATTAAATATCATTTTCATTTAAGAATTTTAAATGCATCATTTACTATTAAATAAAATTTAAAATATATATATATATATATATTATTTTTAATTAAACAATACATTTTAATAATCTGAAAATTATTAAAAAATATTATAAATTTTTATTGGTAAAATAATAGGTACATCTACTTTCTAATCAACCTTCAATTTTTATCATTACAGTTTTTTAAAAAATGTTTTTTTAATAATTATAATATTTAGAAATAGTGATTTGAAAATAATAAAATATCATATTCATAATTTATATTTATATAAACTTTGTGATTAAAAGTAGAGTATTTTTACTTGGATAATATATTGTATTATGTTAAATTAGAACATACATAACTGTAAATAAATAAATAAGTATCTACTCAATATTTGATGCGCTAATTTTGAATGATTTAAAAGTTACTATTAATTATTAGATGTATCTTTAATTATTAATCTAAAATTAACAATTTTTTGGTTTCACATATAAAATAATCTACATAATTTTATAAATATTAATTTTAACAATCAACAAAAACTTTTATTTAAAATAATCTTTTAAAATTAAAATTTAATAATTTCAATTATATATTTTCAATAACTAAAAAATTTGTATTTTTTGTGCACTTTTAACAAAATTTTAAGTTTATTATCCATTGATATTATATAAAATTTTGATTGAGATAATTTTGAAAATATTAATTGCTAAAAATGTAAATGAAGTTTTAAAAATGTATTTTCTTCATTATAGTAAATTTATTAAAAATTTTTATTTTAATTTTGAATTTCTAATATTAGCAGTACAAGAATATTTTATAGTATCCATAACTTCACACTCTTTGATTTTTCAAAATAATGTTCACATTAAGTTCATTAATAATTATAACCTCCTAATTTTTAAATAAAAATATAATAATACAAATCATTAATAGTACGCATAAAGCAATGCTATTATTTTAAATATTTTACATAATTATTAATAATAAAAATCTATAATATCATTAGATATAATGGATTTCATATGTTCATTTGTCTTAATTACTACAGTCTCGGTTTGACAATTTCAGTGTAGATTTTTACAGAGCAACAGAAACTATAAATTTTAGATTTATATTCATAAGTTTATCTGAAAATTATTAAAAACTAAAATAAAAGGCATCAATTACGTAAATAAATTTGTTAATAATAACTTTTTTTCTTCATTTATTAATACAATTAACCAATAATAAGAAAGTTGTAAATGTTATTATCGATGAATTTTACTAAAATTTTAATTTATAAATTATTAAATAATTTAATTTATTTAAACTTATTAACGAAGAATAAAAATTGAAAATTCTGCATTAGAATTAATAATTCCAATAAATATTATATCAGACTTTCTAGTCACAGATATATTAAGAAATAAAAACATTTGTAAGAAATACTAGTTCAATATAAATATAAATTTATTTATATATCGTTTATTTTGCAACAGATTCTGATTTATCATTATTCACAAACAATTTATAATTAATTAAGCATTAAAAATCGTTTTAAATAATTGATCAAGCTAAAAAGAAAGACAAATTTTTGTCATAAAAAATCATTTTAGTCTTAATGTATTGAATATCATTAGATTTATCAATCAAACAACTAATTTAAATTAAGAAGAAGTTTATTATTTAATACAAAATCATCCTTAAAATTGATCAATTACAATTTGTATCTATAATTCATAAATAAATTAAATTTGTATCTATGTTAATTTTTAAGTTATGAAAATAATATTTTTTTTAAATTTTAGCTTTAACGTCACTTTATTAAAACAAATATTTTTTTGAAATAATGTATTAGTGATTGTGCTTAAAAGTCATGTACGAACTTAAAAATTGAATTGATATTTATATAGAAGTGAATGGAAAAAATGTAACCTCACCAGAAATTTAAATAGTCAGGTTATCAAATCTAGGTTATGAAGTTTGTTTTTATTTTCAATTCAATATTTTCGAATAGTAAGTCCAACAGAAATAAATAATACATATTGAAAAGCAAAGCGATTTTATGTGAATATAGCTCTCTCTCTCTACATATATTTTATTAAAAAATGAATATACACATAGAGTTGAATAAGCTTGAAGATTAATCCTTTTTAATGAGATCTCATGATTTATTTACACATGTATACAAATTAATTTGATTATTTTAATCAACAATTATAATATAATTTTTTTTTATTTTAATTATATCGGATATTCATATATTATACAAATTAATTAATTAATATTTGGATAGAATTTATATTTATGATTATTTATTGCATTTTTATACATAAATTTAATTTGAAATAAATTTTTGATAAATTTATTCTAAGATTGAATTTTGAAATAATAATATAATATATTTAATTCTGAATTATTATTTAAAATTAAAAACTTGTTAAAAATTTTATAAACATTTAACACAATATTATTTCTTTATGTATCAAATGTAATTTTAATTTAATTTAATATTATTGATATAAATTTTATACTTCAAAATATGTATTATTTACATATAATGTATAGTATGTAACATATTTATTAATGTAACAATATAAATTTTTATTTGCATTAATTAATTTAAAATTAAATTTATAATAAATAAGAAATTTTAATAATTGTCAAAGTTATACAATTCATCGCCTATCAAATTATATATTTCGGCCACAATGTACTCTAAATATTCAACATCTTATGATTTATTTATTTTTCTGATTATTACTTAATATTAAACAGTACTGCTCATAAAAACATAAGCGTGAACAAGCTATTGAATATTAAATTCAATATTATACTGAATAAGATTGATTAGAGGAAAATATAAACGAACTTTTAAATTATCGTTCTTTGTATTTTTAATTATAATATTAATATTGTCTTGATAAAAATAGTTTTAAAAAAATCAAATGAAATTTAATGAAAAAAACTTTTTATAAGCTAAATAGTAATATTATTATTTTGAATATTGAATAATAAATAAATATTCGGCTTGACTTACAAAAATTAAGTAAATATATAAAAATCCAAACCAAGCATCTTCTTTGAATCCTTTATTATTCATTATTTCTTAATTATTCTTTCAATAAATACTATTTATAAAAGTATTTCAATAAACACTAACTTATATTAAATCTATAATAAATTTTTACATTTGTCAACATATAATTAATTTTATGATTACAAAGATAATAAAAAAATTTTTATTTAATTTTTAAAAAATTTCTTTTCACTTTTTTCTACCATATTTCTTTTTTTTTATTTATTATTTTTTATATTCTATCTTACATAATTATCTACAATTACTCTAAGTACTGTATTTATTACATTCAGTGTATTTAAAATTTAATTTATGTATTTATAATATTTTGATAAATGAATAAATTTTTAATTATTGCAATTTTTAAGAACAAATTTATTAAAAAATGTTGAAAAATGAAATTTTGTATGTCAAAATAAATATTTAAAATTGTTTTAAATTAATAATTTTAACGCTTTTAAATTAATTTTTAATTAATCAATAAAATCTATTTTTTCATAAAGTTTTTAATATAAGTTTTTTTTTAATACATAATTTCAACAACCCGAATATACATAATTTGTTAAGTAAATTCAATAATAAATTACAAATCAGTCACACATTGATAAAAATAGTAAAAAAAAATTTTACAATGTCCAAATTTTTAAGAAATTGTTGTAATATTACAAATAAAACTGATTGATAGATAAATAAAAAAATTGTACTATTAAAATATTGAAAATAGAAAAATAGAATAATATTGAAAAAGAATTAAATTTTAAAAAAGATTTTTATATATAATTAATTAGATTATACAAGTATATTTCTAATATTCGCAATAAACATAAAGAAGAATAAACTAATATATAGTTTTTTTCAAGTAATAATTTCTTCGTGAATTACCTTTCCTTCATACTGACATAAAACCGAAAAATTATAAACGAATGTTTTGTTACATTTTAGCTTATTTGATGATTACCTCTTAATCTTTGTTTTTATTAAAGATATTGATTTTAACAAACCAGCTTTATTATTTTCAGGTTTTTCATTCACAAAAAATATATTACTTTTATTCCTTAATATTTTACTTTTTGATGTAATTACTCGCGAGCATGCACACTTATACGTATATATGCATAACTTTAACTAAACTATAGTATATAACTTTTTTTTCTTAAATATACTTTGCTTTATTTATGTATTTTACTGTATAAATATTATTTAAAAATTAAATTATATTTCCTAAGTACTCTAAAACGATTATAAAACATTATTCTAATAATACTTTTCAAGAATAATAATGAATGATTTTATTATAACTCTAGGTACATCTTATTTAAAAGTATATTTATTTATAAATAATGAACACTTAAGAAAATTAATTTTTGTATCATAATATTCATTTAAATTAAACAGTATAATTAAAGTTATTATGAATCAAAATTTCCGTAGAAAGTCAGTGTCATTCGTAAATCATAATCAATGGACAATTATAAATTGAAATTTTAAATAACGTATCACTTCTTTTTGATGAATATAAAATATTGGGGAAAAAAACAAATAAATTCCACAAATAATTTTTAATGGTAAAAAAACAGAACTATACCATTCCAGATATACTGTAGCAACATAAGAGAATTATTCTAAGAGGAATTTTCGCTTTATACGAGCGATGAGTCCAAAGTCGATGAACACCAGCTCCAACACCAAATGAAGCCATTATGCTAACTATCCAACCTGTAAAATTATAATAAGAAAATTGTAATTGTATGTTTTAACATTTTTTATTAATCCTTTAACAATAATATTCTAATAATACTTTAATTAAATAACAATAGTTTCCTGGTATCATAAAATTTTGTAAAAATAATTATTGATAAATTGGTTTTAATATATCACTATAAAAACTGAAAAAAAAACGTTTTAAACTATAAAAAAATTATTATGATACTTGATCATAAAGATTATTTTTGGTACACCCGTTCAAGTAAAATTCATACAATCGAGAAAAAATTTAATTTTTTCGCAAATGTATATTAAAAGAGAAAAATAAATACTAAAATTTTGTTTATAATTAATTTATAAATACTCTTTATTCATAATTATTATTAAATCAAGTGAGAAATAAAGTAACGAATTGTAAAAATATCTATTAATAAAAATTATTAATTAAAGCATAGTATTTTTACTAGAATATTTTAATATTTGATAAAATTGATAATTTATTGTTTATGATCAAATAACTAAATAATTTCATTAGTGAAATGATTCGATATCATACAAGTGTAATTCGTATTTACTGAAAAAAAAAATTAACCAAAATAATTGACTTACCCCATAATAATGTCTTTATGCGCTGAAAGTATGGAAAAGTAAGATAAGCATAAATTGACATAGCGTGGAATAGCGTAATTGCAACAACGTTCCTCCAAATAATATCTTTTTTCGCAAATCGCCATCCGTTTTTTCGATATTCCTCTTTTAAACAAACATCATCTTTATTTCCCTTCTGAATGACATCCAATAAGCTACTAAATTCATTGCTTCCATTCATTACATAATTGTTTTTATTTAAAATACCATTGTGCACTGGATATTCTTTTGTTTTATTTTTCAAATGTTTAATACTATCTTCGTAATATAAGTCCTGATCCGTCGTCCGTTCATCCGGAAGCATTTTTCCGGTTTTTAATTATTTACTACGTCAAAATCAATTTTATTAGCATTATTAATTTCTTTAGTTGATAATACATTAATAACTTATATAATACCACTTAAAACTTTTTAAACAACGGCCATGAAACCATTGCCTTGTAGCAAACTACTCAATATATTTTCATTCAAATTTCCTCTTCACATTATAAAGCTAATTATTACGATTTATGCAATGTAGTTTCAAATATTTTATGGCGTGCGATAAATATTAATCAGTGCCTTTACATTTCAATACAACAATTATATAATTAAATATTAATAACATAATAAGCTGAAGCCTGTATATTTTCTATATTAATAATTTACTCGTGACAATTAAGAATGATATAAAATGTTTATTTAATCGAAATATTTTACCACAATAACAGGAAAACCGGCAAATAAAATATAAACGACGAACATTTTGAAGAAAATTTATTTAGAAAAAAATTTATAAAAAATTATTAAGGTATTATTGAACGTCATATCAACTAATTTTTAATAATAAACTCATAATAGAATATTATAAATATTCTATTTTCATTGCCTAAATAAATTACATTTATGTATAAAATCAGATAGAATGTATCGTAATTTTTATTATTTTTCTAATATTAAGCTAATGAGAGGTTTAATTTTTCTTCTACAGTATAAATTTCTAATTTTTTTCTTTTTTTTTCTTTAATTTTCTGGTACTTCATTTATATATTAATTTAACTGCTTAATATGTTTTTAATTATTTCGTTTACATTTAAACTATCAATTTTTAAATAAATCATCGCAATCAAATTTAATATTTTTAAATTATAAAAAATTTTTTCTAATTTAACTAGTTTATGTGGTCTATTTTGAGCTTATATTAATACATCAACTGAAATTATTAATTAATTGTATTAATTTTTTTTCTGTTCATTTAAAAATTCTTAAAAATATAATTTTTTAATTTTACGAATTTTATTTTTTGTTACAAGTATTTGAATCACACAATGTTCAATTGTATATTTGCATATTTCAATCATCATTGAAATACATAATTGAAATACATAAATTTACCTTTAAAATACTTTTTGCTTTTATCTTAATTGAGCAAAAATGTATTTTTATTTGTATAAATTAAACTGAATTTTATTTTAATTTAATTGTATAATTGAATTTTTAAAATTCATAAATAACTATCCCCATTTAATTGATTAATTTCAATGCTACCTATATTGATGTAGATTGTCTATTTCACCTCTGGATTAGATTGTCTTACCTTCCCCGCAATTGAAATAAATGTGTAAACCGTGATGGTGAGATTGAGAGAGAAAAAATGATGAAATATTGTTGGTATATTAGTATATTACCCTGTATAAATGTAGTTTGCAAATAATTCTTTCTGGAGGACTTGAGACTCGAGCCGGTCGCACGCTCAACCAGAGGTTTAAGGCGTGAACATGGAAAATGATGAAAAGTCACATGTACACACGCGAGTGCGTGTCTTAAAATTTTAGCGTCAAGTTCAATAAACAATTTGGAGTAAATCGAGAATCGTAAATTTGATGGTACGGTACGGAGACAAGTCAGGCACCCACTAGACGAATCGTTTGCTCTGGAAAACGATCACGATATCTGGTGTGCATAGCATAATGATGCACTCGTAAAACAAAGACAGACGCAGGGAGGGTAGAGAGGAGGGAGTGGGTGCGCCTCCTCTGGACCGGCGGGACGTGAGGCTCTCCTCTCCTCATCCTCCTCCTCCCCCTCCCCTCGCCCCAACCACCCCCGTTATTCGAAGTGAACAGTCGACATCACCCTACATCCGTTTTGCAGTGATGGCTATCAATTTAGTGTAGCCGAGAGCCCACAAGGGACACGGACTCTCGGCTACACTTGGAAATGTCGCCGTCGCTCCTCCTCCACCCGCGCCCTATCGAGGTGTTATGAAGAAAAAATACGATTCATTTTTATTCCCACTGCAGCTTCCCTACAATATAATCCAAAGTTATATGATGGCTATCGAAATGATAAACTTTCAACCCATGTCTTATACTCTTTCCTTCATTTAACAAACTCAATTTTTCTTCTTTCGACTTTCTTTCATCAATCGCAATATATTGCATCTTATCCATTTTATAGTTCTATATCGGTATTATTCTAATGTTTGAAACTTTACCAATATCAATTAACGATGCCATAACTATCACATCAATTTTAATAACCATTTTAAATCTTTTTATCTATTTATCGACCTTACTATATATACATGTATTTTTCCCTCGTAAATACGAAATTTATATATCAAAATGAAATTTTACATGTGCTGTGTTACTGTTTACGTTAAAAATATACATCAAATGGCAGCATTAGATTTAAAATCTTCATTAAAATAATTGGTTTATTGTAAATATAAATACACATTACGCATACCTTTATTTCATTATACATATTATTTGTTTATTCAATAATATTATTGTTACTAAATCAATTATTAACTCGTAAATAGTACGTTCACTTTTTATTAAAAAACATAAATTGTAAAAAATTTGCCTTTAACCGTGCCTTTCTTTGATATGTAATCTTAATATTATTACATGAAATTAACTAACTTATCAATACCATTAACCGATTAATTATGTTTAATAAAAATACATAGATTTTTAATCTAGAATACTGTTTATATAATTTATAGAATGAAATTCTACTTAAAAATTATTAATTTAAATACAAGACCTGGATTGAAAACATAAAATTTTATTGGTAAAAAAATTTATTGCAATACATCTAATTACGTATAAGCATACAATTGATTTTGATTGTGTTTTTTTTATATGCAATTGTTATTAATATTCTATTTTTTGATAATTAAACATGAAATATTCAAGGACTACCAAATTATTAGATTGAAAAACAATTTCATTACATTTTTTTTTGTAGACAAAGAATGGCATTACACTGTTGTTCAATTTGAAATATAAATTGAATATTAATTATAGATTTAAGAATTACCTAATCCTATTGTAATCATTTACAAAACTTTAGTATAAATATAAATTTATTTATTATATAATGTTACCGTCCGATATTGTAATCAAATTGTCCCATATTTTTCCGACAAAATTTAGAGATTAAATAATATTTTATATTCACTATTACTTCAAGAATTTTAAATAATTTTCTGGCCTGATGACACACTTGATATCTGCTAATTTTTTAATCATATACTAATTTATAATTATGTATATCTAATGTTAAATTAATATTAAAAGTCATTACATTTATTGAATAAAACAGATCATAAGTAGAATCTACTTAAAATTCAATCCATAATTTAGAAATTAAATATAATATATTGAAGTTTCAAAAGATAAAATCTTCATAAATTTATAAATTATATTAATTTTGCAAATGGAGATTTTCTTTTCTTTTTATAGAAAGTACATAATAATACATAACAATACATAATAAGTACATATCAAATTTTTTATATTTTGATTAGTTTTTTATTAAAGTGAATTGATTTTCATTAGATTATCAGAATAAATTTTTATTTATATAACTTATCAATAATAATGAAAATATGTTTTAAAAGTTTTTTACATAAATTTAACTTTAATAACATTTAATTATATATATATTTATGGGTCTGCTACTATTATTTTAGTTTCAATATTAATTATGACATTATTCCTTAAATTGTAAAGTAATTTAAATCTAATCTCTATATTCATAATTTAATTTGTAAGATATATTTATCAATTTAGAAGTTTTAGAATGTACTTGCTAAAAATATTTATATTTTATTATATTATGTTTAATTAATAATAAGATATTTTATAAAAAACAAATACTTAAAAGTCATTTTTTAGAGAATACATTAAAAATTACATATAAAATTTATATATAAATTCGAATTTAATTGTATTTTATTTCTATTTCACTAATTAATTGCGAGTAATATCCACCTAAAAAATTTTCTTATACAATACTTCTGAAATTGAATTGTAAAAACATGCAATATACACTAAATATTCAAGCATAAATGACTGTATAGTAGTAATTATGTTAAAATAATTATTTATATGTAAAATTTACTAAAAAGATTCAATAATTTATATCGGAAGAAAAATTAAATTGGCAAACAAACAGAAATTAATATTTCATAATGAAATTGAAATATTTCCATGAATGTAATATAATTATACTGTAATAAATGTATTATTTTATTAAGTTTTAAGAAAAGATGATAATAAATATTTTTATATAATTTTATACTCATATAAAATATACGTGTATTAAGCATTTTATATACAATTTAGAATATAATTATTTAATTAATTATTATGTTATCTTATTACTATAATATTAATTATTTACTATTAAATAATATATAAAATAATAAAATACATACGATATTAATTTAATATCAAAAAATAATATAATCCACCTCTCATAGAGCAGTCTATCAAAAAGGTAAGATTTAATATTCGATAATAAAGCATAACAAAAATATTTATGATACAATTTTCATATGAGACGTAAATTAAAATGTCTGGCAAGTTTAATTTGATAATTCAAATATTTAAAAGTTTAATTTGATAATTCAAATATTTAAAAGTTTTATTTAAAATATTTTTCATAAAAATTTATGTCTCAAGTAATTATTTATTTCAATACATATTTACAATTTTATGTGAATTACATGATTTATACAAAATTCAATAAATATAAAATTAAAAATTATAATTTAAATAAATTTTATAAAATGAATAAAAAATACAAATCATGTAATAAAAAAAATATTTAATAATTTAACATTGAATAAAATCTTCATGATTTTTTCAATAAAATCTTATTTAACTTTTAATATTAACATATAAAAATATTAATTTATCAATCTATGTGTTTATTGTGAATTTTTAATTTGTTAAAATTAATGAAGTAAATATTAAAGGGAAAAACATAAATACTTAATGAATGGAAACTAAAACAAAGTTTCCATATAATTTAGAGAGTTTTTATATAATCACCAGCCATTTAGATTTTATAATTAAGTTAAGTATTTCATAAAAACACTTGCACTTTCCCGATCATAACGAACTCACAATACTTTAGTAATCAACTAACGGTTAAAATGATGATATCGTCAAAGCATTTTTTCACACATTTTTTCACTATGTCATATTCAACACGCACGTATGTTGTTTTCAAATCGCCAGATAGTGAAAAATCTCCAGTAGCTTGAACTTCGCGTATATTGCGTGATTTTAGAAGGTTTCCAGCCAACCCACCGAAGCCGTGATGTGCTGATTGTCGATCCACTACGTGTCAATCCAACAACGCACTTCTCTTTAATTCTATCCAACAATTTATTTATTTCATTGTGAAAACCTCAGATTTAATTTAAATAGTCTAAACTTAAATATAAACTAATTTTTTATAAATTTTGTTTATCAAGATACTATTTTATATGCCTTTATTTATTTGTTTACGTTGAGATATAAATAAATATTTACTCGTGTTTATTATTGTATATCATTTTTAATCAATATCTAAATTATTCATTTTTAAATTTAAAGAAAATATATTTATATAATGAATAAATATATGTATATTTCACTGCTGAGAATAATTTCCATACAATTTTATGCTCTAGAACGTGATATTTAAAAATTTTATTTAAACTACTAGGTACGTATTTTTTATACTACTATGTGCAATGCAACTATATATTTGCTTTTACACCCTTTATCACTTCAATCTAATTACTAAGCTAATTTATATAAAATATCGTAAATACATTAATATATTATAAATTAAGATTTTTCAAAAATCCTTTAAACTAATTGATTTATTTTTAACAAAAATATCCATTTCATAAACATAAATAAAATACTTTAATTATAACATAATTTTAAGCATCATTAATATTCAGAATTAATATAAATTTAAATCTAATAATTTCACAAAATTTTTAATACTACTAATATTATTATTAATTTAAGAAATTAGTTTTTTATGACTAAAAAGTTGTACAGTAATTTTTTAAATCGACTTATTTATTTAATTTTTTAATACACTCAATTTTATTCGTGTTATCATGACATAATTCTTCATTTTTTATATGAATAATGGTATTCGTATTTTTATTTGATTATATTTATTTAGTAAACATATTTAAATTTATTTTCGAATAGGGAAATACAAATTATATTGAATAGAGTTAGTGTATATTCAAAGTATATTATACATGTTTTTATTCTTGACATATTTGTAGATTTTAATTTGTTTTTCTTACATTCAAAGTTATACAAATCATAATAATGTCGTTATAATATTATAATATCATAATACCATTGTGGTATTAATTATAATAGTATTTTTTTTTAAAAGATGATTATACTAATTAATATTTAACTGCAATGTGTAACTGATTTTACTTTTTCTATATTTAATATTTCAAATAATTAATAAATATTGGCTATTATGCTTGTTATGATTTTCTATTATTATCTAATATTTAACAATTAATTATTATTTATTATTATTCATCTTGAATATCATCAGCTAGTGTCTTGATTCGTCTAAATTTTTTGTGATTGTATTTAGTACGGATCAAAAAAAATTATGAAAAAGATTATATATACATGGTTCATCCACGAAGTATCGAGTTTTTTTTTCATTTTGCGCCTATTCGTCGTAGAAATTTGGGAGGGGTCTTAAAATGTCAACAAACTCTTTCCGCATTTGCCCTTTTTTTTTGTTTTTATGATAATTAGGTGCGGCAGCATTTTACTTCGCGCGAAGGGTGTATTTAAAATTTTTATTTTACCCTGTTTATAAGTCCACCAATAAATCATTTTTCAAAACAGAAAGGTAAGAATTTTTTTTTTATAATCTTTGAACAAAACATTCCCGCGTAGTGATTTTCCGCTAATTGCTTCAGTGCGTCGTGTCAAAAATTTGAAAAATACCCTTCGCGCGAAGTAAAATCCTGCCACATCTAATTATCGAAAAAACAAAAAAAAAAGGACAAATGAGGAAAGAATTTGTCAACATTTTAAGACCCCTCCCAAATTTCTACGACGAATAAGCGCAAAATGAAAAAAAAAACTCGATACTTCGTGGATGAACCATGTATAACTTATCTAAGTTCAGTTTTTATCTATAATAAGCATGGATAATTTGGTTAATTTCGATTCAAACCAATTAAAATTTGTATCTAAATTAGATAATTTACATCATGAATGATTGTTAATCTACAAGTGGAAATCTAGGGATGTATTTTATTAGAAATCAACTTTAAAACCCTGAAAAAAATCACTTCAATAGGAATTTATAGTCCCTCAACAAAAATAAAACAAAAATTGTCAGAATGAAGCAGTTGACAAACAAGCACACAATTTCCCTCCTAAAAGGCCTACACCAACACCATATTCCAGAACGACGAATAGCAAACGCAACATCAGCTATAAACTGTGGGAGGCAACAACTTCATGGAGAACAGTTGTCTGACAAAACACCTTGAATAAACCCACACACACCAACCAAGTCTATCCCTCCACATTCCTCACTAATAATAATATTTCTTCCACCACCCACCGTTAATTAAATAATGCACCGTACATAGATTCGATGATGCACAACAGCAGCAGCAACAAACAAACTATAACAACAACTACGATTGAAAAAACAAATTTCCCATCCACAAGTTGTCAACACAATTAATGCTTAACTTTGATAACAACACGCGCCGTACGAACTTTTTGCACTCATTTACATTATCAGATAATTGATAATTGACAATTAATGAATGATAAATATACAATACAGATTTTGTGTGTATACAAAGTATTTACGCAAATTATCTATTTATATCATTATTCTATAAATTATATGCGTAGCTTTATATCAATTTAAACAGGGAAACGTATTTTCAAAAAAAAAAAAAAAAAATTTTGCAGAAATACTGCGTGTATTGACAAAAATAAACACATTCAATAATAGACAGAACGCATAATATTTGAGTATACAACGTAAAAATCTGACGAATAAGATAAAACAAAAACCGTCAAATTTACTGTTTAAGCATAATTTAAATATTATTGACTTAATGTATATTCGAATGTTCATTCCAAAATATTCATTCAAAATTTCATTTATTCACCGTAAACGACATATTAATTTTTCATTTCAATTTTTTACAAGACATGATGAAGTTGTTCCATATTTTTAAAATATTCTATACATTCATTTTCAACAGTGGTAAGAATTGACTCAATTGATCTTGAGTAATATTAAGGTGTACAAATGAACAAAAGGAAATCTGTATTTACAAAAAAAAATTTTTTTTAAATTTTGAATGTATCTAATATACAATTTACAATATACAATTATAAACAATAATAAAAAAGTAATAATAAAATAAAATATTAATAATCTTCAAAAATAAACTGTATGATTAATCTCATATATAATAAATTTAATTTTGATTTTAAGGTTCTGAATATCTGTGATTCATAACGATAATTATTAGTATTCTTAATACTAGAAATTATTTTGAAATACTGATAAATTAAAATAGAAATTTAAAAAGTACTACTTATTTTTTATTATAATAAATTGCTATATATAATACTTAATCTTATAAATTCAATTCAAATTAAAGACTTCTACATTATAATTTAAAATTTTAATTTTCATTACATATTATTCAGGTAATTAATTTATTTGTATTCCAAACTTGATATTCAACTTATGCAAAATTGTTTCAAAGATAAAAACAAATAAAAAAAAATAACTATAAACTATTTGTCATATAAAATATTAATTTAAGATTAATTATCTAAGAATTTATAAGTACATTATAAAAAACTAATTGAAATCATCTAATTCATCATTTTAATTTATTCACTATAACACTTTACTGTAAACTTGACTTTGAACCTATAATTTTTAATATAGAAATATTTTTAACTAAAATGTACACAAAGAATTTATAATATTTAAAAAAATCATAATTTTATTTTATTTTAGAATAAATTATATTAGCACAAGAAGTATTAACAAGCTTGGTTCGAAATAATTCAATTAATAAATATACATTTCAAATATTTGAAAGTTTGTCAACAATTTTTTAGCAAATAAACAGAAGAAAAAATATATATTAAAATCTGAATTTAGAAAAGGTAATAATTTTTTTTACAAATTGGATACTAATTATTGTCAATTATATTCGAATACAAAATGATAAATTGATTGATTCAAATATGTAAAAACAATATTTTTGTTTTATTATAAAATAACCTAATAAAAAAAATATTACATAACTATTAATGTACCTAATTAACTTTTCTTTTATACTAAAAGTATAAAAGCAAAATATTTTATAAGGAATTTATATTTATTATGTAAAATAAATACTTTATTAAATCTTCATGATAGAACTTCTGTTAATAGATTAACAATTTATAAATGTTTCCTTTGAGATATATATTTTTTTTTTTATTAAATTTCCCTTATTTAAGAAAAATACATGTATTTTAAGATAAACACATATAAATAATTTAAAACAATTTTTTAAAATTATAAATTGAAATCATTTATATGCGAGAATATATGTTTATAAAAATCAATAAAAACTACTTCACTTAAATTAAATCATTAAAAATTTACAATTTACATTTAAAAAATATACCAAATTAAAATATACAACTTGAATCTATTAATAAATTCGTAATAAATGTTTCCAGATACTAATTTTGTCTTTTTGACAAAATACAAATTGAATATTCTAATAATTTATGATCACATTATCTTTTTAAAATATTGTAACAAATCATTTGTTTTATACAAATAATACAAATGTATTTATATTATTTAGAAGTAATATTTTTTATCCAAAAATTAAATATCTATATCTTAAAAATAAATTTACAAATTTATACGTTACAAATTAATCAATAAAATTATTTAAATTACAAATTAATAAATTATTTTTCTTTTTCGCTGGTTTGAAATATCAATTTATTTCCTTGTCTAGTGACCTTAGTGGTTTTTGGTGGTAATGCTATTTGCATTAATTCTGGTTTTAATACTTGCTTTGTATTTTTCACAGTATTTGAACGTACAGCTTGAGATGATCCAGAAGCTTTTAAAAGAGAATCAAAATGGGCTAACCGCCTTCTCAAAACTTGATTCTCTTTTATTAATCTTTCAAAATCTTTATTTCTATCTAATTTATTATCATAACTTGAACTACTAGTTTCTTCAGCATAATAATTAAACAAAAGACTTATTTGTCGTTCATATGACTTTTGAAGCATAATCATTCGTGTATCATTTTCCATTTCCTGTTTTTTAAGAGTTTCTTCCAATGTAGCATTTTGTATCTCAAGATTTTTTGAACTATCTTTAAGATCAATAACTTTATAAAAATATTTATAAAATAAAGTAACCAGTTCATCATGAGATAATTTTTCTAATCTATTCATTATTGGCATTTGTTCATCAATTTTATTAGATTTATTTTCATTATAATCTACTTTACCGCATATCATTACATTTTTCTGCTCTATCATTGCATCAATGGTTTCAACATATTCACTAATAAGTAGCAGTTGTCTTTGTTTTTCAATTGTACCTGAAATTCTTTCACTCGTATATTTACATTTCATATCAATTAATCTATCTCTTATATGCCTTAAATTCCTTATTTCTTGTCTAAAAGTTTCTTTTTCATCAATATTATCTATTCTTTCTATATCTAATTTTTCTTTCAGTAAGTGATCTAATCGAGAAATTCTTTCATTAGCTTTTACTAAGCTTTGATCTTTATTATCGCATTTTATATTTATTCTACAATAATTTTTTTTATCCTCAGTATCAAACAGTACATCTTTTAATTTTAATGATGTTATATTATATTTTTCTTCAACTTCCTTAATTTTTTTTTGATTAGTAACTAATTCCTCTTCTACTGATTTTTTCTGTTCTTCTTCCTCTTTAAGACGTTGCTTTAATTTTTCCATTTGCTTTTTTGATGCACTTAATGAATTCTTTAAGTATATAACTGTCTTTACTGAATTACCAGCAACTTGTTTAATAATTTTTGTATCTTTGAGCTTTTTCTCATAATACATTAAAAGATTTTCATATTTTTCAATTTCTTCATTATAAGTAGCTTCATCGTCAGTTTCTCTATGTGTTCTCTTATAGTTCAATAGTTTTTCAGTATTATGATATTTTTCTTCCAATTTACTTCTTTTTTTTTGAAATTTTTGTTTTGCGCTATTTCTAGCATCACAACTTTGTAACATATCTTCAATAAATTGTTGTTTAACTTTAATTGTATTCTCTAATTCTTCAATTTGTCTATAAGACTGATCTAAGTCAACTTGAATTTTTTTTATTTGAGATTGTTTTTCTTCATTATAAATCCTTAACTTTTTTAAAATATCTAAATATTCTGGATCATCTACTATATATTGTGCTTTGATAATTGCTTTTGTTGACTCCTCTTCAATGCTGCCATTAGATTTTTCTTTATTTTCATTTGTTTCATTAGAATCTAAACAAACCAATGAATTTCTGATATAATTTTCCTGTTGGTTTAAATTTATATTATTATTTTGTTTCTGAAATTGTACAATTTCATTACTTAGTTCAGAATTAGGTAAAATTGATACCCTTCTAGACGATGGATTTCTAATAGGTATCGGCTTAATAATTGGCACAAAAGAACTATTAATAACAGGTTTAGGTACTGGGGATACATCTTTTAATTTAAAGCAATCATTCATTTTTGAATCTATAATTTCATCAGTTTCAAGTTTAAATTTTTTCATATATTCATCCAATTTTTCAAGAAAATCTGGATTTTCAGATTCAGTATAACTTTGATCTTCATCATCAAATATTTCACTTTCAGAACCAAAATAACTTTTTCTTCTAGATTGTAACTTAATCCAATTATTGGATTCATCAGTCTTCTCATCAGTTTCTGTGACTTCTTCAATTCTTTCCAGAGATCTTCTTGTATTTTCATTATAACCGTGTAAACTGCCAGAGTCATCACCAGCAATGCATTCTTCATATTCTTGTTTCATACAAAGCCATTGTTCTATTTGATTTTTCAATAAGTTTTCCTCATTGGGAGGTAGTACATTTGTTGTCATTAATTTATTAAATAATCCTTCAGCATTTAAAACTAATTTCGACCACTGAGACGCTGCAAATGCAAGACGAAACATATCTGCATTAGGACTTTGATCACCTGAAGTTTCAGATGGCATTTCATCTCCTGTGTGATCATTATCTTCTTCCTGATGCTCACTTGAAGAATAATATGCTTGAAGATCATTGATTGCATACTGATAATAAGGGTGTTGATCAACCATCATTTGGTGTTGTTGGTGAACCCAAGGTTTATAGTGCATCATAATTGTATTCACATTCATTATATTTTACTAAAGAATAAAATTTACATTATTTTTATAAATAATATGAAAAATAAATATAAAAATATATTATTTAAATAATTTTTTTTTTATTTAAATCTTTAAAATTTATGTACCATTTATATATAACTTTATATTATTATATTAAAACTAAAAAAATTTAATCTATAAATTTTGTTGACTTTGATATATTTTATTATTATTTGTCAATGTAAACAATAAATAAACAATAATTTTTTTTCTTTATATCTGAGTGAATCTATCGTTTTAATATAATTTACATTATTTAATTGAAATTCTACCATTTTATGAATTGAATAAAGAATGTACTTATTCTATGGTTATTAAAAGAACAAAAAAAAAATTTAATAATCAAATAATAAAATCTATATAAATTGTATTTGTATAATTAAGAAATTATTTTTTACACAAGTCTTAAAATATAATCCATATATTTACAATTTGTATATAAAAAAAAATAAAAATTTTATATATTTGTTCAAAAATTTTGGAACTTATTTAGAATATTAAATATAATTTAAATTGAGGATTAAAATAATATAATGTATACTATGAAACAATTATAAACCATTAAAAAACATATTATAATATTAAAACAACTTTTTTTTTAAGTAAAATTCAATCTGTAATTGATATTTTTATAACAATATATGTTTATATTTATATTTTGAAATATCAAAAATATATATTAAAACATACTTAAGGATAAAAACAATTATCTTTGAACAATAATTCTGTTAAAACTAATAACAAATTATTACTAATTAAAAAAATAATTTATACATCAATTATTAATTACTTATTACACCTTAAGTTTTATAAATTAAAATTTTTAAATAAAATAAAATAACCTACAAAGATTGAAAACTTTATTATTTTAAAAATAATTTATTTAAATATATTCAGTTTGTAGTATAAATAATAAAAAAATTGTAAGTATATAATTTAATACATAAATATGTAATGAACAAAAAGTAAAAAAAGTTCTGACTCACCCAATAAGCATTAAGTTATTGATTTTACAATATTTACATAAGTTATTACAGTAAACTTCATCATTTGAATTAGATTAATCATTTTAATAAATTTTCAATTCAGATATTAATAAAAAAGAACTAATTTTACATAATAATTTTAGAAATATGAATTTATTTATTTTTGACTGTTTATCATTCCTTTCTTTCTGAAATTTTTTCTCTCTTTCTCTCTTTCCATATCAATGTAGACACTTTCTCTCTCTTTCACTTATTCTCCATACTTCATTATAAATTCGTAAAAAAACTAAAATACGTTGTACGCCAAGCAAACGTTACTATGAATTTATTTTATATCTAGTTAGAAATTGTTATTTATATACAATAAAAAAATATAAATATATATTTATTATTTACATTTAAGAATTATAAAAAATTTGTATTCAAAATTCATAATAATTTTTCTGTTTAAAAGAAATATGTGTCTAACTTTCACATCCATACGCATGCGCATAAAAACAAGCCATTATATACATGTGTAATATTATTTAACTAAATTCTTTAAAACATATTCATTTATAAATTATTAAACTATATTAAAATTTAATATTTAAAATTAAAATTTATATAAATATATGTCAAATGAAATACTTGTTAAGAATTTGTTTTATATTTTATAAATAAATTACATACACTTAGTCAAAATATTAAATAAATAAAATTAATATAATTAAAATATTCTAAATTTTCAGATATTTGATTTTTAAATAATTAGAAACAATTATTTTTATTACTGATATATTAATAGTAATATAAACTACTCTTTCAAGAAAATTAATACGAAGATGTCAAAATACTTTTAGACAATATTATGTTTTTAATATAATATATGTATATATATATATAGAATAGCAAAAATTAAATTATATTTTTTTTATAATATTTAAAATTAAAATAAAAATTTAAAATTCTTATGCATTTTATCATTTATTATTATAAGAAAAAAAAACTCTAGAAAATGTATTTATTAATTAATAAATTTATGCGATTTCACATATTTTAAAATTTAATGTGTATTTTTAAAACTGCTTTAATTTAATTTTCTTTAATATTTATTATGTTAATATAACTTGTATTCCAAATGAATAAATATTTGTATTTTAAAAATCAAAATTTATTGAACAAAAACATAAAAATAATTGATATAAAATGTTATAAATACAAGTTACAGAATTGTGACATAATTTTGTATTACAGAAATATAATTTTGAATTCAAGATTAATATTTATTAGTGTAAACATTTATGAATTTAAATAAATTCTAATTAATGGAAACCATATTTAAGAAAATTAAGCTTATCACATAAATGACAAAAAATTATGGATATTCAAAACAGCAATTCCCACAGAAAAACTAGTTTATTTGTAATTAATTACTCCGGAATTCGTGCTTGATTAAAAAATCTTTGACCTTATCTACATATGTGCTAAAATTTACAAAATATACAAATTTGAATCAAATTATTCAAATAATATAATGAAATATATATTAATAATATAAAAAAAATATATCATTTTTCAAATCTTATGATATAAAACTAATAATAATATAAAAAATTTAAGGTATTAAATGTCATAAGACAAAATTAACTAATTTTATTATGATTATGTAGATGAACGTTAAGATTATAACGAATATGTTTGTACGAAATATTTAAAAATATGGGTAAAAATTTAAATGTTCATTTTACAAACGATTTAATTTCACTATGAAAAAAATAATAATATAAGAAGTATTATATATTTGTATGTACACATACATTATTTTACAATACTTTTATGACCTTTTTTGCATATTTTAGGAATCTTAAAAATAAGTGATTAAAGCGATTCTACATTTTCTAAAACGGTAAACACATTTGAATAATTATATATTTTTTAGAATATCTAAAATATGTCTTTGAACTTATTATAATTATTTATATTTGCTTGTAACAAAATTTTAGAAAATTTTATAATTAACTGTAGCATTTTGAAATGAATTTCAAAATTAAAATATTTCTACGATATGTACTGAAGATATTTTTGTGAAATGTAAATAATATTTAATAAATAATTAATTTACACATTTTATCCAAATAATATAGATTGATTATTAAATTGTTATTAATTACAATTTAATAATAGTAAATATATGTATATATGTATAGAAATTTAGCGAAACATCTCAAAGCTTTTATTTAGTTGTATATTTAACCAATAGGATTTTAGTTTTAATTACCTGGCCGTAAAATTATAAAAAATCAATTTTTATTAAGTAATGAAATTTGTCATTAAATAGAGGAAACACATATACCATTATAATAAACTTTTAATATAAAATTTTTTAGTAGTTAATAAATAGAGGAAAATCAAGAAAGCATTTAAATAAATGTCAGTCAAGGGAATTCATGGTTAATATAACTTCTTTCGATATTCAGTAGCACTTAATCTACGTCAAGGACATATGGTTGAAAATTAGTCAATATAATTTTCTTAAAATTAAAAATAAAATAAAGAGAAATTCGCGTTCATACCATAAACACCTAATTAAAATAGTTCAAGAATAAAGACTATCTGTATAAAATAAATTTCAATTTTCACTGCAAAATTTTTAAGTAATTAAAAAAGAAAAATTAATAAAAATAAAATATACTTTTTGATTAATGTCAGTCAATAAATTAAATGGTTAACATAGTTCATTTTTGTCATTTATAATACCAGCATTTAAAGCATTTCCTATTTGCATCATAAATCATGATTGACATGTTTAAAGACGATGAAAATAGACAGTTTGACATTTGTTCAAATATTTTAGTTTTTTAAAAAAAGACTATGTTATTATAAATCATGGAATAATATTTGTTGGCAGTAAAAACTGGTTTAAATATTTTTTTAAATAAATATTACATTCAAAAATATAATTTAACTTTTAATTATTTAGTATCAGTGACAAAAAGTTAATTGTTTTATTATTTTTATAAGTTCCTTATTATATGTAGAAAATAATACTTAATAATTACAAAATTATTATTTTAACAAAAAACATATTAAAATTACATGCCTGAGAAATGATGTTTCATAGAATACAACTAGTTGCGCATTTATATCTATGAACGAAAATATGTATTAAAAAAAAAAAAATAAATCAATAATGTGAGCTAAAAATTATTAATAAATATTAATGAATGATAAAAGAATTTATGAATGAGTTACTTCCGATCCGAATTTTTTCTATAAGCGTCGCTTTCAAATGACATAAATTCCCTCAACTGTAATTTCTAGTTCATTACGAGCCACATGAAAAAAATATTACTCCAGGTTAATGTAATTTATTAACTGATTCAAAATGACCTGAAATAAGTCGAATTAAGTGATAATTTCATACCGCTTGTTAAATATTTTGTAGAAAAGGGTAAAACAGGGAAGGTGTACAAGGTGTGGAAGCGGGTAATACAGTGAAATCTCAGTGAAATCCAAGCTCAAGAAAAGGCTGCGACTCGGAAGAAGGAAGGAGAAAAAGTTGTAAACCCTCGCTGGTGGTGAGAGAGAGAGAGAGAGAGTGAGAGAGAGAGAGAGAGAGAGAGAGAAAGAGAGAGAGAGAGAGAGAGAGAGAAAACGAGTGAACAAGTGAGTGAACGAGTGAGCGAGATATCGTACACGTGTGTACGTGATTACTCTTCTCCTCTTTTTCCTTTTTTCTTCTCTTTCTTTTGCGCTAGCCATCGCGGCCAGAATCCACCTGACCATCGTGTGGTATACACCGAACACTATTTTATACGCAGCGTGAACCGCGTGAAAATTCTCGGGATGAATTTATTTTTTATTTATTTATTTACTTTTTCTTTTTTCACTCCATTTCGATTTCGCAATTGTTAGTACGTGTTGGAAGTTTAGCAGCTGACATTTAGTGCTTTGCTTGTAGATAAAAAAACTGAATTGAGTAGCTCCTATGAGAGAATTAGTGTTTTTTTTACAATGCGATGTAAATATTTACTTGTGTTTCTTTAAAAATGATCGTTTCAACAATGAATTAAGGAAATTGGTTGAAACTTTTTTCTTTATACAATTCGAAATATTATTGTTTTCAGTTTAAATTCCCTTATTTTGATTTTGTGAAATTGCTATAAAGAAGAATTATGCAATTTTATTAATCTACGTAATTTTGAGGATAAACAAATATATCAGGTTAGTAGTTACATTTTACGTACTTATTTATACAATATTAATATAAGATATTTATTTAAAAATTACTACATTTTTTATAATTGCCGTCATCGCTATGTGAAATTGCAGCCATTAATTATTGAATTAAAGGATATTGAAACTATTAATTGCAATTCATGCGGCATAAGAGCTATATACATAAATTCTGATGTAAATGTAGACATAATGATAGTATGTGTTCTATTTTAAAACAAAAATGAAAGTTAAATGAACCAACTCTCTTTGAGAATATGATACAAGAACCTAATCATTAAGTGTAGTAATTCTAATGAATGTCACGTGATTTATTTCTTATAAAACTATGCACCTGAAAATAAATGTAATACCTTTGTATGATAATATTTGATATACATATTTTGACATTTTAAATGAAAAGGATTTTTATTTTTTAATCATTTAAATTATTAAATAAAATACATATTTATGTAATTTTACTTTTTTAAAGTAATATATTTATTAAGTAGTTATGTTGCTGTTTATTGTTTAAAGTTTGATCGAGTAATAAATATATATGTGTCAGTGTGTTCGTTAATTTAAAAAATAAAAACGATTATTGAATTAAATTTTTGGCGTACATAAATAATGAAATAACAATCGTAATTCAAATTTAAAATAGTTTTAGCTACTTTAAAACATTGAATTTTACAAAAACAAAACTAAAAATTTACAAAAATATCAGAAAATGGTAAGATACCTTACAAGGCCACCACGTGACCGTATTTATACATATACATATATATTTATATACTTACATTGTCTCTATAAAAGTCAAAGAGATTTAATCGACTCATTGATAAAGATGATTCAGTACCTATTAAATAATTTGTCGATATTTAAAATAATAAATGAATGCCAATGAAAGTCCTATTTTAATGTCTTTAAAACAATACAAAATTTATTCTTAAGAACTTTCAATTAAAATTTTTTTATTTTGCTTTTAATGTTAATCATTCTTTAAACCTCTTGCATAATTTTAAATATAAATTATAATTCAATTTCAATTATAACTTTACGAAAAAACAATATTTATAATTTATTGCATTAAAAACATTGTATTAACAATGTATTATTTCATAATATTCTTTTAAAATAACGTTCATTTAATTTAATTTATTATTAAAATAGTTACAAAACATGCAAACGTAAACTAAAGTAGTTATTTTATTTACAAAAACTATCATGTATTGTATTGAATAATTTGTTTAATTTCCGTTATTTTCATTTTAAATATTACTTGTAAATAAAAAATTTTATGTGAATCTTTTTATCTGTACAAATATTTTGTACAATAGTTTTTTTATTTTGCAAATTTAATAGAAAGTACATGTTTGACACGAATTAATAAGGTTTTATAATTATTCTAATGGAAAACATTTAGACTTAATATTTTAAATGTAAATTTAATTATATAAACAATATCTATTTTTAATTATAAACTAGAGGATTAAAAAAAATTTTATTTTACTCAAATAAAAAAAAAAGTGTAGAGATGAAATGCTTAATGGTATGTGTGTACTATTCTGGTATAAATTTAATGTATGTAGCATAATTACAGAAATTATTTTGTAAGCTTGTTAAAAAAAAAATTTCACAAATAACTTATTAACAAATTCATATGATTTTTATTATTTATTTATAATTTTTTTTATAAGATTTTAATCTATTTAAAATTTGTATAAATTGTGAAAATTTATTTTAATAATTATTAAAGAACAATAATAACAATATATATCACCAACCCACATTATAAATTTGATGAATTTTTTTTATGTAGAAACATGTTTTTACATTATTAAAGAATTTTATTTTTAATTAATTATTATATGATATATGTCTATGACATTGTACATCACGGAGAGTGTGGCTTCAAACTTAGTAACATCGAAGAACACGTCTTTTAAGCTTTTCTATTCAAAGTTGTTTAAAAAATTGTTCTAATCTTAAAATCGCTGCTCACGCTCCGATGGTTGTTTTCGTTTCTTCTCACGATGGTGGCATGTGGAACAATCTACAATTCTGATTTTTCACGCACTATATATTTTAAATCGATCAAAATTTAAAGTGAAAATTGCATCATCGCCAAATGTAAGAATCATTCATGATTCTTATAATTTATCACAATATTAATCCAAAGTAATATCTTGTATTTAAACCTATTCCATTTATCTCAGTACTCATAAAATAATTTTTAAAAATATATTTCAAATTATGAATTTATTTATTTTTTAAACGGTCATTTTTAATTAAATGTTAATTTCCATTAATTTATAATAATTAAACTTTGTATTCGATAATAAAATATTCAAAATAATAATAAGTAATATTTACAAATTATAATTATTTTTAATCAAAAAAATATTAATTTAGATTATTATTTTTTTCAAGAAAGTCAAATCTAAATTAAAAAAAGAGAAAATTATATTTTTTAAAAATGCTCGTAATTTTTATTTATTGATCTTGGAAAATATTTTTAAATAAATTTATTTTTTATAGCTACTGCATTTAAATCGATTTTACTGATTTCTATTTAATAAAAACAGTCATTGGTAAAAACTTCAAACAATACTTTCTCAAAATTGTTATTATTTTTCAATGTTTAAATATTTGAATTACTTTAACTCATTATTTTATTTAATCAGTTTTTCATTACATACAATTCTTAAATATTAGTAAATTTTATATACACCCTGTAATAAAACTTTTTATTCATACAGAATTAATTAAATTTACATTGCATTTTCATTACAAAATTAAAAAGTAATGTATACTTGTTAGATTTCTCATAAGATGACTCTTTATTTATAATTATTGTTTATGAATATATTTAAAATTACATTATTATATGATAGGTATATGTAGATTGGATAAATTATATAAATAATTGTTAAATAATATATAAAAGAAAAAACTATTAAAATCATTACTGGTACAACAATAGAACTTGATATATTTATTAATATTACCGTATATGAATAAAATAACATGTATATCTTATTTGTAAAAATTTAAAAACATATTCTTTAGATTTCTGCATATAAATATGTTTAATCTATAAATATTTTTAAATAATTAATAAAGTAATTCTTCCAAAAGTAATTCTTGATGTATACTATTTTTAATTATGATGATAAAATATAGATTTGTATATAAAAAAGTCTGTCTTTATAATTGTCAAATAATAGAGAAAATTAGTATTTTATTTTTCATATTTAAACTGAAATTGTTTACAAAAATATAGTAATATGAAAAATAAATGTCACACTTTAATATTAATCATAACATGTAATTAATTCAAAAAATTTGTGATAACCCAAATTTCAAGTACGATACCATTATTCATTAATTCATAAATTATTTTGAAGAACAATGAATACATTAAATAAATAAATTAAATAAAAGAACGAAGAAAATGATAAATACAAATAATTTAAGGAGTTATAAATTATATATATATATAGATATATATATATATATATAATTTAATTAATTTAGATGTACCACAAGTATTGGATTGGTTCTCGCAATCATAAATAAAAAATAAATAAAATTTAGAATGCAAGGCTTTTTTCTTTCGACATCCAGCAAGAGGTTTTTTATTTCAGTTAAATAATTTGTAAAATTTAAGCTTATATAATTTGAGTATTAAGATAGTGTAGCATTATAAGGGAGATCATTTCAACATTTAAATTTCGCGAGTGAATTAATGGACGTCATGCAGGCACACTGAGATAAAAAATTGTAGAAAAAAAATCATTAGAAAAGGAAAAATTTTGAATTCAGAATTTAGATTCACTTTGGTACAATAAAAATTGCCTGGACTATTTTTACAAATATTCTTTTAAATAATTAATTTTAATAATTTAATAAATTAAGGTAATAAATTATTAAATAATCCAATAAAAACAGTCTGAACTATTTAATTAAGATTTTATGTGTTTTATTTTAATTTCACAAATTTAAAATTCGCTTTCACGTTAAAAAAGGTTTTCTTCATTTCATCAAGGGAGTGCAATTAGGCAAAAATCAAAGTATATTTTCGATTAATTTTCGAATTAACTGGTACTATAAATATATTTTTATATTATTTTCGTAACATCAAGTTTATGTCAAATTGAAATTATGATTGAGACTTTACAATTGCAAATTTTATACTACATTAAATTATCAATATAAAAAATGAATTCAAACTTTTTTGAAAAAAGTGTATCTTTACATATACGAATTTAAAGGCTATTGAAATAAGTTAAAATCAAAAGTAAGAAATACGACGTCAATAATATTAGCAAGGAAATTAAAATCTTATCAGAGTGCAATATTTTGATCAAATTTAAGTGCAAAAATCTAAAGTATATAAATAATAAACACGAAAAAAATGATAAAAAACGAAAAATAATGAAGTAAAATTATTTTCGCCGGTAAGATACACATGAAAATAGCTGTAAAGGAAAAAGCCTATAAAACTGTGCAGCGTATCAGAAATGTCGATTTTCAAGGCGATAATCGAAAATCCATAATCCATAATCCATTTGAATACTTGGAGTAACAGTTTTGTGGCGAGATGAAAATAAAATAATGAAGGGAAATAAAATGAAAAGTATTCAAGTGTGCAATAAAAGTACGATATTCATAATCTTGCTTTACGCCATTGATCGGAATCCAAAGAAAAGCGAGAAAAGTTTAAGTTCATGATAGAGAAAAATACTCAAGACCAGATGCAACGTCAAATACATTGAAGATATTCAAACCGCAATTGAAGATATGCACATATGCGTGTGTAACATACGCACACTGTAAAACGAAGAATAATGGGGAACAAGTGAAGAAAAATAAACGGAGGATGAAAGAAGTACGAGGAAATGGAATTAATCCGTGGTCATGCCCACGTGGGCATATATTTATGTGTACGTCAGCATATAAATATTAATTAATACTCAGTAATTATAACCTGCATGAGGGTATACACGCCTCGATGAGCGACAAGACGACCAGACAAGCTTCCACGGTTCCAATGTACACGCGGATAACAAGCCCCTGTTTATTTGTTTGTTTGTTTATCTGTTTGTTTGTCTTTCATTTTATTTTCTTCCCCTCTTTCACTTTGTTTCTGCTCATACTTATTTTCATATCTTTTTGAAACTTGCATACACGCGCTTACGATTATCGATTCAAGAATGTATATTAGCATTTTTTGATCGGGCAAGCATCCGAGGATATTCCATTTCCTTATCATTATTTTCGCAATGCAACCTTAAAGATTTTAAGTGTTTCAGAATTAAATTTTAATTATTTAGATTAATTCAATTTCACTATAGGATCTGCAGCGTAATTTTGCAGGAGAGAGAAGATTAACGAAATAATATTAATATTATTTAAAATTGATGTGGACCGTTCAATTATTATTATTATTGTTGTTGTTGTTGTTGTTGTTGTTATTGTTGTTGTTGTTGTTATTATTATTATTATTATTATTATTATTATTATTATTATTATTATTATTATTATTATTATTATTAACTTTAATTATCATCGAGAAATAAATTATTATAAATGTGATTGAAAAATATCTGTTTTTAAAATAGAAAGAAGATTTTAATTTACTATTGTACAATTTAATTGATGATGGAAAAAAATTAATACCGATTAAAATATGAATGATGTTTTTCAATTTATCAATTTTTATTTAGTGCTAATGCTTTATGATACATCAATATCGATATACTATTTAATTATTATTTAATTTACAATTAATTTTTTTTAATCATTTTAAAATCCAAAATAAACAATTAAATTTTATGAATATCCAAAATTTTTAAGTAAATATGTGCATGTGTTTTTCATAAGCTTCAAAAAAATAAATAAATACTTGTTGAATAAGAATCATAGAACATAGTCTATGAAAGTCAACAAATAAATTAATATTTAATTAAAAATTCGCTTTATTATTTTATCAAACTAAATTCCATATGAAGATACTTCTTTACCTAGGTTAAAGGCATGTAAAATTTCTTTTAAATATTAAAGAAGATAAATTTTTAAAGATCACACAATATTTGAAGAAAACTCAATTACGAATGAGGTCTTTTAAAGAAATAAATTTTAAAATTTCATTTACCAACAGAACTTATGTACCTCTTAATGCAATGAATTTAAAAGTATGTTGTGCTTATAATCAAATATTGTTAGTTCTTATTGTAACTTCGGGTTCGTATAACCTAAAGAACGTGTCCCAAAAATTAAGATATTCCAATAAATCTAAACTATAAAAAAATCCAATACCTTTTCTATTCGATTTGCGTAAATAAAGACATCACCACTTAAATTTAACTTGTATTCACTAATACTTGACAATTTATTGGGCAGCCAACACTTACAATACGACTTTCGAGCACATAGAAAATGAGATCTCGATATATCTCTTAAACGAAGAGATTAATGAATTTTTCAGTTGACACAGAACGTTTGAATGAATCAATTAGCTATTAAAGCACGTGAAAAAAAGATAATTTTAATTAGTTCCAGAAGAGAATGAAGATGTTTCTATGCGAGCTCAAAAACAGTCATAAAATACTGTTTTCTTTATTACGAGGAAAAAGGATGGAATAACGGGGAATTTTATAAAAGTAGAAAAGAATTTGACCGTAATGGATGAATTCTTCGAAGTTTGAAGAGCATTATTTGCTTGAATTGATACGCATTATTCATTTTTATTTAATTTCATTGCATATTCAAAAGTCGACAGTGTGTTTAACTTTTCTTATAAACAGTGAAAATTTAAATTTAATTCGTGTTCGAAAATAAAATATTGTTTATTAAAATAAATTTTACCTTAAAATGTTCTAAAACATTGTTAACTTTATTTAATTCTTTTTAATTTCTAAATAATGTCTTTATTCAATTAAGACAAAAAAAAATCATTTATCAATTATTTTTAATAAATTTACAACTATGATTAAACGTTTCAAATATTAACAACAGTATACAAATGATTTTTTTTTCTTTAACGCAGTCTTATTTTACATTTTCAGTAAGTTTCTTAGTTGTATACGACAATTTATTTTTTATTAATAATAGGTCCATATAGATGAATAAATTAAAATTATTATTTAAGTTTCAATGTAAATAGAATCATACATATTTCGTCTTAATTTACAAATTTTCTGGGTTTTGAATGCAAATTAAGTCTGTAATAATTCAAGAGTGATAAGAACGAATATCATCGTTTCATGAAAGCAATTCATGTAAAATATTATATTTGTTATTTATGAATTTATTTAAAGAAATTTTTTCTGTCAATTAGTAGATTTAAGGATAATAAAAGTTGTTACTCGATATTTCTATTAAACCAAGCTGTGTTATTTGTTATTAATGTTATTCATTATTAATAATTATATCTAATAAATAATAATAAATCAAATAAATTCTTAAAAAATAATCATAAATGCATAAATTAAAAATATTGAAAATGTATTCAAATATATACATATATATATCTAAATTATAAAAATAAGATTTATTTTTATGTATTAAAATCATATTTCAGTAATATAATCAAATCAAATTTTATGTTTTATGACAAATAAACTTGACGTAATTTTAAGATTTTATTGAAACTTATTTTTACAAATCTTTCATATATAAATTATCCTACTTTATTTAAATACACAAATAGTTTATATTTTTTGTGTATTTCTTTAACAAAAATCAAATAAATACAATTATAATCAATAATATTTATAAATACTTTTTTATTGAGTAATTTGATATTGAGATTTAATATAATTTCAAACAGTTATATAAAAAATTTTATTTTATATTTATTAAAGAAACAATTGATTAATAAAGAAAAATTAATTTCTGGAGTTTTTTTTTAAGTTGTTGGCTTGTAAATTATTAGTTTTACAAATACCTCAGAAATATTTTATAATTAAAATTTCCAATTTATTTTTTCTTTTGCAATCTTTGTGCTCGAAGTTGACACATAAAGATCTTGTAAATTAAGTTTGAAATCAAGTGCATTTATTACACATATAATCCTGTATGAACCATTAAGTATCTATTAATTTACTAATTATTTACATTTATTACATTTCGATACGTGGGAATAAAATATTAAAGTATATGGAAAAGTATATGAAAAGACATGGACAATAAGACTAGATTAAAACTTAATTTTTGATAATTTTGTTATTTTCATTACATTATATTGATCATAAATGTTATCAAACGAATAATTTTATTCATAAAAAAAAAATATTAAAATTTTGAAACTTACCATAAATTTTAATTAGGATAAAATTCACGATCGGTTCTTTCTCTATTTCATCAATTGTAATTGCAATTTGACTGGTGCCTGAAGAGTTGTTGACGAAAAAGATAAAACGCATTGTATTTTAGTTTGTATTTTATGAGTGAATTTTTATTGAGAAGTAATATTAAATATTTTTCAATATGTTTTACGTGCGACTCGGACCGGTTGACAGTGACTTAGTCTTCGAGTCCGCCGTGAGAACTAGCATTTGCGAAAATGTGAACAGGTGAATGGGGAAAAGGGGGGGAAAAGCTCACTTTCGTAACAATGAGTTAACAATCCCAGATTATAGGATTCACGGAAAAGTCGCATACGCGGAGCGAGAAACGAGCTTAACGGGCCGGTAAATTACGCGGACCGCAACCGTGAAACGATGGCAGCCATGGGTGCCAAAGGGGCCATCATAAACCATTAACCATAAACCATAAACCTCATCCCCCTCCAACTTGTGGGACTTTCAAGCACGCGCAGCTCGTATGGTAATGAGTAGAAGACGCGTGCGACTAATATAATCCTTAACGGTTGTCTCATTCAATCACTGAGACAAATCAATGGCAATAACCTAGTACGTCAAATCTCCGAGCCATTCCTTAAAACGCGTGATGGATGGGACAGTTGGACTTTGACGGATGTACATTCGAGGACCAGCAAATCTTCCCCAAGGCTTCCTTTGCTTTTTCAGACCTCGTGCACCCGAGGGTGAATCGCTTTTCTACCTTGTCGTCACTGTTTTAAATCTCAAGCCACCACTTCCTCAAAATCAAATTACAAGCGCACTGGACTTTTTGCTTTAGATCACAACTCATTTTCAAACAAGTCACATGAAAAAAATGATCCATAAATTTCATAAACAAAAGACTCGTTTTGCTTTGGAAAGGAACAATATTTCAGATGTAAATTCTTTAAACAATTTTTTTTTTTTTGTCAACTAATACCATACCAATCGACTTTATCAAATGTACATGTACATTCTAATTAAATTAAGGACACTAAAGTAATTAAACATATACAGTCGCCATTCAAAATAAATATCCCACAAATATTTATCACGTCCCTATTCCTGAAAACGTACGGTATTATGTGAATTCAATAATTTTCAGGTACCTTTCTATAATAATCTCAAGATTTATAGAGCTATTCTTTTAAATTATCACAATAAGAGTATAAGAATATGCTTTACAAAGTCAATATACTGAATATATATAAAATTATAAATCCGTAATCTAAAATATTTTAAATTTAGAATCTAGAAGTAACAATATTTACTAAAAATAAAATTCCGAATTTCTAATCATGTTCAATTTAATTCCTTTTTTATTTTTTGAACGTATTTTCCAACTTTCACTTTGAATTAATGCAGATCTTTCACCGATACTTTATAATATAAATATATAAAATTAAATATGAATAATTGAATAATATTACAATAATACTATAATTAAAATGTATCGGTAAAAATGCTGAGAAAATCGAAACTAAACATTACGAACCAAATGTATACTAATAAATTTGTGACTTTGTCTTAAAACTAAATTATAATTCACAGAATCGATAAAATGATTCTTGATTTTAATTTTACTTAGGTTAAATCTTTAGATGTACACTGTTCACTTGTTTGTTATTTTAACTGTCACAGCTATCTATATTTATGCCAGATTTTATTTAAAAAAACGTAAATTTTAATTCTGAAATTTTGTATCAATGAATATAAAAAGGTTTTTACCGTTTGTTTAATTATTTTGTTTTATTAATCCTTCAAATTAACTCTTAAGTAGTTCAATACTACAAATATCTTTAAAAATTGTATATAATACTGCATAATATTAAGATTTGTCTTAAAATACTTTGATATTACATTATATAAAAAGTCCATATGTTTAATATTGAATTTTTGAATTGAAATTTTTAAACACCAGTTTATATTAATATAACTGCTAATGTTTAAATAATGCTCTCATATTAAATTCTTCGTTAACATATAACTCAACGTAAGATTCATATTTAATCAAAATAAATAAATAGTTTTTTAATTTTATTTAATTTAATTATAATTAAACTATATTATGTATTCATAAGTATAGTAATTATCGCAGACAACAAAAAGCGTTGAATTGTTAACATATAAACTAAAATCTATAAAGTTAATTTCGTGCAAATATGCACATGTATTTATGTAAATTCATGAAATTCTTGACAATTCAATCAGAGAATCCCATGTCAAAATATAAAATGAATCACCATTAAAATATATTTAATTATTATAACACGTTCAAATGTATTGTACGGTTTAACAAAAAATTGTTTTTTTTTTTATGTTACGATCATTTCTGTTTTTAAAAATTACATAAATTGATTGTTTTAAAAATTTAAAACTATTAACTTTACATATACATTATACTGTACTGATAAATTATTTTAATATTTATACTTTTTCATTTTAATAGAGTTCAATAATGATTGTATATAAACTACATTCATGTTATAAAAAAAAATAATTTTAAGTTGATCATAATATTTTTTTTGTATTTTCATGAATATTTATATTAATAATATATTTATGGTTTATTTTGTATTTAATCAAAAATATTTATAATACAGAAATTTAATTAATATATGATAATATATATAGATAATAATAATATTTATAATAATATGAATATTAAATTTATAATGTATATCATGACAAATCTTTTTGATTTTAAAATCTGAAATCGAATAATTATATCATTTAAAATATAAATATTTAAATACAACTGTAATATTTGATGGATATAGTGTTTTTCTACTATATTATAAGTACCTTTAAAAAAATTTTATAAATAATATATATATTATTTCTTGTTTCATATACATGTAAAATTTTATTAAAATAAAAAACAGACATTTATACTCTTACAATAAGAAGCTTCAATATACACTACAAAAAATTTTATGACAACCTTTATATTTAATATTAGGATTTATATCCGACAATTTTGAATACATGTAAATAATAAAAATAAGAAAAATTTCGATAATTTTGAATCATATTAATGTCAGTTTATTCAGTTGATATAGCCTTTTTCATGTACATTAATGTATACCTATAGATCTAGATTTTTTTTTTTTTTTTAAAAAAAAAAGGTATTTCAAATTAATGTCATTCATATTTATTTAATGCATAAATTAAATATCCTCCATGCTATTACATTTATAAGTTTTTAAATATTTAAATATTTAAAAAAATTTGTATAGATTATAACTAAGCGTTTATATATAACATTCCTTTTTAAATTTGTTATTTCATTCATAGTAAAATGTTCTATATTCTCATGATTCATTTAAATTTGACCAATAATGATCAATGTAAGGTACTTTTAACATATAAAATTAAAATGCCTGTCCAAATTTTAAATAATAATACGATATCAAAATAAAGATAATATTTACAATCAAAAATTTTTACTTAGTAATAAATCATATTCATGAATAATATTTTATTAATTTTTAATTGTAAATGAATAAAAATTAATTAAAAAATAAATTTCTATTATATTCTAGATTAAATTAAACTGTATATAAATATATTAAAAATTTAGTAAATCACTTTCCATAACACAAGTAACATAAGTACTTTGCACCAATAATCATTTTTCAATGACAGAGCAATAACTTTATTTGAATTTCAGAGAAATATTTGGAAGAGTTATTACTACAGTTATTGCAAATAAATATTAATTTGAGTTCACGTCTCATATTTTATTGAATTATGCAACTAAGTAAGTTTGTAGTTCATTTTTTAAATTTAAGTGTCTTACACAATTGGTTGTTTTAATCAATTCATAGCTTTTATTTTTTTCTGTAAATAAATATTTCTTAATTTCGATAATCGAAAAATCATACTATATGTAAAACAATCAATGGAAATAAAATAATATTTCGATTTAGATTATTTCTGAAGGTATAAAATTAAGCTACTGATATCAAATTGATTATTAATAGATGTATTTTCTGACAATTATATAAAAACAATATTTAATGCTTATTTATCAGTACTGAAACAGTAATAAATAGTCATTGGATGTTACGTGAAATTAGGTGATAGTGTGTTATATGAAAATCCAGTACTTTTAAGGATGAAGTTTAATCATTATAATTATAATCATTATAATTTAAAATTATAATCGGAGTACAAGACTAGTTCAAAGACTAGTGGCTCTCGAGGCTTTTGGGAGGATATGTGAGGACAAGGAAGATAAGTTGCACCGGGACGATGCGGAAGTCCTCGCAAATCCCGTTTTCGTGTAATAATTATCCTCTTCCAACGTAACTACGCCATTCGCGAAACGGAACAACCAGTGGCGCGCAAAAATAAAAATAAAAAAAACCAAGAACACGTACGCATGCGCGCATTCCGTGGTTGTTCACTTGTAGCCCGCACAATCCAACAACACAACACGCACATACTTACCGATGACAACCACAACTCCAACTTCAGACCTCTTTTGGGTTTAGCACTTATTTTATTTGCGCCCGAAAAATCTTGAGCTAATTGAGATTTTTACCTTTTACCTGAGCTCTTTAAATATTAACTACCATTTTTATGGATGCACACAAACTCTCAATGTAATTATTATTATTTTTTTTTTTTTTTTTTTTTTTTTTATCATGAATTTCTTAATATTTAGATTTACATTAGCTTTTCATGTTTAACTAAAAAGACTTTTGTGTTATGAAATGTTACCAGCTTGCTACAGTTTCTGGTAAATATCATACTATCAATTTAAAACTTTTAATAAAAAGTTTTAATAAAAAAACTTAGTTTACCATCTATTTTATATGATTAAGAATATTTTATTATAACTAATTATATGCTTTAATTTTATATTACTTCTTAAATCTTTAAATGAAAATTAAATTATGTACACAAACAAAACATCAAAAACTCAAATACAAAAGTTATACTTGATGAACACAATCTTTTAATTAATTTGCACAGTTATGGTATTAAATAATGAGAAGCCTAAATTATTTATAAACATTTTATCATGTAATAAATTAATATAACTTATCTGATGTAGATTGAATAAGTCAAGTACGTGTACATTGATACATTATATTAGAAAATTTAATTTATGCAACAAAACAAAATATTAATTCACTTCAATAAAATTTCTATACCAATAATCATAATTCAAATTAACTCTATTTTTCGATTTCCAATTTTTAAAAGTTTTAATTTTTATCCAATTCTAATCTAGTAGTTTTTATAAGTTTGTTAAATTACTTATAAATTATAATCTAAAAATTATAATATTGAGTGTTTATAACAAAAAATCATAAAACAATAAGTCGCTATTACAATGATTTCTAATATATTTTTATTAAACTTTTGACTCTATGAGTAAATTTTATTCTGTAAAAATAATTTAAAGGACTGTTTAAAATGTAAACATCTTGCAGTGATGTATAAATATTGTAACATGTGTTTTGCAGTAAGCTAGAAATTCTTTTCTTCAATTTGATCAGTAAAATACATGATACCTAGAGTACTATAAAATTGTTACAGTAACGCAGTTACAGACACGCATTTGTTTATGTGAAATAAAATAAAAGTCCATTTTTATTTCATTGCAGTCTGTCTGTGTATATTTTTCAAAAGATATACCAAATAAATTCGTGTCTCACGTCCACCTAACATATGTAGATAAAAGAAAATATACTACAAGTGTATTGATCTTTGCCTGAAAAGTCAAAAGAAATGTATCACACAATATGCGCTTCCATCCAATTTGTGTAGATGCTGCAGAAAAATAAAAACAAGAACTTGGCATGAAACAACTTGAATTGTTGTTGTTGTTATTGTTATTCCCGATTGTCACTATATATGCATAAAATCATATATCCTGCTTTCCCGGATAACGAGACTTTATGATTCCGTTTATCCAGAAGCATTGATTACTTCACTATCTTTATCATGTCCGGGGACTCTGTACACCTTTTTTCTCCAGAAAAAAAAATAAAACTTACTTTTATAATACGTTTCATTAGTTTCTATTCATATTAAACATAAGTAACAGTCGAAATAGTGTTAGTGACAATTGTTTATATTTTATCGATTAATTTAATCGAAATATCTAAATCGATAGAGTAGACAAAGGTGTAAAAAAAATAAAAGTTGCAAAGTATAATTGTTATAATAGATTTTGAAAGAACTTAGAATTATTTGATATTTTTATTTAATTTTCACAACTAAAAAACTATAAAAACTTTTTTAATAAAGAAGATAAATAAATTAAGTAATTACTGTAGAATTATATCTTATAACAAAAACCTAATGATCTATTAAACGTATTAGAAATAATTATTAATATTGTTACATCATATTAAACCTTCAACATTAAATTCATTCGATTACCTGTTGCAACTTTATAGTAATACATTTATTAATCCAAAAAATGAAAATAACAGTTTTTTAAATTTATGACTTTCTAACTTGTTTTTGAAAATAATGATACAAAAAAATCTCAATATATATTATTTATAAAAATAATAGTTGAAGACTTTCAATATTTTTCAAGAGCGTCTAAGCAATAAAAATAAATGTTCTTAAAAATAATGTTTATTTTATTAATTTAAATTTCTTTAATAAATTTACCGTGATATGAATATAAAATAAAGAGCATAAAACTTTCAAATCATATTTATTAATGTATAATATAATTACAAAAGATTAATTAAAGCTTATTTAAAATTTATGGTTATGGATTATAATTTATAATTTAAAAAACATGATTATAGATTGTATTCGAATTTCACTAATGTTACTTGGCAAGTGCGACTATTTTAATAAGTAATTATTTTCATATACTTTTCTTAATTTTCAATGTATAATATCTAATTAAATATAATATATATTTAATTAAAATGAATCAAAAGTGAAAAAATTAAAAAGTATAATTAAAAATATAAATGGTATTTATAGATTCAAATATATATAGATATAAATAGAAATTTTCTGAAGATATTGTCAATTTAAAACATTTGCGTTCAAAAAGAAATGTAATGAAAGCTCTTAAATGTAGCAACAAAATAATGCGCATTTTATTGAAACTAAATGAGTTTACATTCATTTTACGTCCATAATATTTTAAGTATAAGATTCCTGATTGCTTATTATTATAAATTAAAATTTCGATTCGCCAAAGTACGAGCAGAAAATTAGTTGATCGAGGGCGTGAAAATGACTTCGTTTGCAAAGTATAAAAGTACCTTCTCTCCCTAAAAGTGTGAAAAAAAATAAACTCACGAAGTGTGTTTTCTCATTCTGTATGATATGAATTAAAGAATGGAGATGGGTAACCTTGACCACGGCGTCGTGCACCCTCGTCAAGACTCTCCCCGCGACCGAAAAATTAAGTATGTACATTATACAAGTATGTGCATACGTTTATTAATATTGATATTTATTAATTTGAATTTATAAACTGACTTGCTTCTGTAGAATCCTTCATTGATATTACTTGCATCCTGAGAAAATCTTATTACTCGCAAGCACTGCAAATCAATAATTTAAAATACGTGAACAAATAAAAAATTGAGCCTGCAGTGCTGCAGATTTACAGATCTTATTAAATGTCCTACTAAAGCAATACTAACCCGTCGGTACCTCCGAGATGTATTTAAAGAATGTATTTTCAAATACTTCTAATTTACTTAATCTATTACTTATAAATATAACGTAATATCACAGATATTATCGACACTTTACTTCACTTTATATTCAACTCAGATATTTATTTAAATTATGAAATATCCGTTGTAAGCATGTTCCATAAGTATGAACACGGAAAATATAATTTTTTATCAATACCAATTATAATTATTATTTATTCAAACTTTTAAGTTTTTTATTATAGTATATAGTATAGTATAGTATAGTAGTAAAAAAAATATGTTAGAACTTAGCCAGCAGAATCAGATAAATTCTAGCAACCGAAAAGCGATTTTATTACCAAGTTTATCGGATTTTTATTACAGGTGAATTTCAAGAATCAGTTCAATAAAAATTCTTTTTGGGAGAATTTATTTCCTTTCAAAATAAGCATCATTATTAGGCTCACCTTATTTAAATTAGTCATATAATACGATAAGATAATGTTATAAAATTGATGTACTGTTGAGCATTACTGAATAAGAATTTCATAAAAAAAATTTATCAATTAATGTTTTTAAAATTTTGTTGACTACAATAAAATGTATTTTTATTTGTTTATTTTTACAATAAAGACATTTTTATAATATTATTTTATTTATTATTTTATGCTCTTTTTATAATTACACATTTATAAAAAATTAATCTTACAAAATATTTTTATTTTTTTTTGCATGTTGTATTTACTTAATTATTGTGATGGCAAGTTCTTGTTTTCATATTATTAAATAATTCCGCCCTAACAACCTTTGAAAAAGAAAATATATAATTTTATCATGCAACTATATTTTTTTACTACTAATATTTATTTTTTAAATAAATGACTTATAATCTAATAACAAAAAAATAAAACATCAATAGTAGAAGATGAAAATTTAATAAAAATCATACAGTTACTTTTTTCATAAAAATTTCACTTTATGCATAAATAATAAAAATTTAAGTTGAAATATATTTTTACTTAAATTCAACGCACGACCATGATTATTCTGAATCTCGGGTCAGAGCAATAAAGTTATTAGTATTAAAAAATATTTTTTGAGTGATAACAGAGTTATAGATTATGAGATGTGACCCAACAATAAAGTTGGTTTCAAAATTTCTGACATTTTATCGGACGCGTAGAATTGAGGATGAAATAAAAGTTGGTGCACCCGCTGTGAATGCGGATGCAAATTTTTTTACAGTCGGTGCTGTAACTTGTCCAATGATATTTTACAGCATTTCACCAGCCAACCAGTTGTCGAATTAAACAAGGAAGAGAGATGCAGCATCTCTTTATCTAGATTCGCTAGGTAGGCTTTTTAATTAACGCGATTCAGATTTAATTCGCCTTGCATCCTCGGATGGGAATTCGGGAATTCACGCTCGATTTTAATGACTAAATCTTTTAAAACACAAAGATACCTATGTTTTCTTTTTTTTCTTTTTTTCTTATCGCCCAACAATTTAACTTATGGATTTTGATAACACTTCTCTCTTACATACTGTTTAAATTTAAAAACTTGATCATGTATTTTCTGTAGCGTTAAAGGCATTTATGTGAATCCTCAATTTTACGTCTTCCTTTGCGAAAGTTTCCACAATAACATATATAAATTTTTATAGGTGGTAATCCGACAGGTACAATGATTTCTTTTAAATTTCCATTCTTATACTTACAGATACAGTAGTAATGGCCGTAAAAAAATTTTATCTCAAATGAATCTGTCCATATCTTAAACAGATGTTTAAATTAGTTTGTTAAACATTTTCTGTATTAATGACCAATAAAATTTTTTTTATCCTTCGCTTTTTTTAGAATGTTAAAAAATTTGTAAAAATTAATAATTAATATTTTTATCATGTTAATCAATATATTTGATAATATACAATAACTTCTTGTTTGATATTAGAAAGATAAATTTTAATACGAATCAAATTTCACTAAAGTTCAAAGTTTATAAAAAATATAAACTGATTAAGAATTATCCATTATTTTGTTTATATCAATAAGTAAAACAAAAAAAATATATAATATATTAATTTTTATTTTATATACAATAATAATATCTACACAATAAGAATTTAATTTAATTTTGAAAAATTCAGTTGGATATTTAATAAAAAAAATATTAAAAAATCATGATTGTACAAAAAAATTATATTCTTCAATACTAGTCAGTTATATTTGCTTTTTATTTATATTATTGCAGAAATTTAGTCCTAAGATATATTAATTCTAAAATCCATGATGTAACATAAAATTTTTAGTGTAATATAAATTTATAAATATTGCATAAAAAATATAATCGTGATAAAACTTCAAATAATAAATTTTATACCGTTACTAATATTTAAATGCTTTATTATAATATTATTTACAATTCTCATTTGATTTATTCGTATTCTTTAATGACATAAATCAAAATTTATAATAATTCGAATTCACATTCAGAATAAAATAGTAGTTACTTTTATTATCGGCTTACATGTATTGAAATAGGCAATGTACATGTTAAAATATAAATTAAGATGGAACTAAAAAGTTATCGCTGATATTATCACTGTGTTTAATTCTATGAATACATTACTAGATATAATAATTGCATACTTTATGTTACGAACAATAAACTTTTTAAAATTTCTTTATTGAAAAATTAAATGGTTATGTAAAAAATTTTCTATTTTGCCATTAATAGTATAATTACTATTTGTTTTAAAATTCAAAAAAAAACTTTTCAAATTCAGTAAATTTGATATAAACTTTTAAATATACACACAGATACTTATATCTAAATAATATTTATTTTGTTAACCAAAAAAACTAGTAATTAATCAACTGTAAAGTTAATTAATATTTGATCATTTAAAAAAATTATAATAAATCAAATTATTAACATATTAAATTAAAGATTAAAATAATTTTAATTGTTTGAGTACAGAGGTTAATAATGGTAAATAATATGGTCGAGGCAATAATACATAATTCATCAAAAGTTTTTTTTTTTTTTTTTAAATAAACGAAAATAAGATGTAAAATAAATATGTATATAATTATTGCAGTATATTTTTTCTGTTATAAATAATACTTTACTTTATACATCCACTATTATTTGATTATGATTATGAATTGAAATGTCAAATGTAAATAATCATAATTAATTTTAATATTAAATGGAATTAAATGATGAATAACTGATACAACCATCAGTTTGTATACTTTTTCAAATTTATTCAATAATAAAGTATGCAGTTTAGTTAATATAAAAAATTTAATGGTTTATGAGGATTTAAATAAAAAATATGAAAATTGTACTTTAAGATACATTTGAAGAATTTAGTAGAAATACAGTAATTTGTTCAAATTTTTTTTATAAGTGGTTAAAAGAAATTCAAAGATTACATATAATTCTAAGATAAAATAAAAACTCTTAAATTGTCATGTGCGTAAGCTCAGAGCTGCAGAAAATTGTTCCAGTAAAATGAGGTCTTGGAGATCGCCGTTAAGATCTTCCACCTCCATCTCATCCCCCGTTCAATCCCCATACCACTAAATCAAGTAGAAAAGTACGATAGCACGACAAAGCCACAGCACCGACTAATTCTTCTCAATAGCAATCATCAAAAGAACAGTAATAACATGAGCTAAGTCCATGATCCATATCTCGAACCCCATTAATCCTCATTTTAAATATCTCAAAAACTGTATCTTACAAATTCTAACCACCGTTATTAATGTCATATTCTTGCAGAACAACGTATTTCTTGGGGAAATAATCGATATTTATCCATATCACAATCATGCATCTTATTAAAGTATCGATATTATTATTATGAGGGTCTTGAAAGTTTCATGTACTTAATAATATAAATTTGTTAAATTTAAAATTTATTTTTAATCATAATATTTATCTTTATTAGGTATAAATTTTTTAAATAAACATACTATGATCATTTTTTATTAAAAAAATGAATATGAAAGTTCTACAAATAAAAATACATAAAGTATTGAATTTGAAGATAAAGAACATGCATAATTTAAGTCAACAGTTTATCATTAGTAACTGAATCTGTGGATTTTAAAACAATTGTTTTACACTCCCTATTGATAAAAACTTTCAAATTATTATTGTGTAATTTCACTATTAACAGTAGATTAAAAATAAAGTCTCTGCTCATTTCTTATATATATAATCTTATATATGCTTATAATCGCATGTATGTATGTATTTCTATACGCATACAACAATTTAAATTTCCTATATGTATGTGCTTTTCTTTTCTATTTAAATTTTTTTTTTTTTTATTTTACGTTTATAGACAAAAAAAATACGGAGCGGGTTTCCTGTAATTTTAATTTCTCTAATTACAGAACTCAACAATTTTGGGAAAATTGAGAATAATGAAACTTTGAATTTATCGATCTCATTATTAATTTGCAGGTATTTAAAAAAAGAGCATGACTCACCGTTTGAACACTTAAACAATCACACATGTATGAATCGGAACTTACTATAATGAAAATAAATATGAAAGCAATAATACAGATAAAATAAGAAATAATAACTACAAAAAAAAATAACGACTTTATTAACTTGGTTAAATTTAATTTAGTGCTCGTATTAGATAAATGTTTGCAAATGTAAATAGAAAAATAAATGTAAATATAAATAATACTAAATTAGTATTTATCTGCATGTGTGATAAAATTTCTTTTCAACGCAAAAGTTAAAATTTGAACGAGGTCAGAAACCATGTCTTTCAATTTATTTTAAAATATTTTTGTATGATGAATTTAAAGTTTTTCATAAAAATTCAATTTTCATTTTTTAAAAATTAATTACACTTATCTGAAAATATTTTCATTTTTATTAATAGATAGAATTTTAATTATAAATGAATTGAAAATATGATTTTGTAATTAATTGAAACAAATCGTTATTTATTCTAAATTAGTTCGTTGTATAATATTAAATATGATAAACATGTAATATATATTATATTGTATTTCTACATTATATTGTATGGCTACTGAAATTTGTCGTTCTATTGATTCTTAACGGTGTAAGATCGTATTTAAAAAAAAATTAAATAATACCTTTAGATGTGATCATTTAAAAAAATAAATAAAATCTTTATGGTTTGCACAGCATATTACAATACTTTTTTAAATAATAAAATATCTACAAAAATTTGTAATAAAATTAAATTAAAAATACTTTATATAAACTTATATTACAAATGCTCCACATATGTTTATCGTGTACACTATGATTTACAGACTATGATAACTTATACTAACCAAAGTATGACATACAATAAATAAAAACACGTACACACATACATTTTTATTCAAATTTTTTTTGCAATATAAATGTCTATTGTACAACAAAAAAAAACAACACCTCTGAAAAGCTCAACTCGAATAATAATAATAATAATAATAATGTTTTCATCACGCTAATGTTACAAATTGCCGCTGACGTCGTTATTAAGGACCGACTATATATTAAAATCATTTTATCCGAAACAGCTTCGATCACCGGAGAACGCATCTTTGCGATAATTGCGGATGCTCAACTTCGCAACTGCTTGTGCCGGTTTTTGCCGAGGGGGATAACCCGGACACCTGTTTCACGACCAACGGTAGCAGGAACAAATGTTGATAGGAAGGATAACTGAGTACAACTACACCAACTCAACTCCAATTCAACTTGTGTGCACATTTTTTCTTTCACCTTTTGCTCTCTCACACGACAAAATCTGACATAAATGATATCAAAGCTTCGCAATGTACACATTTGAGCAAGTGAAATGAATGAGTTTTCGTTTTGTAACATTAATCTTGCGCATCGGTCATATAAACGTTTTGAAATACTAGGGCCACTCTCTAATTCCATACAACGTACATTATATTACTCTTCCCCCCCCTCTCTCTCTCTCATATTACGTATATAAAACCTAAAGAATTAGGTTTGAAGTCACACTCACTCCTTAGTCTACATATTCTTTGATCTTTACACGTAAACTCATAATTTTACATCCTATAAAAGCTATCCACCAATATTTGTAATCTTATTCCTATAATATATTACATTTATACATACTAAGAAAATATATTATGATTATTATTTATTTTTATCTAATACATCGGAACTCTTGATTCCGCTACACGGCATTTCTATTACGAAGCTCAATTTGCTGTTAATTAACTTCCAGGTCAGTGATACTTATTTTCGGTTTATAATTTTTTAAATATAAATTTTAAAATCTATTATTTTCATTGCTATATCTTGGATAATTTCAAAAAATATTATACGAACCATTATTATCGAGTCAAAAAAATAATATCTTTGTATAATGTAAATGGCACTCAACCTAGATTAGTTCTAGACCATTAAAACTATTTAAAACATTACACTGTACTTATATTATAGACCTTTCTTAATTACATCATTTTAATATAATAAATTTTATTTTATTTTATAGGATGTTACAGCGAAATAAAAATCATAATGATATTCATAAATGAAAAATACAAATTACATATACTTAGAAATTTTATAAAAATTCAACTAAAACTTATGATAATAATAAATTTAATGCAAGCAAGCTAAAACTACAATAATTTTAATTATTACTAATTTATAAAATTTCAAACCATATTTTTAATTTCATTCCAATTTAATTTAAAACATGCAGGATCCTTTTTATCATTTTAATTAAAAGTAATAATAAAAGAAATAGTTGACGAAAATAGATCTCATTAAATCATTATCAAAAAATACACATAATGTTTCATAGTCTTTTAATATTTTTCGCATATTTAAAATTTTTATTGAATTTTTTTATTAATTTAATTTAAATGCTCAACTAGAGTAAATTATACATTTTTTTAATTTAATTTTTATAAAAACGAAAAAAAGTAGACTCAATTTATAATAAATTTTAAATGATAATTACGAATTTATGATAATGAAAAACCAAAAACTAGTTTAATTAAAGTTACATATATTTTTACAATACAAGATTAAAATTTTTAAAAATCATTTTAAATACTAAAAAATTTTTGTCAATTTATAATACATAAAATAATATAATTTCCAAAAAAGATTTTAAATATTATTTATATTAAATTATGGTTTAATAAATTTTCTTAAAATCTAAAGATCATTATAGTTTTATCAATTTTTTTTTAATTATCTTGAACTGAATAAATTATTACAGAAAATTAGTGAATTATTTAATAAATTATTGAAAAAAATATTTAATATGAAAAATTTATAGAAAGGTTTTATTAAATGAAGCTTGTATTTTTCAATTAAAAACTTTATTTATTTTTTAAAATTAAATTATTTATTGAAATAAATTAGTTTATACAAATATATAAATTCTTTATAAATTTTGAAAAAAAAAATTCAAATATAAGTCAATATCAATGCAATTATGTTATAAAATATTAGATGTTTATTTCATTATGATGATGTATCTTTAAATGTATAAATTAATTTCTGATGATTAAATAATTGATAAGATAATTATTAACATATAAGGATAAAAGTGTTCGTTCAATGAATCTAATGTCTTTTCTGGTGAAGCATTCATATTAAATTTTTTCCCTCATTTATCATTATATTTGATTCTATATAAACAAAGTATTTGAATCTGGTTTTTGTAAAAATTATAAATTCATAAAATCAACAAATTTTATTTGTCAGTACAGTATGTTTTATGAGATCATATTTTAAAATTTTTCCAAGGTTGATCGATGTGAAAAGACCATGAAAATGCACTCAAAGCCTTTCTTGAGCTGTTTTAGAATCATTATCCAGTTAATTTATATAATTAAAATGGAAAAATTTATCTATTCTAATAAATAATTAAGTTTAATAAAAAATATGAAATGATATATTTTTTAATTTTTTATTTAAAATTTATTTGCATGAATTATGCTTTATAACTATTTTCTTCCCATACTAAAATGAAAAATAAGTAGCGATGTTTCGAAAATTGCTGATTTTCTTTTCCGGCGAAATAAATCTTGTGCAGTTCGTTTTAATAAAAGCATCTTGTTTCTCGTCAATAAATTACGTTTCACTATGTACAGCGTTAAAGTAAGAGGGAAGCTAATAGAAAGCATATGATTTCTTTTAATATGATTACTCGACGCTAAGAAAATGAGAAATGTCAGGGTCAAAATTCTGGCACAAAATCATTCCAAACCTGATTCGAGCCGTAAATTCAATTATGAAAGGTGACAATAAAAACAGAGATGAGAAAAGAAAAAAAAAAGATTCTGCTATTTTTACGTGGACCCATACACACATAAACCAAAGTCTAATTTTGTCATCCTATTGATGACGAGACCTCCGAAAATGCGTGGAAATAGGTAACCGTTTTTTCTTTTTTTTTGGTGGAGATACTGTTCCGTATGATCAAAGATCCATCACACCCGAGGGTCTTGCGTGTACATAAATGTTGGTCCGTATTTTATGGTAGACGGCGCACAGCGTGTACCATTAGCGTTAGACAGCTCGTGGTCTTTATGATGAGGATACCGTTGCACCGGGTACAAGAGGGGCAAGAAGATGAGGAGTGGGAGGAGGAGGAGAAGGAAGAGGAAGAGCAGCAGATGCTTCCCGGCGATAAGAGAACGTGTCCTCAGCCTCCCCGTCGCCACATCTCTCAACTGCGTTCTCGTCGAGAGCAATTTCGCTTCAAGTTAGCTTTTCCCTCCACAATATTACCGCGGAGATAAACGCACCTAGTGTATTTACACTCGGAACGGTCGTCTAGCCTTCCATTGTAATGATTGCAACTCATCTCCGGCACGTGCGCCACATTCCAATCCAAACAGCCACAAAACATTAATTCCTCTGACAAACCATCAGCTTTTTCATTTTCAATTATTGCCAATTCGGAAGTATTCATCAAATACCAATCGCGTATCAACTCATCATTACTTATCTTTGAAAATTCAACTCATTTGTTTTACAAATTCATTTATTGCTAATGTTACACATAAGAGACATTTGCGCTATCCAATAAATAACAACAATTACAACAACAACAAAAACAACAACAACAACAACAACAACGTCAACAATAACAATAATTATTATTATAGTAATAATTATAATTTAAATATATTAATACCTAATTTTTTTTATATTACTTATATAACACCACATTTTTTTGAGTTGAAGTATCATTAACCTAAATAAATGTCATTTCTATTTAATAGACATATTTACATATTTATGAAAAATAAAAAAATAAGTATAAATAAAAATAAAAAAATAAATATAAATATAAATATAAATATAAATATAAATATAAATATAAATATAAATATAAATATAAATATAAATATAAATATAAGTATAAATTTTAAATTAAATATACATGAAAGTATATTTCAACGATTCCTGTCCCATAACAATGTCTTAATTGGGCATTAAGCAATTTAATATGTATGGCCTCAAACGGAAAGAAGGTTATTTATTTGAACAACATCGGTTCTTCAAGCCAACTCTCGATGCAATAACTTAAGCTTATGCGGTAATTGGATTTATATAGAAACGAGAGGATAATACTACCAAACAAACTGTAACCACCTTTCGGTGTGGAAAAAAATTCTTACCAATCCTTGCTATTACAATAAATTTATTGTTGAATTTTAGTGCGAAGGAAGGAAATTCCTGAGTCGTTTAACGGTAGACCTTTCAATTCTGGAAACGGCTTATAAAATTACTATATTCTTTCGATTCTCCAAGCAATCGAATTCTGATAAGATTCACCTCGAATTTTAATTTGGTAGTTGACTCATACGAAGCACTCTATATTTTTTTAATTATTAAATTCTCAGTAATTGCTGTTTAAACAAATTAAAATAGTATTTTAATTCAATTCTCAAGTCAATAATACGCGTACTGGTTGTAATACCGATATAACACAAGGATTTAACTTATCTTTTTAATTTTTAACAAACAACTACTCGGTCATTAATTTTATTATTATTCATTCCAAAAAATAATAAGGTCAACTAATAAGGTTCAACAGAATTTATTTTCATATTTTGAATTTTATTCAAATCTTTACACTTCAGCACTAAAAAAATTAATATTTTACCTAATGTATCCACAAAACATCTTTTCAATATTGTAATTATCATTTTTAACTACCTCTCAGTAAACAAATATTATATGTAAAAACTTTTAATTAAAAATTACAAATGTTTCCAAATTTTTATTTTAATCGTAGATTATGATAAATTTAAAAATTGATGACGCTGAATTTCACTTTTATGAAATATTAAATGACTGAAAATTAAACAGTAGCTACTCGGAGTTACCTGAATTTCGTGTAAGCAATTATGTATAAAAACAAAAAAAATTTTTTATATTATACACAATTTTTCATTCGATGAAATTAACAAAATTTTAATTTTGTGCATAAAATAAACATTGAATAATTTTTAAAATAAGTTAAAAATAAAATGAAAAGTGTTAAAAACTTAATATTGCTATTGGGCTAATTAATTAAGGGAAAAATGGAGAAACTCGTGTAAAATCCATACATAAAGTATATAATTAACAAGTCCATTAAGAAAGATTTTATGTTGAATGTTGAATGTTGAATGGTCAAGATCCCTTGCTCACTAAAGAAATTCACATAGGTGTAGTTAAAAATCGTAGGTTGTTAGTTGTTTAAGCTCCACAGAACCATGGAACGACTACACCAATTTCCGGTATGCTGTCTACGATTATTTTTCATCCCAAGCAAAGTTTAATAAAGCTTAAAACTACAATTGTGAAAAAGTCGAAAGTGTCTATCATGGTATTATCATCATTACATACACCCCCGTTTTGCATCTCTAGAGTATAAGGCATGAAAGGTAACCTAGCATAGTATCACAACTCATATTATAGTTGTTTAAGTGAAACAACTCAAACTTCGCTTCATGGTTACATTGAAGATAAGTACGTAAGTTACACTTTGATGCCCGCAACATTTCACTACAGTTCCTACACTGTATACACGATTAATTTTTTTATTTTCATGCAAGAAAGAAGATATTGATTTTGAAAAAATTCCTATTTTCTTGTAGTCTCTTTTTTTATTTTTCACAACGAAAATTTAATTATGGTATTTTAAAGTAATTTTATATTGAAAACTTAAGGAATTAATAATTTTATTTTAAAACTTCAAAATTTATTGTGAGTAGTGATGCCATATTATAAGAATAAACATGTTGTAATAATTTATTTTTAACATAATGAAAATTGTTATCCAAAAATTTATACAAAAATTACTATAGTCATAATTAAATTTTTCTTCGTTGTTATAAGAATACCAAATTGTTTAGTACAAAATTATAATAATAAATCGTATGTTGCCTTAAATATCATCAACATCAATGACTACGATTTACTTAAGGAAGTAATTTTTAATAGTTAATTAAAACTTAAAATTTATTGGAAAAAAAACCATTATATATAGAGAAAATGAGAAATTACATCAACAAACATGAATTAATACAAATCATACACATAACCATATTATAAAAATTTAATAGACTTTAACAACTTCTACCTTCTACATTAAACATAATTTTCGATGCAATAGAAAAATATTACAAATATATGTATAATGAGTATTAATATCTATTGACCTCAACTACGGAAATCGATAAAATTATTGATCTCAATCCACATATTAATTTTAATATTCAAATGTATAAATGAACATTTACAAAAATATATAAATTATTATCAAATTATGTAATTCCATTAAAGTTTTTTATATTTATTTAATTATATAAATTTATTTTAATATCACTCTATTTATAAACATAATGATTTTCCTGTTATTAAACATTAAACTGCATTTCTAAAAAATTGTACTTTTTAACACATTGTTAAAATTTCATTTAATTCAAAAAAATTTTTCAGCTGATAAATATATAATATCAAAGTAAATTTGTAATGTGAAAGTCAAAAACATTAAATAAATTATCAACTATAATTAATTTATGACAATTGATATACTATAGTACAAAGGTTTTATTTATAAATTACATTAATGCAATATAAAAATATAAAATATTTCATAAATGATTTTAAAACTAATTAATATTTTTTAAATTATATTTTTTCTAATTTAAATTTTTAAAGTGAAAATATTAATTAATTCTTTTCCAATTGTTTGGGTAGTTTTTTTATTTTTAATATTATCCTCAATCATATTTACTATTGTAATTTTTACTCATTTTCAATTTAATTTATTCAATTATTAATCAAGCATATAATAAAAATTTTATTCTTTAATTTTTTATAGAATAGTAAATATTTAAATGTTCATTAATAATGGTATTTTATCAACAATTATTAAGTGATCTAAATATTTTATGGGTACTAGACAAAAATAACAATGTAGTGTTTTCCTAAAATTTATATTAAAATAACACACAATGTTCAAATTGGGTAAAAAATGAATAATTAAAATAAAATTAATCACAAAGAAATTAAAATAAATACACATGAAAATATTTGATCGATTTAAATTTATTTGACAATTTATCATGGATCATAAATGAATTAATTTCATTATATTCAATTCATTCTTTTCATTTTAATTAAATCATAATTTATAGCTGTAAATATAGAATAATTGTTATATTATTAAATTTCTCTTTATCTGTTAGAAAACTATTTTCAATTTATCGTATAAATTAATGAATTTAGAAAAAAAACAATGCACGCCTCGTAGCTGTTTATTTTTTTCAAGAATTTCTAAAATGCAAAAAAATAATAATAGTAAAAAAAATAATTTTAGCCATTATGACCAGATATCTTCCTATATTTCATTATGATTACCCTTCAAAATCGGTTCAAATTTTGGAAATTCTACGCTCAAATGATTAAAATGGTAAACTACTATAGAATACCAGAAGACTTTACTTATCATTTGAATTAAAAACCATTACACTTACAATTAAACATTAATTTTACATTTCAGAATGCGGAGAAGATGCGTCTTTCTCTTCTGATTTTTTTATTAAGCTGCCATCATGTTCTTCAACTGGTGCTCGGCGATGATATTACTTTGACGCGACACTCCAATGGAGATGTTTTCACCATTCCAGGTAGAAAATAAAAAAAAATTCAATAATAAAGCTCGCACTCTTGTAATTTAACGTTTTATCTGTGAAAAATAGTGAGATAAAAATCAGGTTTAAAGGCTTTGGTCCCTCTTGCCGCAATCAATATATATATTCAAAATATGTATACATATATTTAACCAGGAGACAGGGATATTTTAATTATTCGTTTATTTCAACACACACTAACCACTAACTTTATATGACTATTTCATTATGTCTCTTTATAACATAAAATTTATAATGTCTTTAAAACATTTTTTACTCATTTATATTAGTTTTTAAAGTACATATATTTTGCACCTGGACTTATTTTCAAAATTTAAAATATAAAATATTTTTTAATATTTTCAAATTATGTATATGGCATTATTATTTTGTATACTTATGAATTAAACCTACAATTTATCTTTGTATTTACTATTCATATTTATTTAATTTTTCAAGTATTTTTTTTTCTTTAAAATTTATATTATGATATAGTTTATATTTTCAAACTCATGGCAGTAATAGCATTTCTTTTTTATTGATATTATGAATATAATTTATAAAAATCTGAATGGTTAAATAATTTAATTACCACCTTATGAAAAATTATATTTTTGTTTTCAAAATAATTATTATCATATAAAATTTTCTAAACTTTTACTTATAATATTATTTGTATAATATTTATTAAAATGATAAAATTTAATTTGAAATTTTTTTTTATTTTTCAATTATTATTAATAATAAAATAAGTTTTTTTTTAGTATAAAAATCTATAATAAATTTTATTTATTTAGATTAGAAGTGAAAAAATTCATAAAACTATTTTTAATACGATATTTTATTAAAAAATAGTAGTAGTATGCCATAAAAACTTTGTAAAATCAATTTAAATCTCATAAAAAGTGCAAAGCGTGATTTTTAATAGAACCAATTGTAGTTGCTTAAAAATCTTATCTTCGAATCAAACTTGTTTTAAAAATGAAAAAATATAATTATATGAATATGAAGAGTAATTGAAAAATAGAAGCTTAACGTTTGATATGAATTCTCGGGTCTTTACTTTCAATTTATTTTCTTTTACGATATATATTTTGACCATTTAAAAATATTAATAATTATTGAGATTAATATAATTTTAAACTGCAAATTTCAACATTTCTTATAATTAACATTGTATGTACAACTTTCCAATCATATTTAATGTATTACTGATTTTTTCTACTAAGCATATATATGTATATATTATTACTATTATTTACATAAAATAATAACATACAATAATGACATAAAAATATTGATATAATAATAAAGCATTTCATAAAGAAATAAAATTTAATTTATAGTTTTAAAAATTAATTTTATTTTGATTTAATCAATAATTTTAATTATTGAAATTCATAATTCATTAATTTTTATATTCCTTAAAAAAAAATTTTATAAGAATTTGAAATAAATTTATTGACAAATTAAAAATAATAACAAATTATTTTCAAAGGATAAAAATCTTAACATTATTTCAATGTACATATTTCACATGATTATATCAGAAAATGTTAATAATATCGTAATCATGAATCTATTTTATCATTTAAACAAAATCTGTAGTGAAAAAAGAAATTTACGAATATTTATGAAATAATTTATTTTTAACTACATTGAATAAATTTTCTATTAATTGCTTAATAATTTAATGAATTAATAAAAAAATACAGTAACGATAATTAATAATAATATTAAAAAAATAATAAAATACACAATACAACATTCTTACTATTGTTGTTGATGTTGTTGATGTTGTTGCTGTTGTTGATGTTGTTGCTGTTACTGTTGCTGTTGCTATTGTATAGTGTTAATGAGCTAGTGTTAATCGTTGCTTTAAGTTTCATAATTATTTAAATTTATGATAAACAGGCTCCTGTAACGAAGCTTGCATGGTGCTCAGTAGTGACACTGCAAGCCCTTTTGGAGCCCCACCATCAATCTCCCAGTTTACATTTAATGACACTTGCTCTTGTCAGTGCAACTTTGACCTCCCTGTTTTCCGAGAAGATTTACGCATATGTGTTGATAATATACAGGGTAAGTTTTTTATTGTCTTTTCTTTGATTTAAGCTTAATCAGATTTCAATTTACTATAAATTTCATGAAGTCAATATATTGTGCACTAAAGAACTTTAAGAACTATTTTTTTATAAGCTGAATCAATTTTTACTATACCTTAATTATTATATATACATATTTTATACAAAGAACCAAGGTATTAATTATTTAATGCTCACACACATGCTCACTCACTCACACACACACACACACACACACACACACACACACACATATCATTTTTTGTATCGCATCGTTTTTTAATATGTATTGTATCAAAAAACTAAATGCAAATAGTTGAAATACATTGAAACATTGTATTATATTACAAATAAAAAAGTTTTAATCATTTATCATATAATATTCATTTTTAAATTAATACTAAGTATATTTCATTTAAACTTTATTCAAATATTAAATATTTATGATATGCATTTTTTGCAAAATAATTTAAGTGTAATATTATTTTATACATTTAAATTCTATAAAATATTTTAATTCAGATCTATTTTTAATTAATGTATATTAATATATAAATATAATTAAGAATAATATATAAGGAATTTTATATAATTAGATATGAATGTTTTTTTTTTGTTATAATAATGATGGACTACACTTGTGATTTACTCTTTTATTTTTATTTTTTTATATAATAGATTTATCTTTTGATAATTATCCTCTTTGAATTACTGAGAATATATATTATGTATGCTCTTATTTACATTGCAAAATGTTATAAATAACTTTAATCACATCCTGGATATGGGTTCTCTCTATTTGTTCTTAACAGAAACATAATTCTACGCTTCATGTCTTCATCATAAATAGCTTTGCAGTTTTCATAGTTAACTCTTCGTCTTGTTTGAGTTGGTTTTTCAAAATATCTTGTTAATCGATATTGTTGGGTAAGTCCATCTCGATTAAGCATCCTATTTAACAATCGCACTGCAGGTTCAATGTCACCATTCTTTACCATAACTGTTCTAGCAATATAAGGAATATGTTTATATCCCATCTGCAAGGTAAAAAAAAAAATTTGACTTAAAAAATAATTTAATTCATAGTATTTAAGAATAACAAGAGTTAAGAGTTTTAAAAATATTATTTTATCATATATGACTAGATAAAATGTTGAAATTATTGATTGCTTTTATAAATAATATATTTACAATGCATTTATCTTTAAATAGTTAAAAATGCAATAGACTTATTATATGAATACACATTAGTTTTAAAAAATCGTAGTTCATAGAATAAACTTTACTTTACTGTTATCATGTCGAAAACATGATAACATCTTTAAAAACTGTTAACATCTTTAACAGAGGTTAGAATTGTTTAAGTCAGTATTGATTAAATTTTATGTTTATTATTCATTTATAAAAATTAATGAATAAAGTACTAAATTAATTATAGTACATACATTTTTATAATAAATTATTAAAATATAAATTATATTTTGTATTTTATATAAACTAGTGTTTGTAAAAACAATACATACAGTAAAATTTGTTACATCAAAATACAGACTACAGGCATAGAGTATCTCTAATAATTTTAGTTTTACTTTTCGGTCCACCATAAGTCGTTTCATTTATGGCGGCAAATACAAACAAAAATCTTTTCTAGATCAATCACTTTTCCAGTGTTATTTAATGTTTGTTCTGTGGTTATTTACAAACTAATAATTTCTCATAAATCAATTCTATACTTCTTAATATAGACCTAGGAATATAAAATTAAAAATTACAAACTATAAAAATATAAACTCGGTTAAAATTAATTTTTATGATATTTTACTATTTATTTATATTGATTTTTAAATTGCATATCTTCTTAATTTTTTTTTATTAAAAGAAGTTAAAAAACAAATATATAAAAATAACTAAAAGTCATTCATGATATAAACATTTTTAAATTAAATAAGATATTGTAGTTTTGGTTTATACTACCAATTAAATTATTATCTAATATGAAATTATAGTTTTTAATTCTAATTCCCTATAAATAAAGGCATAAGCAAAAATTATCAATAGATTATTATTTAAAATTTCATTTACTTAAGATTGCACAATGTCTATAATCTGTAAAAAATTTTATTAAACTAATATTATAATTTTAAAAAAATACCTCAAATAAATTAATTTATAAATAAATAAAATATAATGAAACCGATCTATAAAATTATATTTAAGTAAGATAAGAATTTAAAACAATTTTGGTCACATACATTATATATTTTTTATATTTTATATATTAAATAACAATTAATACATTTATTAACTTTGGTAAATTATAAGATACTAACAATAAAATTATAAATTAATCTATATTAAAAAAACCATAACAAATTAAAGAATTTATTGTTTTTTTAATTGCAAGAGAAATTTTGATGAATATAAGTATTATTTATAATTAAAATCTTTATGTTAAAAAAATAAAAATATTTAATACGGTAAATTAGGATATAAATATGTACAATAAATATTTAAATAGTTGAATTTTTTAGAGTTAATATTTTTTTAAAGATACAGATTCAAAAAATTTATATACTAACAATTAAAATTATTTATTATTCAAATCTTATATTTCTACGTTATTATAGAATTTTTTTAAAATGGCATCATTTTTCATACTATAAATTACCATTAATTTGTATATTTTCTTGTCTACTAATATTATTAAATGACATTTAATAAAGTAGTCATAAAATTTATAATTTTAATTCATACATAATACACTCTTCTTTAAGTACATACATGGTTCATCCACGAAGTATCGAATTTTTTTTTCATTTTGCGCCTATTCGTCGTAGAAATTTGGGAGGGATCTTAAAATGTCGACAAACTCTTTCCGCATTTGTCCCTTTTTTTTTTATTTTTTCGATAATTAGGAGCGGCAGGATTTTACTTCGCGCGAAGGGTGTTTTCCAGTTTTTTGACACGGCGCGATGGAGAGACTACTCGAACAGCATAACGCGATAAAGTATTGTTTGCAATTAAAAAAAAACAGTATGAAAACGTATAAAATGTTGCAAGAAGCGTATGGATATAATTACATGTCAAAATCGCAAATTGGAAAATGGTTGGAGCGTTTAAAGAGGACCGAGAAAGAATCACCGACGAGCCTCAATCTGGGCGCCCAAAAAGCTTTCGAATGGCTAGGAATAGCGTGTTAGAAATTAAAAATTTGGACTGTTGATTAATAGATAAAGCAATTCAGGAAAAACTGAATTTAACGCGATTTTGAGTGTATAATATAGTGCAAAAAAATTTATAAATATCGAAATTTTTGAAAAACATCAAAGCTGAAGAGTTTGAAATCATTTGAAATTTGGAAATTTGTTGATACAGGAGGAAATTATTTTAAAGAATTTAAAATTTTTATTTCACACTGTTTATAAGTCCATGAATAAATCATCTTTCAAAAAAGAATTTTTTTTTTTTAATCTTTGAATAAAACATCCTCACGGAGTGATTTTCCGCTAATCGCTTCAGTGCGTCGTGTAAAAAATTTGAAAAACATCCTTCGCGCGAAGTAAAATACTGCCGCACCTAATTATCGAAAAAACAAAAAAAAAAAAAGGACAAATGAGGAAAGAGTTTGTCAACATTTTAAGACCCCTCCCAAATTTCTACGACGAATAGGCACAAAATGAAAAAAAAACTCGATACTTCGTGGATGAACCATGTATTTGAGATTTATTGTTTAACAAACTATATTTACTACTATTTTTTTAATTACTGATAAAATTCCTTTTTATGTAAATTATTATTTTAACTTTTCAATTTTAGAATATTTTATTTTTTATACAATAAATTTTATTCGGTAAATATTAAATATATTTGTGCTAAATATCTGTCCGAATTCTGGCATTCATTCCAACTTACAGTGACGCCAGCATATTTATGAGGTCAATAAATTATAATTCTGTGTATGCCAACAGCTTTTAATTGCTTTATTTAATATTTTCATTTTTTATTCTCTGATACATATTATAATTATTAAAAGATTCACTGATTATCATATTTTCAAAAGAGTAAATTATAAATTAATATAAATTAACATAAATTTATTGTTATTCTGATTTTATTTTTACCCAAATTTTACCAAATTATATTTTTTTAATAGCTCATAAATTTTAAAATAGATCCACAATTAATTTTACAGAAGATAAATGTCCTCTACATTTTAGCTGAATCATCTATTCTCGATTAATGTCTGCTTTATTTTCCAATATTGTAAATCAGGAGGTATTTTTATACTCATTAACAACTCATTTTCACTTTTGTGATGTTAGTTTTGCTTTATGGCAATTGTTCTTTATAGACCATTTGATTTTCATCACTAGAATTCTTTCAAATTTAATTTAACTCTTACATATTTAATTTTTTTAATAATTATAAATTAAATATTCAATTTTAATATGAAATGAACAATAACTAATATCCACTATATAAGTTTTATACAATATTTTATTTATCTATTATTAAAGTAGTATATAATTTTTAATGTAATTTTGGGAATAACAGACGGACACACATTTTTAAATTTTTTTAAGGAAAATCATGTATTTCACAAAAAATTAATGTAAAAATTTAATTAAATATTGGAGTCAATAGGATTGTTAATTTAATTGTTATAATTTTAATACAATAAAATAGAAAAAATTTAAGTATTGTATTATTCTATTACTATCACAATATTATTACCGTCATTTAACAATGGGAGCCATGAAAATTAGTGACGAGAAAACATCACGAAGGTGTTCATTCTAAATTGGATGATATTTGGACAAAAACCAAACAGGAATTATACTTTTCTGCAAGATTATAATTTGTTATTTAAGAAATTTATTTTGCATTTAGGACTAATTTTCAATATTTCAATTAGAATAAATTTTTGGTAATCTATAAATCGATCTATTTATCACGTAAGAGCTTTCTCTTGCTCACGTAATTAATTAACCAATAAACCTTTATGTTCATATTTAATTGTTTTTTTTGACACCTTTGAAACAGCAAGTAAACAATTTGCACATAATCTTAAGCACGCCTCAGAGCTCAGAATATTGATTAATGCGCCTACCTAACATTAAATTTAATATAATAGAACCGGTGGGCAAGGGGCAAATTTTGTTAATAAAAATATACATCTGCGTTAGAAAAAAGAAAAAAAAGTATCATTTTTATTCTTTATTATATTTTTATTAAGACAATTATTCAAAACTGCAATAATGAAATAAAACCTGCTATCAAAATACTTGTTCAATGTTTGTACATAACGCCAAATACGTAAATACACAATGATCATAATTAAAACTAGATTTTCGTAATTATAAAAATGTTAAAATTAGAATATAACAGGCATAACAGTAAAAATAAATATTACGGTAAGCGTACGCGCTCAGTGATGCTCAGGGATAAATAAAGAGAGAATTACTTGTTCAAAAGGAAAGATAAACGACACTTGGTACTCGTTCGCGTGCCTACGGCGAGGATGTTGTTGATCTTTGACAAAGCCCCCCTTCCGGACCTCCAGTCTTGATTATTGTTCGAGGAGAGATCCTTTCACCAAAACCGGGTTGAAGGTCTACTCGTCATCAAGACAATGATGATGCCGAACTTCAGATGTGATTCTTCAATATTCACAAAGTAAAGCCTTGTTCAGATTCTATCAAACCAAGTTATCATTTTACCCTGTAGTTGACTCGTCAAAGTTCGTTATTGTCGATAACGTGGTATAGTTAAAATAAAGTCACTGCAATGTTGGGGAGACAAAACTAGATAAGGGAACAATACTTAATAATTAACTTAAATTGATTGGACAATCATACACAAATAATACAAGTACTTATTTATTTTACATTATCCCTAGGACGAAGAAGTCTGTTTTCTCGGGAAAATTAACTCACCTGTCATAATCTACATGTACATTTGTGTACACACGCGCAAATATTCCAACGGAACTTTTAGAGTAAAAAAAGTCCGTTACAGAAAAAAATTGAATGAACAACGTCAAAACGTTGTTCATAAACATTGTAAATCCAATTTATTTTTATTTATCGACAATTTACGATTGGTTTATACATTGCTCACACTTCCCGAATATGCCTCATCGCAATTAATGTCAACCAATCCAACCCATGTCAGTCAATTTTTTTTAAGTTGCTCATGAAGAAACTGGTATTCGCTTAAAAAAATTGAACATGAGAAAAGAACCTAAAGGGTCATCAAAAAAACAAAATGAGATTTGAAAAATGAAATTTAATTGTTCTACTGTTTTTGTTCTCATCGGGAATTTCACACCTCCTTTGACTGTCGAACCATAACTATAAAATTATTAGTATTTGTATATTTCCAATTTCCTTATAGTATTTTTCATTTGAATATCTTAAACATAATGTAAAATAAAATAGAAATAAATATTGTTGATGAATCGACTATCCATGCTTTCACAACAAAGCACATTTGCTTTATTCGTTTATTTTCTTAATCCACTCTTTCTTTCTACCGTTACATCTTCTCATTGTGTATTTCTAACTAATATTCATATTTTTCCTTTTCAAATAAAATCTTGAGTCAAATTAAATTAAAAAATACAAAAAGTATCTTGTTCATAAACACACGTACCTAAGTTGGCAAATACTCCTTTAATTCTCTTCCGTTTTTTCAACTTTTCACATTAGGATCCTACTATTGTTTAATTTGCACAAAATAAATCAACAATATTGATGATATTAATTAAATTAAAAAATTTTAATTTAAATAAATTTTTCCTAATTATTCGATTAATGAATAAAGTAAAATTCTGATGAAGTAACATATTAAATATTATGAAATAAATCATACGTATCAATAAAAAAAATTATCAAAATATTATAATCTATAATTTTATAAAATGACAATAATTGCAGAATAATTACCTGTATAAGAATTTTGAAGAATAGTTCGGTTTAAGTTTTTGTTTGTTTCGATATATATATATATAGAACCATATGAAGTGTTTATAAAAGTTTGAAAAAAAAGATAACCTTCCGAGAGCTTTGTACATCGAAAAGTTGATAAAAGTGCATTGTTGAGTAAAAATTAAGATAAAAATAACTATTGGGTTGAAGAATTCAGAGACGTAAAGACTTATATTCCCAAGAAAAACATAAAATAAAGCTGCTGTACAACGAAGATAATATGACGAAGTGCTGAGAAGACGTGAGAGTCACGTAATAGGCATAAATGGGTATGAGTTGAGCGAGGAGCAACACTTGCAACTTGCAATACCAACGCCAAAATCAGGATTTCAACAACTCACACCAATAGTTGATTTTTTCATATCGTACGTGCTCGTGTATCGTACAGGTACAAGTCTTAGGCTATCAGCTACGATACAAGAAAGTGAGAAAAGTCATGAGAGTGACGTAAACCCGAGGGATTGATGGATCATTCACGTGCATCGAGGGCGAAGAAGAGAAAATCTGTCAAATACGAGTTTACTCTCGTCATCGCTTTCTAATTCAATAATCCATAAATAATCCATTTTTATCTTTGCTGCATAAGCTACTACCTAATTATAATTATCTATATATTTTCTGTACACCTGTTTTATCCTTATATTATTAGCACTTTACTTTTATTTTCAAAATAAACTTTTTTTAGAAGATAAAAAAATAAACTGAAAAAATAAATTATAGTTTTCCAAAAATGAAGATAATTTTTACTGTGTTTATTTTATAATTTATATAAAAATAAAATACCCTATTCACTAAAATTTTTTTAATACTTTATTATTTATTATTAAACACCTTTACTATTTTTTAATATATTTAAAAATGTTTAAATGATCCCTGTAAATATATTAAGCTTGTTTTTCTTATAATTTTTACGTTAGTGAACTTATCGTTTTATTCCTTGTCAATTCTTGCTTGTGATATTTATAACACTCTGAGTCGTTTTCTTTAATACTGTATATTTATATTTTTAAATTAAACTACTGCTCACTTAAAACATCTTTCAATTGTAATATTTAACGATCGGTATAATAATGTTTGTCAATTTGAAATTTTTATTTTGCGATCAATTTGAAAGTCAATATTTTCAAGCTTAATTTATATTTGTATTTAAAATTGAAAAAACATTGCATTATAATTACAATTTTAAAGATTTGAAATCATTGTTCTAAAATGTCTGTTTATTGAATAACTTTAACGCATTGATTTAGAAGTAAAATTAAATATTACAATAATATGGTTTTGCTAGGAATGGTTTTAAATTTTTCAATACATATAAACAATTGCATTTATAAATGACAAGTTTGTATAGAGAGATTCTACATAGGTATCGGAATAACAATTAAATCTTAAAAAATTACCATAATTAAATTATTAACATTCTTTTATATATACATAAAACTTTTTATAAATAGTTTTGAATTTAATTTACTTACTAAAATTTATTTCATTTTGAAATTTTCATTTTAAAACAATTGATAAAATACCTAGTAAAATAAATTTTTCCAACGCATCCTATTAATCATTTCATATATCGACTAATGTACAAATTTCACACTCTCACGATCATCTCATTCTCGACGGAGCAATATACATCTTGTTAACCAATCGGGGGACGACTTTAGAGGAATAGTTACCGTATTGAGATAAAATTATTGAACAAGCTCCCGAGCCTCGAAACACCAAAAATACCATTGCAACCTTGATCCAAGCCTTTCGATAACGACTGGACTTCTTCTCTCCATCTCTATGTATTCCTACCTTCTTTGTCTTACTTTTATTTTAAAGAGTGCCACTCACGATCGATACTTCAGAGAAATCGCACAATTTTTTTATTCTTAACAACTTGAATGAATACCGGGTAGTCGCTTAATTACAGGCTCCAGTTGCAGAAGCATGAAGATGGTGTTTTAAGGATAAACAAGCTCGAGTTCGAGCACAAAAGTATTAGGTGGGGTTGTGGTCAGCGATGATCATACGGCATTCTTTCAAAGATCAATGAGATTATCGCGAAAACTTGAGTGGCACGCGTGATACATGAATTTCCCTCGGCTTCTTCGTCCTGTCGAATCCCGATTAACATAGAACGTCTTAGATAACTCAACATTTCTCAAACTTAACTTGGGTACTTCTTTATTTTTTTAATGTTCGTAGAGCCGTGAACAATTTATCATGACGACTGTAGATAGTAATGTCGCGATCAGTCCCGTGCGTCTTCCATTAATGAATGATAAATATTTTTCAGACGTTACATTATTTTGTAGAAAATTACCAATAAATACTCTAATTCATATATAATAGGATGTATAAGCATTTATATCATTATTTCATTCAAATTATTAATTTCATTCAAAAATATAATTGAACTGCGAGAAACGAGATTTTACAAATATGATGACTTGTAAACATTAGACAGGTCTTATATATCAATCAGATATGCTTTAAACTTTAAACTCAAAATATATGATTATTCAAGCTGTACAATTGTCAGAAATTGTAAACCTTTTCATTTGTAACTATTATGTTTGAAAATTGAACTTTTAAATAGAAATTAATACGAGTTATAAAAAAATGGAACGTTTAAAAAAAAATTTTGTAGTATTTCATAACCCATGATTCAATAATTTAGCATCATTCCACCAATGAGTTTATTCTGATATCTAACACATCTATGCACTTATAAAAACAATACAACAAACAATGGAACTAAATTATAAAAAAATATCTTATTGCCATTGTACAAAGCAATAGAATTATATATCAACAATATTTTCAAAGAATTTAAAAGACTTTCTTCTATGTATTCAAAAATTTTATAAAATATACATTTTTATTTTTATAAATTACACAGATACCATATGAATTTTCAGTATTGTGAAATTCATTTTAATATAAAATAACCTTTATTGTAAAAGAAATCTTATTCAGTCAATGCATATCTTGTCGAGATACTAACGTTTATTTAGTTATAAGAAACGATTTAATGTTGATAATGTTGAACTAGTTAAATAGCTACAATCCATACATTTTTATTGAATTATTCTAAATTAAATTAAATTAAAATATAAATGTACATAAATATTCTTATGCCAATAAAGAAAATTTAATCATTTCATCTTATTTATAAATATATATTATAAATAATATTATCTAAAACATTTCTACATATTAAAAAATATCTTTTTAATTTATATAATTAATAAATAATGTAAATGTATTGTTTTATTGAAATTAATAAACACAACCAACTTTTATTTATGGATCCAATTGTATGTTTAATACTAATTACGCTGCTTATCTTAGAGTAGTTAAATAATTATTACAGTTATTATTACAGTAAACTGACAAATCAAAGAAAAAAATATGTTTCCAAATAAATCAAAAGACATCATTTTGGTAGTTTAAATCATTTGTTTTTTTAACTATGTTGCATTAATAAACATTCCTTCTACTTCTAAAAGGAAACGAAACTTATTTTCAAAATAGCGCATATTGAATTTACTCGTTAATTTTATATCAAAACACAGATAAGATCGTATCTTCACAATATTCACCAAAAAAAAAAAATTTGTTTTTGGTGATCAATTAAGGTTATTATTTAAAAAAATAATATATACAATAAAAAAATAATTTAAAATAAGGAGTAAGGATAAAGGATCTCAAGTGGACAATCCATGTGTGGTAAGCTCATCTTGGATGCGTCAGATTCTTGAATGCCCATCATTACACGTGATTACCGTACGATTTACCATTCTCGAAATTGCCGGTGAGCACAACATCGCAATAAATGAGCTCCTCGGATTATGCGTACGTCGTTGCAGTTCAAGTTCTTTTGCATTTTATATTCCATCGTGCCATCACCCTAATCATTATTTTCCCTCATTACTCTTTGCAGAATGCGACGTGGCTGGCTTCGAAAGCAGTTCGGGTCTAGTTGAAAAGGTGCCATACGTTTTTCTGCCGCACCATGGGCAAATTATATATCCGGATGCGGAAATTAAATTCGAAGGTAAAGTTGACAATAATTTTCAAAATATTTAATGCTTGAAAAGATTCAAAATCCATAGAATTTGGATTTGTTACTCAAACTATACTACACAATATCCTCTTCTCAAATATAAATTTCATGCCATTTTAACACGTTTATTAATTTATAGTAGCATAAATGTGATTTATTAAAATAATTAATTGAATTGAATAAAGTAGCCTAATATCTTTATAAAACAATAATTTATATCGTATAAAATTTAATTTATAATTTATATGGATTGAATTGCAAAAGTATATATTAAATTAATGATTGAAATAAAATTTGTACTTCTGTAAACTTAAAATATATAATTTCATTAGCTTAATTGACGCTTCTATAATTTCATAAAATTATCATTGAAAGTATTTTTATTGAAATGAATACTGTTGTTACCTTATGCATAAAATATTATTAAATTTTTTATTTAATAAAAAGACACGCTTGTAAGTAACATTCATACCACCATGAATAATATTATTTAACTGCAAATTAATAATAAATCTTTTATTGTACAAGAAAATAATATACATATACTTTTACTAAATTTTTTATAACTTGTTAAAAAAAATTCTTAGAATTTACATTTACTTTTCATCTACAGGGGTGGAATCTCCAGTATGCGTAATAACTGGAGTTCAACAGTTGGGTAGAAGTGGTTGGTCAGAACTAAGAAATATTTCAACGGTGGAATTTCCACTCAGCTTTTGTCGTGATGAGGACCGAACCTTTCTTCGAGTAAGTCAATTATACTTAAAAGAAACTAAATCACATTTTTTTCACTAAATCACGTATTTTAATATATCGTGGCTTAAAATCTTATTTAATTATAGATAAGAAAGAAATTTTATTTATTTAAGAATTTAAATTTTATCAAAACAATAGTCATTAATTTTATTTTTTAAACATTGAATTATTAATGTACCGTCAAAAAATTTATTGCGGCACTGAGAAAGATATATCAAGAAATAAATTTTATTGCACATGTTACATATCTAAGATTTCACGACTATACTTATTCTTTTATAATTGAATCGCGAAATTTTCTCCAGGTTTCGTTCTGCCCTAGCCAAAACGGTCAAAGCGTTTTGGCCTTTGTGAAATTCAGAATTATCAATAAAGAAAACGCGAGTTAATTAATTTGGTACTTTTTATTATATCTCTCTTAATAAACGAAAGAGAGAGAGAGAGAGAGAGAGAGAGAGAGAGAGAGAGAGAGAGAAACGTAATATATAATACAATTCTTCGTGTCAAGAAACTAAGTCCCGATTGTATAAAACAAATAGTGATGAAAGTTAAAAACCCGAACCGAAGTATGAATTGAGAAAGGAAGCGAACCGAATCCCGGATCAAGACCGAATCGAAGTGCCCCTACGTGTTTTTCGATTTTACTCATTACCTCCGCTGTTATGGAGAAATTGCAAAACCCGCGAATTCTCCCTCCGGGTTCCTCTGCTTGATTATCGTTCTGTCAGCTTTCTACGGTATTGTCTTTCAATTGATTTCTGCATATTCATCGTTGCCTTTGATCTTGAATTTTCACAATTTGGCGAACTCGGAAGTTCTTATTACTCGCGGGTTTCACGTTTCTCGCGACTCCGTTCGATTCCCTCAATGTCACTTTCCTAATGTTTTGTCTTCGTTTACTGATGCGAGTACAATTTAATTTGTCGCGTATGCGTTTGCAATTTTACATACGTGACACACACTATTAGATGCATTGAACAAATTGATTATTTTAATGATTTGTATCTTATATAAAATCTTGATTTTCAATTTTCTTCTCAAAAATAAATGTAAATTATTTTTTATTAGTAAAAAAATGGTTAAAAAAAAATATAAGTATTCATCAGTATTTGAACAAAAAGTAATAAAAATAAAAAAAAAAAAAATTTACAGTGGACCGGTGACACAAAATTACGTGAAACTGCAGAAGGGAAAATTGTTATTGTTAAGCTTACATGCAGAGACTCTTATCCAACTTTAACGTATCGTAGAGTTTTCACTCCATGTATCGCCTTTAGAGTAGCTGGTACTTCATCAAGAAATAGTAAGTTTAATTATTTGTAATCAACATACAAACTTACTCTTAAATATTAATTCTAAATTAAATTATATGATTTTATTTTCTTTTTCTTCTGTAATTAATTATTTTTTTAATTTTATTGATCACTACAAAAAAGTATCGAAATATTATAGAAAATTAACTTTAAAAATAGAAGTGGTGGTATTTATCTTCGTAATAAATTAACTGAAAACACATGTTCTTTAAAAGTATCTGTTCAATATTGATACCACATGGTGTCTTGAACGTGTTAAATATCGAAAATAAATCTTTTGCGAGCCGTTTGTTGAATTGTATTATATTTTATTCACTGATTGGTTACCATAAAAATGAAAAATAATTTTGCAAGTGATATACATTAATTTGGAATCCTAAAGTAATAGTATTATTTATGTTTTCATTAAATGTTGTTTATTATAATTATAAATATATTTAAGAGTTAAAGTACTCCCATTTATTGAAGCTTTTTAAAATTTGATCCTGACAAATATAAAAATTTGCTCCTTTCATTTAATATTTGTTATTATGTTATTATGTTATTGAGTAATTTTAATTCCCCTTTTTTTTTAATTAATTCATATTTTATTCACATTCAAAAAGAAGTCCAAATATTATGCTCGAAAGGAATAGTACGTCGTTATCATTATTACATTTTGATAATTAATAATAATCGTTCTTAATATTATTTTCTTGCTTTATTTTCTTTAAAAAAGATTTTATATTTTGTTTTATGAAACTATTATTGTAAATTTAAAATTTCACAGTAATATTACTTGATTAAAACAATGTGTTTGATTCATTACAGATAAGAATAAAAATACGTACGTGATTACCATAAACGTGATTACATAAATGATACTATAAAACGATTGTACGCATCTGATATTTTTAAGTAGAAAAAATAAAAATATTATCCAATAATACCAGATCACATAATTATAAATGAAAATATTACACATGTATGATGCATTTTTATAATTTATATTTATTAAAAGTATATCTTTTTTATTTGATAATTCTAAAATTTTGTATTCGTATTTCTTTTCCTTTTATTAAAAAGGTGAAAAAATAAAAAAAAAAAAAAATAAATTAAGTTGTAAATCTAAGAGTAAATAAATATCTACAGTTAATATTTTATTTTTATTAAAACCTGAGGCCATAACAATTTGTTTATACGTCAGAATAATTAAAATTACACTGAGGCTTAATGAAGGCATGAAATCAACTTACCGATACAAAAATAACAAACTGTTATTTTTTCCATCCACACGATAACAATATAATATAATGGATATTTTTTAACTCATTAAAATTTAATTTCTATTATGAATCTTGGACTGTATAAAGCGAAATAATTATAAATATTCTTTCCAGGTATAAAGGAAGTTTCATTTTCGACAAATTTATCGAATCCCCAAGGGCTTACGAGTGCCGAGTATACGGCCATCGGAGTCTCGTCGATGCTACTCGCTCTCATTTACGTGGCCAGCATCTCCTTGTACTTGCACAGTCGCAAGAGTCGACGAAAAACTGCAGAAGAGAAAGAGCCAGAGGTTGGGCATCTGGCTTACTCCAGTGACATCGAGGGTCCTGGTGTTATCAAATGCAATCCTCTACTGTCGATCTCGAGGCACTTCGAGAGCGATACCAATAGTGCCGTTAGTGAATCCGACCTGGCCGATAAATTTTTGCATAGCGAAAACGAATCGGAAGTTGAAAAAGTACTTTAAGACATTACTATTATCACATTACTACCCACTGCTATACACATTTAATTTATTTTTAATCAAATTTTTAACACTCTACAAAGTTGTTAAGACGATATGCCTACTGAAATTTCACTCATAATTAATTATAACTTTGATTCATCGCATTATTTGTCATCAACGAATTGAAATACGCTACTTGCCCATTAACAAAAACGACCGAGACCGCAAAAGTTGTTGAGGAATGAGGAAAACAAGAAATGAGAGATTAATTTGCCAGTATTTCACTTGTATTGCTATATTTTCCGACCCCGAGATTCTTGTTATTACTACTCCTCATCTACTTTTGCGCGTTCCGACGTTTTTAGTCATCTTTATCGGCATTTTTTAGATGATCTAAACGATATTTACAGTAAAATGAAATATACGATTTATTGTACTATTATTATATTTTTTAAAGCGATTGAAAAAATTAAAATTTCATAACATATTGAGTTAATTTAATTATAGAAAATTTTCGAATATTTTATATATAATTTATAATTCAAAATAGTATTTTACTAAAATTAATAATTCGATAGAGCTGAAATTTTATACAAATAAAGCGCAAGCATTTTAATTCCCCAAAAATAAAGTTCAGACTATTGAAAAATGACAAAGTTACATATTTCTTGATTTAATTAAAAATTTTTCGATTTTTTGAAAATTTCTCCATTTCTAATTTACCAATCGGTTTATATAAAAATTACTTGTCTTTACAATTTTATTAGCTGCAATTCAAAGATTCAGACTATAGTGTTAAAATTATAACTTTTTTTTTCATGACAAAAAATGTAAAAAAAATTCATTTTTTTTGTTAAAATTATTAATCAAAAAAACCTGAATAATTTTAGTAGCATTTTAGAAAATAATTATTTATTAATTGTTTATGATGTTTCGTATATATATAGTTATCAGCTTGCTTTCGTATATATATAGTTAGAGAAAAAATTGCTTTGCTACTTGATTTATTAAGCTTACTTTATAAATTCATGTAAAAGCATACACATATTTTGTACATAACAAGTCAAATATCTGAATAATAATAAATTTATTTCAATTAATACTATTATACACTCATATTATTCGCAGTTTTATTTAATTAATACATGATACTAAAGTATTAGTTACAATAAAAATAAACATAAATAACATAAACAAAATGCACCATCAATTTATTTAATACTTTCATGATTTTCTTGCAATGATTTATTTAGATAACATCTGCTCTAATTCATCCGCGGAAAGATTACATTGAATCACAAGAACAAAATTGCAATTCAGGAGCAATTATTGGCGAAAGATTACCTGAAGAAGATGTCAGAATCATTGAAACTACCGAAAATGGAAATCAGCCCAATATTCCATTATTTCCAGGGCTTCAAAGAAGAAAACTTTACTTTAATCCTGCTTATTTTGAAAAGCAACTATTATTGGTCAGTGGTATTAAATTCAGAAATTTATTAATAGAACGACATAAACTGTAATATAAATATATTTATTTAGTATATATATTTACAAATTAGTATTTTTTTAGGCTCCGCCTCCAGCCGCAATTGAATTTCTCTTCAAAATTCGAGAAGTTATATCAATTGCCAAACATAAAATGACTGCCAAACGTTATGTTCCTACACTTCAAGGTAAATATAAATTATAAAATAACAGTATACTTTAATTTCTACATTATTTTAATATTAATATATTGTATTTTTATGCAAAATAAAAAATAAAAATAAAAAAAATTGATTTTATATAAACATATGAAATTAAAAATTTTATGTTTAATATGAAATTTTACAATGTATTTTAAATTACCAAGAAAAATTAAAATCTTGTATTTGTGCTTAAACTGATTAAATTTATTTTTATAATGTTTATAAAAATTTTGTAAATATTGAATAATTAATGTAACCAATACTATTCTCAATATAGAAATAACTTTAAAAGTCTGAAAATAAAAATAAAATTTTTAAAAATTTTTAATTGATGTTATATCAATTCGGTAACCTTTGTTAATTCTAAAGAATATCTCAGTTTGTAACAAAATATTTAATGTGACTATTATATGAAATAAAAGTTCTTTGTTAAAGTGAAATAATTACATAATTTTATAAATTCTTTCTCTCAAACCTAATCAAGGTAAGAAAATATATCGCCAAACATCGCTGACAAAATCATTGAACTTTTATTTTATATAATTGAACATAAAAGGTATTTTTTTAATGAATTAGAATTTAATCTGTGTATTTTACTAGCAGTGATTTTTATTATCAATGGATTTTAAGATTGTATTTATGATATTCAATTATGCAAAAACAACAATTATTCCATTTTAAATCATCTTCATATATCTAGCAGAAAAAAAATGCTAATCTTTATTTTGAGATTCTAAATTATACAGGAAAATCAAGCGAACCATTAAAATTTCTAGAAATCCCAGAGGAATCATCGTCTGAGCGCTTAAGTTTCAAAACAGTCAAACCTAACCACAAACGAGCTATTTCCGTACAAGACTCCAGAAAAATTTTACGCTGCTCGGGTTGTCCAAGTTGCTCCCACCGTTCCTCAACCCCAAATCTATCGACGACGCGCACCATATCCGGGGAAAACAGGGTACGCGCCTGGCTTGAGGACGTCAAACTCCTAGATTCCCGGTGGCGTAACCTCGAAGAGGAGCGCAGACACCAGTGCCATCACCAACTCTCCAGATCACCGAGATTTAAGGACATGAGAGATCTGGATACTGAGAGTACGAGGCTCTCAATCAAATCGCTGCCACCCTTGTTCAGAGAAGTAAGTAAGCAATATAATACTTAAAAGCTTGAATTGTTAGAGGGAAATCAGCCAGGAAAAATAATATTTTATAATTATAATTTAAATTTAATTTTTTTAATGTAGTTGTGCGGTATTCACTCTATATCATTAAACTTAAAAAACTGGACAGTATAAAAAATGCATGTTGCTGCTTCTTATAATCAAACCAAGATTTACTTCATTTTCTGGAATTATTCATTAAGTAGCCAATGTATTTCTACTTAATGAATATTTCCTACTTAAAATAACTTTTCCCCGAAAATAGGTACTGTATAATTATCTAGATTGACATAAAAAATACAAATTTTATTCTCTTGCTACAACTTTGTAGTCTGATTAGCGATGACTTTCTACGTTTCTTACTTTCTGGGTAACTATACATCATACTATATACATGTATGATTATTGTACCATTTAAACACACTTGTTTGGTTTTTCTAATATCATTTCAGCTCAATGTATAATTAGTATTACTTATAAAAAATGATGTTTAATTAAATTTTTTTAGATTAATCGAAATTTATTGACATATAAAAACTTTCAAATATAATAAAAAGAAAAAGAAACACAAAATTAAACATAAATAATGGAACAAAATTTTTAGGTATCACATAGCATATCGAAACATGGATGTCTAAATCAAGTTTTCGACATTGAACAGTATGATCAAGGTCTTAAAAAATTATCAAGTTCAGTAATCTATGAACCTGGTTACTTTGACCGACAAACAGACCAAATAACTCAATGGGCTAAACGAAATAATCGAGAATATAAAGAAAATGCCATGAATGTAAATGTCAGACAAAATATCAAAAATTCATTTAAAAAACAAATGGAACATCTTCAGCATAATGAAAAGCAATTTGCGAATAAAAATGAAATCAATTTAAAAAATAGCAAAAATAATCAGGTGCCAAATTATCTTCAAAATTAGTCGTTAATGATATATAAATATCAATAAAAATGATGTTAAACTTTCTGTAATTTATAGAATAAAATACATATTTATACATTTTATATAAATATAAATAAGAATCAACAAATTAACAAAACTTACAAATAACATAAATTCTTTAATTGATAAAACAATATTCCTCTTATAACAGATACTAGATATTTAGATTTAAACTTGTAACGAATTCTTTACGATACCTCTGTTTGCTATTCATATATTAATTTAACAATCCTATTTTTTACTTAAATATTTTTTAATATTAAGAAAACCAATTTCAAATTATCTTTATTTACGGACACTTTAAAACATGAAATGTATAAGCTATTTACATATTTATTTAACTTATTTTATTAACCATTGTTTAATTTTGATATGTTTAGGACTTACTTCAGTTTAAAAATAATATTAAAATTATTAAAAAGTCGAAAGCTATTGAAAAGACTCGTGTCTTGCTGAACATAATAAACGATGAACTATCAGGAAAAAATCACAATGAAACCAAGCGCATTATGGACGCGGTAATCCAGGAACTAATAGTTGCAAAGGAAAAGGAAAAGGACGAGGCAACAAAGACTTCCGATTATGAGACAGACAGCTTAGAAAAGGCAAAAATTGACAAGAAGATTTCGAGTGTTCCAATCTTAATGAATAAATATAGTTCATTTGTATTAACTACTTTGCCCATGGACGAAGAACTAAAAACAGAAAGTACTGTCATCAATTTGAAAATGAACGAAGAGAAAACTATTAAAAACAAAACTGTGATAAAAAATGTAAGGTATAGTTTTAAGTGACGAAAGATTATAAATTTAATGAATTTGCTTGGTTGGCAAAGTTAAATTTACAGCCATAGGTTATAGCCATAGAAAAATTGTTTTTTATGTACACTATTAGAGCTTAATTTATAATTTAAAAGAAAATAAAAAATGGCACTTAAATTTCGATCGTCATCTTGATAAAATTTTACATTAAAAAAAGTATATTTAAATAAAATAAAATAATATCAAGAAAATGACAAGAAATCATTTAAATTTATATATGCTGCGTAGTTTTTTATATTTTTTTACATAAAAAATTTATACCTTATATTTAAATACTAAAATAAAAATATTACAGCACGATCTTCCCGAAGTAGTATCCCTGCGTCCAGAAAATTACGCTTTAGTGAGCGAAGTTTATGTAAATGACGGCTACACAAGTCCAGCTGAAAGTGACGATGATTCTGGTCCGGAAATCCAATATGAGCCGGAGAACCCAGGGCATCTGACTATCAAAGTACTGGATTCACCAAACAATTACATAAAACAAGATGAATCCGAATACGAACCAGATACTTTGGACAGGAAGCCTATGAAGCTGAAGATAAACGACGAAATCACACACGACAAGGATATCGTGAACGAGATTTTCGTAGATTCACTCGAGCGTTCGTCGCAAATTGTACTACAAAGTAAAAGAAGCTTCAAAGAGAAAAAGGGTAATGCTTTATTTAATTATTTGCGTAAAGTAATTTTTTTTCTTTTTTGAAAAATTATAATCAAATATTTCATTTTTATTTTAAAGATTTGTAAAAATTTCATTATTGGTACGGTTTGCGAAATATCTTGTTAAAATTTGTAGTAGTTATATTATTTGTAAATAAAAATAATTATTTAGATGTAATTATATTTAACATTGGAAGTAATACAATTACTAATTTTATTCAAATTTACTCGCACACTGAAAAACCAATTAGTTTGACCATGAACACAAGATAGAACATAATCATACTAAAAAGGTTTAGAAAAAGACAAAAACAAGGAATGATCAAGAAAATTTCTTGCAAATGCGAAATTTAATTGACAGAACACAACTACTACCCTAGAGACACGCGCGGACATGTAATCATATTTACATTTAAATATAATAAAAAGCTTTTATCATATGATTTACATCCATAAAATTTATTTATTATATAAATGAATTTTGTTGAATCGGCATAAAATAAAAAAGACAAGAAAATGTAACTAAAAATGTACAAATAAGAATTTTTAATACAAATTAGTGTTTATAAATACATTTTTTTATGAAATCAAACCCCCCATATGCACATCCAATAAAAAAAATCTTCATTTGCATATCATTGCGTTGTAGCTACTGAGACTTTGACAAAATCGCCGCGAGAATACAACAGCCTAAGGGAAATATACGAAGCTCGTATAAAATACCAGCAAAAGTACCAACACGAAGCACAACCGACACCCGGTAATATAACTGACCGACCAGTGGATCGATTTCACAAGAATTGCAGGTGTACAAGTCCATTGTTGCCACGGCAAGAACGTCGGCAACGCAAAGCGAACAATCAACCTGATGTCGTCCCGAAACCACCCCCGCAGCCCCCGCCACCAGAGCTAGCGACAACATTCGAGCTCGGTAATACTCCAACGTTATTTTATGATTTATTAGTATTTTAACGACCAGCTCAAGTAAAATGCTTATAAATTTGCACGATTAAAAGAGCTTCTATACGAGTTGAAGTGAGATTCCTTTACTGGTAATGAACAAATTTCATGAATTATAATTTTCGATAACTGTACATTGTTTTTTTCGAACCTGAATATTTTTTAAATACAAATGAAATTATTTTACACATTAGAAAAATTAAATAAAAAATATAATTTATGCAATAAATAATTCAATCATCTATAATTACGAGGTGTGACGCATTGTCCATTTTTTACATCTGACATTTCACTTATAAACTAAGCAATAGAAAACTTTTTAGGTCATGAAAAACCAACCAGTGATACATATCAAAATTCGTACAAAAATCAGTAGATTTTTATGAAATATCACTCATGATGATATTCAGGATTTTTTAACAATTTTAACGAAAAAATCTATTTTTTTTTTTTATACTTTTATTGTTATAAAATGAAAACTCGTAATTGTAATAATATAGTATCAATGGATATGTATAGTAAACCAATTATAAGAATCAGTAGCAAAGGAAATGAGTGAGGAAATGGAGAGCGAGGTGTTGCAAATAAGCTTAATTACACAATGTGAGCCTTACAAATCTTTTATTGGCTCCGCGGTTACAAGGCATAAAAACCCCTCACGAGCGAGGGGAAAAGCCACGCAAATAAATAACAATAGTTGTGATACAAACGTTAATTGTCGCCGCGACGGAAGAGACGCGGGTCGCGTTGCCTCACTCGGCTGGCGTCTTCCGTCTCTGCAACGCGGGTGGAGAAGTCGCCCCTTTGATGCCTCACTTGGTGGCGTCCCCACGTCACAAATGTCTTGTAGTCACCTCTAGATCGGGCCTCTGGAGCCGGTGATCCTCCCAGGACGTAATCCACACGCAAGGTGACGGCAACGGGAACACACACAGTACGCAAACACTCGTACACACACGCAAATTCGCACGAGGTGATGCGCAGATCACCACCACAGGTTTTACGTAAAAAATGCTGTAACATGACCGAGTTGAATGCAAAGATAAATTCTAAGCGAAATTTAAAACTGCATTCAGCAAAGCTTCAAGTCGAAGTGCGCCTCCCCGGAAGGAAAAACGTTTCCTCCAAAATCACCCGCAATAAACCGGAGACCTTTCTTCCGATTTATTGCAAAAGGATCGCGCGGTCACTCTCTCTCTTACCCTCAAACTGTTGAGGGAAAGAGAAAGTGACGAACAGGATAATTTATAACAAATAAAATTATGGAGAAAATTCACTTTTATATAAACTGATCGGAAAATTTGAATCGTAGAAATTTTTCATAAACCAGAAAATTTTTAAATTAATGAAAAAATTTGTAACTTTTTTATTTTTTAATATTTAGAATTTTAGTTTTGGGAAATTAAAGTGATTCATATATACTTTATTTGCACAAATTTTTAGCTTAATCAGATTATTAATTTTCGCGTAATATTAATGTTAATTAAATTATGCAAAACTTTACAAAGTTATTTCCAGATGATTTTAGTTTTTAGATTAGGCTCTAAAAAAACAATTGTTGCGTAAGAAATCCTATATCTTACAATCTGTAAGAATTATTTAAATTGTCTAAAATATAAGAATAAACATGACCAAAAACGGCCGCCCACGTGCAATTTGATGAAGAGTGGGGAGAAAAATAGACGAGGGGTTTGTTAACGCGTATTTCACTTCTAATACTATATTTTGCGACCCCGCTTGTATTACTATATATTAAAATTCCCCGGTTCTTACTCTTCCCACTTCTAGTGTGCTTGACCGTTTTTAGTTAAAAGAAAGGATTATTATGGTGCCTGCTTAAAATTATCTCTCGAGTCCTCTTGTCGATTAATACTATTTTTTATTTTAATATTTATAATATAAATTGCTTAATGTAATTCGTTTCACTCTCAAGAATTAAAACATTTTTCTAGTCATTTCATGTTTACAATTTTTCACATTTATAGACCCAATAAATTGATTATTCTTGTCTTTAAAATACTCATTTAGTCTAATTGTAAGACTAAATTTTGTTCTACCTCACATAATCTGATACCACTACATAATCAGAATATTTGATTCTATACAGTGCATTTATTTTTCACCGTTTATTGCTCGTATTTTTGACTAATTTTTTAGAATCATCGAGCTTTTCATTTGTTACTGTAGCCAGTACTGTAAATAAAAATTGGATGTTATGTATTTAGCAAAAAACGCGCAGGACAGGAGCGCCACTGGAGCAGGTGACCCTACGAATTGCAAAAGCGCTCCTGTCGTCAAAGAACCTGCGCCCGTCGTAGGGAAACCCCCAGTGATGCGGAAAAAATCGAATACCACGGGTGGTTGTAATGAGAGGCCGACTACCTGCAGGACTACAATCGCGGCAAAGTCACACAACGAAAGGGAATCCAACAAAAATCAAAATTTGTGGTCCACCTGCTTCGAAACTTTCAATGCTTTGGAATCACTGAATGTAGAAAATGAACGGAAAGACGAAAAATACCACCAGGTAATAAAATTTATTCTCAGTCATTAATTTAAAAAGACATTTGGATAAACAATTACTTGTGTCAAAATTGGTGTAAATATTCAGATGATTTTAACAAACTACGAAGATTCATTCAAATAGATCCAAACTAGTTACTATATTAATTGCAAAAATATATGGTTATTATATATTATAAAATATTAATATATATTTATAATAAATTTATAAAATTTCACGTTTAAATGTTAGGTCTCGATATTATTTCAGTATCGACGCTTTTCCGAATGGCAAAGTAAGCCGGAGCAAGTTCGTTCCAGAAGTGCAGACAAGTCACGAAGCAGTTCCCCATCTTGTCTGGAATCCTGGCAACGCTCGCGGTCGAGCGAACACCCGGCAAGGCGGACCAATTCTGTACCACCGACTCTCGAAGATAGTGCGTACGTCAGCAGTCCGGACAGTAACGGCTCGCGACGTCGACTCTTGTTGATGCATGGATCAGGCAACAGTTGCAACTACACCGAGAGCGATGAATCGACAAGTGGAAATGGAGCCAACAGTGAAAGCGGCGCGGAGAGCATAGAGACCGACAGTGTCTTCTTCGGGAACTTTCGGGACCGCCTCGAGCGTGAAAAGCTTACCGCCAGAAATTTTCGGATCAACCCTGACACAAAAACTCTGGATCGAAGGGACTTGCCTCAACGGTCTACCGACTATCATCTTTTTCAAATAAAATCTGAAGTTTGTTGAGGAAATACGCGAAATCATCACTACTCTGCGTCCGATACCATAATTTAAGAAACCAAAATAAAACAAACTGTAGCATTATTCCTATTTGGTTAATTAATAATAAAAATAATAATAATAATAATAATAATAATGAAGAAATAGTATTAAAAAGTCCAAAGTTGTTCAGGAGGAATTCACCATTTTTATATTAATTTCTTTTAGATAGCCAGCATTTGATTAGTGCTCAAATTTTTATTAATTATTCTTAAAAATATCATTTACTTCACAATCACGTATACTTCATATCGTAATATGAAAAGTAAATTTTTAGCATAAATTATTTGATAATTGCATAAAACCAATTATTAAATCATAAATATTTTATTTTAAGTAATCAGAATAATTGGGGAAAAAATCAAATATTAAAAAATATTATCTTATTAAATTTGTATTATTTATTTAAAGTTAATAGATCATCTTAAATGATTAAACTGTTAAAGTTCAATAAAAAAAAATATATCTATATAAGATGCCATAAAAACATATTCATTAATCTTTGAAATAAAATATCACTTTGATGAAATAAAAAAATTGTACTAATTTATAAATTATATTTATACATTTGAATAGTTTTAATGCATAAATGTAGATATTATATAATCTATGTATTGAATGAAAAGTGTCAATTTATAAATATATTTTTAGATTATTTTAATTAAATTTTTTTTTTGAGAATACTATATTTTCAACTTTTTGGAAATACAAATTTACAATTTCACAATTTATACAAAATATATCGAAAATATTATTTTTATTATTCCACCAATATTCACCAGTTAACTAAACATCTATTACTATATAAAACGTAATAAACTCCCAGTATTTTATAAATATTTTAATATTACATAAGAAATTAAAACTTTTATAAATTATTTTTTATTTTATAATTAAAATTATTTACAAATTATAATAAAAAAAATATAAATTTATATGGAATGAAATATTTAATTGCAATATCAAAATTCTTTTTATATAATCCAATATTAAAAAATTACTAAATTAAAAATTTATACACTCAATTAAGGATATATAATTTCAAAATATGTATTTATTAATTCAAAATAAATTATAAAATGTTCATTTATTTATTCATATTTTTCAGACAAGAACCATAAAACTTATATTTTAATGTCTCAATATTTGAAAACAAATAGTAAAAATAAAAAAATAAAATTATCTGTATATTGAAAATCATAAAACTTAAATTTTAAAAAAATATCAATATAAATACTATTTATTTATACAAATTTTGCAAGATGGAGGATTACAGGTAATTAAAAAATAATGTGCTATAAAATCCAAATTTATAAGATTTAATAATTAGAATTTTAACAACAATAATAATAATAACAATAATAGGAATAATAATAATAATAATAATAATAATATTTAAGAACTCAAAATTTGAAAAATAAAAACAAAAAATTTTTTTCTAAAATATTTTATTTATTCATTTTTGTAACTCTATGCTTACAAGCTACTAAATTCAAATAAATATCTATATCTTTACTAAATACAAGAATATTTTTCATCGCGTTACTCATGTTATTAAATATATTTCTGGTGAAATAGATGATCCAATTATAATAAATCCAAAAATAATAAATTACCTAATTAGGTACTTAAGTATTAATAGCTAGAATAATTGATGTATCATATACAATAAACTTTTTTCAAATGCACCTTTGTTATTTCCTGGAAATAATACTATAAGTAATAATGAAATAGTAATAATGATAACAACAACAATAAACAAAATATTATTAATAATAATAATAAGAAGAAGAACAACAACAACAACAATAATAATAATAATCATTGTAAAAATTTAATTAAAAATAATATATGAATTGAATTTAATATCCGATTTCAATAAATTAAAAGCAATGTTTTAATATACAATATAATTACATTATAATATGTTACAAAAATGTAAAATTATTCAAATACTTTTATTTATTATCCTCCGCAGTAATTGGCTTCGATTTTGACAATAGTTTCAGTAATACATTTATCATTAATATTTTATAGTAATCAATTTTACTTGGTTCTTCAAATTGGCATTCATTATAATTTGATATTTCAATATAATGTTTAACAACTGACCACATTAGAATACGAAAACGTAATATTATTTTTGCCACACTGTATTAAAAAAAAATCATAAATATAGATATTACATTCACAAAATAAATAAGTAATTTTCTGATATAATTTATTTACGCTTACTTTTCATCACATTCGAATTTTACATTCTTTATTTTATCAAGACTTAGTATAACTTTATTTACATCACCATCAGATTTCTAAATAATTAAAAATATATAAATATTTTAGTTTAAATGAATATTAAATTTCTGCTAAAAAATGAATTATAAAATACTATAAATTCCTATTTTAAATGCATTAAAACTTACAACTTTACAATAAATAAAAGCCTTCTATTATACATTAATTCTATTTTAAAATATATAAAATAAATATTCCAAATAAAAATTCTCATTTTACAGTTCTATCAAATGTATAATTATCACTTTAAAAAACAAAAATTAAATTAACAAAATTATTGATTAATTAATTTAATTATTTTTTAATTTATTTTAAAAAAATATATTCGATTATACTATGAAATTTACTTTTAGCTATTTTAATCATGGGCCTTAATATAAAAATAAAACTATAAAACTTTACCTTAGGATTTGCATAAACTGTTCCTTGACTAAATAATACAATTGTTATAGGTAAAATTCTACTAGAATCATAAATCGAAGTTCTTCTTGATTCTTTATGTTCGGTTTTGCGAAAATATGTTAAGTATTGATTTGGTATTTTTTCTCTTAAAATATTGTGGTTTATACAATCTGCAAGCATAAATGCTTGTTCGTTATTCCTAAAAAATAAAATAATATAGTATTTTATTAAAAGTATACATTTAAATTAAAATATACCAATTAATATTGTTAGTGTAATTATAATGTTAGAAAAATTCTTTGTAAAAATAATCTCCTTTGCTTAATTTTTTTTTTTTTTTACAATTTAATTAAATTAATTTTAATATTGTAATTTCGTTTTTGAAATTATATTTTTATGAATAATTATTTATCATACAATTATAATGATCTTGCTGCTGTATATATTTTTAAAATTTGATTTCAATTGCGTATAGATTTGACGTTATCTTCATTATATATAAAATATATTTATTTATAAAAAATGTAGTGTCATTGAATGTAACTCTTACATAAGAACAATAATAATAACAACATTTTTAAATACGAACAATTTCAAAAATCGAATTTGGTATATATCATTATTTATCGCTTAGCCTTTTATACTATTATTAATTAGTTCACTTACTCTGTAGTTAAGGAAAACGCTTTCTTTGTAATAGATCCCTTTTTAAACGCGAAATTTCTAACTTGTAATATTTGTTCTGTTCCAGCAAGTAAAACACCAAGTACAAGTTCATCCTGATCTGAGAAATGATTTTCTTCCCATGCTGATTCATCAGTTAAATTTTTGCTTTTTATCAAACCTGCTCTGTAGCAATCTTTACAAATGAGCTTTATAGAATCTAAAATAAAATTATATTTTAATTGACACAAAATATAATATGTGCATAAAAAAATCAAAAATTAGTTACAATTTTTTAAATTTAAACAATATTCAAGCAATTTAAAATAACGATAGTAAACTTTTTAATAACATAAAAATTACATATGTTCTAATAAATTAGTAATTTTTTTATTTATGTTAAAGCAATAAAATAACATTATGGTCATTTCTAAATATTTAAGAAATCTTAATTTTTTAAAATATTAAAAAATACTACTACTACATCAAATATTTTTTCATTTTATAATTATTAAAAAATTACCTAATAAAATATAAATTTATTGGTAAAAAATTATAAATTTAAAATTCATTGACTAAAAATTTCTTTAATTTTTATTTAAATTTTTAGTTTTACCATAATAGTACACAAGACACAATTATTAAAATATAATAAATAAAAATTAAGAAATGTCACGTATGTAAAATTGCATACGCATACGCGATGATTTAATTGTATTTGCATCAGTGAAAACAAAGACGAAACATTGGGAAAGTGACATTGAGGGAATCGAACGGAGTCGCGAGAAACGGGAAACCCGCGAGTAATAAGAACTTCCGAGTTCGCCAAATTATGAAAATTCAAGATCAAAGGCGACAATGAATATGCAGAAATCAATCGAAAGACAATACCGTAGAAAGCTGACAGAACGATAATCAAGCAGAGGAACCCGGAGGGAGAATTCGCGGGTTTTGCAATTTCTCCATAACAGCGGAGGTAATGAGTAAAATCGAAAAACACGTAGGGGCACTTCTACTTCTACCTTGACTTCAACTTCGACTTCGATTCAGTCTTGATCCGGGATCCGGTTCGATTCCTCCTTAAGTCGTACTTCGGTTCGGCTTCTTTAATATTTATTTGTTTTATACAATCGGGAATTAGCTTCTTGACACGAAAAGTTGTATTACACATTACGTTACTCTTCTCTCTCTCGTTCATTAAGAGAAATATAATAAAAAAGGTATTATATTAAATATCTCGCGTTTTATTAATTGACGATTTCCGAACCTCACAAAGGCCAAAACGCTTTGACCGATTTGGCTAGGACAGAACGAAACTTGGAGAGAAAATATTATCGCGATTTAATTATTAAAGAATAAACATAGTCGTGACCTCTTAGATACGTAACAGAAATTAATAAATTCGTTATTAAATATTCTTATTTTACTTTAATGTTTATGTAAAAATATAATAATGTTATAAAGTAATAAAAGAACTTAATAAATTTAAACACCATTTGGTGCATAATTTTGTAAATATTGTATTAAATGTTTATAAAAATAGTAATGATCTATTTTTATCATAAATAACATCAGTTTTAATTATAAAACATTTTTGTAAAAATACTTTTTGTATGTGCGTAATTTTTATAATACTATGTGTCAAAAATCTATGAAATAAAATAACAATTATATAAATATTACTATTTTGCAATTTTTTAAGAAATTTACTATAAAAGTTTTAATTAAAATATTTAAAAATAATATTTAAGTTAATGCATTTCATTATTCTAATAAAATTATTTTTAAATAATTTTAATTTATGCATAGCTACATTCAAAATCTTCAAAATAAGTTTACATGACGTACTTTTAATAAATAAATTATGAGACTGTTATTACGGGCCAACTATGTACCTTCATTTATAACATTTAAAATTGTTCCACACAGTAGACTTCTGTATGCTGCTTGATCAGACAAGTGTTTTATTCGGTTATCTCACAAATCGCCAATGATAGTCCGTGGAAGCAAGAAAGAACCTCTCAGGATAAAGTCTCTGACCAGAATGTCTCGGAAAACTTTTAAATTTTTATACTACCCTTCTTCCTGGTCTTTCTCCTTTCCACGTCTCCCATGTTTTCAATACAATCATTATTATAAATTTAACAACAATACTTCTTATAACTACGCTTGTACAAAATATCACGTACACCTAAGCGGCATAAAAAACCTCCTGCTGGATTCAGAGAGGAAAACGCCGTTGTCGCTACAATAATATCAGTTCTAAAATATAACATACATCTTATAAACTAAACATCTTAATATTACATTTCGCTCAAATATTCGATCTTGAGACAATAGGCCCTCGCAAGCTATAATTTATGAATTTACCTAATGCTCGACTCTCATCGTCGAGCATTATCTTTTCCCGATTTTTTTTCTTTTTTACACGCGATTATTGACGCTTAGCCTTACCGTGACACGATACCTCTTGCATCGTGTCGGGATTCCAAATCACACGACGACCAATTGGATTCCCACCGACGCATATTGCACGACGCTCCAATACGCCGGTTTTTGACGGGAAAAACTCTTAAAACACATAAATCACCGCTCTTGGTTTCGCTTCTCGATACCCGAAACCTACCCGGCCTTCGTATTATCCCAAAACTTATATTTCAACAATATTCAATACTTTAGCGTTTATTCTCTTTCAATTCACAATAGTCAATATAATCAAATAATCAAACAAAAATATATAATCCAGCAAACTTAACCATTTTTATTTATCTTTAAACTTAAACTATACATACGCTTTCGGTTAAAACAAAATATTTTATCTTATTCGTAACTAAATCTAATTTCTTATTTATATTTATAATATATCGGTCACAATTCTCCCCCTGTACAAATACCGTCTCTGTAAACATTTGTACATCTAATTCGCGGGTACGAGTTTAATTAATCTATGTACTGGCCGAGTGTAAATGCCCTTTATTGTTGTAACTTCTACAACTCGAACTTGTCCCTTTGAACCTGTATGGACTTTCGATACCGTCCCCTTAATCCAACTGTTTCTATACATTAACATATCTACTATCATGACTACATCGCCAATTTTATAAGGTTCTACGTTATTGTTCCATTTTTTACGCGAAAGTAAGTCGGGCAAATACTCGCGCAACCACCGCCGCCAGAATGCGTCTTCTAAACTCTGTGCGAGTTGCCACGGTTTTTTCGGACACGTATTTCTTAATTCGTAATTACCGATCTTCATATGTCCCGATGACAAACTTATTAAAAAATGGTTGGGAGTTAACGCTTCCTCATCTCGCGGGTCTGTAGACACGTGAGTAAGCGGCCGTGAATTGATGGTATGCTCAGCTTCTAACATTAACGTATGTAAAACCTTCTCCGTTGGAGCGTGCTCCTTCAAAATAACTTTTAATGTTGATTTGACAGATTTAATTAATCTCTCCCATGCTCCCCCCATATGAGCGGCATCAGGAGGATTGAATCTCCACTCTATTCTTTTACCAGTCGCGTAATCGCGTATTTTATTTTGATCAATTTTTTCGAATGCGAGTTTGAGTTCTTTATTCACTCCTTTAAAATTCGTTCCATTGTCACTGTATATGACCAATGGAACGCCTCGCCTCGCGGAAAGTCTCTGCAATACCATTATCGCTGAGCTTGCACTTAAAGAATTCGCCAGTTCAATCTGTATTGCGCGAGTGGTAAAACAAGTGAAAAGCACACCCTAGCGTTTCTCTCGCCTTCGCCCTATTTTTATTGAATAGGGGCAAAAATAATCAAGCCCACAGTGCGCAAATGATCGTTCCCGTATCGCTACACGCGCGGCGGGTAAATTACCCATCATGGGAGCTCGCGGTTTGCCCCTTTGGATTTTGCAAACCAAATATCTCGCGATTATGGATTTTAAAGCCCGTCGTAGTCCAGTCATATAGAAGTCTTGCTTTCTTTCGTTATGAACCGTTTCGTCACTACCGTGATGAAAACGCCGATGAAATTCCCGAATTAATTCTCGCATCATAAAATGTTTTCCATTCAAAATTATTGGATAATTATTGAAACCTTCCTTTTCGTGCATAATTTTCGCCCGGCCGTCGCATCTTAATATACAATCTTCGTCCAAAAATGCATTCAACTTAACTATTGAGCTATTATTTTTTACTTTATCGTTTTTCTTTATATCTGAAATCTCGCTCGCGAAACTCTCGTCTTGTATCAATCAAAATAAAAATTCTTCGTCGCAATTAATTTTCCTTATATTTGTTATTGTAGTATGTCGTTTATTCCATTTTTCAAAACATCTTCTCACGCATCTTGCTAATTTTATCAATCCGCCAACCTAATAATTGTGTATATATTGAAAGTGGTTCTTCTTTTACCGAAGTACGAAATACCTGTACTCTTTTTTATTCTACTGCGTCCGCTCTCAATTTCTCGTCTTCTTTTAATTTTTTTTCTGTCGGCCACAAATTTGCATTTTTTAATAAAAATTCTGGCCCTTTAAACCAGCGTGAATTATTATCCGCCATTATTTCGTTACGCATTCTAGTAGCATCATCCGCGGGGTTATCAACTGTTGACACCCATCGCCATTCAATAATTTGCGTTTTTCCTCGTATCTCGGCTAATCTATTTGCTACGAAGGTTTTCTTTGTTCGAGGATCCGAGCTAATCCACGCCAGAACCACCGTTGAGTCAGACTAGAAAATACGTCTTTTTAATTCGATTTGAAGTTCTCTCTCAGTAAACTGGCCCAGTCTGGACCCCAATAACGCGGCTTGTAGCGCAACTCGCGGTATCGTCATTTGTTTCAGCGGCGCTATTTTATTTTTGTTCATTATTATCAATACTCGTACGGAGCCATCCGGTTCTGTCACTCGTAAATACGCCACGGCGGCAAACGCGAGTGCACTTGCATCACAGAATACGTGAAATTCTGTTTTCATTTCTTTAATTTTATTAGAAATGAGGTAACGCGGTACCTTACAATATTTAATATTCGTTAAGTCGTATAACCAATCGAGCCAACCGATTTTTTTCTTCATCTCGTATCGCGTTATCCCAACCTACGTCACTACGCCAAATCTCTTGCATCAATACTTTTGATCTCAGTGTGAACGGAGTAATAAGGCCTAATGGGTCGAAAATAGACATTACAATTTGCAGCACTTGTCGTTTTGAAGGCGTTTTAATCTTGCTTTTTATATCGACGGGGATTTTTGCCAAGACCACATTAAATTTTAAATCATCATTCTCTCTATCCCACACTAGCCCCAGCAACTTCTCCTTTTCTTTATCTCCTAGATTAGAGATCATTGCGTTAGTGATTTTGTCGTTTATCTTTTTATTTTCGAATAATTTCAACATGTTTCTTGACCACCCGTGCATCTGAAAATTTGCTTCCGCGTTTATTTTCACAACATTTTGAGCTAACGCGATCGCTTGATCTTCCGTTCTCGTGCTCATCAAATAATCGTCCATGTAACTATTTGTTACTATGCTCATTGCAGCCTCCAGGTATTGTTCTAGAAAGTTTTTTGCGTTTTTGTTTTTAATAAATATCGCGGATGCTGGAGACGATTTAGCACCGAATATTAAACTATTCATTTGATATACGTCAGGTTTTACAGTCCTATCCTGCCCTCTCCATAGAAAACGTTGAGAGACCAAATCTTTTTCGATAACCTTTATTCGGAGGAACATGTCCGAAATGTTCGCCTTAATTGCTACGGCATACCGGCGGAAACGAATCAATATTCCGGGTAAAGATTGTAACAAATCCAGTCCAGCATCTAACATGCCGTTTAAAATAATTCCCGAAGATTTAGCCGCGGCATCAAAAACTATGCGAATTTTATCTGGCTTATTGATATTTGTCACCCCAAAATGCGGTAAAAACCACGTGGTTTGCATGTTTATCATTTATATCAACCCTTTTCGCGTAATCTTTATCGAAAAATCTCTGCATTTCCGCAGTGTATAATTTGTTAAACATTGGATCTCGATCCATTCTTTATTCTAATGAATAGAGTCGATTCTTCGCGGTATTAAAACTGTTATTTTTGGGTATTGAGTTCGATTTCCATAATAACCCGATCTCCCACTCGCGATCTAGTTTTTTACTGGTTTTCTCAAGAATCTCCGCCGCACGCGCGTTCATCTTTATTTTACAATTCTCATCGTTTACTCCTATGCCTTCCAATTCGAAAAATTGTTTGATTCATTTGTCTAAACTATTATCTTTGATTTCCTTATTGATTACTGCATTCGCGACGTGCCAAATTCCCACTTTAAAACTCGCGTCATTATCTACTCTTTCGTACAAAACCCAACCTAGTTTACATCGCGAAACCGCCAATTCACCAATTCCAACTTCTATTACTTCTCGCGCGACTATTAATTTCCAGTTATCTTAACCAATCAGTATTCTGGCCTTTTCGTTTTTGTAACTCGTTATTTTCGCTCCTTGAACTATTTTTTCGACTCTATTTACCAATTGATTTGATATACTTTGCGTATGAATTTTTAAATTTTCGACGGTAATCGCCCCTTTTAATTCAAAAGTGCCGTCCATTCCCGAGACATTTAAATTTACCTTTTCGCACAGAGGCAACACTTTCACCCCGTTTACACTTTCTAAACGCATGTTTATTTTTGTACCTTTTACATTTAAATTTTTCGCGATACTTGCGTCGACTAACGAAACGGTTGAACCCTCGTCTAAAAGTGTGAAAGTATCTATGTAGCCATTATCTTTTCCAATACGTATCGGGATAATTTTTAATAATACCGTTGTTTTTTAAATCTCTGGCAAAATACCTTGATTCGTAGTACACGCGACTAATTCTTGTTGTTCACTACTCGCGGTATTATTTACTTGTTCCGATCTATTTTCAACAAGTTTTTTTTTCTTACGGTCTTGGTGAAGCGACGTATGATGTCGTCTTTTACATCGATCACAAACGCGCGCCTTACACGTAAAGCGAGTATGCCCGCGCCCTAAATATCGAAAGCATAACTTAGAACGTTTAACAAATTCCACCTGTCATTCACCGATGCCTGTTTAAACATTAAGCAATCCGTGACTTTATGCTCGTCTTTTTCGCAGATCTCACACACTTCATTTTTTGTCGCTGCGGATAAGCTTGCATTTTCCGTATTTAATGCATATATCACCTTTTTTTCTTGCCTGATTTGTTTGGTCGTTGAAGGCGCTTGTTCCTCTAGCGCATCTGTGTTTAATATTCCCGTCGGGACGGCATTCTCAGCCTCTTCATACAAAAATTCGTTCAGTTTTTCCCATTCGGTGTTATCGTTATTCGCCTTAGTAGCATAACTTAAAAACATGTAATGAAGGGTTTCTGGCAATTTCTCAACAACCGATTCTAACAAATCGTCCGAAATAGCAGTCATTGCGATATTCAATGACTGCAACGTCGTCGTCGCGAAGTCTAATAATTTTATTTCTTTCCTTTTGAGCGACGGAAGCGTTTTTATTTCTTTTAATACCTTCGCGGTTATAATTTTATTATTACCAAAATATAATTCAAGGGTTTTCATAATAATTGCCGCAGAATGACTTGTCGCTATTAAGTTGCCGACAACTTCACGCGCTTTTCCCTTTATCGCATTATCCAGTCTCTCCATATTCTCAAATTCTGTATACTCTCCCGACACCGAAGAAAACTCAAATGCGTTTTTAAAACGCCGCCACTACAATACGTCGCCAGTAAATTCGGATAATCCTTTCGATCTACTTAAGCGGTACAGCAGATGAGCGCTCGAATCATTTACGGATGTGTCTCGTCTTTCTAAACTGTTCTCTAACAGAGTTAGAATTTCGCGTGCCGACACATTATTAATATTATTAAAGAAATTCTCACCACCTCGCTGTATTTTGCCTGCGCTCGAACCCGCAGTCCGCATTGTTGTCTCGGCATGGATGGTTGAAGGTTGTTCGCGCAGCAGCTGCTCACGAAGCGTTGATGACGCCGCGGGGCGCGGAGTTTCCAAAATTTCGTCCGTCAGCTTTTCGATCGTTATGAGTTGATCCGCAGTCTCGGTTATCTCACAAATCGCCAATGATAGTCCATGGAAGCAAGAAAGAACCTCTCAGGATAAAGTCTCTGACCAGAATGTCTCGGAAAACTTTTAAATTTTTATACTACCCTTCTTCCTGGTCTTTCTCCTTTCCACGTCTCCCAAGTTTTCAATACAATCATTATTATAAATTTAACAACAATACTTCTTATAACTACGCTTGTACAAAATATCACTTACACCTAAGCGGCATAAAAAATCTCCTGCTGGATTCAGAGAGGAAAAAGCCGTTGTCGCTACAATAATATCAGTTCTAAAATATAACATACATCTTATAAACTAAACATCTTAATATTACATTTCGCTCAAATATTCGATCTTGGGACAATAGGCCCTCGCAAGCTATAATTTATGAATTTACCTAATGCTCGACTCTCATCCTCGAGCATTATCTTTTCCCGATTTTTTTTCTTTTTTACACGCGATTATTGACGCTTAGCCTTACCGTGACACGATACCTCTTGCATCGTGTCGGGATTCCAAATCACACGACGACCAATTGGATTCCCACCGACGCATATTACACGACGCTCCAATACGCCGGTTTTTGACGGGAAAAACTCTTAAAACACATAAATCACCGCTCTTAGTTTCGCTTCTCGATACCCGAAACCTACCCGGCCTTCGTATTATCCCAAAACTTATATTTCAACAATATTCAATACTTTAGCGTTTATTCTCTTTCAATTCACAATAGTCAATATAATCAAATACTCAAACAAAAATATATAATCCAGCAAACTTAACCATTTTTATTTATCTTTAAACTTAAACTATACATACGCTTTCGGTTAAAACAAAATATTTTATCTTATTCGTAACTAAATCTAATTTCTTATTTATATTTATAATATATCAGTCACAAAAATATTTTGTATCGCCTAGTCATATGTTCTTTTATATGTAACAAGGTAAAATATATTGTAAGACATAATATAAATAATATAGAAACTCACAAAATAAGGTCGACATAGATTCTTTTAATAAAAAATTTTCATGGCAATAAACATGAATTGAAGAAGGATTCCGTAAGAAAGTTCGCTTCCAACGTTCAAAAATATTTGCTTCTGCAATATGATCACTAGATGGATGATAACGCAGTTTCTGTTCTCTTATAGCTGATGATTGCCCTAAAGATTCATAAAATATTCCTTTATCTAGTGTGAGATTCGCTGAGATTGTCACCATTTTTCCGAAACACCTGTAATTATGATTTGAAATTCATATATTTATTAATTAGGAGTACTTATATTAGAATAAACATTGTATAATTTATTTTTAATAAAAAAACCAAGATAAAAATTTAATTTTTGATGTAGATTTACGCAATAGTAATAGTGGTAGTTATGCATGCATTATCAAAATGATGAATTGTGTTAATTGTACTATTTATGATTATTTTTTATAAATATAAATAATTTTTTTATAAATCGTTTTGCATTATCATTTTTTTTATCATCGAAACGAGTAAATTTAATAATTTTTAAATATACTTACAGTTAAATGAAAATTGTTCAAATTATTTAAAATTTTTCAATATTATTTCGTATATTTTGTTTTACATATTATGACAATTTTAAATATATTATTTTCATTTTATTAACAACTACGTTAATTTTTAATTATGGTTCTGTTTTTATCATTAACTATAATCAGGGGCGGGGGGTCAACTGTATATGAGAAAACTGGCAACAAACGCAGCAGACGGGCCACAGAAAGGTTGTGACATAAAACAAAGTGTTCACTCCAATATAATTTAAAATTTCTTAAATTTTATAATAATTATACATAATTATAAACCATATTATTGGATTCAATATAAAAATTAATTGTTCTTCAATATTAGTGAAATTTAAACAAATTTAGTAAATTGAGATCACCGCGTATGCCCCTTTTCGTGTGCCGGCACTATTAAGCCGATTCATGTGTTTACTTTATTGTTTTTCAAAGAATACTAGCCACAGAACAGATTTTAAGCTTATAACAGTTTCAAAAACTCTTTGAAAAAGAATGTGAATAATTCATTTATACACGTATACTATAAATGAATAGATAAGTGACAGTTAATATAAATCTATATATTATTAATTAGTATTAAACTGACTATGATAAAATTGAAAAGTGACTTTTATTTTTAGAAATAAAATAAAAAATGGTCCAAATAATATATATAAGGAGATTATTGAAAGATCAACAACATAATTTTTATAAGTAAGTTATTAAATTTAATAGTAAATGTTTTTTATAAAAATAATATAATTTTAAATTTATGTAATATATATAAGTATATTAACATGTTTGTATACATAATTAAATTATATTCACGTAACTCATTATCTTCTATTCATTTATTATTTACATCTCTTTTTAAAATTAACTATTTTTAAATATAGTATATAATAATAATGTTTAACAGTTAACACTAGATTTACATTTGTATATTGCACTAATTATAATGTATTAATGTGTGCGGTGTGTTCTTTATGAGCTTTTATATTTAAAGTTTTTTATTTTTTATAAAAAAAATATTATTAAAAAGAAAAAGCAGTACATTTATAAATTTACAATAACTTCTTTTAAAAATAATCAGATTTTGTAATATTAGGCTATTAGTTACTAAAAGAAGTACTAATAAAGTTTTACCTTTTCTGTGGTAGGTAAAAATTTACTTAAAAGGCATTATCCTTTAATATTTTAATGATTTTATTGCTCTCATTATCTTTTGTGCTACTGTTGCATTAGAACACCTGTCTAGAATACCTTTACCTCAATCAGCTAATTTTTTTCTTTCATTTAAACATGAATCACCTCTTGCATTTACTTATCTTCTAATATTTACTTTCTTTTATTTTATTTGTTTACAATAATATAACAATTAACAACATTTAAATATATTTATGCATCTTTACTTTATTAATACATGAATATTATATTTAATTATAATGAATTTTAATTATTTATTTAATTTATTTAATTTATTTAAAATATATAATATACTTATTAATTTAATAATGGTTTTGTACATAATATGGAAATATAATATTAATAAAACTTTCGAATGACGTTTCAACTATAAAATGTGTGATTATATTTTCACTAATACGCACCATTAATATAACATTATTTACAAATTTTTATAGACATACAAATATGTTTAAAAATTTTTTCATATTTCTAGTGTCCGCGAGACGTTTTATGTACTTTTTTATATTTATTATAATCATTGCAATATTTATATAAAAAAAATGTATACTAAATTCTAAAATTATATTTTTCCTTAAAATACAAATAATATTGTTTTTTTTTAAATGACTTTACAAAGTAATTACTTGCGATTTGCTTAAATGTATTTATATAATAAAATATGAATTTCATTAAGCAAATCAGCAAGTTTATCACTGCAATACATTAAATGTATCTCGCCATCTACAATTTCTTTTAATTCAGTGAAAGTGTGATGTATCGAAGGTTTTTTTGTAAATAATTCATTTTTACATTGTGAACAATTTTTCTTTACATTAATTTTTTGTTAATACGTATCCGGATACGTAAAACAAAGCATTTTTATCTTTTATAACATCATTTGTAACGTTCGATGCATCTACAATTTCACTGAATATTGCATTCACGCATTCATTTTGTATATTAATATTATCATACATTTTATAAATTATATCACAATCGCCCAACTTACAATCAATTTTTTTATTTCTAAATAGTGAATGTAAATTATCTAATAATTCACTATCATGAATTTCGCAATTACTATTAATATTATTCGAAAACGCTAAATTATTAGTCATGCATGTTTTTAAAGCCGCGATAAATTGATGGCAAGTTGGATTATTGTTCATAATTCTGTTATCTCACTTGAGAAAATAAGTTCTCCACAGCATCCTGATTGAAAGGCCGTAAATATAAAAAGCTTAATTTATAAAATTTTTTGACATCATTCCACAAATATTTTATCGATTTTATTGTGGTTTACCATTCCTTTAAAAACGAAAAACTGTTTATGGTGTCTTCATTTGTTTGTAAGTTAATAATTTTCTATGAACTTATTTTTTCAAGGACGTCATCCCAAAGTATTTCATAAAGTGATTTCGCAGTAACAGCTGAGCGATACACTTTTAATGGCGTAATTGATGAAGTCGAGCTATTCAAGGAATAAACAGCGAATCTATTAACTCAGCAAATTCAGCTGTATCTATTACCTGATCAGGTAGTTGACTACTATTGATATATGTACTTATTGCAGCAGCCATTGAGCTGCTATTTTCATCTTCATTTTTAAAAAAGAATCCGAAAATCAAAAGAAGTTAAAGTTAATTTTTCTAAAAGCTTAAAATGCTGGAGTTCAGAAATTTCAAAAGTTTTTTTATGTACATTAATTTAACCTTCTTTTGTATAGTATCTGTGAGGCCATTTTCAGTTGTTATTACAGTCTTATTAAATATAATTTTATTATTAATTTAAGAATTACGCGTGTTTTTTAATAAGTGAGGAGCATCAAAAATTATGTACACAAATTTGTTATCAAAAATAAAATAATGCGCGTCTTTAAAACCTACTGTGCTTTCACTTAAAGCTTTTAATGCTGAAACTTGTACGGTACCCTGATCACAGACAGTAGCCACAACTTTCAAACCTACAAAATTTAAAACTTCTAATAAATAAAGCAAAATTGCTTTTACGTTTTCGACAATGATTAACGTAAAATATGAAGCTAATACCTGCTTGCATTGTTTTGTTAATCCTCTTAACAGAAAAACAAGAGCTTTATTAGCTTCCTTATTTATTCGTTCCAAGTGCCAAAAATTTTCTAAGCCAATAATTTTATCTTCAAATTTAGAATAATATAATAATAATATAATAAAATGTTGATAAAATTGATTTTAATATGCTTTGTGACGGCAATTGAAAATAAACTCTTAAATATCTATATAAACGGCGGCTTTTTTTATTTAGTATTAAGGCAAAAATTTTATCATTTAAACTCCAGCATTTCGCGTTTATTGGCTTATAAAAATTTCTAAATTAACTAATAATAAAATTTTGTGCAACTGAATTTAAATTTTATTCAATATTATTTAAAAAACTTTTATCATAAACCTTTTTTTAAATTTCCAATTCTTTTTTTTAAATGTAATTTTTTATATAATTTACTAATCTTTCGAAATGCTGCCCGATGCACCGCCTACATAATTAATTTTTTCGGTGTTAAATGTTTTTTTGCCATTTGGATTTTATGTAAAATTTTTGTACAATTATTTTTTCTTACTTTTTTATTATTTTCGGATATTGCTAATTGAGGTGGAGGAATAAATGATGAAGGTATATTTCTTCTTCTTTGTCCTCTTCGTCATTTAAAAGAAATTGAAAATCTTCTTCTTCTTCTTCTTCTGCGGTTTCAGTGGATTTTTGCAAATCAGCATCTTCCACTGCATTAAAAATATTTTGTGGATCTATCATAATATTTATTCTTGCAGCAAAAAATTCTATAAAACTTGTGTAACTATTTTCATTTGCACTTGCACTTATATTACACTGATCTTGCATTCTAATCTTAAGAATTGCGTTCCAATTAAGATACATTTTATTCTTACTTCTGTAGTCTGCATCTACAAAATGATTCTCGCAAACGAAAAAAGAACTTTTGTAAGCAATAACAGTAGAAGTGCCAATGCCACAAATTTTTTCTCAAACATTTCTCATTTCCTCTCCTGCTGGAAATGAGTGAAACTTTTTATTTACGTGATCACTATTTTTACTTCCAGAATAGTATTTATTATTGCATCCTAGCATCTTATATGAATACTTCATTTTCCCAGAAAACATTTTGGCAACAATTTTTATTAATATTTTATACTCACAAAAAGAACGTTCAATTTTAATAATATTAAAAAATATTAATTAAAAATCTTGTAAAAAAGTTTACACGTTTTTACTTATAAGTTTTCGAGAAGTTTGCAAAAGATAAAATCAATCCATACATTGCAAGCTCTCAAAAGGAAATGCGAAAAAAAAACATAGTACGATTTGCAGAATTTTCTTCTCTTCTGCGAAAATATTATCTGTGTACACTATGAAAAGAAAAGATAGAAATATGCACAGGCAATAACCAAAGAGAAAGTTTTGTAGTATACAATAAAGATAATTTATTTATTTCATTTAGCTTTATACACTAAATCACATAGCATAAATGTTAAGATTAAGCCTGTAACGCGAACGCGTATATACACACACATACTCGCACACACACTCACACACCGATACACACACACTGTCGAGCCCATTGTTTACGTTTTGCAAAATGTAAATACGCCGCTCGAGAATGATCTCGAACCTTCCAGAATGTTCTCGAACGTTCGGGAAAGTTCGAGATCATTCGGCCGCGCGTGCTACGAAGTACCGAGCACTTATACACGGGTCTTATGGGCCGACTCTTGTATAAAAGCCAGCATTCGAAAGCATAAAGCACCTTTCTGCCCGCATCTCTCCTGTTGCTCATATCTTACCTGACATACGTATTGTATGGAAAGCCAAATCATCCCTCTCTCTTTAACCGACCTACGTATTGTACGGAAAGCCACCCTTCCCTCCCCAGACCTACGTATTGTACGGAAAGCCACCCTTCCTTCCTCAGGCCTACGTATTGGACGGAAAGCCTGACTACACCTCACCCTCTTTCCCCCAGGCCAACGTATTGTACGGAAAGCCTGAAACAACCCCTTTCACCCCTCCCAGCAAGGCTCACGTATTGTACGGAAAGCCAAGCCGAATTTTCCCCTTTTCACCTCTGAGAGGCCAACGTATTGGACGGACAGTCTCCTCAGGGTTTCCCCCTACCCCCTCGGAGCGACGGGATAAAATGAATGCACCCCGTTTTTTTGTATAAACCCCGTTTAACTTTATAGCGTCCCGATTTACCAATAATTGACCGCGCGTTAATAGTCCGAACCGATCGATAAAACCTAATGTTATTGTAACGACAGAAATTTTCTGAATTCTATATGTAAATTCACCGCTGTTTTTTTTATCCGTCTATTGCTTTAAAGATAAATTTACGAAACTTCATACGACAATTCATTGCTTTTTTTTCACTAACATCCACATTTTGTATAATATGTTACAGAAACAGAGACGTGAATAAACCTGGAATTTTGCCTGCTTAAATCTTGCTTATTTTTTTTTTTTTACCCTGCTGTGGCATTCCGCCTCTCAATCCTGACTCCCCCAACTGCATGCTTATCTGCGCAATTTATTAATTCAATTTCATTAAATTAAATTACTCAATATCAATTTATAAATTAATAAATTTATTGAAGCGCGGGAACTAACTCGTTACAAGCCCGCGCGACGCGTTACAACGAATTAGGTATTAAGTTCAACATCTAGCTTAAGGACTAGATTTAAGGATTAGTATCGTAAACACCACGCGAAATTGTTAATCGACGGGGGGCTCTCCGCTACCCCGAGATCGAGTAGGGTCAAACCACTTTGGTACGGACTCGTGGACGACCTAACTTCGAAAAATCCGGTTGGCTGGGTCGGCGCACGAGGCTAGCCGGTCGGGCCTAGTGGGGCGGCACACGAGCTGGGCCCGAAAAATAAGCTCGGTCAGCGATGTAGAAATGGGGTTGCCCGATGAGGCAGCAAACGAGCCGGGCAAAATCGTTTACAGTCCATACGTGCCGAAAGTGGCGCAACCAATTTATAATTAAAGTTCATTTAATATATTAATTACATAAAAATTAACAATTTAATTATATTTTATGTATAAACGTCTTAAACAATTAAAAACTATGAATTTTATCCATTATATTTTTAAAACTTTAATATCATAGCCTTACTAAATCGTAATTTTAAATAAAATTTAATTTTCAAAAATTAAAATTGTAAGAAGTTCATCTAAAATTAAATTTTTCATTTATATCAAATTATACATAAGATCTATTATTTATTAGGTAACATCTGAATATTTTACTTAATACTTCTTCAACAATTTTAATATCACAGAATGAAAAAAATTTAAACGAATATGACAAAGAATTGTAACCAAAAACATCAATAATAATTTTAAAGAAAATAAAGGAAAAAAAAGAAGATCAACTAATAGAAATGAAAACTAAAATTCTTAGTGAATCAAATTTATATTCATCGAGATATAACTATAATTTTATTTTATAAGAATTATAATTTGTTCTTACTGATTTTGTCTAAATAAACATTTAGTTTCTATTTTCTCAACTGTATGATTTATATTTTAATATTAAATTAATAAATAATGATTTCATATATAAAATTTTCTAAATATTCATTTATATTTTTAAAACATATCGAGAGGTAACAATTTGTTTAAGTATATATAAATATTATATAAAAAACTAATAATAACAAAAATAATAATAAAAAAATTGTGATGCTGTATTATTACAAAATAATACAGATATCACTTGCTGGTAAATGTTATAATTATTGTCAGGGTAATATGAATGTATTAGTGTTGAAAGTGAGGTATGGTTGTGATCTTGACAATTGTTATTCCGATTTTGTGTGTCGGTCGATGATCCTGAACGGGAATTTTCTTTAGAAATAACCAATCAGGATCAATGATTTGTAAGCATGTAAGGAGGAAGGATTTATGTTCGATCAGCAACCAATAATAATGTTTTTCCAAAAATTGAAAAAGAAAAATGAGCTAGGCGGTGATAAGAAAGCTCTGATGAATTATTATAAATTTAAATATAGTAGTGAAAGGTCGATAGATTGTGTCAATAATAGTGAGAGAATAATAATTTTATAAAATAGAAATTATAAATAATATTATATCAGAGGAAGAATCACTATTGTGACAATAGAAGTGAGAGAATAATAATTTTATAAAATAGAAATTATAAATAATATTATATCAGAGGATGAATCACTATTGTGACAATAGAAGTGAGAGAATAATAATTTTATAAAACTAAAAATTATAAGTATTACATTATACTAGAGGAAGAATGCCTATTAAAAGTAATAAAATTAATTTGGAATATATTTGGAAACCATTTAATAATTAACTATATATATAAACACACATAAGAAGTTTGTCGATTTAAAAGTAAGAATTTTATAATATATCTATTAATACTCATTGATCTTAAACATTTTGTGATAATAATTATAATTAAATATATTATAATTAAACGTTAAAGTAGTGTTGGAAATTGGGCAAAAGATTCGTTGGTGCAAATCAGAAATTTTTATTAACGGCGGAATCCAATCCCTAATTAAATATTTAAAATTTGTAAAATCTATAAATTATGAAGTGGAGTGAAGTGAATAAAATAATTATTGGAAAATCATATATATAACATTTCCTGAAATAATATTAATTTAATAGAGTAAATTATTTTAAGAAAAGTAATTCACTGTGTTACAAAATAAATAACAATAAATTTTATTGCAAACAAATTTTCTATCCAAAAATATTATTTGTGTTTTACACATATTAATAATATATTCATAAATAAATTGAGATAAAATATTTTATGTATACTTACTGAAAAATAGAAGATAATACAATAGCCTTACTTAATTTTGGATTAATATAAAAGTGTAATAATTTTTTCCCCAAATTAGTTAGGTTTTCATTATGATCCAAAGCATCCAATAATGTTAAATTATCGACAGCTTTATCAACAGAACTTATTTTAGGTGGTTGAAGCATATTGCTTAAAAATTCTTGAACTTTTTCATTGGTAAATCGTTTACTATTAAGAACTAATGTTTCTAATGCAACACGAAAAATTTCAGGTTCAGAATAATCGCTTAACTTGCTATACTTTTCTTTTGTAATAATGTGATAACTTTCACCTGCTCTAACTCTTCCTGCTCTTCCTTTTCTGGTAACATAAAAATTATTAATAGATATATGTAGAAAAAATTTATTAAATATTAAATTCAATTCTACTGATTACATTTAAAAATTAACTGATGTTAATAATCAAAAATTAAATGTTGAAACGCAATTTTATATTAAAATTATTTAAAATAAATTTTTGATAACTAACTACAAATGAACTTTCATGTGTAATTAATACATACCTTTGGTTTAGATTTGCCTTACTAATCCAATTAATAGCCATATAAGACATATTTTTATGTTCATTCCAATAAGAGATTTTGGAGCATGCACTATCAATAACATAAACTACATCTGGTACTGTTACACCAGTTTCTGCTATATCGGTAGATAAAATAATTTTTCTAATTGAAGGTTCTACTGATTTAAAAACTAATTTTTGAGTCATATGAGATACTGCAGAATGAAGTGGAATAACTAATTGGTTTGGAATAGGATTTTTTATCAACATATTTTGAATATAAGTGATATTAGACCATCCTGGTAAGAAACATAATATAGAGCCTTGTGGTTTATTAATACTTATCCATCTTATTAATTCAACAATTAATTCATGATTTATACTAAGCTTATTTTCTTCAGTATTTTCATTATTTTTTTGAGATTTAAATGGAAGTTCTAATTTATTTATATCATCTAAAAAGTGCATTTCTACATGAAATAATTTCCCTGGAATTTTTACTAATCCACAATTAAAATAATTTTGAAACAAATTTGCATTTAAAGTAGCAGACATTACAATCAATTTCAATGAAGAATTCAATTGTACTGCTCTTCTTAATAACAATAATAGAAGATCAGTTTCAACTGAACGTTCATGAGCTTCATCAAGAACTACATGAGAACAACCATTCAATGTGGGATTGTGATGCATTTTTTTTAAAAGCATTCCAGTAGTACAAAACAGTATACTGCCATTTTGCTTTGGCAACAATGCACTTTGTCGTACCTGATAACCAATAGTATCTCCAAGATTTTCATTTCGTTCAAAAGCAACGCGTTCTGCTATAGAAATGGCTGAAATTTTACGAGGTTGTGAAACAATTATACTGCAATCACTACCTACTTTTTTTTTAATCATTTCATCTAAAATAAACTGTGGTACTTGAGTAGATTTTCCACAACCTGTATCACCTTTTATTACTAATATTTGATTTTTTTCCAATTCTTTTAAAATTTGATCTCTGAAAATATAATTTGTTTAATATTATATTTGCATAATTTACAAAATTCTGTTTTAGTTTTATTAATTAGTCTTGTATTAATCAATAAGAAATTATGCTAATTACTATTTATGATTGAAATTTATGGTAATACTTACCTATAATTCATAATTGGAAGATTTAAATGTGAAGTATTTCTAGAAAGAAGTCTTTTTAATAAATAATTGTTTCTGAATTTTTCATTTTCCTTAACATTAGAAATTGGATGTTCATAAATCTTCATTTGCATTAATTCATTATTAAGATTCACTTCATTTTCTTTTGTATTATTCATACTCTCCATGTGTTTGTTTATAATCTAATTGACATAAAAGGAAAGTTTTATAGTTTTTTAAAAATATATTTAAATAAAATTAGATTGTGATATCTTTGTATTAAAATAACTTTCTTTCACCACATTTATTAATTAATTGAATCAAAAATAAAAAATTAACATAATTTAAAAGCACTTACATAATTAAATATTTATAATAAAAAATAAATAAATGAATTATTAATAAAAAATTCAATTGAGCTTTTTAATTAGTAATTATAAATATGGAAAAAGTGATTAATCAATAATCAATTCTCTGATTAATTTCGATCTAGATATAATATATAAATATAAAAAAAACAAATTACTTTCATGACCAAAAAGATTATTAATTTATGATATAAAAAATAAAAAAAAAAAATATTAATAAATTGATAATTTAAAATTGCTTAATTAATTAATTTAAGGATTTTTAAGTCACAGCTCACAAAAGATTTGTATATATATAAAAATGATTAACTATTAAGATTAATTAATTGAGTGTTTAAAATAAGACAGTGAAAACTAAAACTTTTTAATATTTTATTACTTAATAAATTTGTTTTTTATTTGTATCTAAATAATTAATAAATGATGTATTATTAATTTAAATTATTTTCTGATGAACTATTTATTTCTCAAAACTTGGTAAAAGTATGTTAACTCAATATATTATTTTTGATATTTATTTCAAAATTAATACATAATTATAAACAAAATATAAACATAAATTTATGTTTTAACACATATTTTATATATATATATATTTTTTTTATACTTTTAAATAATGAATAAAAATCTGTAAGATACTGTATTAAATATTATACATTACACACTAAATATTATAATCTTTAAAATATTTTTAATAGATGAGAACATTAATGCAACAAATATAAATAAATCATATACTAAAAATTACTCAATTGTACAATTAGAATTAAAAATTTTTTTTAAGCTTCATTGAAAAAATATATCCACAATATTTCTTCTTATATTTTATTCATTTTTACAACTCTTTTTAAATTATAAAATTTAATTAATCACTTAAATATAGTTTTATTTTATGCATTTATTAACCTAGAATACAATAAAAAATATGAATAATTCAGAAAAATGTAAGTTTTTTTTTAAATTTCTTATATTTTTTACTGACCTGTTATTTATAAATATGTATTTAAAATTAATTAACGATTTTTAAATATTCATAAAGATATAAATTTAATATTAAAATAAATAAAAACTGCAATTCAATAATAAAAATTAGATCATATTTTTAATTTTTTGTAAAATTTTTTTTTTAAATAGTCTATATTAAAAATTATTAAAAAAATTATTGTATTAAATTTACAAATACAATATCATAATGTATATTTTGTTTACATCCACCAAATTTGCTCTTAAGATATTTAAAAATTTTAAGATGTTTGATTTTATATAACAATCTATTGAATAATAATAAGCATTATAATTAAAATGTAAATATTTTTAAAAATGTTTCAACACAGTTTGAACAATATGTATAAATATCGAATTTATTTTTTTTCAATTAAAATTTTTATTATAACTGTATTTTTATTATAAATTCAATTACTAACTGTGATATAAATTAATTTTTTTTATGGATATATAAATCTTTTATTTATTATAAAAATAATAAATATAATAATATTTTTAAAAATTTTTTAAACAATAAATAAAATAAATATAATTATTCTAAAACTTACATATTCATATTGATTAAGAAAATCTTCTACTTGTTTTAATACAGAATTTTCTATATTTAGTTCATAAATTGGTGTTTTTATAGATTCCAATTCTTTTGTACTGTAAATAATAGGAACATTATTTCTAATTTTATTTTTTAAATGTAACCAACATAAGCATTTTAAAGCTGATGAATTCATTGCTGATTGCTTCGATTTTGAATATGTTGTGAATATTTTATCTTCTGGCCATTTTACATTAAAATTACATTTCCACTGTTTTTCTGTATCAAAAGTCACATTTAAAAGCTTGGAATCCAATTCATTTTCAACAATTTGATATAAATCACGAACAATTGATGCTGGCAGCCGAAATTTTTTGCTTACAGCTGTAAAATAATATTAATTATAGAAACATGTTCAGGATTAAGTAAATTTAAATAAAATCTTTTAAATAAAATTAATTCAAAAAACGTATTTATAATTAAAAAAAAATTAGAATTATAATAATCAAAAGTTATAGTTTTAACATTTAATTCGAATATATTAAAGAACAATTTTTAAACTTTTACATAATACAATCATTATTATTGATTTTTTGTAATATTTTTTTTAGGGAATTCATTGAAAAAGTTTATTTTTCAATATATTTATATTTTAATTACCACTGATTGGACATTTTTCTTTATTTGTTGATATCCATTCATTTAACTTTTTCTCAATTTCCAATCGCTCATTACTTTGGTCATTGTTTTTTTCATTGAAAATATTGTCATTTTTCTAAAAATATGCATGTAATTAACAATAATTTCAAAAGTTAAATTTAGTAAAAATATTTTAAAAAATAATAACTAAAAATCAGTCTTTACCTGTTTTTTTGAAACAGTGTTAGATGAAAATGAATAACATCTATAACACTTTTTTACATTATTTATATTAATATTTTTACAGTATAATTCAAATGTGAATTTATTTTGTAATAAAATTGTACATAAATTATGTATATTTTGTTTGTTGTCATTTAATTTTCTGAAGTAAGTTCGCTTTATAATAAACCCATTTGAGCTAAATATATAAAAAATATATATAAAATATTTTACGAAATATGTTGATAAAATATGTTATTTAAAAAAATGTAGACATTGAAAATAAAACTTGCCGAATAAACAAAGTCTTAAAACCTATCAGCACTTCATAAGGTAACATTTTTTATTTAAATTTAATATTAGCTTAATAATATTTTTGAATATTTTAACAAAAAATGCCCTTACTAACTAACATGGTTTTCTTATTTATGAACCACAATAAAAAAATTTATTAACAATAATTGGGATCACATTTTTAAGGTTATTCAACAACATGTTTATCGGTAAAATAAAAACCGACACATATAACAAAATTAAATACTGCACACGCGAAGGTTAATAGACCTAATTAGTTATTGAACCAAAAGTACCTAAAGAAACACCTAAAACTTCAAACTTCCTAGCAGGAGACCGAAAAATTCCAGTAAATTAACAGAGTTACAAGCTAATTGGTTGTTTTGTTAACGCGCCGACATACAAAATACATTATTTTATCTAACGTAACGCTGTGAATTGTTATTAAAATTATTCAAGTTTATATTTAATTTACATTTCAATACTTTCAAATTTACTCCCCCCCCACCGCCTATGAACACCATTTTATAATCGTGTGAGTATAGTGAAGTATATTTTTTAAAAAATTCAAAAGTACTGCTCAACTTTCACAAAAAGCTGTTATAATTTTCTACATTTTGAGTCTCAATTTTCTAAATTGGAAAATGAAAAGCTTTTGTACTCAAAAACTAAAAATATGTATGGAAAATCATTGCATATTATGGGTAAAATTAATCCAATTAATACCTAATTATCATATATTCTATTTAAATAAGCAATTTTCTGTAAATGAGATATCTATTTTAGAGAATTTAATATCGATTGACGAAAGCTTTGTATTGGATTATATCATACTCCATTCACATATTCATTATTATTAAATATTTTAGTTTAATGCAGCAATCCAAATTGTAATTAAACGAAAAAATTTTCTTGACAATCTGTAAATCAGTATTGACACAGTTACTTTGATTATTTAAATTATAAAACAAATTTAAAAAAAATTGTAGTATACTTAACAAATATTTAATGAAACTAATTTTTTCTATTGCACAACTGACTAATTATTGATAAATTTTATACTTTGATTTTTCTCGTTTGCATGAAATAAAAATATTGAATTAATGAATAATATTAATTATATTAAAATGAAAGATATATTATAATTAGATAAAATAATTACTACATAAAAAGTCACCATGTAACTCTAACGAATAATTAACCTTAAAAGCACTTACCATAAAGATTAATTTTGTATTTTAAATAATTACAGTTGGATTTATGTTTAATATTTTGTTTTAATAACTCTACATTTTTATTTGTATGATCAATGTAATAATTTTGAAAATTTCACTAAATCTCTTATCATGATTTTGGCTTTAAAAATCCCGCTGCTATTTCCGATAAAATTAATAGGGGCGGGCACAGAACAGAGATTAAGAGAAAGTCAAATTCTATGTTATACATCTGGCAACAAAGTCTTATCTTTTTTCTCTCTCGCACTTATGGATTATTGGATATTTCTACCAGCGCCTATGGTGAGCTAGTGGCATTTAAAAAAAATTTTTTTGTTGCGCTTTAAAATCTATTTAAAAAAATGTTAGCTACAGATATACAAAGACTGGGGGAACGTCGTGGCCAGGGGGGTCCAACTGTAAATGGGAAGACTGGAAACAAATACCCATGTACAAGTATCAAGAAAATACAGAATCCTACACTTTCTATAACCCCATGTGTCCTTTTTCGTGAGCCGGCACTGATAATCTGGCACATGTGTTTACTTCTCATTTCTTAAAATTTTTGAACACTAAGAAAAGTTCTTTCAACAAGAATTCGCGTTCGCTTAATAAAATCACCAAAAAGTTTAATAAAAGTGTTAATTAGCAGCAAATGAACTTATTATTTTTTTTAAAAATACATTTATATTTTTGTGTTAGTTAAAAAAAATATTTTTTTTAATACAATTTATACTTATCAGTGAAAACATTTATTATTATATAAAATGAATTTATATTTTAAAATCTTTTATTTATTTGTGATGGTTAGAAAATAAACATATTTAATTCAATTAAAGTCTAAATTACCGGTGAATTAACTTATTATTTTTAAAAATACGATTTATATTTTTGTGTTAGTTAAAAATGGTGTTGTTATTAAAACTATTGTGTTTAATACAAATATTGAAGAAGTTATTATATAGAACATCTTTATGGAAATCTTTTGTGTGGAAAGATATTGGTTTTGCTTAATTGTTAAATTTTGTAAGTGTATTTTTTCTTATGTTATTTTTTATGTCTCATAAAAGTTATTAGAATATATAAGATAATTGTATTTCTTTAACATGGATGAACATTCATTGTGTGTAACTTAATGATAATAAAAGGAAGATGCAAAGAAATTAAGACTTGCATTTATTTCATTTAATTATATATATTATTCTAATAGTAAAATAATTTCATATTTAATAATAATTATAATGACAATAATACATGAAACTTTAGCTATTTAAACTTTTTAAGCAAATATGAATTATTAATACATATTATTTTTCATAACTATTCGATTTTACAATTATTACTTTAACAATAAATTATTTTTTCAGTATTGCTCTCTTAATACAATAGTTGATATAAAAAAAACACAAATACAATGTACAGGTGAAAAAATAAATATATGTATATATATATAATAAAAACAATAATTTAATATATAAATAAATAAATAAATATATATATACATACATATAATAAATATAACAATACATAAAAACATAGATAAATATTAAATAAAAAATTACAAAAAAGAATATAAATGCAATACATTTCATATATTGTTTTTATATGAAATATATTGGATTTATTATTGTTTTCGGATAACGTGTAGACAAAATAATATGTTATAGAAATTCAAATACCATTTTCTATGAAATTTTATTTAATTGCATCAATATTTTTAATTTTATAAAATTTCATAAATAAAAATACTAAAATTAAAAATATTTTTCATAAGAAATAGACACTACTAAGTTATTAAGATTATTTATGTCAATAATTTTAATGTATATGTATAAACATTTTGAAAAATAATCAAACAAACTAATATTTTTTATAAGAAATAATAACTTATAATAAATCTAATTAAAAATTATAATAGGGAAAAAATTTTTATATTTATATTTTCTTTGAAAAATATACAAATAAAGAGTATGTTTAACAAGTTTTTAAATTCGTTTATTGGTACCTAATCTAAATTTAAATAATTTTTCAAAAGCATTTTCAAAATTCAAAAGTAATATTTAGAAGTTAAAGAAACAATTGATTCTAGAAAGCCTCATATATATATTTCATACACATTGATTAAATTTTCATACCCGATAAATTAATTTTTATATTCATTAAATATTTTATATAATAATATTATATATTTCTGTGAAAAGTTAATAAAAATATATAGCATTTGATGCTAGAAGTTATTGTTGATTATAAAAAATGAATTGCTTTAAATTATAATTTTCAGTAAAATATAATTTTCTTTTAAAGTCATTAATAATAAATTGAAAATTGTATTTTTATTTAATACCTTGGATTTTAACTTATTATTAAATTATTATTATTATATTAAAAATAAATTATATTATTAAATTAAGCTAATGTTACGCCCGTAACATTTATTAAGTTCTTCCGAATTGATAGCCTAGAAAAGAACTTAATATCCGACGAGAACGACTTTATTATTACATTTACGCGTTTGAACCTACATTTAACTGCACAAACCCTTTTTGCCAATTGTCGCAACGACGGTAATTTCTCTAATTCGAGCTTACGCTTGCGTGCACTAGCTCCTGGGAAGGAGTATATAGGTCTCGTGAAATTATTTTTATAAAAATGAAAATGAACGAACACGAGTAGATAATATTTTTGGATAAATAAATAAATAATAAAAAACAATACATTTGATAAAAAATACATTTTAATAATCTTACTTGTCAATGTGTAATACAATGATGGAGATTCACAATTTGGATCGCAATATAAACCAAGTCTCGCCAATAAATCGGACCCTTGAAATATAGTATTTTTGAATTTTACAAATAATGTCTAAACTCGCGATGAAAGATGCTTGATGAGCATGTAGACTTTTAAAATCAGAAAATAAATGCTGCATGCTTAATGCTTAATTAATGCTTACTTAATGCTGCAATTATTTGAATTTCACCCCTTTTTATACCCTTTGGTACTTAGTTGTTTTTAATAAAAAATGAATCTTATTTGTCGCACTCATCTTGTTAACGACGCGTAAAAAAGATTAATAATACATAAAAATTTAAACAATTAGCGGTAAAAACATCGAAAAGTGTATTAGGAAAATGAAAAGTATAGGAGGCACTCGGAAAATCGGACCGTAGGACCCGGAGCAGGTCAGAGTTGACGGAGAGAGCGGACAGCGGCCCGGGGTAAGGGGGAAGGACCGCCCTAGAACAACAGAGGGGGACGGCCGGCCGGCCCCGAATCTGCAAAGGGCATTACGCACACTCCTTGTCCTCCTAAACTCCTGATACTTGTAAGTTCGTGCGTTCGCTAAATATTTAAATAATTTATATTTAATTATAATGGAAATGTGTAAGCGACACATATATGAAAATATAAAATGATATGAAGATGATCCGCTCGCCATATGTCGCGTTCTTACATATGAGTTAGATCTTTCTTTCTCTCTCTCTCTCTCATACCTATAATATTCTTTCTCTCTCGCTCTCTCTCTCTCATACATACAATATCTCTTCTCTCTCTCTCTCTCTCTCTCTCTCTCTCTCTCTCTCTCTCTCTCTCATACATACATACAATACTTCTCTCTTTCTCTCTCTCTCTCCCTCGCGTACATACAATATTCTCTCTCTCTCTCATACATGCAATATTCTCTCACCCCCTTCTCTCTATCTCTCTCTCGAACACACATATGCTCTCTTTCTGTCTCTTTCTCTCGCTTCACAAGTCATGTTTCGCTATCGCTCTGTCTCTCTCATATTCACGTACGCTTTAATTCTCATCGTTCATTCGCGTGATCTAAATTTTTGAGGATGAAATCGACGCCCATGGACCGTGTAACTAATGTCGAGGAAATTATTGTAGAAAAATGAGCTGGTTTCGCGGTCCACGTGAAAGGCTTGGGCCAGGAAATCCAGCGCGTTGGGGCGTCGTACGAGACGCGTTGGTGGGGTTTGCTGTGCAAATCTCGGCTCGATGTGAGAACATCGAGTCTTTGAATAAATCGCAGACGTGCGATATGGTACCAGGCAGGATGCTGGAGAGGACACCCATACTGTCCAGCACCCCGACGTGAAACCAGACCGCGAGAAATTAAATATCGAAAGGTCAAATGGGCGACAGTTTGAGTTGTTAAAAATACGGCGTAATTTGGCGATTAGCGTAAGAAAACCGAATCGATAAATATTTAAAGATATCGTCGCGGACGAATAAATATGAATATTATTCATATGTGCGATAGTCCCGGTCCTAGAGGATACTCGAGCCGAAGAAAAAATAAAAACTCACCGGGAGAGTCAAAATTCCGTATGAAACAAGAGTAAATTGCGTCATAGATTAAAAATTGAGCGTTACGTTATCGAAGAAGGATAATCTTTCGCGGGGTTCGATTAATAGATTCATTATTACAGTATTGTTAATTTAAGAATTTAGTTATAAGTGAATGCGATCTAGATTTGTATATGCGATGGCTTTTTCCTTCTCAGAACCAGGAGGAGGTTTTTTATGCCGGATAGGATTAAAATTATTGTAAATAGCGGCGGTAAAATATTAAGTTACTCGCGACAAAGATTAGGCGGTCCGCGACTAATATTAAGATTATTATAAAGAATCATTGTTGTGAAACTTGAAAAGGAGGGGATCGTGGTGAGCTACAAAAATTTAAAATTGTGTGATTCAGATTCGATCGAGAAATCGTACGGTTCGGACGATTACTCTCCTTTTCAGAGTTAAATATACTTGTACTATAAAATTGAATAAAATTGTCTGGTGATATTTCAAATCTTTGCATTCATATTATCATTTCGACTACCTAACTAATTAAAATAATATATACATATACAATAGTGATTTTATTTTGATAAAACTATAAATACAAATATTCGCGAATATCAAACATATAATTTATAGACGAACATATCTCCTTCTCCGGACTTGGTCTCTTAATTATTTTAGATTCGCCCAATCATAGGGTCAGTTTCGGATTTTGATAAGGTTTAATGTTACGGGAGAGGTAATGATGAACTTACATATTTAATTCGATAGTTTGTTAATTCACAATCTTGCCCTGTTTATCGGTTTCTTTATTTAACAATCGGATAACTTAATATTTCGGTGATTCGATTTATAAATTAATAATAAAAGAATGATCAATGATTAAATGGTCAATAATTAGTTAATTTGTTAATTTTTTAATTAACAATTCGATTAATTTGTTTATCATCAAGTTTTTGATTCTTCGATTATAATTTATTGATTTGTAACTCAATAATTTGCTGATTAACATTTGCTATTAAATATTATTTTTTAATAATAATCATTTGTTAATTAACAATTTGTTATTAATAATTTTCGGTTGATAACAATTGACTATCAATGTATAACCTGTTAGTAGTAATTGCATGTTAACAACAATAATTTGTTAATAACAATAATTTGTTTATAATAATTCGTTCATTAATTGATGATTCAAATAATTTGATTTAATCAATAATTTGCAATCGACTTGGTTATAAAGAAATTATCGGCTTCTGGTAGTTTCGATTTATTTTTGTGGGTGTTCGATTGATATTATATATTTCATGTTTTTCATACCATAGATGATTTTACTTTTTCGTGATTTTACTCTACGCATTACTTAGTCTTCACATCTGGAAAATATTAAAATTTTATTACTTTCACGCGTGTGTGATTAGGGTTTTCCTCATCCGCTCGCGTATAAGTTAGTTTCTAGGGTCAGTGCAACTCAAGGTTACATTTTGAGAAAACCATAAAAATGTTTGATAAGAAATTATCGTTTGAGATGCGCGTATACATGATTTAGGAAAATATTCTAAATACAGTTGTCGATTTATATTATAAAAAATATGCAATAATAGTTTTGATAATATAAATATTAATCATTCGGCTTATGCCGTAACACTAATAAAGACATTTTTAATATCATGAAGTTAATAATATAATGTTTTTAAATATTCAATTCATAATACAAGTAATCAAAGAATATCAGTGGATAATTGTTTATATTGATTAAAAATAATAATAATATTAATTATTATATATGAATAAATAGTATTAATTACATAAAAATAGTTAAATATAATGAATTCATTTATTTTTACTTTAATTTAATTTAATTTATTTTAATTTAATTTGAAAAAGAATAACCATAACAAATTCTAAGTTAAAAATAAAGATTTGAATGACATTCAGCATTTTCATACATACATTGAAATACGTTATGCATGTATTTAAATTTGTCAAATTAAAATTTTTTACAATATTATACTGGATATATTATACTAAAATATATAAATCATAGTTTTAAAATAATATCTTTAAAATTTATTTATTATTATTGTATTTGTATTCAATTAAAATTTTTAGCAAAACATCCAAGTTACAATTTGAAACCGATATAAATAAATGGATTTTCAAGTTATTAAAATTAAAAGTTCAACAAATGGAAGAACATGAGAAATTATGCTCTTTACAATTTGATGAAATACAAATTAAATCTTCTTTATATTTTTTAAATAGTAAAAAAAAATTAATAGTTTTTGAAGATTTCGGCGAATTGGGCCGAACAGAAGAAATAGCTAATAAAGCTTTAGTTTTTATGTTAAGAGGCTTAACAAAAAAATGGAAACAAGTATTAGCGGACTAATTTTCGTTGAGTACAATCAGTGCGGAAAATTTAAAACGTATTATAATTCAATTATTAAATATTTTTAAAACAATAGGCTTGAAAGTTGTGGGTACCGTGTGCGATCAAGGGAAGACAGAAGTTTCAGCCTTGAAACAGTTAAGCGAAGAGTCTGTAGGTATCCCAGATATCAATTATTTTATTTCGAATAATAAACCAGTTTACATAATTTTTGATGTGCCCCATTTGTTGAAAAACACGCGAAATTGTTTGATAAATAATAAAATCATTTTCGAGGAAAATTAAGTAATGAATGAACAAAATGAAGTCTTGTATACAGCCCGTAAAGAAGCACATATGAAATATATGATAAAAGCATTTGAATTGAGCGAATTGTAAGATTTTAATTGTATAAAAAGAAATGCTGCCTAAAGAGCAACATTTAATATTTCCCAGTAAAAATATGTATACATTTTTACACGAATTACATGTACATTTATTTGAATATTTGTAAAAGAATGGTAGTAAATTAGATGTATATAATAAATTTAAAATATTTTGTTGTGATAATTTAACAAATAAATATACTTTTTGTAATACACATAATAATTTTGATAAAATTTTGAGCGTAACATTACCTTTTCTTCTTTACAAGTATTCTTCTGATTTGAATAAAAAATCCCAGGATCACTATAAAAAAATAAAAAAATTTAATAATAAATAATATTGAAATTATTATATAATTATAATTAGTATTGTATATATAAATTTTTTAAGTAAATTAGAAACAGAATCACATATTTTATATCTACACATCAGCCCAAATATATTATACATATTATATTGAATTTTAATTTATTTAATAATGTAGTAATTAAATGTTATTTAATCATTTGTAATATATATATTTTTTATGAAGTCTATTAAAATATAGTATGTATAATAATAGTTTAAGTCTTTCTTTGTAAATATATATTTGTGTAACATTATATTATTGTAAGAACAGTGTGCATTATATCATTATTGAAAAAATATATGTACATTTTATATAATTTAAATTAAGTTATAAAGCTCTTTATTATGTAAAATAAAAGACTTAATATTAGAACTGTTAGTATTAGAACAACAATATAAAAAAAAGAAATTAATTTATAATTTTAAAATGTACATTAATATAAAATATTATACTATGACTATAAAATATGTAAACCAATAATATGGTTATTATAAAATAATAAATATTTATTATTAATAACATTACGGTAAAAAATATTGTATTAATAAACTATAATTTTTATGTGAAAGTAAATATTTATTACATATAAAATATACTTAATAATATAATTATAAATATCTTATTTAAATTAAATCTATCAACATACAGACCTAAAATTTTTATTCGTCTTCTTTTTCTTCACAAAATTTTTTTCCTCCTGTGTTCCTTTTTATTCATTGAAATTTCTTATTTCGATTTCATACGTATGAATTTAAAATCACTTTTTTATTTGTATACACTCATTGATCATCGATTATTTTATATAAATTATCATTATTTAATAAAATTAAAACTTAAACAATTTCAAAACTGAAAGATTCTCAGAAAAAAGTTTTGAATACGACTTACATTGTGTTAGAAAACAATATCAACACATGCATCGTATCACCAGGATCGGCTCACGAAAAACGTCATCAGGGCGACAGTAAAGTGCAAGGCGCTTTAAATTTTTAATCCTAATCATGGCACGTTTGTCGCCTGTTCTCCCATTTAAAGTTGACCCTCCCTAGTCGTAGCATTTGAAAATATTTCAGGCGCAAAATTTAAAATGGTACAGTTAAAACAATCATGTTTAATCACAATATTATTAAAGTATCATACAAAAATACACCATAATATTACAAATATTATGGACATATATATAATAGTAACAATATCCTGTATTTTCGTATAATATTTTAATAATATCGTGATTAAACATGACTGTTTTAATTGCACCATTTTAAATTTCGCGCCTGAAATATTTTCAAATGCCACGACTCCTATCCATACCCGAGCAAACATTTTTTTTAAATAGATTTTGAAGAAATAAAAAATATTATAGGAATAAATTATATTTGAGTTAACTAATTTAAAATTATTTTAAATACAATATTTAAATCATGAATAAAATATATTGTAATATATATTTTATGAGTTCAATTAAAGTATAGTATGTATAATAATAGTTTTAAGTATTTATTTGTAAATATCAAAAAAACATACAATAAATAATAAATATATTTATGTGTATATACCTAAAAATATAAATTATTTTACATATTTAAAAAATTCAAAAATTTTCTACTGTACAGTTATTATTCATTATTTATTATGCTTAATTTTTATTGTTTGTTTTTTTCTAGTTTTGTAAGATGACCGTGTTAATGTTAGTATGGTATTTTGTTGAAATTTATTAGTATTTTTATTGTTTTGAGATAAGGATTACTAGGCAACTAAAAAACTGTAACACAAAAGTTAATAAATTGTATCAGTTCATTGTTAAAGCAGGCTTATTATAATTATATATATATATATATATACATGATAATGATGAAATGGACCCTAATTGGTGCGAGCAGGGAGAAGAAAAAAGGAAGAGCGAGAGGTGGAATAATAATAGGAATAGAAAAAAGCTGGGCGACAAAAGCACAGAAGATAGACAAAGACATGGGAGAAGGAATGGTGAAAACGAGAATAGAAATAGAAGATGGTAGGAAAAGGTTGGATATATGGAGAGTCTACGCAAATTAGGGAAGAGATACAAAGAAGCTATGGAAAACAATAGAAGAAGAGAGCTACGGCGGAGAAAATGAAAAACTTATCATGGACGACTTCAACGTGAGGACAGGAGAGTGGGATATGAGAACGCAAGATTATGGGGAAGGCAAAGAGAGCAGAAGAAAAAGCAAAGACAAAAAGTTGACAGAGAAGGAAAGTCATTAATGGACAATATAATAAGAAACGGACTCAGTATACTAAATGGCACGATGAGAGGAGATGAACAGGGAGAGTACACCTTCATAGATGCGAGGGGCAATAAAGTGATAGACCTTGCAATAACGGACATGGAAGTAAAGAAGAGAATAGAACTACTGAGGATAAAGAAAAGAATAGAGTCAGACCACTTACCGTTGGTGGTGGCATTGAAAACAGGAGAGAAGATAAGAGAGAGAGAGAAGGAGAAGAACAGATAGAAGAAGAAAGAAAAATAGTCAGCAATTGGAACACGGAAAGCATAATGAAGTATAGAGAAAAGACAGAAAGAATATATTAAGAAGCAAAAGAGGAAAGAACTATAGAAACCCTATGGGAGGAAATAAAGGAAAAAATCAAAGACAGTATGGAAAAAAGAGAAGTAAGAAGGAAGAAATGGAGAATAGGAAACAGAAAGTGGTATGACAGGCAATATAAGAGGCAAAAGAACGAAGCTAAAAAGGCACTGAAGAAATGGAAGAAAGGAAAAACCGAGAAGGAAGAATATCTAAGTAAAAGGAAGAAGTGGAAAGAAATATGTGAATAGAAAAGAACAGAGCAAAGTGAAAGAGATAAAGAGGAGCTAAGAAAACTAAAAAACGAAGGGCAAGTATGGAGATACTTGAACAGAGGAAGGAAACAAAAAATGGAGATTAAAAACAGCATTAGTAAGGAAACTTGGAGAAGACATTTTATGGACCTACTCGGAGGGAAAGAAAAAAGAACAGGGGAAGAGAATAAAACAAAAACAAGAGAAGTTGATAAAGATGTACTAGAAGACTGGGAGTTGGCAAGAGTCTGGAATAAGCTCAGGAAAAAGAAAGCGACAGGAATAGACGAGATACCAAATGAAGCATGGATCTACGCGGGCACAGAGATTAAAAGCAGGATAGGAGAAATCCTAAGGAAAATTTGGAAACATGGAACAATTCCGTAGGATTGGACGACTGCAATAATCGTAGCGATTTACAAAAAAGGAGACGAAGAAGACCCAGGAAACTATAGGGGTCTATTCATGCTGACATCTGGTTACAAGATATACACAGGAATACTAAGGTACAGACTAGAGAAGGAAACAGAGGAGAGAAGAGTAATCCCGGAAGGACAAACAGGGTTTAGAGCAGGAAGAGAAACCATGGACAACATATATATCCTAGACTACTTAATAAAAAGAGCTATAAAGGAAAAAAAGAGGCTATATATATTGTTTGTGGACATCAAAGCAGCTTTCGACACTGTGTGCAGAAAGAAGCTTTGGCAGATCATGGATAGGAAAGGGATTGACAAGAAGCTGATTTCAAGAATAAAGGCGACATATAGGGAAACGAGATGTAGAGTGAGAACAGGAGAGAGACTAACAGAGGAGTTTTGGACAAATAAAGGCTTAAGACAAGGCTGCAGCCTTAGCCCGATCCTTTTCAACATCTACATCTCGGAGTTAGAGGAAGAAATGGGAAAGAAAAAAACAGGAGGCACGAAGATTAAAGACAAGAGGATATGAACGTTAGCATATGCTGACGATCTGGTAATCCTAGGAGAAAGCAGAGAAGCTCTGCAAGCCATGATGACAACCTTAAAAGCGTTTCTGGAACAAAGAGATCTCGAATTGAATACGGAGAAGACGAAAGTCATGGTGGCGAAAAGAGAAAGAAAAATGAAATCAGAAGAATGGAAATGGTAAGGAAAGAAGATAGAAATGGTTAAAAGCTTCAGATATCTTGGCTTTGTCTTCAGAGACGATGGAAAATATGTAGATCAGAAAAAGAAGAGACTGAATAAGGGCAGAATCGCGGCAAGGAAAGCATGGGACTTGGCAGAAAGAAGGTGTCAGGGAGATTTCAAACTCAGGAAAATGATGTTCCAGTATCTGGTAAAGAGTATTATGGAGTATGGGGTGGAGATATGGGGAATGGAAGATGCTGAGGAAATGGAGAGGATCAAGGTCGACTATTACAGATGGACCTTGAGACTCGACTTCTGCACCCCTAGGTATATAGTCTATGAGGAGACAGATGAATATTGGATGAAGGGGGAGTGGAAGATAAGTGGAAGAGTATAGGCAAAAACATTTATACAGAAATAAGGAGAAGGGATAGGGACATACAACTGCAAGAAAGAAGGTGCAAAATGACAGAGGCAAGATACAAGAGAATCTATGAAATAAAAGAGAACAGATTACCGCCATACCTACGGAAAGAAGGCAACCCGAAAGAAATGAAGGAAATGGCCAGAATAAGATGTGGGACCATCACGACGGTAAACAAGTATTGGATGAAACCACAGAAAAGAAAATGCTAACTATGTGGGAAAGAAGAAGGTGATTGGAGACATTGGATGGCGGAATGTGAAGAGAGAAAAGACCTGTTTAAAAAGATACGAGACGAAAGAAATCTAGGCAGGAGAAAATGACATAATGATAAGATGCACGAAGAAAACTGTGGACAGAAAAATACTGAAAGATGTCAGAGAATTAGAGAAAAGACTAGAAAGAAGAAAGTATATGGAAAAAATATAAAGAAATGACAAAAAATGAAGTTACAAGAAATACAAAGGAGAAAAATAGAAGAACAAATAAATAGTGAGAAGAATACAGTGCAATGAAATATAATAAATGTAAATGACATGTATATATAAATTAATGTAAATATTGTAAAAACTACAGAACCCGTCCCTAGGCCGAGAGCCAGGATGTATATGTAATAAATAATATAATAATAATAATAATATATACATGATAATGATATAATTTAATTAAATATATATAGAAATAAACATATATTTACATTTCATAATATCATTATAATAGTAGTGTGCATAATTATATAAAATAAATGTATAAATTTATTTGTATTTTATTTATTTATTTGTAAATACATCAATATGTATATCATTATTGAAAAAATATGCGTACATTTTATACAATTAAAAATTTTTGAAATGTTTATTATGTAAAATAAAAGAATTATTGTTAATATTAGAACAACAATATAAGAAGACAAAAATGATTTATCATTTGAAAATGTACAAACTATTATTATAAAATATGTAAATCAATAATATGGTTATTATAAAATAACAATTATTAATTAAACAGCAAGATAAAAGATTATTTCAGCAAAATATAAATTGTTATATGAATATGCATATTTATTAGATATATTATTACTTATTAATGTTACTGTTAAAATATTATTGAAATTAATTTTATCAAAATTCATACCTCAAATTTTTGTTCATCTTCATTTAGTATACTATTGATTTGTTAAATTTATTTCCTCCTTTATTTCTTTTTATTAATTTTAATTTTTATGTGAATTTGAAAAACATAAAATTAAAATTAAATATGTTATTAATATAAACACTAAATGCCCACTAATAATTATATCTAAATTATTAACTATAATGTATAAAATTAAAACGCGAATAATTTCAAAACATTTACGAAAGAAAGAAGTTTTGAATATGTCTCGCATTGTGTTTGGAAATAATATCATCACGTGTTTCGTTTCACCAGGACCGGCCCACGAAAAAAGCATCTGAGCAACAGAAAGGAACAGGGCGCTTAAAATTTTTGGTCGAAGTCGTGGCACATTTGTTGCCAGTTTTACCATTTAAAGTTGACCCCCCCCTAGTGATAAGCATCATAAAATTCACTAGTGCATGTATTTTACATCAAGTGGTGTATAAAAGACATTTCCTCCTCCGCCTCCTCCTACTCCTTCAATATCAGTATCACTCTAACCTGTGTTGTTCGACCGTATCAATTAGCCACGTCCATGCTTCAGAACGGTAAATGCTAGTGGTGCCAATGATCGAAAATCTAAAAAGCCGCTAAGCCAATGTCGACGTGATTTTGTTTACGAGAACTTTACGACTTTTATATTTACTATCGACAAATATTCATTGTTACGTTAATCGAAATTAAATGCAATGAAATTCCACGCTTTGTGGATTTTTCAAGTGTCGTTACTTGTTATGCACTCTTGCTGCTTGGTTAGTTGCAATTCCATCGATAACAACTTGAGCATTCGAACCGCAGACATAAATATTAATTTACAGTCGCAAATTACCAAGATCACCAACAAACTTATTGTTGAAAACCATGGCAAAACTCCAGTCCACAGTTTTTATTTCACAATTGATGCCAAGCAGAAACAACACTTAAGCTACATATCTGCACTACTTCGAGTGCATGGCAGACCAGAACTCAAAATTAAAGAAGTAAAAAATACGGAGATAACTAAGACTCATCCAGATAAATTATTTTATTCCATCCATTTAGAGGATTCACTCCAACCAGAGCGTACAGTACCTGTTGAGGTAGAAGTAATTCTAACTCATGAACTTTTCCCTCACCCAAAAGTTATACTGCAAAAGGAAAAACAATTAGTTAAATATTTAGGAAATCTGTACTTATTTTCACCGTACATAGTTACCAAACAAACAACAACAGTTACACTACCTTCTCGAAGTATTGAAAGCTACACTAAAATTAAACCTGTGTCACAAAGTGATTCTACCATTACATATGGTCCATTTGAAAAAAAGGCTCGTTTTACACAAGAGGAATTATCCGTACATTTTGAAAATAATAACAAGTTCCTAACTGTAACAAGACTTGAAAGATCCATTGAGGTATCTCATTGGGGTAACATTGCTGTAGAAGAAACTATTGATTTGTTACATACTGGAGCATTGTTAAAAGGTTTATAAAATTACAACTCTTTTTACAAAATACATTAAATGAATAAAAACCTATTAAACCCAACTATTAAAGATAATAAAAATTATGGATTCATTTTAATTTCAATAAAAATCAGTTGTAAAATATATACATGAAATTAATTTTAAATTCAAAACACAAAGATCAATAAAGAAAATAATAAATTATTAACCTATTAATAAAGTCATATAAATATTTTTTATATATTTTATAGGTTCATTTTCAAGATATGAATATGCAAGAGAGGGGAAGTCTGGGCAATCTAGTATTCAAAGTTTTGATACTATATTGCCAGCAGCTGCTTCTGACATTTATTACAGAGATGAAATTGGTAATATATCAACTTCCCATACAAGAATAAAAAAAGATTCAGTAGAGTTAAATTTAAAACTTCGTTTTCCACTCTTCGGTGGATGGAAGACACGTTATACAGTGGGATATAATGTACCAAGTTATGAATATCTATATTATTCTGGAGATGAATATGTTCTAGACATGCGATTAATAGACCATATATTTGATGATATGGTTGTTGATGATATGCTTATGAAGATTATTTTACCTGAAGGATCAAATAATATTAAATTAGATCTTCCATATGAAGCTTCTCATTTACCAAGCAGTCTTCACTACACTTATTTAGATACCACTGGACGTCCAGTAATATCTGTAACTAAGAAAAATTTAGTAGAAAATCATATTCAAAATTTCAAACTGAAATATACATTCCCAAAGTTTTTAATGATACAAGAACCACTTTTGGTATCAGTAGCTCTTTATTTATTGTTTTTACTTGTCATTATTTATGTACGCTTAGATTTTTCTATTGATAAAGATGAAATTTCTGAAAGTAAATTAAGAGTTGCTGGTCAATGTGAAAAAATCCTAACTGCACAGGATCGTAGAGTCTCTTCTTATAATGAACTAGACGATCAATTATCATACTTAAAAACAAACAAAGATATAAATGCTTATTTATCTGCAGTAAAAAGTATTCATCAAAATTATAAAAATGCCACAGCTACAGTTGCAGAATTAGGTAGATTATTTTTCAAATTAGCAAATTTTTTACTTATTTTCATAATTATTAATTTGTAAGTTTTTAATTTTCATTTATGTAGCTCAAAAATTAAAAGGAGAATCTGGAGATGTTTACGATCGAGTACAAGAACTTCAAAAACATGACAAAACTCTTAAAGAATTGTATAATCAACAACAGTCAGTGTATGTTGACAAATTAATTCCTGGAAAAATTGGTCGGCAACAGTTTCTTGAAACAGAAACACTCCTCGCCAAAAAAAAAGAAGAATGTGTGGAAAAAATTAATAGTATAATTAAATCATTACAATAAAGGATTTTTTATATTTTTTTATATTTATCTTATTTAATTAAAAAATTTAATAAAATACATAAAAATCTACTTTATTAATTCAAAAAAGCTGTTCAATTCATTTCATTGTTATACTTCATTGCAAAAATAGTATTTAAGTTATAAACATCATCAAACAACTGTAATAAAAAATCTATAAATAAACATTTTTTTATATAAAAAAATTTGTAATAAAATATCTTTTTATTACAATATGTATAATATATTACAAAAAATTCTTTAATAAACAAAAATTATAAAAGATAATTTTATTTATATACTGAAAATATTTGTAATTATTTCAATAATCAAAGAATAATAACATTTTCGATAATATTAGAAATTTCTTTTTTTTATATTTTTCTAGAAAATTAATTGAAAAATGAATATTTTATAAATATTAAGTTATACGTTAATGTACAATTAAATTCTTAAAAACGGAAAAAGTGAATTATCGTACGTTATATAAAAGTAAAACTACTTAAAAAAGAATAGATATTTTTATTAATATAAAGAATTATTTGATAAATATATATGATATAAGAAATATACAGATTTCTATAAAAATACACGAACATACATTTAGCTTATATCATACTCAAAATACACAAAATAAGTAATACGAAATTTTATCTTAAATTATTTTACCAATAAATAAGTAATTTAATATTATAAATAAATAATTTAACCAATAAATAACTAATATACATTAATATTTAAAGTTGATACATACTTCATTTAACATGTAGAAAAATTGTTTTCAACAAACTAATTTAAATTATATTACTTCTTTGAGAGTAATTCATTTAGTTATTTTATATAATTTTAAATGACTTCATTCTACTCTTGTTTTTATAATACGAAAAATTATTCAATCAAAAAAAATATATATTAATATTTTTTAATATGTTTTCAAATATATAAATATGTAAACATTTGCAAAATAATAATAAAGTTAAAATTAAAAATTTCAAAATCGTGTTTTAGTATTAATATCGAAATGTTATTTTTACAAACTTATAAATCTTTTAATAATTATTATGTATCCTGTTAAGAATATCTTTATATATTTTTAAAAATTTTTTATTACTCTCATTTTTTAACGAATAAATAACTTCAAAATTTCTAATTATACAGCTAGAAAATTAAAAATCTTACGATGTAGAATTTTTTATATTGTTTTCTGTTTGATTTTACTAAAAATATTTTTCACTATCACCTAAACTTCTAAAGGCCAAACAAAAAAAAATCTAAAAATAAAAAAAAAAATAAAAAAAAAATAAAAAAAATAAAGTACCTTACATCCTTGCTGAAACATATTTACATGATATATACATGATTTCAATTGAAATCTTAATATTAAATTGGAAATTACGTAAAATCAAATAAAAAACTAAGTGGCTTTACTAGAGTAATACTTTATAAATTGTATTTTTGAAAAAAAAAGTTTTAAATAAGATTTAAACAGTTCAACTGAAAATGAACTATTAGAAAATGATTGATTACTGTAGATTTTCCAAAAGTTTTATTTTTTATTTTAAAAAATTATACTGTACTATATTTCAATTCATATATACATCAATATGTAAATCAATGGAAAATAAATATTAATATGAATTTTTAAAAACATTTTACATTATAATAATATTTACAGACTAAATAATAAAGGTCTTTATTTAATTTATAAGAAGAAGAAATAATAAAATTCATACATTTTGTAAATGGATCTTCTTTTTTATTTAAATTTTAATGAATTTATTTTAGATATCAAAATATTAGTGTTATCAACTGCATTAATCTTTTAATTTCCATTATTTATGTATCGAAGTTTTCGTTCAGTGAAATTCAGTAAATTATATTAAACAATACATTTCAAGTTTACGATGAAATAAGATCAAGATTGATTAAACACAATTAATAACCGTCAATTTTTTTTAATATACGATGAATTCATTAAATAAAACAAGTAAATAAATTGTTTGTAAAAAAAAAATTTTAAGTGAATTTTTTAATTAGATAAATTCAAAAAACTTTTTATATTGCTTTATCAATGATTCTTTTAAAAATGTCGCATTAATAATATTTATACAAACACCTTTTAATACTATTTAAATAATAATTGTTTTTAAAATTTCCTGTTAATAATAATGAGTTACTTGGTTCATAAATTGGTAATGAGCTTTTAAATAATAACCAATTATTACTAATTACTAATTAATTATTTATATATTTTTACGAAAAATGAATTGAATAATTTTATATTAATTTCTGAATAAAAAATATAATTCTGTTTCATTAAAAAAATAAAATAAGTTTCAAGTTATAATCAATTTGTAAATAGAATTATCAACAAATATTTATAATTATAAGAAGAAGAAGAACAATAACAATAACAACAACAAAAATACAACAACAACGATAATAATCATCATCATCATTATAGAATTATCAAAACACTAAGATTTATTCAATTAATGGGCATAAAACATCAAAATATTATGCATGAAACTTTTTAAAATTTATATTATTTAAAATGTGATTATAAAATTTCAATTGATATCATAAATATATTAACTAAATTAGTTTCACTATTAAATTGAAATTAATTTTAATTTTGTACATTACATATATAAATTAATTATTTATGTACATGTACAAATGTATATGAATGTACATATTCATACCAAAAAAAGCTGATAGACTTAAGAATTATTCAGTGCATTCTATCATCGATTCAATATATTTAAATCATTAAAATTGCAATTAATAAATAAAAATTTTAAAATAAAATAGGTGATTCAAAAATTTAAGACAATAAAAAAATAATAATAAATTGTACGTTTGAAGTAAAAGAACTTTCTTTATGTGAACTTTATTTTTTATTGTGTAGCATATTGTGTAACCATGGATACAGTTAAATTTTTTATTTAAAGTGACAAAAAAAATAAATATTGTTAAAGTTAAAAAGTTAAATTAAAAAAAATATTGCTCAAGTTTAAAATTTTGTTTGAATAAATACATAGATTTAAATTACTTTGTGTCTTTTCATTGATTTTTAAATATTTCTTAATATGAATAAAAAAAAATATTGACTAAATTTTAATATAAATATTTTTTAAATATAAGATTTCTTTATCTTATAAACATAATTCATATAGTAAAGTTAAATTATAAAAATAAATATAGTTAAACTCAATATTTCCCTTCACGAAAAAAATATTTACATGTGTTTTTATAGAAAAAAGAATTAAAAAATATTAACAATTAATTCTTAATATAATTACTATCTATTACAATTAATATTATTTTTATGAACTATATAAACGTTTCTACAAAAGTTAGCATAACTTTTGTAAATCGAATAATCTTTTTACAAAGCTAGTCTTTATAAGGTTGTAGTTATTAAATTATTATTGCATAATTTAAAAACAATAACTCTATTTGGAAAACGGTTATTAAGCTTATAATGAGATTGTAAAGTGTGCATTTACACTACGTACCTATTGTCATAAATCCCACTCGTCTCATTTTTTTCTCAGGAAATAAGAATATATTGTCGACGAAAAACTACGTCGTTTAGATGAAATATATTTCCCAATTTTTTAACAACAGATTAATTCGCAGTTGGAAAAACATACAAATAATGCCTTAGTGTGTGAAATTCCTAGTATAAGTTTAAATAAAAACATGTTTACAATATCCGTGCCATAAGCATTAATCTCATTTAAATATTCGTGAGTGTGTTAAATTTTAATTAGCGAAAAATATAAATCGTATAAAAAAATTTTTAAATGTACAAAAGCTCAATTCCGCTTTTAAAACCAATTTAAAAACCCAATAATTTATCCATTTATGTGCCTCCAAACTACCTCAAAAACGAACTTTTCTTCCCGCCGAGCAGTGCCGGTCGAATGCGGACGAACACCTGCTAAATTTTAATCGACGCCCTCGCGATTATAGCTTTGAAGACTGTTGAATCATTGACACATTTCATATGATAAGGACCATGATTAATTTGCGGAAATTTATAGGTAAATTTATCGTACACCAATCTTTAGTTTTCTTACATTTTAGCCATACCTTTAATAGTTTGTATTTTTAGGTTAAATCTGTATAGTTGAATTGTTATTATTTTTTTTTAATCATCAAAAACTTATTAAACTTATATCTGATTTTGTTGATCATATTTTTGTAGATATCGGTGCGAACTTAACAGATCCTATGTACCAGGGTATTTACAATGGATCTCAGAAACACCAACCAGATCTTGATAAAGTTTTAGAACGCAGTTGGAATAATAATCTTTCAAAAATTATTATTACCGCTGGAAGTTTAGAAGACAGTAAGAAAGCTTTAGAAATAGCAAAAACTGATGGTAAATAAAATTTAAAAATTTAAGTCTTGTTAAGAAAATGATTAATTTGTTTATAACAAATTATTGTATTAAATTCCTCCACTTTGCAGACAGGCTATTTTCTACTGTAGGCTGTCATCCAACAAGATGCAATGAATTTGAAGAATCTGGTGATCCAGAAGCATATTTAGATTCTTTATATAAACTTGCTCTTAATAACAAAAATAAAATTATAGCAATAGGTGAAATGGGCTTGGACTATGATCGATTGCAATTTTGTTCCAAAGAAACACAAAAAAAATATTTTAAAATGCAACTATCTTTATGCTCAACACTTAAATTACCTATGTTTTTACATTGTCGAAATGCAGCAGAAGATTTTTTACGTATTCTCAGAGAACACAAAGATAGATTAACAGCTGGTGTTGTTCACTCTTTTGATGGTAACACTGAAGATGCATATAGTATATTACAATTAGGACTTTACATTGGAATTAATGGATGGTATGAATTAAAACTTTTTTCATTTTCTAAATTTAAATTGTTAAAACTTTTAGAAAATATATGTAGCACTAAATTTCATTGATTAACTGCTTAAATGAAAATGTATAATCATTTTTTTTAAATTTTTAAGTACATTTGGTAATTTAATAATAAAAATATTAAATTATAAGTGGTATTAAATACAATGTATTTTTTAAAAATTTATTTATAAATTTTAAAAAAGTTATTTTAATAATTTTCTTTAAAAATGAAAATGAAAATTGCTGCTTAATGGATATAATTATTTAATTGAATGTTTTTGGCCTGCAATATATATATTTACTTTCTAATATAAAATTCTATAGTGAAAATATATGTGCAATTTAAAACCTTTCAGTTCTTTAAAGACTGAAGAAAATCTTTTTGTTGTAACAACAATACCATCAGATAGGATTGTTATGGAAACAGATTGTCCATGGTGTGAAATCAGGCCATCATATGCTTCCTCCAAAGATATAGTAACAGAATTTTCTTCAGTTAAAAAAGAAAAATGGCAAGCTGACAGAATGGTAAAAGGACGAAACGAACCTTGTAATATTGTGTAAGATATACATGTTTATATTTACATTCATTAGTATAAAAAATAAATTTATTTAATAACTTTACTTTTATCTAAATTTAATAAATATTTATAAATCAGTATAATAATTCTAAGAATTTTTAGTCAAATATTGGAAATACTGGCAAGTATAAGAGATGAAGAAGAAGAATATCTTTGTAATCAAATATACAAGAATACCATGAAACTTTTTTTTCCCTATGAATTGTAATACTGCTTCCTTCACTTGCAAAGCAGATATTTGTACATTAAAAAGTGCATCTTACTATACACAAATAAAACGTGCATTATGAAAAAGTGAATTTACTCTCAGTGATATAAAACAATAAAGTATTGACTTTGTAGAAGTGCTTTTGCAATTATAAGATGATTTGATACATTATCATAAGTTGAGCCAGCGTGAATTGTAATCCTCAATATATTTGAAGGATCTCTTTTGATGTAATTTCTTAATATATACTTGTTATTTCAGTTTTATTATCATACATCAATAATCATCATCATTTTCATTATTATTATAATTATTACTATTTTTACTACTGCTATTATTAAACTATTTTTTTTTTATTACTCGTAATAATACCTAATTTATATTAGTATAGTTTTTAATTTATTTGTCTTGTAAAGTTGTTAATTAAATTATTAATTTTCACAGAATTAAAATAATCAGTACAGCAAGTTCTTTTTTATATAAAAAGGATTTATTTATTTTACATTTGTTTTGTTTCATTTAACAAGAAATACATCCATAATACAAAAAAAAAAATATAATCAGAGTTTCTATCATACAGAATTACTTTAACAGTCATACTAAGATGTCCAATTAAAAAATGTCTTGCCACTTTGTTTTCATTATAAAGTTAATAGTTTAGTTTACTAAAAAATTTTCAAACAATATTGTAATATGTATCTAAGACATAAGATAGATCCCTTTTTAATATCACAGGTAAAATGGCCGCTGTAGTCATGACCGTCAAAAATATACAATAATAAAACTCCTGTGTTCTAATAAATAAATGCATAGATCCAAAGGAGTTTAATTGCCAGTGGAATCATCAGTTGTAATACTTAAGTTATTTCTCATTCAACTTTAGACAATGTTTGCATCTTTTCATAAACCCAATCATATGTTTGGCTAGCAAAAGTATGCGTTGTGTTTATTGCTTGATTTGCATAATTTTGTAAACTCTCTGGACTCAATTTACCTCTGAAAAATTATATATTTATATAATTAACTTTATTTTATGACATAAGAACTTACTTTAATAATGAATTTACTAATAAAAATGTAATAATAAAAGCAATAATATACTTAATATTCTATACATAATTGAATATAAATATTATTTATTTTTTACCATGTGAAAATACACACTTCTATCATAAAATGCAAATATCTATAAATTATTTTTTTTAATATTATTAAAAAAGCTTTAATAATTTTTATTTAAATTTAATGAAAAGTTTTAAGTATAAGAAATCATGTAATATCAATTTTATAAATTTTAATTTGATTGATTATTTTCTTTACTAACACAAATATATTTGCTTTTGTCCATCTTATAACTTTTACAGAGTTTTCAACAGCTTGCTCTGCGATCAACACAGAATAAGTTTGTACTATTTTCACTCCTTTAGAAAAATTTTGTTGCACGGAATCTAATAGACCAGGAGTATACTGTTCAACCTGTAAATATATATTGATTATTATCAGTAAAATTTAATATATTATATTTTGTTCATAAACAACTTAATAAAAAGAAAAAAAATAGTGTTGCTATAATAAAAGTTTAAATAATTTAAGAAAGTAGATTAATTGGTAAGTTTGAAAAATATATTCTTTAAATTCATCATTTAGTACATAATTTAAAATAGATATAAATAAAATAGTAAACTTACTTGCGCTACAAGAGTTGGAATTTTTATAGATATATATGATAAAACATTATTGTACAATTTTATAGATACACCTTTTACAATAAGATAAACATCCCCAGCCAATTTACCATAAGGTGTACAAAATTCAACAACAGCTTTATAATATTCTGGAGAACTGGCCTCTAAATATTCAAGACCTTTATTAGTATATAATTTAGTCGAAACCCAAGTTTTCTGTACAAAATCAGTTATACCACTATCCTGTATAAATTTTCCTGTACTTGTTACTAAAAAATTAAGTTATTTGATATTTATTTATTTATTAACTATAAAAATTGGTTGAATATTAAAATTTACCTTCAAAAGATCCTTCTTTATAAATGTCATACCCAACAACTGCACCAATTAAAAGAAATAGCATGAAACATCCTTTTCTCCAAGGAAAACGTCTTTTGTTAGTTATTTTTGATGTCATTTTGTTAACTAGTACCTAAAAAAAATATAATATTTTTTAAAGTAATTTAAATGTATTAAAACAGTTTATTCTAAAGAAACACACTTATAAAATAAAATTGCTCAAAAGAGCATAATAAATATTTTTCTACAGTATATTATAGTAAAATATTGTTTTTTAATCTTCAACTAATAAAATATTTTGTATAAACACAATTTTTTAAAATAATAATTTAATCATAAATATAGCTATTAAATGTAATAATAAAAATGTAGAAGTAATTAATATACATATCTAAAATAATTGAAATAAGTGCAATCAAATCTATAAATTACATCTTATTTTGCATTTATTTTTTCACATTTTTGTATTTTATTTATTGTTTTAAATTGACAATGCATAAAAAACTTAAAAAGCTTAACTGCGTAAAAAATTATGAAAAATAATATTTAAATTAACGCTAATAATTAGTTGTTATTTTCTCATTTCTAAAATACATTTTAATGCCATTAATTTACATACGGAAAATTGCTGTAAAGATAATGTTTTGTTTGCCTAAAAAATATTCTTTCACCCATGCACTTGTGCATATACACGCACGGGCAATCGCTTATATATGATGTATTTGTGTAGGTGTGTGTGTATGTGTGTATGCATGTATGTATGTATGTATGTATGTATGTATGTATGTATGTATGTATATATATATATATATATATACATTTGCACTCGCAAGCGTGTATGTAATACCATTTCTGAACTCAAAAGTAGAAAGTATATGTATAAAATGAATACAAAAAAGCATTAACCAATATCAAAGGTTTATATTTTCACTCTACAACTTTCGACAGCAAATTGAAATGTCTCTTGCTTTCGAAAACTCAAACATTTTTACCTTGTTTAAACTATATCAAAAGCTGTAAGGTACGCAATGTAATATTGAAATACAACGAGAATCACGAGAAGCACATTGCGCACACAACAAAAAGTTTAACGGAAAAAGAAGAAATTCAGAGAAAAGTTTACTTTACCTATACGCAGACGCAACCGTACAATACAAAACTCTGTTAAAAATCAATGGAAGAATGACAACTACAGGTACTCGTGTTCTCCGGCTTACAAAAGCGAATGCAAAATTTCAACAAAAAATATCTTTGCGTCCCGGCTTCCCGAATTTTGAAAGCCACAAGCAAGAAACAACAAACTGCAGCAGCAGCTCAGGAAACTTTTCGACACAGTGATTCGCAACTCATGTGCGCGCCTCCAGAACCGACTGACAGTAAAGTTTTGTGATGATTGAGGAAACGCGGGCGCGCGCGCAAAGGAGAAGGAAAATTAAAATGACGCCATTGCGATCGTTAGGAGAGGAGTCAGCCGTGGGCCCGGAAAAAAAGATTTTCACTTTTGGCCGCGCCAGACGGGAATGAGCATGTGTGGAACCGCATCGAAGTGAAAGTCACCGGTGCGGCGGGGGAGGGGAGGGAACGCGTGAGCGCCTTACTCCTAATATCTTACTCCGTTGTGTCCTTTCGTTTGTTTGTCTGTCGTTGGTTCGCTTATAGGTTATCCTTGCGTGGGGTCCTAGGAATTCAGACAAGCGCGCCCTGGTAAAGCCCGGCTTTGGACGCGTGTGCGTCGACGAAGACGGGACAAAAACTGAGAAGTTTAGCCGTTCAATCTGTCTGACAACTCTTACGAGGAAATTTGCATACGCCTTTGCCAAAATAACACGGATGATGGTCGGATGTCGGTGTTGCCGTTAAAAGAGATCCCGATGTTACCCACGAAAGGAGCCGTTGGTCCGTTTTTATGGGCCATTATTTAAATGTTTGCGCTGGCATGGTATTGAATCGATAGCTCGACACTTGGGAAATAAATATTGATATTATATAAATACCAATAATCCGATCCACTCCTTTTATCGACTCGAAGCTCTATTATTTTTATTTCATTTTCATAACCGCCAAACAATAAATACCAATTTTAACTCGTGAATTCAATAAAGCTTAGCGTGCACTGCAGTACGACATTTCTTTCGAAAATCTTTTTCAATGACAGATTATTTTAAATAAATTTTGTGTAATCGGAAAGTTGATAATGATGTCGAAAGTTCACGACGACAATTCGAAAATCGATTTTATTCATATTGAACTCCACCTAATAATTCAATTTCAGCTAATAATGAAAAGGGAAAAGTAGTCTTATTTGTTTCCTAATAACAATATGTATGCAGGTGTTGAAAATTAAATAAAAAAATAATAAATACTTTCTCTCCTCTTATTTTCTCACAATAAAACTTTATTTACAGATTAATCAGTTGATTAGAATAATCATAACTTGGTTGTATTTTTTATCTTATTAGTTTTTTAAAATACGACACAAAACAATCGATTTCAAATTATCACTATTATCATTTAAATTAATATTCATTGTTTTAATACAGACATTAAGTCTAATGCATATAGAAAAAGACCAATGATGTCAATACAAGCATTATTAAAATAATATTACTGCGTTTTTATAATGATTTTAAAAGTATTATTTATTCAAACAACATCGATTATAAACAATTTTATATAACGCAAGAGTGTCAAAAACTAAATTAATGTTAAAAATTGTAATAATACGCAATTGTTCATTATACTCTGTAATCAAAGTTTCAATATCGTTAAACTTTCTATCAATTTTAATATATTACAAAATCATAATATAAAGATATAATTTAAAATTAATATGCTTAGTTTACAGCGCATTTGTAAAACATATATTAGTTAATTTAAATCATACAATTAGTTATTAGAAAAATAAAATTTGTATGAATGAGTCGAAAAAAAAAATTTGATAAACAATGAATGATTGAAGACGGGGACAAAAAATAATTAAAAGAATTTACCCATAACAATAGTAAAAAGACGATTAGTTTTTTGTTACCTTTCAATCGTAATCACAACTTCTTTCATAATTACAATGAATGTTCAATCAATTTATTCCAATTTAAATTCTAATTTTACTTTCCTTCTATTAAATCATTTTTATTTAAAAAATCCCTTCACATTCCATCAAATTAAAAATATTCATTTTTAAATTAATATATATTTACAATTTTTTCCGATAAGTAAACATTAAAATTTTACTAACCACACTCTATGAAAATTTATCTTAAAAAAGTTTGATACTATATAAAAAATATAGCATGTGCACACGTTCGTGTGTATACGTATCACGTCAAATAAACAATTAATACATCCGCATGAAACGTAAAATTCATCAAATAAATTCTATAATATAAAATCTTAAATTAACTTATAAAATGTCTAATCAAAGGGCTTTATTCTATTTACAAAAATAGGTACGTACGAAAAACTTTTATCACGATTATTTCATAAAAATATTAAAAATTATTTTTAACACGCATATATTTATATAACTAGATAAATCAAAAAGTAAAAAAAAAAATATTCTCTAATATGTTTATATTAAATTTAAAAACTTTTAAAACTACTCAATTAATGCATAAAAATAGTATTGTAAAAAATTTTTTGTACGTTGCAAACGCCTTATTTAATTTAAAATGCATTTAATTAACTTTAATTTCATTTTCCTCGATACATTTAGAGTTGACACTGTGACAACTTACATGCACGTGAGAATATTCAAAATTGTATTCAGGTAATTAATTTAGAGGTAATTAATTTGCAATTTATATAGTGCTTCATATATCTGTAATAATCTTTCATTTTAATCAATGTCCGACGGAATAAGCAAGGCCTGATCAAGGTAAAAAGTCAAATTACCGAAACGTCCCTGACGCAAAACAATAAACTATTTTTTTTTACACTCATGAGGAATCTCACATCATTATAATACAATATGGGGCGTATTTTTTCTAACTTTTTTAAAAATCAATTTAATTTTTACAGAGATTGAAACAAAATAGTTTTAAGTGTAATTTTTAAGTTCTAATAACTTAAAAAAAATGTTTTTGCAATCATTACTTGTTAAAGAATTATTTTATAAAAAAAAACGTTAAACAAGTTTTTTGTAATGGTGAGCAATTAATATTATATTGTTAATTACTAATTTTTTAAATATATTGCTTATAATATTATTGCATTTCATTGAAAAATTTTTCTACTTTATATATTTTTTAAAATAATAATAATAATAATAATAGAGCATAGAACAAAACCCATACAAACAAAAATTCTGATATTAAATTAGTTAATTTTACGTGCTAAAAATTGTTAATTTATGCCTAGAAGATATATAATAATAAATTTATTTTTCATAAATGAAAATTTACACATACAATCAATGTATAGTATTTGTTTATAATATATTTATATTACATTACTTATAACTTTAAGATATAATATAAAAAATAAAAATTCATTTTTTTATTTTAATCAAAAAATTTATTCAATGCTTATATTATTTAAAAAAAATTTGCAAAATACAAATTTAATTATACTTATTACTGTTAAATATTTCAAAATGTTTTGCTAACTAAATTATTAGATTTATATAAAATATAAGATTTTCAAACTTCTTTTATAAAGAATAATTGTTATTTATAATTTTTTATGTTAAAATTACTATATTATAAATTTTACTTTAAATATATTAAATTAATTTATATATTTATAAGTTCAATTACAACATATACATCACTAAATGCAATTAATATTTAATAAATACATTTATTATATAAAATAATAAATGAATTTCATATAAGAAAATTCTCAACTTACCTTGGAAATATTGCTACATGTATAGAGATATTTATCATCTTTTCCCTTGCCCTTTTTTGATTTTTCATGCGATAATTGAAAAGCAGAAAGAATATCTAATAAAAACTTTGAATTCATAGATGAATCTAATGTATCCCAACATTCATCTGTGTAGGGAAAATTAATTTTGATTACATATTTAAAAAATGCTAATTACATAATTCAATAATAACTAAAATATTTACCAATGTATTTCAAACAGATACTAGATATATATAAATATTTTGTATATAGCGATTTCCATACATTGAAACATTTTTCATCAGCTATAAGACAACCTATAAGTATATCTACAATTTCGTCCTTAAAATTTTCAGATGTTTTGAATACTACTTTGGGAAGAAAAATTTCAAAAAGTTTTCTATAATTCAAATTTCTATTTCGAAATAATATAGCCTACAAATAATAAAATTCTTATTTACTACAAATAATTAAAATTAAACATTTAATATAAATTAACTGAATTTTTACATACTCTTAGTTTCAGAAGATTTACAACTCCTTCATCAATTATATTTTGAGAAAGATTTAATTTTCCAGAGGAAAAAACTTCAAAAATATTAAGGTACATATCAATCTGAAGATTTTCATCATAACTATGCCATGCAATCAAATCATTCAATATCCGTATCACATAACTAGAGTAGCTTTTTGCTTCAAGCATAGGGGACATAACTTCAAGCCATACTTTTAAACCAACAGCTAAATTTTCTCTACCACCTTGATTAAAAGACCATAACAGAGACAATCCTATAGATTTTCTGTTCTGATAAGAATTTCTCATGCTAATTAATTTTGGTATATTAATAACACTAAGTTTAGGATCATATTTGGCTAAAAGCTGAATGAATATTTTATATCCGACAACAGGTGTACCTTTTACCATTTCCGTAGCCATAGCTGTGAGAATAAATTCATAAAAAAGTCGAATGTTCGGAGCACCAGCATTTTCAATAGCTTTTTCAAACATAACATGTAAAGTATTTGGTAGAACACTTAAAGGATAATCATCCGATTTACCAGAAAATACAGGATCATCCTTTTCAATAGGAACTTTTGAATTTAAAAAAGCTACAAGTGTTTTTAGCCAAACTAAAGGTGCATCTGGAAAACGAGCTTGATTAGTTGCTAATAAGTTGTGTACTTCTGTTACATCAATCTGTAAAATATAAAATTATGATAAAAATATTAAAATAATATAAAATATTGCATTAAAATGAATATTTTACCCAATTAAGTGCTTCTTCAATTGATTTTGGTAATTTTTCTTTAGGAAGTTCTTCTTTCTTTTTTTCAGCTTGTAGTTGTTTCTGTTGTTTTTTTTTCTCTTCATTTTCTTTAGTCTTGCTCTCTTTTTCTTTTGCAGGCTTTTTATTTTCTTTGTTACCATCTAGGTTCTCGTATAAAGATTTGACTTGATCTAATGGTACTGTAAAGGATAATAATAATCAATAAAACATTAATTTATTATTTTATAATTGAATGACTAGTAGGGTTTTATATACTCCCACTTTATAATTGAATGTTTAGTGTAAAAATTTATTATTTCCATAATATTTGAATTTTTAATCTGTAATAATATTGTAACAATAAAGTTTAAACATTATTATTTTTTTCTAATCATATGTATATATATAAATTTAAAACTTCTAAAAGGAAAACTCAAAAGGGAAAATCATTATGTAACAGTTTGTGTATCAGAATTACTTAAAAATAATCTTATGAATGATAAAAATTTATAATTTATAAAAATTTACAATAATAAAACAACTACAAAAATAAATGTACACCTACTATTTAAACAATTCATAATATAAAAACCTGAATAAACAGATTTTTAAAAATAACTGATTATTCTTTTAATATATAATGTATTTTATATAAAAAAATATTGAATAAAATATTTAAAAACTTACAAAAATCCTCTACTTTGGGTGCATTTTCGATAAACTTTTTCTTCTCAGCTTTGCTAAGTTTACCAATTTTGCCAATATTTTTATCCTTTCTGTTCTTACCAACGACTTCCCAAACACCTCCATGCATGGCGAAAGACAATATATTTAAAAATAATGGCAATAAAATTAAAAATCTTTCGAGTTAATTCAAAAACAGATAATAGGTGAAAACTGAGAAACCGAGATAGAGGTTATACAATATCACCCACTAGAAATTATAATGAGCACTGCTGTAGAATTCGGAATTAAACTCTGCGCTTGATTAAAGTTTACGTGGCGATCTAGTATTTTTTTCGGGCACGAAATTTACATCTTCTAATACGTAATTAACGTGCTCGAGTGATTAAATACAGCGCGCCCTTGTTTGTTCGCAATTACTTGGACCAAAGTCCTTATTGTGAAAAGTGATTTTTTTTTTATCTAACCACTGTCGCAAGCAAAATACAAACTGTAAACTATTAAACACTTTTTTATTTTACGATTAACTAGTAAAAGAAGAAGAAAAATGGTTCTCGCGGGATTTTATACATTTAAATTTGAAATTGGCTTGATATTGAAAATAATCTTTTCTAATGGGACATTTAAGTTTTTAATAAAAACTAGAGTCAAAACAAAATGCTGGCAAGTGTAAGATCGAATGGTTTGAAATATTTTTTTTTTTGAAATAATCATTTCATCTTAATGATAATTTGTATCAAATTTTTAAACGAACTTGGTAATTATAAACAAAATCTAAATTTAGTAATTTTAAATAAAACTTTAAATTAGTAAATTATTTATTATTTATTTTTCATATGCAATAATTATACTTGTTATTTAAGGAAAACTTATTATACATTTAATATAAATTAATTACTATAAATTAATATAAATAAGGAATCTATTTACAGAATTAGACCAAGCAATAAAGCACTTTTCAGGTCATTACTGAAATACAATCCAAATGCATTAAAAATCCGTAGTTTCTTATTTTCTTAAATACAACTCGAGATATTTACTTTTTAATTTTTTAGAAACAATTTTAACGAAAAAAATGTATTTTTTTTTTTGTTAATTTTTTTATTATAAAGTAAAAATTTGTAATTTTAACATTATAGTATCAATTGATTAATTAATAAACTAATATAAGTGGATAAATTTTTAAAAAACCGGAAAATTTTTTAAATTTCATCACTTTTAAATCTTTTGAGCTCTCATTAGAGGAAATTAAAATAATTATTATGGATTCTATTTTTAAAAAATGTCAACTCTAAGGGATTGTTAGTTGTAATACCACACAATTTTAAACAAATTTATGCGAAAAATTTCAAAATTTCTTCATGTCCGACATCTAATTCAAATTTAGTTTGTTCAATAATTTAAAAAAATATAATTCTACTACAGTAAAATCTCTATTTTACATTTTACAAGAACCTTTTAGATATATTAAAAATACGAATAAAGATGACCTAAAACGGCCGAATGCGCAATATTTTATTTAATATTAAATATTTATAATAATATTTACTATGAAATACCATGTGCTCTTTGGTTTTTTCTTGATAAATTTTTAATAACTAGAATTTGATCAAAAATTGAAAATGTTTGTTGGCCTAATTCAAAATTCTTTTAATCTAAAAAATTAATTTTATTTGCAAACATAAATGTAAATTAAATCAAGGTCTTTACTTGAAACTCAGATATTTTTTTCAGCTATTGTTAAAACTCCAGATATTTAAATGTATTCCTAAAGTACCTCGAATATTTTTGTATTATTTTTATATTTTTATTAATACTTATAATTAAAATTAATTTCTTTTTATAAAATGTAAAATAAATACTTTCTTTATTATATAAATATTTTTGTTAACTTACTTTCAGTAATACTCTCTATCAAATCTTTTGTTTAAAGTTTCAATTTATTATTTTTTAACAACACATATAATTTCCTCTAGCTTAAGATTAATATTACACTGAGCTGAAATATTAAATCGATGTTACATTAATTTTATTTTTAAAATACATTACTATTATTTTTCTATTTTATTTTACATTAGTTACACGTACATTATTTAATTTCTGAAATTTCATGGAATTCACATCATGGACTTAAATTTAATCGCTTATATAAAAAAATCCTGTCAATGACTCTTACACTTTGTCGATGGTTTACATTATTTTTACATGAATTTCCAAAAATTCAAGGAATTCAAATCTTCCATTTATTAATTTTACACTTTTTTGTCAAAAATTATTGATATCACTTCTTGTGCGCTGGAATAAGGGGTATGAAAGCGATATACATCAATGTCTCAAAAACTTTATACCTTTACAGGTAACTATTATTTTAACGAATAAAATTTAATAAATTTAAAAAACCAAAATATTTCAATATAAATTTATAAAATATTGATATAAATATATTTTATATATTTTATTAAAAAATTAAATTTACCTTGTATACGTAAAGTAAAACAAATGTATGGATTCGTATAGTTGTTTGATTTGTGTTAATAACAGTTTTGATGTGGAGAAATAAAAACACAGATATCTTCAATCGCAAGCAGTTTAATAGAACAGTTTTACAAAGTCGCTGACTTCACAAAAATTTATAATCATTGCGCAACTGGGCCTCCGCCCCTCTCCTTACATTTTGATTTTCTATTGTTTTTTCGCGCAATGAGATCGGTCGTAATTATCGTCATCGGATTTCTAAATTGTTTATATCTTATTATTCCGCACACACACACACACGCACACCATCCTAATTCGACTCCTGGCATAAAAAACTCCGGGCTTGCCTCGGGAGAAAAAGCCATTACATTCTAGCTAAGTTTTTCGCAATTTTGTATAGTTTTGATTATTTATTTATCGTCGGGGCTGCCTTCTTTGGAGAGTTATTAAGCGAGAGTGAGAAAGAGGCGGTGATTTTTTTCATTTATTTAAAAAAAAAATTGAACAACAGCAAAAGAATCGGCCGAATTCATGCAGGAAAAACGAGAGATTGAAGACGAAGACAGCCTGTCGCATCCACGCATACATTCCTTTCACGCAATGCATTCACCACCCCTTTCACACATTTTTATCTAATGTGCGCCCTTTGAGTATTTGGTGTATATTCTGACTAAACGCACAGCAATCAAATTGCGCATTTTAATAGTGGTAAGCTACCGTCGACACGGGCGTCCCCGCTAAGCGAAATCCTGGACGCACATCTTCTGGAATGACTCCTAATCCGTCCCTAACAATTTGATCCATTTATACGAAATTTTTTTTTTAGAACAATCACAACATAACATAATTCATGCTAATAAAATCAAATGATATTTAAAAAAAAATATTAACAAACTTATGTATTATAACAGTATTAAAAATTTGTAAACATCCTTTAATGCTAAATAAATGTAATATTTACACGTAAACTTATATAATAATAATGATAATAATTATTATAATAGTCTTTATTATGTAGTTGGTTGGTTTAAACTTATTTATAAGTTACATTTTCTTTTAAATAAATATTCATTTAATTTATAACACCCACATTTCTCAAATTTTAATATATAATATCTCAATTACAATATAATTACATTGTTTTATTTTCGTCTCCAACAGATCTATATTCTCTTCTACTTGCTCTACCTTTTTACTCACTTTTTCCTTCTTTCTCCGATTATTTATTTACTTTATTCGTTTGCTTAACACGTCTATCCTTTCCTTTCACCAATCATTTACAATTTTCCTTCTTCATATTATCTGATATTTTACAATTTCCAAAAATACGATTCCTAGCTAACCCTTAATCATCACTTAATCAATATCTTGTATCATTCGTAGTGCTTATTCGCTGGCGTTTTTTATAACCTGTATATTGCTAAGGCTTTTATATCTCTTCTCCTTTTGTTATTCCTTCTGATTTCATGACTTTCTTTCTTTTTATGTCTCATATAAACTGTATAAACGTACATCTGCCTACCACCAAGTACAACTTTATCCTCTAAAATCAAGCTTTTTCCTTCAATCTATCTAATATTAGATAAATGTTTAATGTATAAAAAAAATCTAAATATAACTTCAGTAATAAATTTATTTTATAGTATAGACACATACACGCGCCCGCACGTACACACACACATATTTATTATTAAAATCAGAGCGAGTACTCTGGAAATTTATGTAACCATTAATTTCATATTAATGGCTACATAAGTTAAGTTAATCAAAAACATCATTATAACTTTTAGTATTTAAGTGAAAAAAAGACAGAAATTATTTTAAAAAGCATTGAAGTGTATGAATTTATTTGATATCATTTCGCTGATTATTAACTATCTGTGAGATAGCTATAACACCATAAAATAGTATTAATGAATGTAAAATAATTAAAAACAAAAAAATAATGAAAGTATTATAGAATAAGATATAATCTATAAGATAAATAATGAAAAAAAATAATAAAAAATAAAAAAAATTATAAAATTATTTGCACAATTTTTACTGAAAGATACATAATTTTGTACGTGTTTAATGAAATTTTACTTTTATTACATAATTTGATTACAATTACATAATTAACAACCGAATAATTTCAAAGAAACAATTCTTATCAACCAAAAATATTATAAAAATTCATAGAATGAAAAATTTATTTTCAAAATAATCAATTTCAAATTTATAGGAAAGAAAATTCCAATTAATACTAATTTCAATATATTTTTAATTTTAAACATAACTTTCACATTTCCCAAGATTTATAAGCTTTTTTAAATATATATTTTCAAAGTAATTTTTTTATTTTATTTTTAATAAAAAAATTCCATTGTATTACATGATTACATATTAAAATGATTGAAAGTAAATAAATAAAAATGATTTTAATTTTTTTTATTGACAATATTTTTTATTACTTTTCAAAATTTTAATGATAATTAATATTCTTTTAGAAACTATGAAAAAAAAGACGTTTACCTACACGCTAATTTCAGTTATAAATAAAATCCTAGAATTGATATTTTAATTTTACAAAGTAGATGAGTTAAAGACCAATGATGGTTCATCGTACATTACCTAATATTGTTTACAAATCAAGAGATAATGAAAGCAAGATCAAAGATGAAGAAAACGTTAAAAAATTTGGTTTCAGTGCACAAATCTCGAGTCAACTCTGATCATTTTTGAAAATAATTATAAAAAATGCAAATGAACCGAAGTGAAGGCACGGTGGGCGTTGCATTAAACAACGGGAATCTCGGCGTCGTCGTCTCAGGTTTCGCGGGGCGTTGACGTTCTCCGAGTGCGATAGAGTTTTTATTCTATTAACCGCAAACAACAAGAGGTCGGTTGATATAATTCCAACACTGGTATTTAGGAGTTGATTGATCATGGATTCCGTTAGAATTGTTGTATTGTTGAATCTCCTCTACTGTTTGACAGCCGCCTCGGCACCCCTTGAGTGTAACGAAATCGCGTCAAAATCACCCTCCCTGAGACTCAAGAGACACCTATTTTGTGAGTACGACAATTCAGTGAGGCCGGTAACTAACAAAGACACAGCCATCAATGTTACGATTAGCCTTTCGCCAAAATTCATGGACTTTGTAAGTTTTAACGTTTGTTAGAACAAAGAGAAAAAAAAACCCTTTTACCTTTTCGACGTGATTTACTATCTTTATTGCTTGATATTTGATTGAGCATTAATATTTCTCCAGGGCCCTTATCTTCATTAGCACACAGTTTAAAAGTATCGAGCTATTTATTAACAGCAAATTTTTTGAAAAATAAACATTTTGACGCGTAATATTTTTATAAAGAATATTTTTATAAAAAGTACTTGAAACACATTTAATTTTTTTTAATTCTTTCAGCTTGATCGGACCAGTACATTTATTCTTCATACTTGGCTATTTATTGTAAGCACACATTAAAGCCACCAAAATTGTAATATTAAACAAAATTATAAAATAAAAATACTTTTAGAATTGGAAAGATGAGCATTTAACGTGGAATCCAAACGATTTCGAAGGTGTTAATAGAATGCGGATAAAAAGCGATGACATTTGGGTACCAGACTTTTCGATTTATAACTCGTATGTATATAATTTAAATATTTTTAATTAATATAACTCTATGATCTGTTTAATTTCAAATTTACTTTTCTCTTTGATAAATAATAATAATATGTTCAAATATTATAAATGTATTGAAAACTTTTAAAAATCATTGCATGAATGTGTAGACTTGATATTTTCAATAATCATTAAGCGTTTAAAAAATCACGCTTTATTACATTTAAATAGTGCCTTCTTAATAATAAAAATATATTTAAATACATTCTTAATACAGTTTAATTTTCTTTAATATTCGCATAAATCTTCTTGGTTTAAATCTAAATTAAAATTTTATTTAACCATCGGTTTAGAATAATTTGAAGTAGAAATTTGTATGTAAAATTCCGAATTCTCCCGACTTGGTGTTGACTTGCTCAAGTGTGAGGATGTCAGGTGATGACACGGTTCCACGATGCATGTTACGAAAATATACGCAGTGAAAAAAAAAGTACGAGGGCATTAAACTAACAAGGAAAGCCCGAAAATATAGTTTCCACTTTTCCCTCTCGGTAAAGGTCACCATTGTACCTTGGCAACGTCGAGGATTACGATTTATCTGTTTCGAGTAAGCTTTACTAACTCGGCAGCTCCGGTTAGTTAATTTTAACTATTTGCATATCACCCCCTGGCACTCTCTACATAGGAGAAAGAGTCAATAATTGTTTTTGGGATTGCATCACACGAAAGTGTGCAGGCCTTACACTACGAGTGATGGTTTAGTTGAACAGTCATCAAGATCTGCAAACGAGCGTTGGCCCAAGGCCGAATTAGCAGCTCCCTATACACGTAGCATGTCTTTCTTCCTCTTCAAAAAGGAAGTTTCTCATTGTCTAATTTTGGCATTCGCTGTGACACCTGAATAAATTAATCATTGCGCTTTACAAATAATTTACCACGTCTATGTGCTTTAAAACAAATTTTCCCGTCGCCCCTATTGTATCATTCATTGTCTTCCCGTTTTTGCGAGTCAATGCCATCACTTTACCAACCTACTAAAAATAACTGATTTGCAAACTTGCAAACACAATTTCCTTGCTCGAATTTAATTGACCGATGTGCCGTACAGAGGGGACATGGATCGGGCACAAACGGGGATATCTGGCACCATTTGCCAGCTGACCTACACCGGCGCCGTGGTTTGCGCCCCTTCCCTAAAGTACAGCACTCAATGTGACACGGACTTCACCTATTGGCCTTACGACTCTCAAGTTTGCAGTATCCATATGGGCTCATGGACACACACTGGTGAAGAGATTAGCTTCGATTTCAAACGCCGATCTGTAAGTCTTTGCCGAGTCTAATGCGATCTCACCGATTAAGCTCACACTTGTACCGTAAGAACAACATAGTTTATTGATACAGATAGTGCAATGCAATCGACTGACATTTCAAACGTTTTCTCTCGAAAATTTGATGATAATTTTGGATCTTTTTTTGGGGTGAGTTTGGAGTGAATTTCTTTCACGGTTTCACGCCAAAAAAAAAAAAAAGAATCCAACGCCATTGTCAAAATTAAAGACCGTCAAAAATAAATAATTCGCCGTAAAATTATATTTCAATTCTTTAAACACTCTCGTGCTCCAGATTCATTTCAATTACTTTTTGACAAAAACACGATGCAACGATTTCTTTAAAACAATTCTCTTTTTAAATGGCTAAAGCCGTTTTTAAACTACTTAATTATACAAATACACGAGTCCTAATTTATATATATAATTTTACATATTGATCAAACTTGATTTATTATAATTATAATTTAAAGTATTTATTCATCAAAACGGAATTGAGTTATCTTCTTCTTCTTCTTTTCTTTTTCTTTTTTTTTTTTTTTATGTAGATTAATATGATGACTTTTACACCTCATAAGCAATGGCTAGTTACAAATTATTCTACAAGAAAGTACAGTCCAAAATTCAACTGTTGTCCGAACGATACTTTTCCTACATTGATTGTAGATTTTAGTTTACAAAGACATTCTTCAGTGATTCGTGCTGCTTTTGTGACTCCAGCTATTGGTAAAAAAATTATTAATTAAATTTGATTACTTTAAATACTATTAAATTAAATTTATAAAGTTAATTTTTATTTTTTTTATTTTTAAACATCTATTTATTTTGTAGAGTATTTGTAAATAATTAAACTGAATTGCTTATTTGCAATTAATATTTATTATTTTATAAAATTTATAATTATCACGCATTACTTTTATTCTAATACAAATCATACCTGTAATAAAGAAGCATTTAAAGTTTATTATTCACGTTGTTGTTCCTCTTCTTAAAATTCACTATTACTAAAATATTAATTTACAAGCTTAAATTTCTTTAAGGTTACTTATCGCCACCTACACTTCCTTTGCACTTGTCTTAACGCATAATAATAATTTTATTTAACGACCATATTTATAATGCGGAATAATTTAAAAAATATAAACGGAGTACAGTATACTCTCCTTACATATTTGAATATTAGAAATTAAAATTAAACTCTAAAGTGCACTGTTCACACATAAGAATTATTTATTAATTTTTTTTACAATCATCAAATTTTCAAATAAAGCAAAGAGCATATTGTTATTAAATAAATTACAAACATTTTTAACAGTAGTATTAAAAGGAAATTTACTTATTTAATCTTGTTTAAATTTCAGTTTTGATGGTTATCACATTAACAGTATTATTATTAGATTCAAGGTCCGTTGAAAAAATATCGCTTGCTGCTGTAAATTTTATTTGTCATTTGTTGTGTATATATAATCTCCATTGGTTAATACCATCAAATGGTTCTGAAGCTCCACATATACGTAAGAATTCTTAGTTTTTATACAAATCTTCCTTCACAGTTACAAATCTGGCTATGTTGATCATTAATTTTTGAGAGAATTAAATAATTAGAGATTAGATGTTAAAAAAAATATTTTAAACATATTTTTCAATATTATTAATAAAACATTTATTAATGACATAAAATACAATTGGCCTACAGAAAATAGAAAATCAACAATAAATGTCGTCTTTCTTTAACAAGGATGCATTTTGAATGCAATCGAACTCCATTAAACTCCATTGACACGTATAAAATAAAAATAGTTTAAATGACCAAAGTATATTTACAGTAATCTTCTATCGAAATTCCATGGTGTTGGCGATGTTGGCAATGATCGTTACCAGTTTCTTGCGTAAACTTCAAACGACGAAAATCCTTCCACCTCGATGGGTCGTGACCGCAGTGGCGTTTGTCTCCAGCAATCGCGCTGGTCGTCTCCTTCTAGTGGACAATACCAAACCCAAAAAACTAAATAACGAAAACGAAGAAGAAGAAGAAGAAGAAGAAAGTATCGGCACGGAAATTGATACACCCATTAAAAGTTGGAATGACTCGTGGAGAAAGTTGTCGTTGATCGTTGACTGGTTAACGTTTTTCATAACGGCATTCTCTTACGCACTTATGATAATTATACTCTTGCCTGTAAATAATAAAAATGCTAAAACTGCAGTCTAGTCCACGTTTATTTCTCTATAGGTTTAAAAAGACTACAGCAGCTTAAGAATTATCTTCATCTTACCGAATACGCGGCCGTTCGTGTGGTTGTGTGATAACATTTAACGTGATAAATTATACAATAATCATATTTTAAAACGAAAATAATTTTACATACAAAGAATTGAAATTACTTTTTTCATTGTAAATGATAAACTTAAAATTGCCGAATTATTTAAAAATAAGTTTTAAATATAATTTAACCGTTGCAAATGTATAAAAACAACAAAGTTTCAATTTTTATATTACGATCATTTTTATTCTTTTTAAAAAAGAAAAATTAGTTCATTTTTTTTTTATTAATAAAGAATGTAATATAATGTGTTGAGAAATGATAACTATTTTATTTTATGTGTATAAGCATATTGGTCAAGGAAAAATAAATGAATTTTGACATTTTATTTAAGTCAAATAAGCACAAATGCGATTTAAATTTTTTACACTTTATAAATTAATATATCCAATTGTTAATGAAATGTATTTTTCATTAACGTATGGACCTTTGGTAAAGGATATATAAAGATCCGTTGGTCAAATATAAATTCATTTTACTATCAATTTAAATTAAAAAATTCATTAAACAGAGAACATAATTTATCATTTTCAATATTTATTATACTGAAAAGTATGAATACACATAAGTTTATAAATGTTCAATTTTTAATAAATTAACATCGAAATATTTACTTTAGGCAATTAGAGTCATTGTGATTAAAAATTTAATTTTATAAATGATGTTTAGTGTTAATAACAATTTTTAAAAAATAGAGAAATGTACGTGCAAGAATTTATTGAATTATTGGGTTATTAACTGTTATTACCATATATAATAAAATGTCACTATGTATGACTCTATTATTAAAATAAGTTATAATTTTTTACATATATTTTGTATAGTTACTTAATAAATCAAAACAATCTGTAAATTATAAAATAAAATATTTTACAATAAAGTTACAATTGCCTAAGGGGAAACTTTATTGTCATCCTAAATGGGATAAAAAATTAGTTTTATATTATTATTATTATCAATATATATTGCCTTACTTCAATATTTCTACTTTTGTTATTATTTCTGTTATTACGTTTACTAAATTGTCTGAATATTATCTAATCTATTTTATATCACTCTAGGTGAATGCTCAAATTGATAATAAATTAAAAATATAATAAAATGAATTCCTAAGAAAATAAAAAAATAACAAATACATTTAATTAATTAAATGTAAAATAAAATAAATTATTTTAAGAATCAGCTAGATCATTTCATTAGTTTGTAACGAATGAATATAAGATAATGTATTTTTACAAATGTTGAAAAGGAAATCGAAAATAATGAATAAAATTATTCAGATTATTATTCAAAAGGAAAATATTTATATATTTATATATATTTTATAAGATATTTATTCAATAAAATACAAATGTTTACAAAGTGCAAAATATCTTTACGAAAAGACGTACTGAGCTCAACTGAACTGAAAAACGCACATAAGAAAGTACAAATAAAATAAATGGTCATCTACTTGCTTGAGGACACATATTTTGCAATAGTTAAAACAAAAACGGCTGCGTCAGTCCCGTACGAAGACGAACAGGGTTTTCCCATTTATTAAGAACATCACATATTACAAATTTTTGGAATGTAATAAACGCTGTTATTATTACAGTGCAATTAATACTTAAAAAAAAAATATTACAGAATATCATTTTCTTATAATTACATTTAAAAAATCTATAACTGATTAATTAAATAAATCTAAAGCTGATGAATCGACAGGCTATTTAGGTTCTAAATAACTTAATGAACTGACTAATTCGATTTTGAAAATTTTTATGACTTTTATTATTCGATATACAGTTCAAATTTTGAAAAGTGTAAATGTGTATAAGAAGAAACTTATATGCAATATTTATATTTAAAAAATATACTGAAATCAGATAACACATTTGAAATAAGATGAAATAATCAAAATCAAGAAATATTATCTATTGATGTGAAAAATGTTATTTTTGGGCGAAACGTAAAATATTTTACTACCACTTACTAACTGCAAATAGTTCTATTTAACGTGTTTATTTAAATCTATGTGCATCGTATCTCATGTGAATTTTCCAAAGCTTTTCCTAGCCTTAGATACCATCGTTATGATATATAAATCAGATAATCGAAATCAAACCTTTAAAAAGTGAAGGTGATTATTAGTGCATGCGAAATATTATTTTTTAAAGATTTATAAATTTTGTACAAATAACTAAATTAATTTGAAACGCCTACTGAATTTCATCAAATAATCGGAAATCACATAAAGATTGAAACATCATTTACCATTTCAAAAGTGAGTTACCTCTTTTATACTGCAAATTAGAAGTAAAAATGTAAATTTGAGAACATAGAATATTGTCAGAACTATAGTTGTAGGATTTTATAAAAAACATTTACGGAATTTGTCACAAAGTTCACAGCAACAAAAAAGTTCTTTGACTATCGACATGACTCAAAAAAATGAATAAACATTTCAAAGAGATATCGCGACATACACTATTTACACTATATTTACACTGCGAGTAAAGCTAAACATTTATTTATATATACATTAAATAAAAAAATGTTTTTATATATTGTATAATATTACTAAGTGTAATATATTAAAATATATTATAATAATACAATATATACATTTTTAATTGTATACAATATTACATACTTTTCAAAAAATGCATGGGATCTTTTCCAATTTAGATGTGCTTAAAATCTTATGGTAGGATTACTGCTGAAAAAAACGAATTTGGTATGCAAATTCGTTGAAATAAAAATTAACTTAAATATTCGAATGATGTATATACTGTAATTAATTATATTATCAATATTCTTAAAAGTATACGCATGATATTCCTCGATTGTTTTTGGCCAAACACAGTTTTGAGCTACAATTCCTACATTCCTTCTTATTCAAGACATGTAAAAGAAATTAATACAAACTGTTTTTTATAACAATTTTGCATTTAACCGATTTGCAGATAAATTCATTGTTACATCGTACAACAAATATCGCTTCATTGTATTAATAATAATTTTTGTATTAATTAATCTTGTTAAATTATGTTTTATTTTTCTGTTTTCGTTTTCATTGAATCCATGGATCATTCAAATACAAGAAAACTTTCATGTCCAAAATGAGCTTCCATAAGAAAAAAAAACTCACATTCAATTTATAAAAATATAAAATTATTTAAATTATTAGAAAAACATTTTCTGTGATAATTGATTTAGTAGATTTAAAAATTGTCATTAAGAATAAAATAAAAACATTTGTTTAAATACATACCAGTGAAGCATCCAAATATCCATACAATAAATAAAAGGTATTATCCATAGCTTCAAACGATGATCTTAAAATATGTTTGATAAATTAATAAATTAGGCAATAATTTTTTTATATATAAATAATTATTTTTTGTCCTGTACAATATTAAAAAAACAAATGAAAGTCAATAAATTCCAGATAACGTTCAAGTCCTACATGCACGTTTACTTTATCTGCATGAAACTGATCAAACATTCTCGGAGCCGGCCCTTTGTGAATTCCTATTAAAAGACCTTGAAAGATAAGTGGACCACCACTGTCTCCCTGAAAACACAAATTTTTATTAAAACCTAAATTGTGCTAAAAATGTACAATTATAAATTTTTTTTTTATATAATTAATATTATTCTTTAAATGTATATTTAAATATTCTATTTTTAATTGTATTCTGTTAATAACAATAATTTTTCTAATTTAAAATTTTTTTTAAATTTGGGCATAATTATAATTTGTAATTATTATTAATAATAAATATTGCTTTGGTATTTGTTAAAAGTTTTCGTGCAATCTCGCTCTCTTTTTTATCAAAACCTCGCTTATTGTTTCCTAGCTAAAATCTTTTAATCTTTAATTTAAAAAATCAGTATCCACCTTCTCTAGAATCTGCATCAATACGTATATTTCTTTAGTTCTCTTAATGTTACTAAAATTTGAATCAATTAAATCCTATAAATTACTACGATTAGAAAATAGTAGATCTATGAAAAAGTTGTAAGTGATAATTAAAAACCTTTAAAATCAAATTCATTGTGTAGATGAAAGAGAACGAGAAGAGCCTTTTATGGGAATTAGCATACACTGGAGGATTGTACGGGTGGCAAAATGTAACTGTTAAAAAATTTAAGTCTAAAGAAGATGCGTTAATGAATGCTGATAAAAATTACAGTTATTGTATTATTCATTTTTCTCTGTATATTTTGTAATTAGTGCTGTCGTTTGAAGTAAACATTGCGAATCAAAAATTAAATTTACTGAAAGAAGTTCAGTGGATTTAACATTTAAAATAAATATGATGTTGAATATAGCGATACTGCATAGACTACAAGTATGGAGTATTAGAAATATAATTAAGGACTGACCGTTTTTCTACCTGAATATTTATGGATATCGACGATCAACTAAAATATTTCATACAGTTCAGTTCATTGTGAATATTCAGTCACAACACATCTTTTACCTTTATACATTGCATTCATTACTATTACAATTGTTTGTATTTTTTTGTGATTAATAAATTAAATATTGTTTCATATTTATTTAAATGGTGCGTGTTATTTCCCTCGCCCTTCAACAGATGTGTCAGTAGATTGTTAATTATCCAAAATCTTGTCCAAAAATTGGAAAAGCTTGTGTAATAAATCGTGTACGGCCTGTTACGCATATTTTCAATATAATAGGACTGAAAATTGGTCAACATACTATGAATTATATCGAGAAACATGATTTGGCACATTTGCAGCTAGCCGAGAAAAGACATTGATAGTCTTTAAAGGATAGTCTTCTACAGTTTAAAAACAATTCCTAGATGAAAAAATGTAGTTTATTGAGCAACAAGAAGGTGAATTATATGGACCTCAAGTAGCAGATTAAGTATAAGTATGTACAGTTTTATTTCATAATATAAATATCATTATTTAACCTTTAAATGCGTTTTTCTCAAAACTACAGTTTCAAAAATGCCTGAAATTCTAACGCGTAGACATATTATCCGATTAATATGAAATTCTGAAACATTCTACAAAACGCATTTTTAAATGTTGCGAATCTCCTCTTATCTGATAGCTACAGACCTCTTTGAAGACAGCTGTTTTGCAATTCTTTTTTTAACTTCGTGGTTCCCTGTACATCTTAGTATTAAAACGATACTATTTTTCAAATTTTGTAAAAAAGCATATTTAGAATTTATAAGTATATTTTTAAATTTAAAAAAAAATGAGTTAGTATTTTTTTGTTATAAACCCTAAAAAATAACCATATTTTTCGAGCGAGAAATCAGGTAAGCCCTTTAAAATTAAATATTTCTGGTCTTTATTGATTAGAGATCATTTGCCTAAGGCTCAAAATATCTGAGGCCCAGATTGTCATTTCATAAGCATAAATGACTTAAGACACTCCTCAACCCATCAACCGTTAATTGATTCATCCATAAATCCCTACCATAATACTTTTATTCCATCAACTTGTTCGCCTGTATGCAAAAAACATAAATACTGACGTTATTAATTTGTGCATATGGTTGGGCAACGGTACACAAGTATCTGTCATCGATGGGTACTCGTAATTGTATTCGTCGTCTAAGTCTTCTTCTACAGTCCCGATTACTTTTTATTGTTACATTCGCCATTTGCAAGATGAACGGTAGTACATTGTTGTTAATTGTACCGAACCCTGCCATTTGAGCGTCAAGCCCAAATAATAAATTTTGGGGAGAAATCCGTGAAAGCTGTGGAACTGCAAATTGAGGTGCGAGTTCCCCATTAATCTGCAACGTAAAGTTATAATATTATTTTACCATAAAAATTCTGTATCATTTTCTACCAGTATTTTACCTTTACTATACTAATATCATTGTCTTTATAATGTCCTATGTCGATTGGCCTATTCAGTGCTCCACACCAACGATCAAACGTTGTCCACCATAATGGAAAATATTGCGTACCAAGTCTCATATCATGATTTTCCGCAATTATTCGAAAAGTATTGTTTCCCATATCATCCAAACAATGCTCACAAGTCACAACATGGGTGTGCGAAACAAAAATTCCACTGCAGAAAACAGCCTGATTAATTTCTAACGTATTAGTGAGCTCGGCTATGCAAACTGTAGCGGGAAATTCTTCCTGTGCCGCCGCTCTGATATTTTCTCCGAGAAATGCCTTTCCTTTTACAAAATTATATCGATCACCTAAGCAATGGAGATTGTTCAATATCTTGATCAACGCAGTAACTTGGAAACTTAATTTTAAAAGTGAAAATAAAAACACAAGCCATATCATTCACAAAAAATGTATAATTTAGTTTTTTAATTTTAATTTTTACTTATAAAATAAGTCAATAGAATTTTTTATTACTTACAAACTATTAAAATGTATGTAAAAAAAATTAAAAGCTTATCCTGCATGATGAAACAAAAAATAATATAAATGAAATGAATTTGAAATAAGTACTGGTATATTTTCACATTGCCAGCATAAAAAAGATAATATATATGTTTTTAAGCATAAAAATTTACATTTTTACTGAAAAAAATATAAAACTTATCTAATACCATAAACAAATCATTAATTCTTAACACAACTATCAATATTATTATACTTAGATAAATAGTTACAATATGTTTTTTAATGTATTGTTACAATAGTAACTAAAAGTAATTTAAATACTTTTTCATTATAATTACATTTTTCATTTAATATTCTCATCAGAATTATTACATTAGTAAACTATAAAATAATATACTTAAAATTTTAATATTCAATGTCATTGAATTATGACTATTTAATTTGTTTTATTTGCAATTTAAAATATCTCTACTGTCAACTGATAATCATTTATAATTTTTTAATTTTTATGTCAATAAACAGTATAAATCATTTTTTTATATAATAAAAAAATAGATGATATTATTATTTTATAAATTAGAATTGCTTTTTACTTTAGAGGAATTAGTTTTGCTATCACATACGTCGTTAATACTTAAATATTTTAAATTGCTAAATTTTTATATTTGTTACTTGTATAAACAAAATAAAAATAAGAACATTTGATAATTTATTTAAAAATTTATTCATAATTTATTTAGTAGTTTTAATCAAAATAAATTATTTACAAATGAAGAACAACTAAAAAGATAAATGAGATTATATTGCATTAAAAAGTATTATAAAGTATTACTATGATAGTTATTATGACTTTTTATCAATTTATCTATCGAATTAGTATTTATCTATATTTATATAAAAATAAATAAAAATTAAGCTTAATACACTTGTATTATTTGATATTTCTATTTCGATTTACAATATATAAAAATATGAACTTTATATAAATTTTGACCTTATTTAAAAACAAAACAAAAATTGTCAAACTTATTATGGTAACTTATTTCTATAAAAATTATGTACTAAAAATAATAATATGTAATACAATTCATTAAAAATGACTTACTATATTTAATAAATTTTCAAAAGTTTATTTTTAAATATGTATTGTTTTTTTTAAAGAAGTTGGTTTTTAAATACATTTACTAGAAATAAGTGAAATTGGTCCAAATTCGCAAAAAATCAATATTACAAAATAATAGTATTTTAAATATATTTATCAATACAATTCAAATGATATTTGGTAGTTTATTCTGGTAAATGATATTAGTCATTTTATTATTCAAATGATTTTTTGTCATATTTTTATAATCTTATATTTTATAAAAATCTTGATTTATTTTATTTTTAATATTTTATATTATGAAAAATGCATCAGATTTTGTTAATCTAATGCATAAAAAATGATTCAACGTCTTTTCATGCTGTTTTTCATTGCCTATGATATCGTATTTAGCCGAAGATTTGCCTAGCAAATTTCACCAACACGTCTCATACATCATCTCAGCACACTGGTTTGTCTTAGGGAAACCTAGTTTTGAACCACAAAGTCAGCCCTTTTTTACTTCATTAATTTTACGAAAATGATATTTAACATGTTCGTGGGCATCGATGATATTGCAATCGGATGAAGAGATTTAGATGAGAAAAGTGAGAGTGAGAGAATGAGGGAGAAATAACAAGAAAACTTTAATTATAAATAGATAGTAGAAGAGAGAGAGAGAGAGAGAGAGAGAGAGAGAGAGAGAGAGAGTATGCGTATTCAGCTGTAGTAAGGTAAAGAAAGTGAGATAGGAATAGTATGAAATTTATATTTGGTAAGTAAGGCACAGTTAGCCGTCTTTGTTTATTACTTTACAATGGTCCTTGTCTTTCGACCGCCGTTTATTATTATGAATTAAGTATAACCCGCAACTTTATCTAATATTATGCTGGTTATCTTATACATTTCTTTTCCTTCGAGTATCCCTAATATCTTCCCTTTATTTTCTTCTATAAAATTGTTAGAAATTTTTTGCGCGTTGTTAACAACCACCGAAGATCAATTTATTCCTTTTCTATGTTTCACATACTCATAAACAATCCTTTTAAAATTCTTGAAACTGAGTAAGATTCTGCTCAAATATTTCTGTATGTTTTGAAATAATCCCCAATAATGAATAAAATCAGAAAATAATATTTTTCAATGTAGATCTATATTAAACCTTGAAAAATATTTTAAAAAAACCCTGCTTAGAACTTCAATTCATTTTAATCTCATTTCCTGCAAAAGTAAATACATTTTTTGTTTTGGACTTGTAAAAACAACATTTTTTGATAATGATACTTTACTATATCTATTTTTCAAAAAATATTTAAAAAAAAAAAAAATAAATAACAATTCACGTAAAACTTTGACATAAATTGGTGTCAGCATCAAATGGTCCATAAAAGAAATATATATGGTATATCACTGTCAAGAGTCATAGATATTAAATTAGTTCCCTGTATATCAACTTTAAAAATTTAATACCTGTTCAGTTCCGGGATAAAGATTTGTAGAAGTCAAAAGGATACCCTCCATAGTATTAGGATATTGGGAAATAATTCCTTATGGCTATTAATAAAACAACGATGATTTTTATTTTACGTCGGCGACTTTAAATTTAAATTTTGACGACGTAATAACATGAGTTGTATGAGATACACATTTATTAAACTTCAACCAAGGCCATATGAAGACAAACTAATTTGTCGAATCATCAGCGATGTAAAATAAAAACCATCATTGTTTTATTGGCACCCACAAGGAATTATTTCCCAATATCCTAATACTATGGACGGTGTCTTTTTGACTTCTACAAAGAAAGTAAATAAAATTACTAAAAAGTTAATTAATATAACCATTTTCATTTGTGGATCTATTACTAATTTGCTAAATCAATCAATATATCTGTCATAATCCATTGATATTTTTTGTTATATGTTGTTAAAAATATTATAAGTTGAGTCAATCTTCAAAAATTCAAAATCAATTACCCTTTCTACGAAGAAGTAAAAATTAATTCCTTTTATTTTAGGGGAAAAATGTTATAAAATATTACAAAATTACTCTTTCAGTTATCCGTGGATAAGGTTATAACTAGAAATTTTTTATTATTGTAGTATTTATGCCGATTATAATAAGCAATCGAGAATATAAAATGAGTTAATGTCAAAAAGGGAAAGCCTTGATTGTTTATTATTGTCCGGTAACAACACTTTTTTAACTTGACTTGCTTGATATAAAGATCCCGATATGATAGAGTATATGAATCTGGTCAGTGTCCGCACGACTGCTGAATGACCCACTACCTTTTTCCTTAAAAGTTTTAAGACATCACGTATGTCTTCTTAACAAAAACAGTGTATTTATAGCGCGTTAAAGGCAGTATCAGCCTCGAGTACATCTAATTATTCTATTTTGCATTGGGATCAAGTAAAAGTTTATCGAATTGATGACGAGTTAATATTGTAATTCCGATTAAAATCAAAGGCAACAACATTTTTAATGCTCCTTCGAGCTAAATACCCATATTGAGATCAATTTTTGGTGATGCAAATCACCACCGCTCCAGGTGACCACCGCAAAAGAAGAAGGATGCTGCCGCTTCAAGCGTCAATCTCTCTTCACGACGCTCACTTATCGTTGGAAAAGTTGGAGTGGGTCCAACTGTTCCGTTCTGCAACATCTCACCACACTCGAGGAACCAAAATTCGACAAAATAGACAAAAGTAAATATACAAATTTACACGTACGCTAAAAATGTTTGTACAATTTACTGCTGAGTATAGCAGAAAATGCAAGTGTAGTTTCCCCATGCTTGTTTCCGTTTCCGTGTCGAACTTTCCGGTCATAAATTATTAGATCTTAGCAGAGTGGCGTAAACAGCCCTTTCCCGGAAGGTCAAATGATACGGGTATACGACTCATCGCACTTTCCGAAATTCTGCTAGGGGTTCCTTTCGAATTTACTTTGCCATAAATCCGAGCCAAACTTCGAACCCGTTGTATTTAATATATAAGTTTTATAAGGATACTTCCGGTAATTCTCTTAACACTATACTTCATTCTAGACCTAAACAAAACGAAGACATCAATATGATTATAATTAGGCGGAGTTTTCATAAGGTTTTATTTACTTGCGACATTGAAAAGATATTTCGATAGTTTGATGTTCATTCCAAGGATCAGTGTTGGCAGTCAATCTTTAGGAAATCTACATATCGGTTGTCAACCACTACTTACGATACCTTTCGGGACCATTTTTGGTCAATGCTTGTTTTTTACAGTTAGCATAAGAGACTTTTTTTATAGTTAGCACAATCTCATCCAAAAAAAACCAATATTATTCATCAGTACAGATGTGTCGATAATTTTTTCTAGAGAGAATATTTAGTAGAAGATTTTACCAAAGGACGAGATCAATTACTAAAAGTACTATCTTCAGCTGACATTTCTGTAGGAAAATGAAATGCAAATTCTCATTATCTGTTAGCTATACAATAATATATATAACTTTATATCAGTAGAACCGCCACCTACTGAATCGCATTTTCACTCCATATTAAGTATTCAATGAAACTGTAAATAGGACACGTATTCTTTTACTATCGTGCACTACGAACCAACGAATAAAACAATAGCAAGGCGCAAGATGGTATATGAAATATCCAAACTATGCGATTAACGAGAGTGGTTAAATCTTGTAACTGTAAAGACAAAACTCATTTTGCAGGATCTATGGCTTGAAGGTAACGATTGGTATCGATCAGCCTCCCAGAAACTGAATCAAGACTGGAACGAGTTGTAAAATGAATTTTACATGGATGCCTCTGAGAGGGCATATTTTGCGCTTCTATATTTGGCTACCAATCATAATCCACAGATAAATTAAAAAAAAATGATAAAGTCCAAAGTGGTGCCGATAAAAATGATTTCGCTACCTCATTTGGAATTGTGTGCTGTTCATTTATTGTTACATTTAATCGGTAAACTTGCAACGATACTCACTCGTTTAGACTAGAAGCTTTGAGATGGCCCCTTACTCCCCTCGAAGTTTCATCCGCGTTTAGGCCACTATGTTCGCTTGTCGAGTCACATGAAGGACCCGGGCAGAGGGGAAGACAGCTGCTTGAGTAATTCCGTCGCAAACCCCCCGCAGTGGTCCGCGCGGATCACCATGTCGCGGCAAATCAGCGCCCGCGGTCGGTTACACATCTGTGTACGCGTACCTCGAACGCCGAGCAACTGAGGTGATGTCGCACCTAGGAGCGCTCGGCTTGGGAGCAGAATCCCTCTAGCCTCGACCCCGACCGCACCATCCTTTCCACCTACTCCGCTGCACACGATTCCGTGTCAACAAACCCTTACCCACCTGCGCTGTCACGCTTCCTTGGCAGTAACCACCCGGACCGTTCACGTTTACATGGCGACCCAATCCTAAAGGGTTTGACTGATGGCAGTCTAACCATACCATATGTAGTCAGAAGTATTCTGCGGCGAATGTGTAAATTTACGTCCGCTACAAATTTACCATTCATATCCGTCGTCCGCAACCTTGACTCGTGTCGAGGTTACCTAGCATTAAGGGCTTTTCTCCAGCCGTCCTTAACATACAACCTCCTGTTCTTCGTGCGTCTTGATTACTCTGAGGCAAAAAGCTTTGTTTAGCGGTAGGGGAATGAAATTTAGAAATAGCTGAGATAAACGGGTTTATAGATTTTGGTAATGATGCAGCAGCCTCCTCCAAATCAGTGACTGTTATTGCCGGTGACCCGTCTGAAGGTCAACTGTGTTGTTGTTACAATTTTACTTGCGGTCAAAATAGGCGACTTTACAAAGAAAATAATTTGTAAAGTGATTAAATAATTTAATCACTAGTAATTCCGACAACGAAAAGTAACATTGTGTACGGGTTGCGTCAAGGTATTCTTATTGTCGACAACCTTCAGGAACGATTCCTTTAGTAATTAAATTTAATTATTATCAGTCCGAACAAAATAAATATTATTTTTTTTATTTGTATTTAAAGGAACCTGACCATTAAAGGACTACCCTGGGTGGAATTTATTATCTAAATTTTATTGTTATTGACTTTACTTGGTGTCGACGTTCCCGATCCCTGGCAGACTGGCTGCCGCTATTCTCGGCGAATTCTAATTTTTTCGACGAGAGCTCGACTCTTATAAATATTGTTCTGCCCTTCACCTGTGAAGAGCGAACGGATTATTTATTATATTATTTTATTTCTTATATTATTATGAACGGATCCGTCACAAGATTATTATATTAATAAAATAGATATAAATTCAATGCTAATATAATTAATACGTAAATAGCATTATTATAAAAAATATGAAATACATAAATTAATAAATATACTAAATATATGTACATATATGTAAATATAAAAAAGATGTTAATTATTTAATTAACATTATTATATAAATAATATAAGCATGATTATTATATTGTTACAATTTATGTATATAATAATAAAATATATGTACATAATAATAAATATTATAGAAAATTTTGTATTTTTCACACTAAATGATACAAGTTAAACATAAAATTAAGTATTGAAGTAGACATTTAATAATAGTTTAAATAAATAAGGGAAAAAAGAATCATTATAAATTAAGCAATAAAAACAAATAAATAATTAATATAAAATCAAATATGTTAAATTTTTTTAAAATATAGATGGTAGGAGATAAATAAATGAAAGAGCAGTTACAAAAACCCTTCATGCAAGTGAATGATATTTTGAAAAGCATGATGATTCTGTACATGAAAAATTCATACTAAATAATCTAAATAAAGCAAGATTGTCTGATGTATACATGAAAATAGTGAAGATCCAAAGAAAATTTTGGAAAGGGTAGGGACGTAAAGAAGTCCGAAAGAAATGGTAATGTTAGCTCCGTCCATACTAATTTGTACACTATTAGAATGAAGAATAATGTTGTTATTGAAATATTTGAAGGATTAATCACTGAATATGAAAGTCAAAAAAGAGACACTCCCATATCTGGGATGGATAAATATACATGCTTATACAATGCAATAATAGACACTATTATGTAATTAAAGCATGTGAAATGGACTAAAAAGGACTCCCATCGGCCTGTTATTAAGATATAAAGTTTTTTGCCGCGGAAATTGAGACGGATTAAACAGAAAAAAGGGATAGTTGGCAATAAGCCGAGATAATGACAAAAACAAAAAATCCACATGCTATGTTTTGAGCAGCAGAAAGTAAATATCATCGCTGCAATTCTTTAAAACATTATGCAACTGATTGTCCTTATAATGGAAAAAACAAATGTTTTTATTGCCATTGTCAAGTATTAAAAAATCATAAACAAGATGAATACTGATACAATAAAAAAAATATTAATTTAAAATAGAAAAACAAGCCATATTAAATATAAAAAATAGTCACAATAATAATAAAAATAATAAACAGAAAATAATCGAAAATAAAAGGAAACCCAACAATATTAATCCCTGTCTCGAGCTACAGGCCGCCCCGCTAAAATATTCAATTTCTTTCGACCGTTTTTCGGATAATTACATTTTCAAAATTATTCTACTTTTGACGCCACACCATTTGTATCGCGACAAGGTCATGAATTGCACGACGCTCTATCAAAACCCCACCAACACGTATCGCACGACGACCCTACGTGTTGGTTTTCTGTTTTCCGCGAAGGAAAAGTTTAGCGAGACTGGATAACCTTTTTTTTAGCTCACACAAAATAAATCATCTTAAACACTTATTACACTGAAATATAAATTCAACACACTAATATGCTTAATTCACTAAAATACAAGAACACTACAAATAATACGAAATGCATACGCGTAGCAAAACTAATGTTCTGTCAATCTCAAACTTATACGTTAGTAACAAAGTGCATTATGCAATTATTATGACAGCAAAAACTTGATTGGAATGAATTGCTACGTAACAATATTTATACGTATTAGACAAATTTCTACACTGAATTTCCTCTTGTAAATAATCTTTCATTTTCAAGATATGTCATTCTCTCTGACTCCAAAGTGATAGAGTTACAGGAATTCTGCGATGCAAATAATAAAGGATTGGGTGCGTTTACCTATTTAAGAACAATTGACCACAATAATGCTGTTAAATATATGATATTGTATTCAAAATGTTGGGTTGCTTCTCTGAAAACGATAACAATACCGCGATGAGAGTTACCAGCAGCATAAACACTTTCAAACTTGTAAGATCATTTACACAAAAATCTTTATCTTCAAATCAATACCTTATCTCTATGGGTAGACTCTATGATTACACTTCAATAAATCAAAAAATCACCATATTTTTTTAAAACTTTTGTATCAAACCTTGTTGCACAGATTAAACGAGAAATAAAAATCAAAGATTGGTGCCATATTCTATCAGGTGACAACCCGGCAGATACATTATTACGGAGATAGTTATCACGCGAATTTTTAAAAAAACAAATTATGGTCTGAAGACCCGACTTGGTTATAAGAAAATAGTACTTTTCCAAGCTATAAAATACCTGAAAATTTCGACATACAAGAACTACACGGCTTTAAATGCTTTGCCGCTACTACCGGGTCATTTTTTGCCAAATTTTAATTATTTCAAAGGGTAAAAAATGTACTTGGCTATCATGTACACTGGAAGCTACAAAATAATAATAAGAGTTTTTTTAATGAAAACGTGATAAGAAACCACGAAGATTCGCACAAATATGGGAAAAAATTGATTGTATTTTCGAAAACCTGACCCGGCCCTTGTAAAATTTCTTTCGCGGAAATCCAGCGCGTAGGGTCATCTTGCGATACGCGTCTGGTGGGGTTTTGATGGAACGTCGCACGAGTCAAAACCCCGGCGTGATACAAAGTGGTGTCACGTCAAAGTAAGGTGATTGAAAGAGTACAATCACCCGAAAAGTAAGTGAAGAAAAGTTGATAGTTTGGCGGGCTGTAATGCAGCCTAAACTGAAGACGCGGGTCAGTTTTCTGTATTATTTTTCATTTCTTTTCTTTAGCATCGAGATAATTTAAAATTAGTTTGTAAACCGGGTGGTTACTCAAGAATGATTGTATTAATGTAAGACTTTTTCCTCTTGAATGCCAGCGGGAGGTTTTTTATGCGGTATATTTTAAATAAATAATAATTTATAAGATCTAGTAATATTGTTTTACGCGCGTTACGTTTAAGATTAAAAACGATTAGCGATAGATCGATAAGTTTTTTGTAAAAAGTCAACTATTGTGCAATTTGAGAAGGAAAGGCTATCGTTAATTGTTGGGAAGGAGTAAAGTTAAAGAGTGGTCATTGGGCTTCGAATACTCTCACAGTCAACACTGTCCTTCGTTTTCACGAATCCAGGGAAAGTCTGCGTGTAAATTTGAAATAAACTGTGTCTAGTAAAGTATAATTGTGTTCAATATTGGTATTTTATCCTATCAGTTCCTTCTATCCTTTTTTAATTTTCAGGTATTTTAATTAAAGTATTCATCTATTGAGTAAGAAACAACGATAACACCATAGACATTTCTGAACGAAGTATCGCTGCATGAGAAATATTAAAAGATATTTCAAATGTAAAAAATTCTAAAATATAAACTAAAATAGAAATACAAAAAATTAATTTACACCGAAAAAAAATTACGCACGCTATCCATCGTTCTATGCAACAAAAATTATGCAAATTGCCTAAAAAATTAACAGATAATACAAAAGAATTGGCAAAATTAAAAAAATTATATTCAAAAGGCGCGTTTATTAATATTGAAAAACATTTAAATTATGTTTCATTCAATTTTATTAATAGTCAATTACGAAATTTTAATAAATCAGCGCCCAGTAAACGATTTACAGTGAATGATAAAATATTAGCTTTAGCTATGCATAAAAGATCACCTAAATTGTATAGGTTTTAAGGTTGCATTTTAAATTACCGTCGCAAACGACTTTAAAATCAAATTTTAAGTGCAATACCGTTTAACACTGGCATAAATGAATGTTTGATTAATTTATTATAAATAAAAGTTCAGCACTTGAAGGCATACGAAAGAGTATGCTTTCTTCAATTTGATGAAATGCATATAAAATCTTCTTTATATTTTTTCAAAAAAAAAAAATAATAAATGTTGAAGATTTCGGCGAATTGGGACAAATCGAAAAATTAGCTAAGCTGTGGTTTTTATGTTAAGAGGATTAACTAAAAATTAAAAGCAAGTGTTAGCGTATTATTTTTCGTTCAGCTCAATTAACGCTAAAAATTTAAAACTTATTTTGTGTAAATTAATAAATATAGTAAATTCAGTGGACCTGAAAGTTGTGGCTACCCTGTGCGATCGAGGGAAGACACAATTTTCAGCGTTAAGACAATTAAGTGAAAAGATTGTGGGAATAAAAAATTCTCATTATTTTATTTTGAATAACAAACCCATATATATAATTTTCGACGTGCCTCATCTGCTGAAAAATACGCGGAACGCCTTTATTAACAATAAAGCTATTTTTGAGGAATTTAAAATTTTAAATAACCAAAATGAAGTTTTATATACTGTACAAAAAGACGCGCTAATGAAATATATTAAAAAAAGCCGTTGAATTAAGTGAATTACAACCTTTTAAAATTGTGCACCATTTGAATATAAATTCTTTTATCTTTGTCTATTCTTATCTGAAAATGAAGGTGAAAGTGGCAGCCCAACGGCAGAGCTCTACAATGGCTACACCTATTCATTTTTATTGTAAGGACGGCGATTTGCCTTCAGAAGCTCGACAAACTGCCGAATTTATACAGTTAATTGATTCTTTATTTGATTCATTAAATAGCTCTAGTGCTACTGCCACTGTTACTAGACCTATTTACAAAGCAACTCTAACTACACATTCACCTCATTTTCAGTCTTGGGATGATATGTTTGAGAAAATAAGTTCCTGGAAAATAATAAGTTTAGAATCTAATGAATAAAACATAGACTAATTCTTTTTTAAAAGGTTACAACAATAAAATCAGTAAAATTATTATGGGGTGATTAAAAAAAAGAATTTGATTTAATTTTTTATTCTTAAGACCTTTGAATCAGGATCTAGTGGAGAACTTATTTTGCCAAATAAGATAACATGGAGCGATGAACACGAATCCCACTTGTAATCAATTCATTGCTGCTTTAAAAACTTGATTAAATAATTTAGATTTTTTATCAGCAGAGACAGCAATTGTAAAGACCATAATTGCAAATTGTTATACAATTTTTATTGTTTTGATGTAAGCATTATTATATAATATTATTATATTGTATTTTTATTATTATTATTATATTGGGCAACTAAAAATCTGTAACACAACAGTTAATAAATTGTATAAATTCATTGTCAAAGCAGACTTATTGTAATTATATATACCTGATAATGATATAATTTAATTAAATATATATAGAAATAAACATATATTTACATTACATAATATAATTATAAAAGTAGTGTGCATAATTATATAGAATAAATGTATAAACATATACACAAATTTTGGAAATATATCAATATGCGCATCATTATTGAAAAAATATGCGTACATCTTATATAATTAAAATTAAGTTATAAAATATGTAAACCAATAATATAGTTATTATAAAATAACAATTCTTAATTAAACAGTAAGATAAAAGATTATTTCAACAAAATATAATTTTTTATATGAATATACATATTTATTAGATATATTATTACTTATTAATGTAATTGTTAAGATATTATTGAAATTAAATTTATCAAAATTCATACCTCAAACTTTTGTTTATATTCTTTCAGTATACTGTTCCTTTGTTAAATTTATTTCCTCCTCTATTTCTTTTTATTAATTTTAATTTTTATATGGATTTGAAAAACATAAAATTAAAATTAAATATGTTATTAATATAAACACGGAATGCCCACTAATAATTATATCTAAATTATTAACTATAATACATAAAATTAAAACGCAAATAATTTCAAAACATTTACGAAAGAAAGAAGTTTTGAATATGTCTCGCATTGTGTTTGGAAATAATATCATCACGTGTTTCGTTTCACCAGGAACGGCCCACGAAAAAGGACATCAGGGCGACTATAAGGTACAGAGCGCTAGTAATCTTTGGTCGTAGTCGTGGCACGTTTGTTGTCAGTTTTCGCCAAGAGGGTCAACTCTAAACGGGAGAACGGCGACAAACGCAGCAGACGGGCCACAGACAGGTTGTGACGTAAAAGAAAGTGCCTACTCCAATATAATTTTAAAATTTTTTGATTTTTTAATAATAAGATATACTTTTAGTTAAAACGATTATATTCAATTGAAAAACTAATTTTTCTTTCCTATTTTTAGTATAAGTAACAATTTCGACAAAGTTTTTGGTTATTACAAAATTTCTTCATAAAAGAAGCTTACAAATTCATTTATACACGTGCAATTTATATAAATGAATTTTTAAATGAATATAAATATAAATAAATATATAATTAATTACTGTTTATTATAAAGTTAGTGTGAGTGAATTTAGAATTGATTTTTATTTTATCAAATACAAATGAATAATGATGCGAATCAACTTCAATGAGGAGATTTATAAATCAATACCAACAACATTTTATTTTATCAAATAAAAATAAGAAATAGTGTGGATGAGATTCAATGAGGGGTTTTATAAATCAATATCAATGACTCAAATTTTATTGGTAAGTAATTAAGTTTAATAGTAAATGTTTTTGTAAAAATAATATAATTTAAAATTTATCTTATATATAAAAATACATGTATGCGATGTAGGAACTAAGCTTTTATATTTAAAGCTTTTTTTATTTAATAATATTCTTGCTATTATTTAATTATATGTACATATGTATTTACATACATAACATATATGTATATTACAATATATATATATATATATTTATATTTAAATGTTAATTTAATATTATATTTGTAAATACATACATGTTATGTATGTAAATACATATCTACATATATTTTTAAATTATAACAAGAATATTATTCAAAACAAAAAACTGTACATTTATACATTTACAATAATTTCTTTTAAAAAGAATCAGTTTTTGTAATATTAGGATATTACTTAGTAAAAGAAGTACTATTTATAAAGTCTTGCCTTTTCTGCAGTAGGTAAAAATCTACTTAAAACGCATTATCCTTTAATAATGAGTTTATTTCTCTCATTATCTTTTCGACTACTGTGTATTATCCTTGAAGTTTTTAGTTGCTACAAAATTTCTTCATAGAAGCTGAAAAATTCATTTATGCATGCGTAATATAAATGAATTGTTAAGTAATGTAAATATTAATTATAATATAATATTGGTATAATATATATATATGTATAAGGTGTGTTAAATTTTCTATATAATAATAAACAAATTTGTTTCACTGTAAAATAAAGGTTAATTTATTATTATTTACAAGGATTATTTACAATAATTACAAAATTACCTGTAAAATAAAGAAACGACAATTTAAGTTTATTACTATTGTTTTCTTAATTTATTAATTAACACTTTTAACAAAATCTATCTATCAATTATTCTTTTATATAATTATTATCTCTTAACAAAATTTATCTATTTATCAACTATTATTTTATTTAAAAATTATCTCTCTTCAATTATTCCGTCATTTACTCTATCTAGTGAGGGTTAATTAAATGAGGCGTGCGCAGTGTGTAAAGCACGGCATATTCAAATAAAGGAAGTCTGCTTTCTTTACATCTCCCCTTCCCGCCGTGAAAATTCCCTCAAGAATTTTCATTATCTGTTGCATTTGCATCATCTACTGGTATTAATTTTATTTATGACATAATCCTTTTCCTTGATTTATTTTTCCAGTTTTAATTTTGTATATTGAATCTGATATTTTTTCTATTATTTCGAATGGGCCAATCCTAAGTTCGTCTACTTTTTTTCTGTTTAATTTATTGCCATTTTCCACGTATACTAGGTCTCCTGTGTTTAATTCATGTTCTTTTCTGTTTTTATCAAAGAGTTTTTTATTGTATTCGTGTGATTTTATAGTTTTTTATATTGCTAGTTTTCTATCTTTCTTCCATTCTTCTACATTTGTATTTTTGTATTTAGTTTTTCAGGTAATAAACTTATATCTGTACCATCTAGTAAATATTTTGGTGTAAAGTCTGTAACTGAATATTCTGTTACGTTATATTTGTTTACACATTGTCGTCCAGGCTTTCTTTTCTTTAGTTTCGTTAATTTTGCATCTTATTTTATTAACTATTGTTTGATTAAATCTTTCATTTTAGCCGTTTGAGAAAGGTACATTTAAAGCCGAGAATATAAATTATACTCCCTGTTCTTTCAAAAAAATTTAAAATTCTTTTGAATCAATACTTGGATATTGATCTGTAATTATCATATCTGTTTTATCTGTTTCTAGTATATTTTGGACTAATTTTATAAAATTATTTGCAGTTTGTGTTTTTGATGTTAAAATAAATGCATATCTTGTAAAATGATCGACTAATAAATGAAGATATCTTTTCGTTGATCTTTGACCGTCAAATCCACTAATTGTATCATTCGAAATTATTTTAAATGATCTAGTTGCTGGTCTTAAGTGTGACATCAATCCCTATTTTATTTGGCCTCTCGATTTGTTTTTAATGTATATATTACAATTTTTGCATATTCTTTTTATGTTTTCTATTAAATTTTTTGCCGTGTAATGTGGATATATTCCAATATAACACCATTCCATATGTATTTCTTTTATTAATTTAATGCTTAATTTCTCTGATAAGATTATTTTGTTTTTATTCTTTTTTCCTTGTTTATAGAAAATACCGTTATTATCAATTATTTTTATTTTTTGTTTTGGTAACATATTGTTTTCTTGTTAATCTTTTTTTATTTCATTTATTTTTATTAAATTTACTATTTTTAGTATATATTGTGTCGCAATTGATTCTAATACCGGATTTCGACTAAGACAGTTTGCTTCGAGATTATATTTTCCTGATAAATACTTTATTTTGAAATCGAATTGTGATATGTTAACTCACCCAATTCTACGTCCGTTCTTACTTTAATGTTAAGATTTTCCAAAGGTTTATGGTCTGAATATATTTCAAAGTATCTTCCAATCAACCAGTGTTCCCAATAACTAATTACCTCTTTAATTGCAGGACATTCTAAATATACAGCTTTTTTCTTTTTTGTGTTTCTTTTAGTTTTTTTGAAAAATCAACCACTGGCTTTTCTTTTTCATTTTTTTGAATTTGTTTCAATATTGCACCTATGCCCTCTAATAAAGGATCTGTATATATTTTGATGGCCAAATCTTTGTCGAATATTTTTAGCATTGGTTGGAGCATAATAACTCTTTTATTTTTTTAAAGAATTTTTCACATTCTTATTATCAATCAAATTTAATATTTTTTCTTAACAATCTATGTAATGGATCCAGTATTATTGAAATTTTTAGTATATATTCATGATAGAAATTAAGTTTTCCTAAAAATTGTCTAATATTTTTTTGAGTTTTGAAATTTTAAATTGAAATCAACTTATCTTTAATATAGGTAATTATAGGTCTTACTGTGTTATTCTCTATAATATGTCTAAGATATTTTACTGACTTCTTTAAATGTACATTTTTTTAGCTTCATTCTAAATTCTTCTTTTATGATCGCGTTAAAAACTTAAAAAATCATGTGTAATATATGATCTTCAAAAGTCTCTCAAAATATTAATATGTCATCTATATAGTTTTCTGTACAATGTTTGAGATTATGTTTTCGTAATATACTAGATAAGATTCATTGAAATATTACTGGTGCTGTTTTAAAACCAAATGGTAAGCAAGTCCATTGGTAGTGCCTTTCTTGTGTTATGAAACCCGTTTTTTTCTATCTTCTATCCTTAGTGGGATTGATCCCTCTCAAAAACCAAACCTAAACGTCCACGACGTAAGAGGGCGAAACGCTGGGTGCCTGGTGCGTTCCAGTAGGCAGATATACGTCTGGGAGCCCATTGGAGTGGTGTACCAGTGGGTGGACGTAGTTTCAGTTCGCCAAGCGTATGGAGATCCGTCTCCACGTCGAGCCACGTGCAAGCTAAGAAAGATGCTCTTGGTAGGTGCAGGAGGAGATCGTCTGACTGATTAGAGAGAGGATACAGCTTAAAAACCAGGTTAGCTCAGCCTGAATCGCTTGATAGTACCGGGGCCCGGGTGGCAGTAGCCATGCCATCGGGCTGCCCCGTAGCAGCAAGTGTAAAAAATGATGTTGCTTGTACCTGCCAGGTGGCTCCTGGCTGGGTTAGTGCACGAGGAGACCATGTTGTTCCGCCGAGGTCACTACTCGGCCCGGGAGGACACCAATCTCTAACTGTGCTGAAGGAGTTATCTGACTGGTTATCTAACTCGATAATAAAGCGTGCTGGAATGAAACCTATTAACCAAAAAATAATGAATATGAGTACAAAAAGTAAACTGGTTCAAATAACCGGAACCACGGGCTGCCCACCCAAACATAACAACAAATTAGAATCAAGTAATGGTTCTGAAAGTGACAATAACAACAACTTAAATGTCACCGTAATGCCATTGGCTCGCACTAAGGAAGTCTCTACGGAGACAAAAGCGATGTAAATTCAAATTTCGAAAGATAGAAATACTGGTAAAGGAGATCAAAAGAATACATTTTATAATAAAGCAATGGATTCTGCAAAAGACACCACGTCACGGAAGGAGGTTAGGGCGAGTTAGTGGTCACCTTGATGCAATGATTCCATCAGTGGGTTCGGACATCCCTTCATATGTCCACGTTCAGGGAAAGCCGGCGTCCTACGCAGTGGCTGTTGCTGCTGCCTCTGGCCTATCTAGGAAGCAAGCGCAGCTGCAAAAGCTTGTGCTCCCCAAGGCATAAGCTGTCAGATCAAAAGCTGCAACCGTTAATAGGCCTCTGAACGTCTTACTTGTGAAACTGAAGGAGACCAATGATGACGGCGAGTCAAAGGCTAAAACTGATGCCAAAACGTTGTTGATGAGCACCTTTAATCTGCTCGCCGAGAAGGTACAAATCAAGACAAAACTCGGTCTGCTGGTGGAGACCAGTACCGAGCAAGACCTGAGGAAAATGGAGGAGAACCTGGACATTCAGCCAAGTTCAGCATCCAAAGGCCGGGGAAGAAACTCCCTCGAGTTATCCTGCACGAAGTGCCAAAGAACATTTCTCGAGAGCAGTTCGTATCCACCAACCAAGCCCAGAATGGAGGGCCAACCGAGTCGGCAAAGAAGCTTACCAAACTACTCGACCCCAAATTCGAGTCGGGCAGAAGAAATGAGAACACCACTAGTTAGGTTCTCGAGTGTTCTAAGGAGATAAGGCATGCCTTACTCCGCAAAGGAAAGTTATTGCTTGGGTGGTAGGCTTGCAAAGTTCAGGACTTTGTTCAGGTCAGCGAGATGCTATAAGTGCCACGGCTACGGCCACATCGCCAAACACTGACAGCGCAAAATCCGCTGTGCTCACTGCGCGGAGGCGGGCCATAGTGTGCAAGAATGCCCGAATATAAGTTCCAACCCAGTCTGCATTAATTGCAAACTGGCTAAACGAGAGCATCACCATAGTGCAGTGGATAAGAAATGTTTGCAATATAAAGTTGCAATGGAGAGACAAATCAATAGTACCGATTATGGCTAATAAGCAGGCATGTTATGACCGCAGAGTAAAGGCTTGCCTCAGAATAGTACAACTCAACTGCAGACGAGCGCTGAATGTTCTACCAGAACTTAAGCAGAAGGCTGTCGAGAAAGGAATGGATATTCTACTTCTGCAAGAGCCGTATCAGAGGCAATATCGCATTCAGGGCTTTGGTTTGGGGGCTCCGATTATCAACAGCGATTTAGACGTCCCCTGGGCCGGTTTGATGGTGCTCAACCCGGAAACGACCCAGATGGCTTGGCCACTGTATCGAGTGAAATTGGGGAAGGTTATGTGGACGTGACGCTGGCATCGCCGGGCCTCGATAAAACGCTGAGAAACTGGCGGGTCGATGAAGACTGGACGTCCAGTAACCACAGAGCAATACCTCAGAACATATAAGAGCAAGGTCGTAAATTTGAACGCACAAGTGAACTGGGAGACATTAGAATAAAGGGCTATCGAACTGATAAGGCCGACTGACCTAAATTCGTTGTTGTATTTATGGAAAGTTGGAGTTTTTTCCCTCAGGAGGCTCCATCCTCCGTGCGAGATATGATTAACCGTGTTCGAGCCTTAAATACTCTCCTTAGATGCGCTTGTAATAAGGCGATACCCAGTAGGCAAAAAGCAATTAAGCGAGTTCCATGGTGGAACAATGACCTACTGAATGCCAATAAACTTGTCAACAGAGCCAGAAGGACCTTCCAGCGCAAGAAGGACCCTGTTGAACGCGAGGCTCTGAGAAATGATTATCTCAAGTCTCAGGCTGCGTACATTGGACTCGTAAAAGAGACAAAAAGTCGCAAGTGGAAGGAATTTATCACAGTAATAGGTAAAGAGAATCCATGGGGAGTTGCGAATAAGCTTCTCACCGGGATGATAAATGCCAGAGAAGTGGCATGCAGTGTCAAGGTCGACAACGCTTTTACCTTGGACTGGAAAAGCACAGCTAAGGCAGTTTTGGACAAGTTGTTTCAATTTGATTCCACAGAAAACGAAACGGAGAAGCAGTCTCGAACGCGCAATAACCCCACACTTCACCAGAAGGAGTGACTGAGAACTTCACGATGGCAGAACTTGAGGATGCTCTCTTCAGAATGAGGCTACGAAATGCCCCGGGCCCGGATAACTACAACTTGGCCATCATCCGAACAGCGATGCCTATCATCGAGCATTATCTTCTGGACACCATTAATGCGTGTCTAAGGTTCAAAGTCTTCCCAAAGGCATGGAAAGTAGATCAGGTTGTAACGATCAGGTAAAGACAGGATTGCGATCCTTCGGAACCTGCGTCGTACAGACCAATCTGCCTCCTCTCAATATTAGGCAAACTTCTTGAGGCCCTAATCCTCAAGAAGCTAAACAAGCTGATCGATCCACAGTTGTCTCCAAAGCAATTTGGATTCAGAAGTGGCTGCTCCACAGAGGATGCCATCGTAAAACTGAGAAGTACTGTTAAAAAATCAACGCAAAAGTACGTTCTGGCTGTCTTTTCTTATATTAAGGGTGCCTTCGACAACTTATGGTGGCCCAATATGCTAAGAGAACTCAGGAGCAAACAATGCCCTAGAGATATTTACTTTTTGATGGTTGACTACTTCTACAACAGACAAGTTTTAATGCGAGATGGACTTCTGAACGTCCGGAAAAGTATAAATAAAGGTTGTCCACAGGGATTGGTCATCGGACCCCTAATGTAGAACTTAACATTCAACTCACTTCTCTGGAGGCTCGAAATCTCAAGGAACGAGGCGATTGCGTATGTGGACGACCTGGTGCTCCTGGTGGAAGGCTAATCCAGAAAGAAGCTAGAGGTCGAAGCGCAGAAAGCCATTGATATGATTATTGCCTGGTACCACTCTAATAAGTGGAGCCTCGCATCACGCAAGTGTGCGATGCTTATGGCCAAGGGAAACCTTCATATGAGAGTCCCCCCTATCATCAAGACTGATGGCCACAATATAAAGAGAACCGATACAGTTAAATACCTCGGTGTGCACTTTAGCACATGCTTTGCGGTAGGAGCACACGTCGAAGCCATTGCGGCCAAGACAAAGTCTCTATTCACAAGCCTAGCCCGGATCAACAGAGCTGATTGGGGTCTCGACTACCAAGCCATGACCACAATCTACAAGCGACTCTACGTCCCTATAGCGACATATGCTGCCGCCGGGTGGCATGATAAGATGTTGACAGTCCATCAGCGAAAGCTAGACATGTCACAAAGACATGCTCTCATACGAGTAACTGGTGCGTACAGAACAATCTACCGATGCTTTGACAGTGTTGACAGGCTTCCCGGCTATCACACTTGAGTGTCGGAATTGCGCCAAAATGTCCAAAATTAAAGTGCAGGTCGAGACACCTCCCTCCACTAGGGTGGCGCACGCGTTATTGCTGACAATCCTCAGCCCTGAAAAACACTGAAAAAAAAAACTGAAAAACACCCTTCGCGCGAAGTTAAATCCTGCCGCGCCTAATAATCGAAAAACAAAATAAAAAAAAGGACAGGTGCGGAAAGAGTTTGTCGACATTTTAAAACCTCTCCTGAATTTCTATAACGAATAGGCGAAAAATGAAAAAAAAAACTCGATACTTCGTGGATGCACCATGTATATACAAGTTCATGTATGCGGTGTAGGAACAAACCTTTTATATTGAAAGATTTTTGTTTTTAATAATATTGTTGTTATTATTTAATTATACATGCATATGTATTTACATATATAACATATATGTTTATTACAAGTAATACATATATACATATACATATATATATATATATATATATATATATATGCATGTATATATTTATATTTAAATGTTAATTTAATATTATATTATCAATACATATGTAAGTATATTTACATTATAACAAGAAAATTATAAAAAGAAATTGTACATTTATACATTTACAATAATTTCTTTTAAAAAGAATAAGGTTATGTAATATTAGGGTATTACTTAGTACAACAAGTACTATTTATACAGTTTTACCTTTTCTGCAGTAGGTAAAAATCTACTTAAAACGCATTATCCTTTAATAATGAGTTTATGGCTTTCATAATCTTTTCGGCTACTGTTTATTAAACTATTCTTTCCTTTAAACTTGAAATACCTCTTACTTTTATCTATTCCCCTGATATTTACTTTCTTGTTTTTACATTTGTTTAAAACAATTAACAACTTTTAAATAAATTTATACATTTATATTAACGTTTTTATATTAATATTAATATTATATTTAAATATAATGAATTTTGAATTTTTTTTATCATGTATTTACAATGTAACAATAAACTTCTTAATTTAATAATTTTTTGTACGTTATATCTAAATATAATATTAATAAAACTTTGGGATGACGTTTTGACTATAAAATGTGTAATTATATTTTAACGACTTCGCAACATTCATACAACATTATTTACAAATTATTACATACATACTTATCCATTTAAAAATTTTTTCATGTTTCTGTAGTGTCTGCGAGACGTTTTATGTACTTTTTTATATTTATTCTGGTCATTGAAATATTTATATAAAAGAAAAGGTATGCTAAATTCTAAAATATCATCTACAATATCGTGTTTTGTACAAATTAAATATTTTTCTTTAAAATACAACTGATATTGGTTTTTAAAATTGGCTTTACAAAGTAATTGCTTGCGATTTGCATCAATGAATTTATATAGTTAAATATGAATTTCATTAAGCAAATCAGCAAGCTTATCACTACAGTACATTAATTGTCTTTCGCCATCTACCATTTCTTTTAATCCAGTGAAAGTGTGATGTATGGAAGGTTGACTTGTAAATAACTCTTTTTTACACTCTGAGCAGTTTTCCTTTATATTAATTTTTTTCAACACGTATCCCAATACGTAAAATAAAGCATTTTTATCTATTATGTCATCTGCAACATTCGATATACCAACACTGTCACTGGATGTTGCATTCACGCATTCATTTTCTTTACTAATATTATTACACATTTTATTAATTATATCGCAATCATCCAACTCACAATCAATTTTTTAGTATCATTAAAAAGTGAGTGCAAATTATCTAATAATTCGCACTCATCATTTTCACAATTGCTGTTTATATAGTTCGAAAAAGCTAAATTATTAATCATACATGTTTTCAAAGCCGCGATAAATTGATGGCAAGTTGGATTATTGTTCATAATCCCGTGTTGTCTCATTTGAGAAAATAAGTTTTCTACAGCATCTTGATTCAAAGGCCGCAAACATAAAAAGCTTAATTTATACAATTTTCTTACATCATTCCATAAACATTTTATCGATTTTGAGATATGGAATTTAGTGTAACACCCTCCATGTAGATATCTTGAAAATTTTATAGTTCCTTACGGGTATAGGTGAGATTAAAAACACTTTATTATGGTGTTTTAAGGCAACGTTTCGATCAACTTTCGTTGTCTTCTTCAGGCCTCTGTTTATTAGTAAATTTACACAAATAAATGTCATATATAGCAATAATGAGTTACAAATTATAAATTATAAAAATTGTTCATACCTTAGTATATTCGAATGTAGAATATTAGCACGACTTGTCTCGTCGATATGTTAAATTCGAATATACTAAGTTTACAATTTGTCGAAGTTTATGTTCTAGCAGAGTGTCTCGTCATCAGTGACATCAGATGTTTATATAGACCGTTTAACATTTTCTTATCTTCATATTTGTTTACAGTATTGGTATTTAATTGTATGTACAACATTTCCGAAATTTGTCTTTTTTTGTAATTATTTTCTCTGTCCAAAATTATAACATTTTCTCAATCTATGGTATGTTCGTTATTTTGCGAGTGCAGTTGTATCATAGAGTTGGTGTTTTGAACTTTTTTGGCTCGCAAATCCGTTTTTTTTAAATTACGTTTAGTTTCGCCTATGTAAGAAGCTTTACAGTCTTTGCACTTTATTTTATAAACGACGCTAGCTATTTCCCATTTTGTTTGTTTATCTTTACCTAATTTTATAATGTTATTTAATTTGTTATTAATAATGGGCACCGTATTAATGTTATAGGTTTTTAATGCATTGCAAATTTTTGCATAAAATGTATTTATATATGGAATTGAAATTATATTGTCAAGAGTTTTTTTAGAATTGTTATTTAGAGAATTATTATACTTAATTTTTCTCAGTCTATTTTTAATATGTTTGTCGTAAAAGTAAGCGGGGTAGTCGTTGTTATCAAGGATGTTACGCACTTTCTTTAAATTGTCCTTGTGGTAACTTATGTCAGATAATAACAGTGCCCTGTCTACAAGGTTATATACAATATTTCTCTTTTGGCTATTAGCGTGATGCGAAAAGAAATTAATTATTCTATTAGAACACATCGGTTTTTGATACCAATTTGTTAAAATTTTGTTGTTGGTTTTTTGTATGGTAATGTCAAGAAAGTTTAAACGATTTGATCTTTCTACTTCATGTGTGAACTGCAGATGAGAATCGTAGTCGTTAAATATCTTTAAAATCAGGTCGACTTTACTGTTTTCGATGCAAAAAACAGTATCATCTACATATCTGTAGTAGAAAACCGGAGAATAATTATGTTGGTTTTTTAGAATGTTGAGACACTCTTTCTCAATATCTTCCATTACCATGTCTGCGAAAATAGGCGAGATTAGGGTACCAAAAATTTGCTGGTAAGTGTGTCGTGTTTATATACAACTAGAGCTATTCAACGAATCAAATAGCGAATCAATTAAATTAATAAACTCCGCGATATCCATTGCCTCTTCGGACATTAGTCCACCTGTTATGTATGTGTTAATTGCTACAGCCATTGTATGGCTCAGCTGTTGAGCTGTTACTTTCACTCTCATTTTTAAAAACGAGTCCGAAAAATTGAAAGAATTTAAAGTTAATTTTTCCAAAAGTTTGAAACGCTGGAGTTTAGAAATTTCAAAAGCTTTTTTCATGAATATTAATTTTGCCTCCTTTTGTACAATATTTTCGAGCCCTGTTTCACTTTTTACAATGGTTTTATCAAAAACAATTTTATTATTAATTAAAGAATTGCGCGTATTTTTTAATAAATGAGGAACATCAAAAATTATGTACACTGGTTTGTTTTTAAAAATAAAATAATGACCGTCTTTGAAACCTACTGCTTCTTCGCTTAATGATTTTAATGCTGAAAGTTGCGTCTTACCCTGATCACAGACAGTAGCCACAACTTTCAAACCTATGGAATTTATAATTTCTAACAAATGAAGCAAAATTGCTTTTAAGTTTTCGGCACTGATCGACGAATATGTAAAGTAAAAAGCTAATACTTGCTTCCATTGTTTTGTTAAGTCTCTTAACAAAAAACGAGAGCTTTATTAGCTTCCTTATTACTTCATCCTAAGTGACCGAAATCTTCCAAGCCTATAATTTTATCTTCATGTTTAGAATAAAATAAAGAATTGTGTAAATGTATCTCATCAAACTTAAGTGTACATAATTTTTCAGATTCCTTCATTTTTAAAACATGAAATTTTAAGAAATTTACTACCGAAATATTAATGCCCGCGTTAAAAGAAAATGTTGCTAAGATTGCTAAAATAAATAATTGAGGTGAATTTTCATTTTGTACTTCGTCCTCTTCCTCTGCTTCATCCTCTTCCTTTGTTTTGTCTTCTTCAGATTTTTCCTCTTCATTTAAAAGGAATGAAAAATCTTCTTCTCCGCCTTCACCTTGTATTACGTCGTCGTCTTCAACTGCATTGCAAATATTCTGCGTATCAGTCAGAATATTTGTTCTTGATTCCGAAAATTCAGGAAATTTGTCGTACTTCTTTTCCTTTGCACTGTCACTTATATCACACTTATCTTGTACAGTTATCTTCGGGACTGCATTCCAATTTAAGTTTAATTTATCGTTATTTCTGTAATCGGAATCAGCAAAATGGTCTTCGCAGACAAAAAAAGAGCTTTTGTAGGCATTTAAAGCAGAATAATCAATTCCACAAATTTTCTTCCACACATTTCGCATTTCATCACGCGTTGGAAAAGAGTAAAATTTTTTATTAGCATGAATAGTATTAATACCTCCTGTGTAGTACTTGTTTTTGCATCCTGGCATCTTGCAGGAATACTTCATTTTTCCAGAAGACATATTCATAGCTATTTTTTTAATACTTTACTTCACTCACAAAAACAAAAATAAATCTTCGAGAAAATTTAAAAATGTAAAGTCAATGCGTGCTCTCCAAGCTCTCAAAATGAAATGCCAAAAATAAATAAATAGCAAGATTGCAGAATTTTCCTGCCATTAGAAAATTTTACCTGTGTAAAATATGAAAAGAAAAGAAAGTTCTATGCTAAGGGACAAACTAAAAGAAAGTTTTATAGTGTACAATAACACTACGAAAACCAATATATTTTATTTATTATTAGTCGATTTATATGAATCATTATTTATTAAAATAATGAATTATTATTATTATCAAATTATTTATTAAAATAAGAATTAATATGATTTTGAATAAAACATATTAATTCTTATTTTCAAGTATGAGAGAATGAGAGTGAGTGAGTGATTGAGAGTGAGAGAGAGAGAGAGAGTGAGTGAGAGAAAGAGAAAGTGAATTAGTCAGGTAGTAAGATTAAAATTTTAGCGACAACGTAAGTAGTTCATATTTTATGAGACGTATTGAAAACGCAGAGAGGAAAGGTCTGATTGTTTATTGTATCATATTTCTTGCACTGAACATGAATTTATGATAGACAAACACAAATTGTCTTTGAAGTTTCTAGTTGTTGCAAAATTTATTCATACAATAAGCTGAAAAATTCATTTATACATGCGTTATATTAATGAATTGCTAAGTTATGTACAAATTAATTTAAATATAATATTCGTTTAATATATATATATATATATATATGTATATTGTATAAATTAATATATATATTTTGATATTAAATAAAGTAGTTGTATTTTCATGGTGGGAGAAATATGCTCTCTCTTTCTCGCACATATAGAAATACTAGCGACCTTTCAAGAGTCTGTGGCCCGAGTAAAATTTTCTTACAAATGGTTTAAAATGTATTTAAAAAAGCGTTCTTTGTACATATGCGAAACACGAGGAAATATACTCGCGCTTCTTACATGTAGTGGTAACGTTTTTTTTCAATAGATTTTAAAGCACTTATAAAAAATTTTGGTTAGGGCCACGGACTCTTCAGAGGTCGCTAGTGTTTCTATATGTGCGAGAGAGAAAGAAGATATTTCTGCCGCCATGTTTGTCGCCAAAGTTTAACACGGGACCTAGCGTTCTCTTAGTGTCTGTTCTGTGGTGTGAATATTACAAAAGGCAAAGAAGAAGTAAGTAAAAATCTTCAACAGTTCGTATTTATGCATTCGTATAATAATATTGCGCGCCAATCACAATCCTTTATGACGGTCAGATCACGATTCACCAGGGGGGTGAAGCCTTAAATGGGCGGAGTGGCGACAAACTAACATGCATACGACTCATATAATATAAGAGGCCTGCACTTATTTTGTTATACAGTACTATATCCCTCATACATCCCTTTTTATAAGCCGGTCCAGATGACTAGCACATATGTTCATTCTATTCTTTTCACAGTTCGTAGAAAAGTTATGTGTTGTGAAATTATGTATACAAGGCGTGATTTTTTAAATAAATTGAGAATCTTTTTGATAAAGATTCTTGCTGAATATTCTATAAGATGAAAAAAAATAGTTTTCGAAGTGATTAAGGTAAGTATAAACATTTTAATTTAATTAAATATTTATAAATAAAATTTTTTTTTATATAAATATAAATATAATATGTAATTATAGGTATATAAAGTTTTTCAATTTTTGTTTATATTTTTGTATTTATTTGATGGTAATTTTAATAAGAAATACATAGTACTTTATCAAAATTTATTTTAATCTTAATAATTAGAAATAATTATATACATTTTTTTGCATTTATATACATTTTATATACATTTAGTAATATAAAAAAGTATTCGCATTTATATACATTATATACATTTAGTTATTATAAACATTTTATTTGCATAGTACAATTTAGCGTTAAACAATTTCAATATATATATATACAAGTGATCTAATATAAAATATGATTCAAACAATATATTTATTTAATATCTATTTCAATGAATCTTTTGATTTTAATAATTGTACATAATTAGAATTACCCTAATAGTTAATTATTTTTCAATACTCTTCTTCAACACATTATTTATAATTTATATAAAAATATATAATATTAATATTTTTAAAACTAATGTTAAATTTAAAATTTTTATAATATTTTTTTTATTTTCAGATGGAAACCAAACTACTATACAAAATTTCATATACAAATAAAGGAGGAAACAACAAGTGTAAATAGTGTATAATATATTTTGTAATTAAAAGATAAAAATATATTTTACAATTATAATATAATATATATATATAATATATTTTGTTTTTATACTTTATTTTTAAAAAAACACATCCTATAATGTGTTTAATATATATTAAATTATAATTAAAAAATCATAATTTTTTTTAATAAAACAATAATTATAATTAAAAACTTTATCATGATTTAAATAGTTGTCAATTTCATGCGTACAAGTTTTTAATTATAATTATTGTTTTATTAAAAAAAATTATGATTTTTTAATTATAATTTAATATATATTAAACACATTACAGGATGTGTTTTTTTTTAAATTTATATTCATAATTTAGCATAAAAATTTTATATTTTTTTTGGCATGCTATATACATATATATACA